>OZ038451.1:23557765-23612313 GCA_964036195.1 Sphaerolaimus hirsutus | reverse complement strand
CTTCTATGCCTTCAAAAATCGATATAAAAGACTATCTGAAATACGTTTTCTGTACTCGATTACTTTCAAAGAGTATACATAAAAGCGAGCACAGGAATTTTTTACTCCTATTTTTTAGGAAAAATGTATTTACTCTGTATTTGAGTATACGTAATTATAGAGTAAACACGTTTTAACAACTTGATCGAAATCAGTCAAATCTGGCCCGAAACTCATGAAAATTTTGACAGAATTCAGATTCCGACCCTTAGAAGGTATTTTGCACCTAAATAGGTAGTTTTAGCAATTTTTCACTATTTTTTTACAGTCCAAGGCCTCAATATTGAACCATAGGGTCACCCCCCATACACCCCCCAGATACGGGGAAATAGATTTTCCCGCGGATTTCATTTCTGCAACATTTTCGTCTTCCGTTTTCAAGACCAATGTAAAAATTGTCCAGATGCAGAACTGAGATTAAAAGTGAACGTCACGACGAATCGTCGACGAACGAATTGGATGATGAATGGCACGTTGCCAATTCGAAAAATGCAAATTTCGAAAACAAGTATTTGGTCGGGTCGGCTCTATACTGAGGATAAACCAAGGGCCATCAAAAGACTCACCTTCCCTCGCTCAGCCATCACCCTCCAACAGCCACACTTCAACAATAACAAGCGGGTAACAAATAACAGCCACAGCAACAATAACAGGTCAACAATAACAAGTAGATTGATCAACAAATAACAAGTAAATTGATCAACAAATAACAAGTAGAATAACAAATAACAGCCGGATTCAACAATAACAACTTGGGAAGCGATAACAAGCACTTGACAATTACTAGTAGCTTTCGCAAAATCTAGCAGATTGACAACTTAAGAAAATTCGCACGGAATTGGCAGCGAATGATTTTAATCATTTACGAAATCGCGAAATACACGCATGTTGCATAAAAAAGTGACCGCATGTGACGAAATCAGAGACATTTGCATACCGGCCGGCAGCAATCAGCGGGAACATAATCACCGCATAATCGGATATCAACGATGTTCGTCGGACTGCTTACAGCTTAGGTTCCCAGACCCTGTAAAATGTACAATTTCATGCAAAGTGTCAGAAGTCATGGAAAATGCACTTCACAATGGCAACGTCATTTTGCAGGGCATTTTCCATGACTTTTGCCATTTTGCATGGCATTTTACTTTTTACAGGGACTGGGATTCCACGCCATTTACTATTTATTTACCTAATTCTCTCTGCTTTTCGAACGCCCCATATCATACGATTTATATTTAAGTGCGTTTTATTATCATATTGTTATCAAGACACATTTGAATTGAGATTAAACTTTACTGATCGCGCACTACAGTGACATCTGGGCATATCCCAACTTGATGAAAAGCCAAAAACGTCAATATTCTCAGCAGATAACGTTGCTTTCACTTTTGGTAATTTTGATTTTGTGGTGTCGTGTCTTTTCCACACTTTTACATATTTACATATATAACAAATTTACCTGTTTGAAATTGCTCTTCGGTTCAATTTTTATTATGTCACTCGCGGGATTTTTAACGTGAAAGATTGTTACTTTCCAGTGGCGAATGCTTCAACGGCCCCGCGCACACTAGTTTTCACACGAAATTTCGAGAACTCAATGAGCTTTGAACGTGTTTGAGTTTTCTAAAATGAGTCATTTTTAATATCCGTAAACTGCAGTTGATGGCCACCTCATTGTAGAAAATTCTAAATTTCGTGTGAAAACTAGTGCGTGCAGGCTTCAATCGATACTTACGTTTACTCGGCGGATCGCAAAGTATGCACAGAATCCTATCGTAATTTTATGAATAAGATCTTGTGATAAACTTCGTAATTTCATTATTCCATAGTAAAAACGAAATATTGTGATGAAAAAAAGTGTATAATATTTGGTTGATCATTCAGATGGGTTATGGTAGGTTTCCATACTAGGTAAGTGTGATGTCCGCCGAGTATAAATACCTAGGTATGTTTCACTGTTTATGTATTGTTGACTGCTTAAATATAAATAGGTATGTGCAAAACAGTTTGCAAATGTTCCATGCATACTACCTAAATACATAAATAGGTAGTTTGGTTTACGGCCAAAATTTCGTAAACCGATAAATAAGCTGTGTTATCAGCTGGGGCACTCCCAGACCCTGTAAAAAGCCTTGTAAAATGTCAAATGTCATGCAAAGTGTCAAAAGTCATGGAAACTTGCCCTGCAAAATGGCAACGTCATTTTGCAGGACATTTTACATGACTTTTGACACTTTGCATGACATTCGACATTTTACAGGGTTTTTTACAGGGTCTGTGATTGGCACCAACGCGTAGGGGGAAAGCCGGGCTGCCGGAAATGTGATGCACAGCCAAAATGTTGGCTTGGTCACATATATGGATGCAGTAAATTGTATCTGCCAAAAACTATGTATTTTGACATGGGTTTACTGGGTTGACCGCACGCTATACAGAAGACGTTACCATCCAAATGATTCAAATACACACTGTGGATACCGTATTTCCTCGAAATACCCCCAGGGGGTTGATTTTTTCAGAGTGAGAATTTTGAGGGGGGTTAAACGAGGGGGGTATTTCGAGGGAGGGTTTATCAGTTCACAGTGTCCATTTTGATGGGGGTATTTCAAGGGGGGGTATTTCAAAGAAATACGGTACGCATATCAAATATCCAGAGGGGGGGGGGTTATTCAAGGGGTAGTTATTTTGTTTCTTACCTGTTGAGCAGGGGGGATTTATCCAAGGGGGGATGTTAGTCAAAGAGAGGGTCTTTTTCCAGGATATCTTATGTTTCTTATGTTAGCAACAAAAAAATTGCAATTTGAAATTTCAGGTGGCAGTTCCGCAAAATGAGAAGTGAGAAGTGAAATTGCAAAGGCGAAGTAAAAGCGCAAAGGCGATGTGAAACGGCAAGTGAATTGGCAAAAGCTAAGTAAAAAAATAAAAATAAAAAGTAATTTCTGTTCGCTTTCGCCAATTCACTTGCCGTTTCACATCGCCTTTGCGCTTTTACTTCGCCTTTGCCATTTCACTTCTCACTTCTCAATTTGCGGAACTGGCCCCTGAAATACATTTGCTGTACACGTGTACTTTTCAAGCGTTGGCGTACAGGTGTGTGCACTGTACAGGTACTTTTATCAAACTTGAGTATAGAGCACAGTACTCGAGTATATGATGTAAATACGTTCGAACAACTGATTTTTCATTCTAACTTGTTCACTGCTATACTGGTGCCAGTTCCGTAAGTGGAGAAGTGAGGAGTAAAATGGCAAAAGCGAAATAAAATGGCAACTGCGAAGTTAAATGGGGAGTAAATTGGCAAAAGAGAAGTAAAAATAAAAATAAATAGTAAATAAGTTCTCTTCGCTTTTGCCATTTGATTTCTCGCAATTCACATCGCTTTTGCCATTTTAATTCTTCACTTGCTGAACTGGCCCCTGATCCTGTGGCATGTTTTACAGAAAATGTCACCATATTTTGACGAATAAAGTCGCGTGATAAATTATGCACAAATTTAGTCGATTCTTAAAACTCTATGCAAAATTTCATAATATCTGTCATGCAAGGTGTAAGAAGTTTAATAATTTTTCTTTGAATTGATATTTTGCATGAGATTTGACACTTGACTTTCACTTTACAGGGTGCGGGACTGCCCCCTGCTGCCAAGGGCTGTGGAAAAAACGCCGTGACGCTTTGGCACATCTGATGATCACCTTCGAAATTACACATTGAAAGCGGAGGTGGGCAAGATGCATGTCTACTGTTTTGGGGTATTTCGAGGAAATACAGTATAAACCTAGAATCTATTAATTGCACTTTGAAACTCAAAGTTTGCACCGTGAAACAATTACCCTACCCTAGCCGGGTCAGGCCTAAATGGCATCTACTCCGCTTGGCATCTGGACCCGGATAGCATGGATTTCTGCCTGCTTGGCATCTATCCAATGCTGGATGCCAAGCGGAATGTGGCATAGATGCCAAACGGGCGGGTAGGGCCAGATGCCAAGCGGGGGTCTACATGTCCAGTGTATCATGTGCACAAAAAATATGAATTCAAAATGTGTTAAAATTTCAATGTTTTTCCCAATTATTATTTTCAGATGTCAAGTGTATCTGAATTTTTTTATTTAAATGCAAATATGAGTACCGTTTGAAATGGGGAAGAAGGGTAGATACATTGGGCCAGGCCTCCTACGCACAAATGCCTGGTACGCACAAACGCCCGGTACGCACAAAATTGTGCCTGCCACGCACATCTGCCCGGTACTTACATGGCTGATGATCTTTGCGTACCGGACAGATGGTCACTAATGTTATGGCACAGCTTTTTTCACTTCACTGATATCTGAAAATCACTTGAAAAAGTGTCAAGTGAAAAAACGGTCAAAAATGGCCATTATCCACCATTTTTTCACTTGACACTTTTTCAAGTGATGTTCAAATATATGTGAAGTGACAAAAAGTTAACTAATGTCATTACACAACTTTTTTTCACTTCACTCACAAGTGTGAAGTGAAAAACACACTCAAAATGTAATGTAATGTTATTTTGTATATCGGGCAGATGTGCGTGGTGGGCACAATTTTGTGTGTACCGGGCGTTTGTGCATACCAGGCATTTGTGCGTACAAGTGCACCGCCGATACATGCATGCCCATGTAAATTCATAAATACAATTCTTTAGTAACCCTGTAAGAGTGGCTACTAGAATAGATTTTTATCAAGCCATTTTTTTGTGGGAATTGCACTTTGGGACTAGGGTTCAAACGGGACCGCGGTCCCGGTACATGGTTCGGCAAAAAGTCGGGACTGGGGCGGTCCCGGTCCCGGTCCCGGTCCCGACACCCCAGTCCCGGTCCCGGTCCCGGTCCCGACAATTCAAAAAAGCCAGTCCCGGTCCCGGTCCCGGTCCGGACCACCCAGTCCCGGTCCCGGTCCGGGAATTTTGTAGTGGTCCCGACAAGGGATGAAGAAAAATGTATTTTTAATGACCTTTTCAAAAAATTTGCCAGAAATGCCACTTTTCTAAAGATTATGTAGGCACATCTAAAAAAAATTTGTGCGCGAGCGCGCAAATACCCACCCAATGATTACATGTATTTTTCTGTAATAAAACAGCGTTAGAAAGGTCCCCAACACGATTCTAGTATGAAATATTTATAGGTATATAAAGATACCTAAATAGTAGACATTGGCGCCAATGCCAGCGCCAATACTGCCATGGCGTTGGCGCCTACAAGTGGCTCTATTTTATAACTATAGGGCCAAAATTGAGGGGGGGCATTACTTGAATAAAGTTACAAGAATGGGCTAATACATTGAGCGTGGTCCTTCACACAGTGGAGGCGTGTGGAACAACATTGGCCGGATATTATGTACCAATAGGTTCAAACGAGACCGTGGTCCCGGTACATGGTCCGGCAAATCCCAGTCCCGGGACCGACCCCCCAGTCCCGGTCCCGGTCCCGACAATTGAAAAAAGCCAGTCCCGGTCCCGGACCCGGTCCCGACCCCCCAGTCCCGGTCCCGGTCCCGGTCCCGACATTAGAAAATTTCTGGTCCCGGTCCCGGTCCCGGTCCGAAAAACTGGTCCCGTTTGAACCCTATTTGGGACACCATGCATGTAAAAAGCCTCAGTGTTAAGGGGCAACACTCAAATTGATTGATCATTTTTGGAAACAGCTTTGTAAACTTCCATGTGTATTGGGCCACCCTGTTCAAGTGGCTTTCAACATTGAGTTCCAGCAGTGTTCACATGGAATTTGAACTCATTTACAGGGTGGCCTACATTAGTGGATTCCTAGTTTCCTAGTTTAGTGCATATGGCTAAATTTCAATCAAACACAGTATTTGGATGAACACAACACTAAATATATTGATCAATATTTTATTTCACATTTCAAATTGGCTGATTTTGAGAAAATTAAATTAAATATGATCCCAGAAAATCTGTTCAAAATATCTAATTTGACCATCTATTTCTAAGCCACCATGTACACAATATTCAATGCATATCTCACCACACTACCCAGATCAATTTGAGTGTTGCCCCTTAACACTGAGGCTTTTTACATGCATGGTGTCCCAAAATGCAATTCCTACCAAAAAAATGGCTTGATAAAAATTTATTCTAGTAGCCACTCTTACAGGGTTACTAAAGAATTGTATGTATGAATTTGCATGGGCATGCATATATTTATTAATCTACCCTTCTTCCCCATTTCAAACAGTACTCATATTTGCATTTAAATAAAAAAATTCAGAGACACTTGACATCTGAAAACAATAATTGGGGAAATTTTTACACATTGAAATTTTTACACATTTTGAATTCATATTTTTTGTGCACATGATACACTGGACTGGATAAACAGGTGTACTCCTATAAAAATAAGTTGCAGGGTGACGGGTTCAACTAGTAATATTTCAGCTGTGCAAGTAAACCGTGGGCCGTCTCGTGGGTGTGTGTGTGTGGGGGGGGGGGGGTTCAGCCCGCTTGGCATCTACACCCACACGGCATGGAGACCGCATGGCATGTGCCATCATGTAGCCCGCTTGGCATCTATGGGACGATAGATGCCACGCGGGTCTAGATGCCATGCAGGCAGAAATCCATGCCACGCGGGTCCAGATGCCATGCAGGTTTAGATGCCGAGCGGTGCAGACTCCCCTAGCCTACCTAGAGGGTATTTCGAGGAAATAAATACGGTAGCCAATTTTATCACCGGATAGATTTTATAAAATTTCGTAAATTTTACCCGCCAAAGTCGCGTGCGTTCGCAAAAATAACCAAAGTAATTGGAGTGAACTTCGAATTTGATCAACTGAAAATGTGGTGATGCTCAATAAAAGCGCTTGCCATTCAGGCAACTATTTGTCTGGCAATTAACCAAATCAATTCGACTCGATTATTGATTGATAAAACTGGTTCTATGCCAGCTGAAAGTCCCTATGTGAAGTTCAGCCTCAAATTTTTTAAGAAATTTTTTTCCGGCTGCTTATGGTTGCATCATACTGCTATCAGCATGGATGCAAACCTGGCTTCATCTGAAAAAATTGGAGGAAAGATTGAAATGGTAGATTTTTACCGAGTAATGTCGATTGGAATTGTCAACAGGTGAGTACATGAATATTTTCGTTCGACTTAATCTGCTGCAGCTGCACACATATAGCTGCTTTATTGTTCGTTTACACAGGACTTTGTGCTTCAACTGACAAAGTGCTTCCTTCCAATTTCGATAAGCTTTATGTTTTTGCTAGCTAATAATGGCTTGACAACAAATTTATTTGCAAATTAAGTCCCGGGCAAAAATGTGGGAGTTACAGTTCGTAAAAATGCTGATTGTTTCAACTCAGGCCTGCTGTGGGCGAGCCTGCCAGCTGTTTCTAGGCAATTTTGGACATCTGCCAATTATGAAGCCGTCGGCATTCCACGTTGAGTTCGAAGATGCCGCTGTTGCATTGCCTTCGATTCTACTGCTTATACGGATTATGGACTAAGGTTCGTCACGTAGTCTCTTGTATACTCGGCCGACCGCACACCTAGTATTTATAAAAACCTACCATAATTTGATGAATATAATCTTGTGTTCGATTTTGTAAATAATGATGCCATAGTGAAAACGAAATATTAGGATGAAAAACTATATAATTTTTGGGTCATCATTCAGATGGGTTATGGTAGGTTTTCATACTAAGTGTGATGTCCGTCGAGTATACCTATGTGTCTCTTAGTCTCTCACGAGTCTGGCAGTCGGGTACTGCTGGTGCCACTTGCACTCACGCACCTTGTAAAATGTCAAATGTCACGCAAAGTGTCAAAATTCATGGAAAATAGCAAACGAAGGTTTCCATTTTACAGTGCTTTTTATTTTACTTTTGATAGTTTGCGTCACATTTGACATTTTACAGGACATGCGTCAAAGGTGCCGTTCCTTATCTTTTGTTGATGATGGGGATAAAAAGTAATTCGTTCCGGTGGAATCAAGTGCGTTGGAAGCTGATTTTTGAGTTTTCGACATTTCTGTTGAAAACAGTGTGTGCAACCAGCAGAGTTGTTGAAACTGCTGAACTTTTTTCGTAGTAAACGTAAACGTAGAATATTTTATTTTTACGCACCCTTGAGTACAGAAAACGTAAAGTGAATATTTTTACTTTTTCGCTTTGTAAAAGGTAAGTAAACGTAAATATCGGTATTTTTACCTAGGGAAAACGTAAAAGACAATTTTTATTCGATTTACCAAGGTAGATGTAAAAACGAGTAAAAGTGAATGCGCGAGTCGTCGCTTTCCCTACCCACCTTTCTCTTTCCCTACCCACTTCTAGGTATCATTTCCGTTGCCATTTTTGCAGCCGCTTTAATTCGGTTGAGTGGTTTTTGCTTTTTATACAGTCCAAAAATGTTTCTCAACTACGTTTTCTGTACTCGCGTACTTTCAAAAAGTACGCGAGTAAGTGAGTACCGTTATTTTTGGTGGTAACCAGCTTTGTAACCAGTGTTTCTTCCGAATTAGCTAGGTAATCTATTTTTACATAACTTCATATATATCTGGCACCCCTCCAATTTCAGCCTTGCGCGATCGCACCCGTTTTCGCCTTCAAGCTGTATCTCCATCCGCTGCCTATGGACCTATTCAAGGTTCAACGTTTTACTGCGGTGGAACAGCTGAACCAGCACGTACATTGTGTATTGTGAGTCTGGGCACGGGGATTTTGGCAGTCTTTGTTTTTTTTATGCTGCAGGGGGCAGTCCCAAGCCCTGTAAAGTGTAAAGTAAAGTGTCAAATGTAAAGTAAAGTGTCAAGTCAAATGTCAAATGTAAAGTAAAGTGTCAAATGTAAAGTCAAGTGTCAAGTCAAATGTAAAGTAAAGTGTCAAATGTTAAGTCAAATGTAAAGTAAAGTGTCAATTGTGTATCCAAATCTTATTTTGCGTATCCAAATCTTATGTTTTTGTATCCAAATCTTGTTTTTCAAAATAAGATTTGGATACAAAAACATAAGATTTGGATACGAAAAATAAGATTTGGATACACAATTGACACTTTACTTTACATTTGACATTTCACTTGACACTTGACTTTCCATTTGACACTTTACTTTACATTTGACATTTGACTTGACACTTGACTTTACATTTGACATTTGACTCGACACTTTACTTTACATTTGACACTTTACTTTACACTTTACAGGGCTTGGGATTGGCACCTGGTTGGCTCATTGAGATGCCTGTTAGGGGTGGTTAACTTCGATTCTGCCACATTTAAATATTTGCCGCATTTGCCGGCAGTGTTTTTCCTCAAATTCCATCGCATTCGTACGTGTATACCTCTGCACGCATCACTGACAAACTGTACAACACTTTTGCGACACTTTGCTGGGTCAATTGGCTAAGTAGCATGTGTGCACAGCTGACTGCAAGCGCATGAGTACAGTGGGGTCGATATTGGATTGTCCATGTGCCTACCACAAAAAATATCTCCACACATGGGCGATACAATCCCCGTTCCATTGTTCTGATGTGTGCGTCAACTGAACACTTGTTGCTTTTGTTGCCTTTGTCGCAGTTACGGTCACTTTATGTTTACGTTTGTGTGTCACACAAAATGATTTCAAATAAATAAGATTTTTGCTGGTCTCTAGGTGGCTAGATTCTGACACATAGCCAATTTATCGACTATTTATATTACTGCAAAATTAAGCGTATTCTCTGAATTTGAGTTTGCTGCATTCTATTTTCTTGCACTGCCGCAAGTGGAGCTTGTAACCAGCCAAACAGTGCCAAAACCCTGGCGCTAAGATAGCTTGTTAGATGTGCAGCTAGCTGTGAGTGCATTGGCACAGTGGGTCACCAGCCCAAATGGCAAATGTCATGTTGTCTGTGTACCTACCACACATACATGGATGATGTGACATGGTTCATTTGTGCTGCTTGGCTGCTGTTCTGGTGTGTTTGTGTGTAGTTACCTGAGACAGGTGTCTCAACTTCCAATATGTTTGAACACTGCTTGCACATAGCCATGGTTCTTTGTTTTGGCTTGTGCTTGTGTAAAGTGTCTGCATTTGGTGTGCCCATCAATTTACGCACCAGAATTTCCATTTTGATTCTAAATTGACTAAGTGCATGCTATCAGGTTTTTTGAATTTAGAACATTTGCAATTCGATGTTTTTGCTCGGATTTTCCTTAATTGCGTATAAATATTTGTATATTTACGGTATGCCTGCATTCTGCTCGGATTTTGCTTATTTATAGGTACGATTTTCATGATATTTATACTGAGCTATCTCAAAATGTGATAAATCCAGTGATTTTTCATGCCTTCTTTTCTTAGAACATTGCCAAGTTACAGTACTGATTATGTCTGCATTCTGCTGGAAACGTGCCAGTAAATTTTATTAGGTAAATATGTGTCACACAATTTTTTGTGCAATCACTGACAAAAGTGTCCCTTTATCCCTGTATTCAAGGATCATTGCCAAATCGAAAGTTTTAAGTTGATATATTTCTGGAATGTTGCCAAAAAGTTGCTATTTTTGTAACTTAAGTTGGTTTTGGGTTATTGTTAATGTTGTTTCGAGATCCCCAAAAAAAACTGATCAAACAATCTATCCGTATTCCTAGTATTTACTTGTGCTTGCATTTTGCTGGGCGTATCACGAACACCAGAACCCTCCTTTGCTTGTTAAATTTATAAGCGAGCTGCGAAATCCACTTTCATGTGGGTTTTTAGTTGAATTTAATTTGAGGGCGTGAATTTTCTTGGGCATAAACGATGGTGAAACATTTGCACACGTGTAGCATTTCGGACGTGGCTAATTTCATTCACTCATTTATCGTAAATAGAACCATTATATGAACGTTTGTGTGTTCGGTTTTTTATTCTACCTACCTATTTCAGAATCTGTTCTAATGCAGATGTTTGAAAAAAATTTTCTAGTCTAGCCAAATCATTAATTACATGTCAACTTTGCGATGTTTCCTGGACATTCAAAGAATTTCAGGAATTTCTGAGCTTCATATTTAGGTAATTCTTAAATGCTCAGCTAATTTACCTAGTGATGAATGACTTCACTGATGCATTCATCCAGCCTCCAATTTTGAAGTTTCCTTTGTCGATTGTTTGCCGCATCAGTGGCAAACACATCGACCCATGCAAATTTTTCTTGGTTTTTTTTTTCCGTGCCGCAAATCGCGCAGTAGTCACTTCGCTCGCATCCTGCGCCCGCTGCACATTCCATTTTTTGGATGTCAGCTTGGACTGGACCTTTTAACCGATTTTGGACATTTTATCTGTTTTTACTGCGCTGTGTGCGCGTTGTTATTGTTGATTTTGTTGTTGTTGACGCTGTTGTTGTTGTTGATGGTGTTGTTATTGTTGACGGTGTTGTTGTTGTTGACGGTGTTGTTATTGTTGAATTTTTGTTTTGTTGTTGAATTATTTGTTATTGTTGAAATATTTATTATTTTCTGTAAATTTTTTGATTATGGTGCGCTGTCGTCGATTTTTCTTATTTAAATTTATTTCACTTTTGATTATGGTACTCTGTCATCGATTTTTCTTTTTTCACTTTATTTCACTCTCATATTTTTCACTGGCAGGGATCGTATCGGAGCTGATTGTGGTGGATCGGCCGAGATCGATTTCCTGCCGCAAGGGTGCCGCATTTTTACACTTGATTTGCAATTTTTTACATTTCCATATTATGTTAGCTTTGATTGCCAACGCTGATTTGTGGTGGGTTAGCTTGGCATTGATTTGCTATCACTAGGGTGCCGCATTTTTTTAAGGTCTTTTTACGTTGTAGGTATGTATGTAGGTAGATTTATTTTTTCAAACGTTCTTCTCAGGTAAAATATATTTATTCATTTCTATTTATAAGGATGTCGCTTTTAGTAAAATAATTATTACATCGCTTTCTATTTATTTTTGCAGTGCTTTACATTTTTACATGATTTTATTTGTTACTCGCATTTCTTCAATATCGTATCATGTATTTTATTTATTTTACAAGGGTGCCGCTTTTAGTAATTGTTATATTGCTTTCTATCTATTTTTCAGTGCTTTACATTTTACATTATTTCATTTTTACTCGCTTTTCTTCAATTCAATATCACGTATTTACAAGTGTGCCGCATTTCTTTCATTTGTCTATCGCGTCTTTTTGTAAATACCTAGGTACTTTTTTACCCGGCCGATTTGGTAAAGTATATTTTACTTAGTAAATATTTATATAGGTATTTTAGGCAAACTGATATTTTCATCCCACACTCAGTAGTGACCCAATGTATTATACGTACATAATTTAATGTATTTTACTCTGATTCATTCATTTGCTACATGTATTCGATCCGTTGTGCAATTTATTTTGTTGTGTTTTGTTCGAATAAAAAATTCAAAATGATTTGAAAATGTCATGTTTATTTCGGCTAGATATAGGTAGTAATACTCGGCGGAACGTAAAGTATGCGCAAAATCCTACCATAATTCAATGAATGAAATCTGGCGATAAATTTCGTAATTAATTTTTCCATAGTAAAAACGTAATGATGAAAAACTGTATAGGTAGGTAATTTTTGGTTCATTATTCAGAAAAATTATGGTAGGTTTCCATACTGAGTATTTTTTATACATGGAAAACGACACCTGTAAGCGATGAAGTGTTTTGGAAGCACCGAGAAACAAGTGCGAATGTTTGTAAAAACTGATCGTGTAAAATTATTTACCTATTTAGGTAACCTGTCTCATTGGATTTACTACGGTTTCTGTACTTTCCGGCACTCTCAAGTTGAGTCTCAACATGCGGGTGCGTTCTTATTTCCCGTTTACAACGAATAACAAGCAACGGTTCTACTTGATCAACTTTCTCACAACGTTCGTTTTAAACACCTTCCCACTAAAGTTCGGCAGTCGGTTTTTTATTTTACTTCTCACGCCATATCTCCAGTTGTGGGGGATAGAAAGCTGATATTTGATTGGAGACGGGATGGCCAAAAATGTTTTTTTTAACGACCCTGTTTTTTCTAAACAACAACAATGTTTTTTACGAAAGGACGGGTTTTTTAAAAGCTCCCAAATATGGGTTATGGGTCAATATATACAGATATATCAGTACTTTATGATGTTAAATTTAGCCATAGAATGGCTGTGGAGCCATGGGATAGCATTACAGGTAGTGATTTCTGTCAAAAATACCCAGTTTTTTTGTCGACTTGTTATGTATACTTAATCCAAATTCACCCTTAGTTAGAGCAATGTAATATTATGAGGAAAAAATATTCGTTAATATTTGTTAAAGTTTTTTATTCAGGTGGATGATGGTAGATTTAATTGTACAATATGTAGTCAGTTTACTATATCTGGCATTCTGTTCATTAGCTTCAGGCTAAAAATTACACTTTCTGTTTAACAAAGAGCTCACTAAAAACATTACAAATTGTAGATAAAACTCGGCAGACATTATGCGAGTCAATGGTCTAACGAATTTTTGTACAAGTGCCATTCTAACCCAATTTCATTGTTATTGACACTCGTATTTCATGCGTAGGGATGACCATCAACAAATTTTTCAATTCGATAAGTGAACGTCACCGTCGAAATTTGAATTTAAGATCTACACTTGATAAATATATGATAATTTCTTATTATTACAAACATAGTGAGCATTTTATGTTATTCAGAGCAATTTTTAGATTTTCA
Source organism: Sphaerolaimus hirsutus (assembly GCA_964036195.1). Taxonomy (NCBI): domain Eukaryota; kingdom Metazoa; phylum Nematoda; class Chromadorea; order Monhysterida; family Sphaerolaimidae; genus Sphaerolaimus; species Sphaerolaimus hirsutus. The sequence goes on along the minus strand of OZ038451.1, from coordinate 23,598,595 downwards.
AAACGATCCAGATTTAGTTAGTGGTGTACAGTGTACAGGGTCGTTCTTCCCTTGTTCTTTCGCACGCACACATACGTACTTTTTTGTTGGAATTTGTCCGGGCTGTTACAATAAAATACCTTGTTATCTGCTTTCATATGACAATATGCGTGTTCAGTTTATCCTGTTCTCGCATAAAACGTCGGATTGAATAAGATTTACCATGAATCGATTGGAATGCATTCATTCAAATTCAAAATTAACTTAACAATTTTAACGAAATTTAAAATTGGTACGTAAGGGCCGAATCACTGATTCCTTTCATGTCTGCCGAGTTTACTTCAGGAACCACTCCCAGAGTAAAACCACTGTAAAATGCCAAAAGTCATGTAATAAACCCTACAAAATGTGAAACTTTATTTGTTTCAATTTTCAGTGAAAATCCATTTTCAATGCTCTCATTTACTAAAATGTTATTGTTTTTACAAAATTTACCATGAAACCATGTTGGTGCCATTAGGGTTGGAAAAAAACGTTTTTTTTTAACTCGATGTTTTTTTATATAAAAAACGTTTTTTTTTAAAAGCTCCCAGATATGACCTTGTGTCAACATATATCAGTATATCAGACAGTGGCAATACCCTGTGATGTTATATATGACCATATAATGAATGTATGTGGAGCCATGGGATAGCATTATAAGTGGTGATTTGTGTCAAAAATATCCATTTTTCGTCGACATATCGTTCGTATATCGCCTTATAGTCAAATGTTTGTGACTTCAGGTAAATTTTGGCACAGAATAGTGATCAAACAAGGTTATAAAACAAGGTTGTTACTTTGGGAGTGAAGTTACACACTGTGGAGGTACATGGAAGCACATTACCTCAATATTATATACTACAGCAACATATGACGGCTTATTAACCCATGGTAACATATATAAATGGATACTTTGATACTAAAAATGCCACAAAACCAATGAAAACAACCACCAATGTCAATTTGTGTGTGAAATTGCGTGCTTGCGCGCAAAAATTTTGCAAAATACCTAGTGCTTAGTACTAAAAATTTCGGTCGATGTTTTTTTAAAAAAAAACAACATTTCGGACGTCATGTTTTTTTAAAAAAAACAACGTTTTTTTTAATAAAAAACGTTTTAAAAAAACATCGGCCAACCTTAGGTGCCATTGTGGTGTCCTTTTAGGACCATGTACCAGGCGCTAAGCACTAATGGAGCAGCACCATTTGGCACCCTCCAAGCAGGGGATTTTTGGGGTGGCATTTTAGGGGGGGGGGGGGGTCTGCCAAGTTTGAGCACTCACAGCTCAGTAGTTAGTTTCCCCCAGAGTTGTTAAAATACCGGTATTTTTGGAAAGCGTAAGCGTAAATACACTTTCCAAATTTTGGGTGTGGATACTAAAAGCGTAAGGTATTTTTAAAATACCTAGGAAAGCGTAAAATAAAGCGTAAGCGTAAAAATTTTCAGGGAGTTTTTGCTCAGTGAATTCGTTAAAAATCAAGCTTTCAGCGACATTTTTCAGATGTCCACTTGGTAATCTGCCCTTAAATGTTGATGGCACTTAATGGACAGCACCAGTTAATTAATCTTCATTTCCGAACTCGGACTTAATGCTATCGATTTTTGCGATGTATTTATGCATAATTCTCATGAATACTTACCGCATTTCTTCATATAGCGTAAATGTAAGATACACTTATGTCATCTTCATTTTCAAACTCGTGCATTTTCGGTCACAAAATTTCTTTTCTTAAGCCATTGCCATCTAAAGCCATCTAAATATTTCGCCCAACGACACAGTATAAAGGAGACATTCATATTGCGACACAATTTGTAAAATACATGTGCCGTTATTTCCAATGCATTACGCTACACATGCAGTCTTTTTTGTATGCAGTTTCTTTCACTTTTTTTGTAGTTTTACACTTTTTACAAAAGCATAAAACCGGACCACGTGAAAAACTTTTTTACGCTTTTAGTACCCGGGTATTTCGACCGGGAAAGCGTAATAAAGCGTACGGGTATTTTATGAAAGCGTAAGCGTAAGCGTAAGTATAAATACCCATTTACCCGGGTATTTCGGGTAAGCGTAAATACGCTTTCGCAACTCTGGTTTCCCCAACCCCCCACATTCCTGTGGAGTGGGGGGGGCTTATGTCTATACCCCCCTGTAGTAATGGAATGGCGCCTTGGATGCATAGGGGATTTTTGGGGTGGCATTTTAGGGGGGGGGGGGTCCGCCAGAGTTTGAGTACTCACAGCTCAGTAACCACTCAGCGAAATTTGCTGAAAATTTAACATAGTGAGGTTTTCATGTCGGGGCTGCATTGAAAATTGAATCTGACTTTCTACCACCCCCTGACCCAGATAGGGGGGGGGGTCTGTAAAAAAGAAAATTTTTCAGGGTGTTTTCACTATCGCCCAAGCATGCAAGCTTGGCAGTGCTATAACTCCATTTTGATTGTTTAACTGTTAAAATGATTGAGAAAACCTGCAGATTCCATTTTTGTAGTTGTATTGTGCCCACACACACTAGTTTTCACCGTGACTTCGTGGGAAAACTGAATTTTTTTCAAATGTAAATTAATGAACACAGGTGAATGATTTGATTTTATTTAAATTAGAATTTGAATTTATAAGAGTTAAAATTTGAAAATTTCAAAACTAAAACACATATAGCATACAATAAGAGTAGGCTGAATGTCGCCATGTTGCCATTTCAGTTTTCACATCAGTCACGGTGAAAACTAGTGTGTGTAGGGCCATTAGTGATGTCTAAAATCCATATGCCAATTTGACCATGTTTTTATCCAAGAAAAATAAATTTTTCTGCACATGCTATTATATACTTTAGACAATGAAAACCCATAGTAAAAATGAGTTCAATATCCCTTTCCAATCAAAAGTTAAAGTGTATCAAACTTTTCCCTCCCATTCACATAAATAACCAGATAAAGAACAAAGCATGCAACTTCAAAACTCCATATCTCAACCATTTCTCAGCCCATTTTCACCAATGGATACTTAAAATGATCAGAATAACATGGGGATATTGTTTTTATTAGCAGTTTATCTGTATGCATTTTCATTATGATAATTTCATTTAAGAGTTCTCAGTGTCTTCTTGTACAGGAAAACACACAGAAATACACAGATAATCTGGGAATAAAAATGATATCTCTATGTCATTCTGACCTTTTTAAGTGTTTGTTGGTGAAAATCGGCTGAGAAATGGTCGAGATATGTAGTTTTGAAGTTGCATTCTTTGTTCTTTATGTGGTTATTTAGGTGGATGGGAGGGAAAAGTTTGATACACTATAACTTTTGATTGGAAACAGATATATTGAACTCATTTTTGTCTTATATGAGTTCTCGTGATCTAAAGTATATGACAGCATGTGCAGACAAATTTATTCTTTTGTGTATAAAAACGGGGTCAACTTGACATACGGATTTTAGACATCACTAATACGACTACAAAAATGGAATGTGCAGGTGTTCTCAGTCATTTCAAACGATAGTTTAAACTTTTTTAAACAATCAAAATTGGTCATAAAATGGCAGAGTTACCAGTGATCAGGGCGACAGTGAACAACCAACCAAAAAATTACTTTTTTCAGCCCCCCCAATCTCAGGTCAGGGGGGTCGTAGAAAGTCAAATTCAATTTTCAATGCAGCACCGACATGAAACCTGATTATGTAAAATTTTCAGCAAATTTCCCAGAGTTGTTGCTGAGATGTGAGTGCTCAAACTTTGGCAAACCCCCCCCCCCCCCTAAAATGTTACCCCAAAAATCCCCTATGCATCCAAGGCGCCATTCCATTATGACAGGGAGGTATAGACATAGGCCCCCCTACTCCACAGGAATGTGAGGGGTTGGGGAAACTAACTACTGGGTACGTGAGTGAGCTGAGCTCTAACTAACTAACTACTGAGCTGTGAGTGCTAAAACTTGGCAGACTCCCCCCCTCTCCCCTAAAATGCTACCCCAAAAATCCCGTGCTTGGAGGGTGCCAAAGGGTGCTGCTCCATTGGTGCTTAGCGCCTGGTGCATGGTCCCAAAAGGAAAAAAACAAACATTTTGCTGTCCTTATCAAGTGCAACACCAAGCTGGAACCCTGCAATATCTTTATGGTAAATAGTGTGATGTTGTTGTTTGGTACAGAACAGTGCCATAGTGTTAAGAAACCCCTCCCACTGAACCGCAGCCCACTCCCTCACCATAGGTTGTCTATCAAAAAAGTGATTTTACTCAACTTTTTTGAAAGACACTTAAAAAGTCAGTTAACAGTGTCAGCTAAAGGAGGGTTGAAGCTTCAAAATTGCATAAAGAAGTTTTGATAGGGGTAAATGCAAAAGTGACAAACTTGGTAAACTTATGTTCCTGTGATAACATAATGATGATGTCATTCTCATTTAAGCCCATCAAAACTTCAGGGGGCATTTTCAAGGGGAATATTCTTTATGCAATTTCTTCTGGAAAAGCTCAACCGTCCTTTAGCTGACACCAGAAACTGACTTTTCAAGTGTCTATTAAAAAAGATAGTGAAGTCACTTTTTTTGATAAATACCTCATGGGGAGTGGGTACTGGGTGCGGTGGGGTTCAGTGGGGAGGGGTTTCTTTACAGTACTGTACTGTACTGTACCAAATTGCTAAATCATACAGTTTACTATAAAGATAGTGGAAACACCATGGTAATCAACACATCAAGTAGATAGAATACTGAACTTGATGCAAATGTGCACAAATTTAGGTGCTGAACTTGACACAGACAACAACTGGGTCAAGTAAAAGCCTTTGATATTAAGCAACCCACATTGTAGTGGTCGCCACAACCCACCAAGTGGTGTACAGTAGGTGAGGGTGTTGGCTTCACTCCCCCAAATTTTCATTTTTCCATACCCCCTACCCCCTACTACACAGACAGCAAAAATTGCACATACTTTTCATGTTCAGCAACCCTCACTATAGTAATTTGCCACAGCCCTCCCTCTGCTGGTGTATAGTAGGGAGATGTGGGCTACATTCCCTCAAAATTTTGTCGTTATATACCCCCCATAGCTGGGGTTACTTATTTTGAATAAAAAAATTATTTTGGTGCTGAACTTGGGTCAGAAGCAATTTAGGTGTATACAGGGGTTTAGTGGATTTGGACCCCTCCAGGGGTTCATATAGATAGTAAATCGGTCCTCTGAAGGTATAGATATTTGTTGGGGGGGCTTCGTGGGGGTTCAATATATAGGCTTTTGCATGGTGTATAAGCAAAAAAGGAAGAACCTTGAGAATGCCTAAAAACCATTCACAAATTGTGAAAAAATCGCTTAATGTAAGTGAAAAATGGTTAAAAATGGGTAAATAGTTGAGCATCTATAGTTGAGTAGTAGTGTAGAGAGGAGTCACTAAGCCCGCGATTCTTATGTTTCACTGAGATATCACCTGAAAATAAGCTGTAGGCAGGGATTCAGTATGGGGGGGGGGGGGTTACCGCCCCCCAAATCCGCAAGCTTTACATCCTTCCCGGAGGCGCAATTTACTATCTAAACAGATTCCCGGTCATGTCCGGCACCCTATTTTTGATCGTACTCATGACACCCTATCTCCAGTTCTAGGGTGCGCCAGAAGCTGAAACTTGGGGGAAGTATTGTTGCAACCCACCTCTACTTCTAATGAATTTGAGGGGTCGCCGCGACCCCCCAATTCATGTGAGGTAGAGGGTGGTTGCGCCAATATCTCCCCCAAGTTTCAGCCTCTGGGGCACCCTAGAACTAGGGATAGGATGTAAGAAGTAAAATCAAAAAATGGGTGCCGGACGTGACCGGGAAGGTGTTTATATGAACCCAGGGGTCTCGACGGGGGGGTGGGGGAGGTTACCCCCCTAAACTGCCCAGCTATCTATCTATCCTGGAGACCGCTCAGCTATCTATCTATACAGGAGGCAAAATTTTGCGCTACTACCCCCTAAACCCCCCCTCCCCAAATTGCCAAGTTGTCTGCCTTTCCGGAGTGATTTTTGAGAAATTTTACCCAAATTGTTGCTCAAAATCGCTACTTTTCATGCTTTTTTATAGATTTTCACCTCCAAAATTGCTAATTAATGTTCATCCTTGCTTATTTTAGCTATATATGTGCTTATATACCTATTTTTATCCATTTTTAACCTACTTTTAGCGATTTTCCCCCTTTTGTTCCTTCTACACCCCAAAAAAGCCTATATATTGAACCCCCATGAACCCCCCCCCAGAAAATGTTTCAGCTATCTATCCCTCTGGATGAGCAATTTGCTATCATCCAACCACTCAGAGGGTCAAAATTCAAATAGGCTGTAAGTTACATCAACTAGCAATTTTGAAGGTCAAAATCACTAGGAATGTTGGAAATATGGCGATTTTGAGTGAAATTTGGGACATTATTCCTCAAAAATCACTTCCAGTTAGATAGATAACTGGTGATTCTGATGGGGGGAAGGGGTTTGAGGGATAGTAGCCAAAAATTTTGCCTTGGGATAGATAGATAGCTGGAGCATTTGGGGAGGGGTAACCCCACCTACTGAACCCCTGGGTGTATAGTAGTGGGTGGTGTTGGGTAGTCCTCCCCCCAAAATTAATTTTTTAAGAAAGTTACTCCACCATAGCTGGAGCTGTCAGTTGTTGCCAAACAACCCACTGACTGCTGGACTTGGGTGTGGACCTGTTTAGTTGCTTTGGACTCTTTGGACAATTTTTGCTCAGGTAGATGTGAAGAAACATTTGATCAGAAGAGAGCAACAAGCAAAATAAAGACATTCACTTGTTTTTGCAGGGGTTCAATATATAGGCTGTTCCAAGGTATAGAAGGAAAAAAGTGCGGAAAAATCGCTAAAAATAGGTCAAAAATAGTTATATTAAGTGATTTTTGACCTATGTTTAACTGAAAGAAACGGCTCAAGATTAGTACATAAGCATTCGTAGAGGTAACATGTGTGTCACAAAACCCGCAATTGTTATGTTTCATGCAAAAATAAGCTCACAATAAGCAAGAGGCTACATGAACTAGGGATTTTGTAGGTGAAAATCACCATGAGCATGAAAATCGCTCTAAAAATGAGTGATTTTGAGTGAAAGCTAGGGAAACATTTCCTAAAAATTGTGCCGGATAGATAGATAGCTGGCGATTTTGGGGGGGGGGGGTTCAAGGGATAGCAGCCTAAAATTTTGCCTCGGGATAGATAGATAGCTGGAGCGTTTGGGGGGTAGCCCCCCCTCCAACCCCCCATACTGAACCCCTGGTATACATACTTTGCAAGTAAAAGTTAATACAGTATTGCAACTATGTATACCCACACACAATACAGTTATAGCTTTAAACAGTTAAAAAAGGAACTAATTTGTCACCTTTTCCAAACATACAAAGGCTCTTTTCCTGCTTTTTTTCTGAATGTTTCTGCCTGGATGAATGTTTCTGAATGAAACTTGACGCAACATCAATGTGCATTCAAAAATCAGAAATTTTGTATACTGTTTAATATGCTGGTTCTGTTCTGTGGCCACATCACTTTTTTTAAAAATCAGAAGCCAAATTTGGAAAAATGATAAAGTAATGTACCATTATTTAATAAACAAGTATTGTGCAATTTTTGCATACAAGTGCAAAAATTTGCATAGAAATCAACTTGTGGTTGCTTTTGTGGACTTCCCTTAGGGTATTTTACATGGAGTAGTGTTGAAAACACTTAAGATACACTAGCATATAAAAGCTTATTATGGCTTATTTGTATGTGCTAGAAAGTAGAAATGGAAGATTTGATGATAAAATTACACAAAACCAATGAAAATGACCACAATTTAATTTCTATGCATAATTGTTTACTTGCATGCAAAAAATACAAAATAGGTACTTACATTTTCGAGGAAAAAATTATTTGGCCATGATTAAAAAAACAGTATTTAACAGTACATAAATTTTTTGAATGCATGTTGATGTCGTCAACTTTCATACATAAACATTCATCCAGGTAGAGACATTCAGGCATTCATTCAGGGACAAAATTTTTTCTTATATTTGGAAAGAGTGACTTGGAAAGAGTAAATTAGTACATAGGTAAAATTTAATAAATTAAAGCTGTGATTGTATTGTGAGTTTACATAGTTGCAGATCTGTATACCTTTGCTTGAAAAATGTATACTCAGACCACTAAATGTGTTGATGTTTCCTGCTGAAAAAGTACTGGCAGACCATTTCACATATACTGTATTTTACAGAAAAAATTTTTTTAGGGTGATTCGCCATATTTAAATGCACCTACCTAGGTATTTGAAGATTATTTTTTAGCGAAAAAGTGGCAGCTACAATAGGGCGTGTATAGGGTGTCAAAAATTTTTTTTTACGGAAAATGGAAAGGTAAAATTTTTTCACTTTACGGAAAATGTAAAACGGAAAGGTAAAAAAAGTCTCTGCCGGAAAACGGAAAGGTAAAAAAATTTCACTCAGCAGAAAACGGAAAACGGAAAGGTAAAAAAAATTGTTGGCCGGAAAACGGAAAACGGAAAAATGAAATGCCGGAAAATGAAAAACTGAAAGCAAAATTTTCACGGAAATGGAAAAAAATAAAGTGAAATTAGTATGGTAATAGACAAATTTGCAGAAGGAAAACCTGCATGCAGGTTTGCCTGTTTGGCTTTGATTGTGGTAGCTGTACATTCTGCAACTATGGATCATGCCTGTAACTTCACTTGTAGTTCAAGCTTAACTGAACCAACAAAAAATCATCAAAAAGTAGCCATAGTGGCCATAGGAAAGGAAACACTACGACAATTTCACAGTCTAGAAGCAGTGGGAATCACTGATGACCCCTATGCAATTGATGATGACATTGCAGAGGAGATGATAATAAATAGCATAAAATTCAATGACAACAACAAACAATACTATATTGACTGGCCATATAAAGAGAGTATCAGTGACCTGCTCATGGGAAAAGCAGAAGCCTTGGTGCGGTTTAAATCACTGATAAGAAGATTCAACAAAGATCCAAACTTATTCAAACAATACCGGAAAGTTTTGGACGACCAACTAGAAAAAGGGAATAATTGCGATCTGTGACGACAAAACAGACAACAAGGGGATTCATTACCTGCCACACCAGCCAGTAATCACGCCGGGCAAATCGACATCATGCAGAATCGTGTACGATGGGTCGGCAGGTAAGCCCAGTTTCAACGAGTGCCTTTTTAGAGAACCAATTACAACACCATTAGCACTGGGCCTACTCCTGAGGTTCAGGGCAGGCAATCTAGCATTAATTGCCAATATTGAAAAAGCATTTTTGCAAATAGGATTGCATGACCAAGCTAGAGACTACACACAATTTTTCTGGCTGAAAGATGCCTCAAAACCAGTAACTGAAAATAACTTAATAGTACTTCGTTTGAAATGCATACTGTTTGGACTTGTCTGCAGCCCAGCAATTTTGGGAGCAGTCATAAAATACCATTTAAATGTGACAAATGCCAGAAAACTTAAAATCGAGCCAGAAAATGGAAAAATGGCCTGGTAAAACGGAAATGGAAAGGTAAAAATTTTTCAGCCGGAAAACGGAAAAATGGGCCAGAAAAACGGAAACGGAAAGGTAAAAAATTTTCAGCTGCCGGAAAACGGAAAACGGAAAGGTAAAAATTTTTCGGCTGCCGGAAAACGGAAAGGTAAAAAATTTTCCTGCGGAAAGGCGGAAACGGAAAACGGAAATGGAAATTTGACACCCTAGGCGCGTCCACCCGATATAATGGGTACACAAACTAGTTTACCAACTGAAAACCTTGACCATTTTGGTAAACTGTTTTGACAAAACAGTACAAAACACCGTACAACTATGTACAGTGTTTCGTACTGTTCTGTCAAACCAGTTTTTTACCAAAATGGTCTAGCATTTCATGTTAGTAAACTAGTGTGTGTGTTGGCAATAACTGCAGAGAGTTAAGCTTCATCAGTTTCTCGCCCGAAAATGATGATGATGACTAATCAAAGGTCTCGTCGTCACGTCATTCGAAATTTCTGTGTCATCATTTTTACTGAACCCGATGATTCACGCGAAGTGACGTCATTTTCAGCCAATCAACGCACTCTTCACGGCAGTTATAACCTGCACATTTTGCGAGCAGCGTCACTTTTTGTCTCGCGTTGCTAAATATATTTGCGCGTCGGACATTTTCTTCAGCCACATCGCTCACGTTTCGCCGTCCCCTCTCGTTGGAATTTCTGCGCCCGCAACGAGTGAGTTGTTTTGTTTTCTATGTGAGCTTTCCTATCACGTTTCCGTTCCGCTTCGCGCGGCAATCGATAAAATTTGTTTACAGCTTTCAATTTTTCCGTCTATCAATTTCTTGCGCATTTTCCCAGCCCCGAAGCCGTCAACATGCAAATCTTCGTGAAAACGCTCACTGGCAAGACGATCACCCTCGAGGTGGAGGCGTCGGACACGATCGAGAACGTGAAGGCGAAGATCCAGGACAAGGAGGGCATCCCGCCCGACCAGCAGCGACTCATCTTCGCCGGCAAGCAGCTGGAGGACGGCCGCACCCTCTCCGACTACAACATCCAGAAGGAGAGCACTCTCCACCTGGTGCTCCGGCTCCGCGGCGGCATGCAGATTTTTGTGAAGGTTTGTTCGTTTTTGAGATTTCGAGGTTTGTGTGTTTTTATTCGATTCTGACTTGAGTTACGTGCGTGCTCTTTGTCTGCTGCCATTTATTTCATTTTTTGCGTATTTTCTGCATTTTTAAATATTATGTTTTTGCTGATTTCACATTTTTGGATAAATGCCTATCCGTGTACCGGGCGGTTCAACGTCAGGGGTCTCCAGTCGTGTGGGGGTGGGGCAGCTACCCTGAGCGTGCCAGCTATGTATCTATCTATCCTGGATGGCGCTGAGCTATCTATCAATTTTTTTTTGGCCACAATCACCTGAGCCCACCCCAAATCGCGCAGCTATCTATTTAGAGCAAATCTTCATAGATCTATGTGATTTGCTATCTATCGATCAATATATTTGTACCTTTGGATATCCGTAGTAGTTAAGCGGGAATTTCGTGAGGGTTAGATTCCGGAAACGTTTAAGACACTGGGGTGCTGACAAAAGGGTTTTCTAGCTATTAGTTACAATTCAGCTATTCTTTATTATTTGGTACTGTTGTCTATGCGGGGGTATTCCAGATTTTGACCCTCCGGGGGTTGGTTAGGTAGCAACTCGCTCATACCGTGGAATAGATAGCTGAAGTTTTCGGTCTGAAGATGAGGTTTCGGGCGATCAATATATACGCTTTTTTAAGGGGTATAGGGCAGAAAGGGGAAAAATCGCGGAAAGTAAACTGCGTTCGGATCAAGTCCGGCAGTCACTTTTTGAACGGACTTCTGACGCTGTAACTCACGCTGTGGGGGGAGTTAAGAGCTGAAATTTGGGGGGAATATAGCTGACATTCCCCCCATACTATACACCAACGCAGATGCAACTGCGACCCGTTTTAGTGTGGGTCGCCGTATATGTGAAAAAAAACTTGTGCGGTTTTCGCTGTCCGGATCAAGTCCGGCACCCAGTGGTTCTTCACCACTTCAGGTGCCAAACCTCCAGATACACGAACGGGATGAATCTGAAAGTTTGGGGGGGGGTTAAAGGCGACATCCACCGCTTACTGTACACAAGATGGCGAGCGCCACTGACACACAATAAGTGCCACTCGCCACGTATCAAGCGTTTTTTTTTATGGACGCACTGTCCGCATCCGGACTGATTGGCACTTCTAGATTTTCATTAGTTAGTTTACACTATATTTACAGTAAACAGTACGTTTTTGTAAGTTTTACAATCCTACAGTACCATACCATACTGTACAATGTGACAAATTGTCCTGTCCTGTGTGAACTTCTGACCTCCCTCGAGTTGCGTACTAAAAATACACTTAAAAATCGATTTTGTGTCAGACACTTAAAAAGTTGGTTTAGGATGCCCTTTTGAGGATAGTTTAAGGTATAAAGTTGTGTAAACAACCTTACCCCAAAAATGCCATGCTAAAGAATTTTAATGGGGGTCAATGTAATGACAACACCCATGACATCATTGCAGTAAAGATTTGTACCACAATGATGTCATAGGTGACATCATCAAATTGACCCCCATTAAAATTCTTTAGCAGGGCATTTTTGGAGTAAGGTCTTTTACGCAACTTTATACCTTAAACTATCCCCAAGAGGGCATTCTAAACCAACTTTCAAAGTGTCTAACAAAAAATTGATTTTAAGTGTATTTTAAGTATGCAACTCAGGGGGGTCAGAAGTTCTGTTGATCAGCACTGGACAGGAAATTTTGCTGCATTCTACAGTATGCCATGGTACTGCAGAATTGTAAAACATACAAAAAAAAACTGTTTACTGTAAATATCATGATAACAGTATGGTTTTTAAATTTTACATTATCATATCTACTGTAAATTAAAATACCCATCAATTGTGCAGGTGAAAACTATTCAGTGACGCAGCTGGACGTGGTCGTATCAGGGCGTGCCAAGAAGAGCAGAATTAACTCAAGTTGCTGATTTAACTTAGTGGTCATTTGACTTCTTCCTGAAAAAAAGTTATTGGATACCGGACCGGATGCGGACAGTGCGTCACTAAAAAAACGCTTGATACGCGGCGAGCGGCACTTATTGCGTGTCAGTGGCGCTCGCCATCTTGTGTACAGTAAGCGGTGGATGTCGCCTTTAACCCCCCCAAGTTTCAGATTCATCCTGTTCGTGTATCTGGAGTTATGGCACCCGAAGTGGTGAAGAACCACTGGGTGCCGGACTTGATCCGGACAGCGAAAACCGCACAAGTTTTTTTCGCATATACGGCGACCCACACTAAAACGGGTCACAGTTGCATCTGCATTGGTGTATAGTAGGGGGGGAATGTCAGCTATATTCCCCCAAAATTTCAGTTCTTAACTCCCCCCATAGCGGGAGTTATAGCGTCAGAAGTCCGTTCAAAAAGTGACTGCCGGACTTGATCCGAACGCAGTTTAGAAGAAAAATAGGTAAATAAGGGGCATGAGTTGATGATTTTGAAGGTGAAACGTAAAAAAAGTATGGAAATTGGCAATTTTGAGCAAAATTGGGGTAAAAATTTGCAAAAATAACTCCAGATGATAGATAGCTGAGCGATTTGGGGGATAACTCTCCCTGTCCACCCCCATTTCTCTACCCATGCTCCCCACTGGGCCCTTGGTCGCACTGTCCAACGCAAAAACTATGTACAGTGTTTCGTACTGTTCTGTCAAACCAGTTTTTTACCAAAATGGTCTAGCATTTCATGTTAGTAAACTAGTGTGTGTGTTGGCAATAACTGCAGAGAGTTAAGCTTCATCAGTTTCTCGCCCGAAAATGATGATGATGACTAATCAAAGGTCTCGTCGTCACGTCATTCGAAATTTCTGTGTCATCATTTTTACTGAACCCGATGATTCACGCGAAGTGACGTCATTTTCAGCCAATCAACGCACTCTTCACGGCAGTTATAACCTGCACATTTTGCGAGCAGCGTCACTTTTTGTCTCGCGTTGCTAAATATATTTGCGCGTCGGACATTTTCTTCAGCCACATCGCTCACGTTTCGCCGTCCCCTCTCGTTGGAATTTCTGCGCCCGCAACGAGTGAGTTGTTTTGTTTTCTATGTGAGCTTTCCTATCACGTTTCCGTTCCGCTTCGCGCGGCAATCGATAAAATTTGTTTACAGCTTTCAATTTTTCCGTCTATCAATTTCTTGCGCATTTTCCCAGCCCCGAAGCCGTCAACATGCAAATCTTCGTGAAAACGCTCACTGGCAAGACGATCACCCTCGAGGTGGAGGCGTCGGACACGATCGAGAACGTGAAGGCGAAGATCCAGGACAAGGAGGGCATCCCGCCCGACCAGCAGCGACTCATCTTCGCCGGCAAGCAGCTGGAGGACGGCCGCACCCTCTCCGACTACAACATCCAGAAGGAGAGCACTCTCCACCTGGTGCTCAGGCTCCGCGGCGGCATGCAGATTTTTGTGAAGGTTTGTTTCTCTTGAGAATTCGAGGTTTGTTTCTTTTTATTCGCTGGGGTACTTCTGACTTGGATTACGTGCGTGCTCTTTTTCTGCGGCCATTTATTTCATTTTCTGTATGTCGTCAATTATGTTGTTGCTGATGCCGGATTTTTCGATTAATACAAATCCGTGTACTAGGCGGTTCAATGTCAGGGGTCTCCAGTCGTGTGGGGGTTGGCAGCGACCCCATGCGTGCCATGCTATCTATCTTTCCTGGACGCCGCTGAGCTATCTATTAATTTTTTGGCTATTATCACCTGAGCCCCCCACCACCTCAAATCGCTCAGCTATCTATGTGGAACAAATTTTGTAAATGTATGTCATTTGCTATCTATCGATCAATGTATTTTTGTACGTTTGGTTATCCAGAGTAGTTAAGCCGGGGCTTCCGTGAGGGATAGATTCCGAAAACGGTTTTGACAATGGAGGAGCGCGACAAAAATGTTTTCTAGCTATGAGTTACCATTCAGCTATTCTTTATGATTTGGTTCTGTTGTCTGTGCGGGGGTATTCCAGAATTAAACCCTCAGGTGGTTGGGGGGTAGCAACTCGCTCCTACGGAGGGATAGATGGCTGAAAAAATGAATAGGTTTCGGGTGATCAATATATAGGCTTTTTCAAGGTGTAGAGGGCAGAAAGTGGGGAAAATCGCAGAAAATAGTTGAAAAAAGGTATATAAGGGGCATTCTTGTGCAAGAATTGGGGTAAAATTTCTCAAAAATAACTACAGATAGATAGGTAGATAGCTGGGCGATTTGTGGGGTAATTCTCCCGTCCACCCCCATCCCTCTACCCATGCGCCCCACTGCGTCGCACTTTCCAACGCAAACATGTTTAACGCAAACCTTTCTCCCTTTCAGACGCTCACGGGCAAGACGATCACGCTGGAGGTGGAAGCGTCGGACACAATCGAAAACGTCAAGGCCAAAATCCAGGACAAGGAGGGCATCCCGCCCGACCAGCAGCGACTCATTTTTGCCGGCAAGCAATTGGAGGACGGTCGCACTTTGTCCGATTACAACATCCAGAAAGAGAGCACCCTCCACCTGGTGCTCAGGCTGCGCGGCGGCATGCAGATTTTCGTGAAGGTTGGTTGATTTTGAATTTGGAGTGGCGTTTTTGTGCTAGCGCCATTCATAGGTAGCACGCCACGGCGCCATTGGCGCTTTCGTTGTGAACCACTGTATGTAAATTGACATGCCGTATATATATCCTCGAATAAGTCCCCCGTGGAGTTATTTTTTCGTCAGAACTTTTTGAGGGGGGGGGGGTATTTTTCATCAGAATATTGAGTAACATGCATGATCGAAATATTGTATGAATAGGGTCAAAATTCCATGATTCATGCAATGAAATCAATGCTTGTGAACATTAGCTGCATAAAAATACTTTAAAGATAAAAGAAAACATACATAAACACGTCTTTCATACTCGGAGTCCTTTGTCACCCATTAAAAACGAGGGAGTTATTCGAGGGGTGTTATTATTTCATCAGTCAGCTAACATGGGAGTTGTTCGAGACGGGGAGTTAATCGAGGATGTACGGTACATTTACAGGGGATTTGGGACTGCAGTGACTGATTTGCATAAAATACCCGTTTTATAATGAACGATGCGCTTGCGCGCCAATTTTTTTACAAACACCTCGCAAATTGATACCGAAAGTTGTATTTTCCCACATTTTTTCCCACCCGGGAAGGGGGGGGGGGCGGCTGCAGCCCTCCCAGGGGTTCAGTAGGGGGGTTGTACCCCCCCCCCACAAATCCGCCAGCGGCAAAATTTTGAGCTACTATCCCTTTTGAGCTACTTTTGACCCCCCCCCCCTCAAATCGGCCGGCTATCTATCTGGAGCGATTTTTCAGAAACTAGTCCCCAATTTTCGCTCAAAATCGCTATTTTTCATACCTTTATAGGGATTTTCGCCTCCAAAATCACTAGTTCATGCGTCTAACTGTCTATTTTCAGCCATCTTTAGTACTATATGATCCTTATATACCCGTTTTTAGCCATTTTCCACCTACTTTCAGCCATTTTTCTCCCTTCTATGCCTATTTATTGAACGCCCTGAGCCCCCCCCTGCCCCCTGGACACGGCCTTGAAGGAACATGGATTAGTAATTATGAAGGTGAAAATTTTGAAGACACCCCCCGCTTTTTCCTACCCGTGCGCCCCATTGCGCGCTTGCGTCCAATTTTATTTTTGGCAATGCAAACATGTTTTCAGACGCTCACTGGCAAGACCATCACGCTGGAGGTGGAGGCGTCGGATACAATCGAGAACGTCAAAGCGAAGATCCAGGACAAGGAGGGCATCCCGCCCGACCAGCAGCGACTCATCTTCGCGGGCAAGCAGCTGGAGGACGGCCGCACCCTCTCCGACTACAACATCCAGAAGGAGAGCACTCTCCACCTGGTGCTCAGGCTCCGCGGCGGCATGCAGATTTTCGTGAAGGTTGGTTGATTTTTAATTTACAGCCTGTATTTTTGCAAACGTGAGATTGTGCCAGTGAACGTGCGTGCTTCGTGGTGGTCTTTTGATGAAAATCTGGTTGTATTTTGTTGTGAGAAACTGCGTCTCCATTTTCAAGGAGCAAATTTTACCCATAGTTAGCTTTTTAACCTTTCCATTTTCCCACTGAAAATCACAAACGAAATTTCTTTTTTATACCTTTTTTATTATGTAATTTTTAGTGATTTTTATCTTTTTTGTTGTCTTTACCATGAAAAAGCCCTAGGGTTGACAAGCGATATCTGACTTTAGAAAAACCCTCAGCACCTGGTCCGATTTGAAAAAAAAATTCCGGCAAAAAGTTTTGGTACTCATTCATTAGATAAAATGCAAAAATTTGACGCACAAGCGCGCAGTTTCATAGATGCAATACATCAGTTGCTTTTTGCATGGGTTTCAGTAAATTTGGTGGCGTAGCATCACTTTGTGTGCTTTCAAATTTTCAATTGTGTCGTAAAAAATCTAATATCTTTCTAAGACAAGCTGAGGTCCCTATCCTCGTCTCGTTATTTCCGCGTCTGAAATTTGTGATATGGATTTGATGGAAACTCATATTTCCCGGAAAGAAAATGTCTGAAACCTTTTGCAATTTGGGGTTTGTCATCGAGGGTCTCCAATGGGGAATTGGGAGGTGCCTTCCAAACTGTATAGCTATTTATCTACCACCCCGGAGGCAAACAGTTCGGTGGGGCAACATGTCTTGACGTTTTTTGAAAAAAAGTTTAAAAAAGCGCGTTTTAAAATCGCTTCGTATTTTTTTAAGCGGGCCGTTGAAAAAGCGCTTTTTTTCCATCCCTACCCAGAAAAGTCAAAATCTAGGATACCCCTGATTGGCATAATTATCATATGGGTTCACAGCCCGTTTACTATCAGTTGACTTTTGCGCAGACTTTGACGGGCAAAACGATCACGCTGGAGGTTGAGCCGTCGGACACAATCGACAACGTCAAAGCTAAAATCCAGGACAAGGAGGGCATCCCGCCCGACCAGCAGCGTCTCATTTTTGCCGGGAAGCAACTGGAGGACGGTCGCACTTTGTCCGATTACAACATCCAAAAAGAGAGCACCCTCCACCTGGTGCTCCGGCTGCGCGGCGGCATGCAGATTTTCGTGAAGGTTTGTTTTGTGATGTTTGTAAATAGCATGAGTACCAGGGGCCACTCGCGGACCCCGTCGAAGTGTCAAAATTTAAAAATGTCAGAATTTATTTTTTAAACCATAGTTTTGTCACGTGACTTTTGACTCGTGACTTTTGTCACGTTTCTGGTTTCGTTTTTCAAAACTCATCTAAATCCTTGGCCATAGAGTGACAATATGAGTAGAAGTATTCGAATTCTTAAACATTCGATTTCTGCTGACTTTTTGCTGCAAAAGTATTACCAACCGTTGTTTGTTTGTGTCTGCGACAAAGAAATTGATTTTGAATGGGGATGGCCGCAGTTTTTTAAATCGTTTTTGGAATTTTAACCATGGCATATTTCTAGTGGCGTAGCCAGGGGTAGGCGGGGGCGCCCTTTCCCGGGCGGAAAGTGGAAAATGCTAGGAGTTACATTTTCCATGCCATTTTGACGTGTCTTGTGCAAAAAAATTTGCGCGCAATCGCGCAATTTTCCGTCTCAGTAGGTATTTTCTGCTCACCGGTGGAAATGCACATAAGCTGTCCATTACGCTGCATATGTATGTAAAATATATAAATATACAGCGGTTTGGCGCCAATTCCAACGCCAATGGCGCCATGGCGCCCCCCCCCCGTTCGCCGGGCTCCGTATACAACCCGCCCCACCCGCTCAAAAATCCTGGCTAGCTCCGCCGCACCACTGCATATTTCTGAAATTGCTTGCTGAAATAATTATTCCAAAAATACCTGGCGCAGTAAAGTGAAAGTAAAGTACCTATTAAGCCACTCGACTTTCTAAAAATCCGCGCGCAGACGCTCACCGGCAAGACGATCACGCTGGAGGTGGAGGCGTCGGACACAATCGAAAACGTCAAGGCCAAAATTCAGGACAAAGAGGGCATCCCGCCCGACCAGCAGCGTCTCATTTTTGCCGGCAAGCAATTGGAGGACGGTCGCACTTTGTCCGATTACAACATCCAAAAAGAGAGCACCCTCCACCTGGTGCTCCGGCTGCGCGGCGGCATGTAAGATTGTGTCCGTAAGATTTTGTGATAATTTTTGTTTAATTTGGCCACGCACAGTGGCGTAGCCAGGGGGGGGCGGGGGGGGCGGCCGCCCCCCCCCCCTTCCGGGGTGGCCCATAGAAATGTAAGGAAATGTGTTCTCGTGCAACGATTTTTGGGTCAATTTTCAAAAATTTTGCGCGCAAGCGCGCATTTTTGCTTCAAATTACAGCCATTTTAACTTCACCGGTCGCGGTTGCATCAAACTGTGTGAAAATGCACTCAATTGTGTCTATTTCGCTGTATATGTATGTAAAATACATACATATACAGTGGTCTGACACCATGGCGCGGCGCCTACGAATGGCGCCAACACCATGGCGTGGCGCCTACGAATGGCGCCAGTGCCATGGCGCAAGTTCCCTACTACAGGGGTCAAATTTTAGGGGGGGGGGCGCCGCCCCCCCCCCCGTTCGCCGGGCTCCGTAAACAATCCGCCCCCCCCCCCGCTCAAAAATCCTGTCTACGCCACTGGCCACGCACACTAGTACACCGTGAAAATTTGGGCAACTTGAGTTACAAAACTTGAAAATAATTGCCATAATTTATGATTTTTGATTTGTGTCGACGGTGGTTGGACTCCTCGTTCTAGTAAACTGTGTTCAAAAACAGATGTATGAGTTTCCCAAATTTCAGTGGTGTGACCAGTTTCCCAAATTTTAGTGTGCGCAGCGCTATTGCGTTTATCGGCTCGCTTTACTCGTCTCATCTGGTAACCATTTTTGTGGTGTTTCGCATCGCATCTTTCCGTATTTCATGACTTGTTTTATTCATCTGCACTTTTGAATGTCGAATTTTGGGCGCATTGCGATCAAATTCTTGCCCGCTTTCGTTGTAATGAATGAATTCTGTGAAAAAAACTTGTATTCGATACTTTTTAGAAACGTTTGTGCTTCTGTGTGCTGAGTTGATAAACCTGGCTAACTCTAGCTTTACTTGTCGCGGTTTGGCTGCCTGTGCTCCAAAGTCGGTCTGTCTAATCAAAGATATCATTTTCTCGATCGTTACCGGTAACTCGTTCAACCTTTTTGCCCTGTAACTAATTCAACGTTTTCGCTTCGAATGGCGTATAAAAATCAACCTCTATCTGTCTAGACTCAGCTGTATTCCTTTATTAGTTTTACTGTCGGTGGTTGCACACGCCGTAAATACTTGAGGCACGTGCCGCAAAAAACGTCGCTACCTACTCTGCTTGGTTTAGCATTTCGTGGCCCAGGGTGGAATTTTCTGCAGTTCTGGCGTTTCTTTCAACAATTGCTGTGTAGATAGTGTCAATCTCGGACTGGGAATTATTCAATGACGGCTCGCACGGTATTTAGTTGACAAGTTGCGCACTAAAATTTTTGTATTTGGTGTTTGGTGCTAGCGCCAAAACAAACGTAGTGCCGCGGCAAAATGCCAGTTTTTGGTTTGGCGCTAGCACCAAATTTTAGTACGAAACCGAACGCGGTATGCAACTTGTCAACTAGTTGACTAGTGTCACCTCATTTTGATGTGATTAGGGTGTTTTTCGGGGGCTGAGGGAGTCAAGCGGGAATTATCCGGGATAGTGCTGACCTGGTGCCAGTTCCGCAAAATGAGAAGTGAATTGGCAAAAGCGAAGTAAAAAAGAAAGTAATTTTTCTTCGCTTATGCCGTTTCAATTGCCAATTCACTTCGCCTTTGCGCTTTTACTTCGCATTTGCCATTTCACTTCTCATTTTGCGGAACTGCCCCCTGACCAGCATAGTGCACAATCAAGACTCCCTATGTTTCTATCAAAACGCATTTTTGTCATACAAATAAGTTTTGCATATTTTTTTGCCTATTTGTCAAACAGAATATTCGTCATACACGCGGGCAATTTGCCAGTTGGTGAGGGCAGTTTATCATGGGATTAAGTTTCAAGTGCAGGCAATTCGTCATACAAACAGAATATTTGTCATACTGCAAGATATGGCGCTTTATTGAAAGGAGTATAGGTGACAATATAAATTTCTCCCATAATACCAGGTAAATATTGAGCAGTTCATTGAAAAGAGAAAAGTGTGATAGTAATTGTGGGAATGTGTGGATAATATGCACAAATCAATTCAATTTAAAGTAGTTACCTATATATTATTTATATATATTTGAGTTTATATAGTTCCTGAAGGGACAGTCTCCATTTTATTTGTCAAAATTGCATTTTAAAGTCTAAATTGCAGTTTTAAATTTGAGGTGAGAAAAAATTATGAGTGATGAATGAATGATAAATAAATTGTATTTTTTAATTGATCAAAATTTTAATTGATTTGTAAAGACATTCATTGATATGTTACAATCAAAATTTTAATCTGCAAAAAATGCTTATCTGCATTTGCAAAACAAAATCGCAATTTGCAAAAAATGAACAAACATCAGTCATGAGTGCAAATTGAAATTTTGATCTGCAAAAACATAAATATCCCTATATAGTCTTATATTCAAAAATACAATAATAATACCAGAACAGACCTGCACTTTACACACTAATTCCATTTATTTTATAATTACATCACCTGTTTAAGGTTAAAGGTTCCTCATTGAGGATTATCCTGTTGGGATTTATTTACACATGCCAACAGAGGTACACAAAACCAGCATAAGATACAATATGATAAATCTAAGGTCTGTATTTAGCATGAACAGCTGCCCTATACTTTGTGGTATGACGAATATATACCCCCCTTATGTTAAATATTCCGCTGTGTATGACAAAAATTCTGTCAAACTGGCAAATTTATTCGTATGACAAAAGCACCGTCAAACTGCCAAATTTATTAGAAAAGCAAATGCGCGATTTAATGAATAGGTATTTGCCCACAATCAAAAACACTTGATCTACACGCCTTTTTATATTTAAAAACCCGCAAGCCCTGCTATGCACGCATATATCCTGGATGTAAATGTGCGCGCACTTGACCCGCGGCAGGTCGACAGGTTTGCTCTCGGTACGCCGCGTGGGATATCGCGGAGCGTACTTAGGTCGCGTGCTGATGCGTCGCAGTGTCATTTTGCCGCGGCGGCAATTAGTCTTTGGGGATGTACGACTTGGTGAATTTTTGCGCGGGTGTGTATTTGACTTTTTTCGTCTCATATACAAATGTTTAGTGTCACTTGTGAATTTATTGAGTTCTGCCACGTAACTCATGTAAAAAATGTTAAAATGTTAAATGACAAAATGTCAAAATCAAATGTCATAATGTCAATTTTTATATGCTTGGCAGCGTACTATCCAAATTAGGTGCTTTTTTAATCGCAAAATATTGGCAGATCATAATTATCGGAGATTAAATATTTTTGCATATTTAACTGCCTTGCACGCTAATCATAGTGCGACGTACTGAAGTGAAGACAAGTCGAAATCCGACAAAAATGCCCGAAGTCATACTGGGGCTGAGACGAAAGAGCACGCGGTGGATCGACCCGCGTCATAATGCCCGGCGACTAATGCCGACCACACCGGTCGACATGCGCTGCGGGAGGTGCGCCGTTCCTGATCCCCGTTCCAAACTTCCAACCACCATTACGATTTTTTTTCGCATGGGCCTTCGGCTGGTTGTCTGCACACAACATTTTACGCGCGCATCCCCAAATAAATATTTGTCAATACTGCCAGTGGTCATGTAAAAGTACATAAAATGGCGCGTCCGAATGCTGGCCGCATGACGCGCGGGTATCACGGCCGGCTGCGTTCCGTGACCCCCTTTGAGCGAGTGTGTTCCACTTTTCATCCCTCACGGTTTACAAGCTCACGTTTTTCATGTAAAATACTCTGTTTTACTTGCTCAAACGCACGGTTTTCAAGCCACTGACATGTTTTTACATGCCCAATTGATGTGTCACTTTTCATGCCAGAGTATACCACTTTACGTGCCAAAGTATTACGGTTTACAAGCCACAGACATGCCAAATAAATACCGTATTTCTTCTAATAGAAGCGCGTTCTTCTATTTTTTCATCAACTCTTTTACCCACCGTTCTATTGGAGCGATCAATTCTCTCTATTGGAGCGATCGATCGAATTTTTCAAGTTAGATAGTAAGCAATGGGATAGATTTTTTTAATCACATGGAATTGTACAAACATTCAAATTTTTGTCAAATTTTACTAAAATTGTACAAATATTTGTATTTTAGTAAAATTTTATTTTAATTTTATTAATTTCCATTTTATTTTATTTCATTCTTCAATTTTCCATGTTATTTTTATTTTTTTCTGAGATTTTGCCAACCCTGCCCAGTACGCACTGAGCATCAGCCTTGTGCGTACCGGGAATTTGTGTGTGGCGGGCTCAATTTTGTGCGCACCGGGCATTTGTGCGTACCAGTGCACCCTCCTAAGTTTCATCATACAAAATGATGGAAGTGTCTTACATCATCTCTTCCAGCAGTTTTATGATGTACTTTCCATTGGAGATACAATTTTATCAAAGACCCGCGCTTCTATTAGAAGGAATACGGTATGCCACACTTCACGTAAAAGAGTCAATTGACACAAAACACACAACTCCGGCTTGAAAAGTGGAATACTTATAGCAAGTAAAGTGTCATACTTTGGATGAAAACTGGCACAGTAGAGTAGCAAGTAAAGTGTCACACTTAGCTAGTAAAGTGACACAGAATAGCATGAAAACCGTGAGCTTGACAACCGTACGGGATGAAAAGTGGAAATCGCTCCTTTGAGCCGGCTGGGCGGGTGTTGCGGCGAATTTCGTGGCGCCGTAAATAGGTATAATATTTGGTTTGTTGTCGTGACGCTGTGCTGAATTTTGTCGCGACATCGTCGGGGCTACTCGCTGCGGCGGCGGGTGTGCTGTTCACTTGACATTTTTTTCCTGCGTTTGTAGGTTTCAGGCTGTCAAATGCCTAATTTGGCAGTCCTGATTACGGCAAGTCTTTCTATGTGTACACTGGGACCCTGCGAAATGTCAAATGTCATAAAAAGTGTCAAAAGTCATGTAAAATGCCCTAGAAAATGGCAAACATAGTTGCCATTTTACAGGGCATTTTACCTGACTTTTGACACTTTACCATGACAGCATTTTACAGGACCGGGAGTGCCCCCTGATCTCTACAACTGAAAGACTCGATAGATTTGAGCAGTGGCAGCGAGGCAAAAGGTTTTGTGTTTTCCGGTCGATTTTCCGCCCCTGCCGCTCGCTGACCAAGTGACCAGCGTTGCACGTGCAACCTATTCTATCCGCGACATGCGCTATTGTCACACCTTTTTGGACCCGCTCGTGTTTCCATGCGTAGTTTCATGATCGCGCACCACGATTTTTCATGTTTCCCATTTTTATCTCTCCGCTGCAAGATTGCGTGATTCATTTTTACCCTAATTTCTTTTTGCCTCCCGTTGTGTTTGTCGGTCGTGAAGATTTTTCGACAGCGAAATGGATCGGAATTTTCGGTGGGTGGGGAGTTCACCATTTTCAGTTATGGGGTGGTTTTTATTGCCCTGTCATGATAATTCGCATTTCAAATGATCATCTGGGTTATTAGACGGCCGTATTTACGTTGTAATTTAATTTCTTTATCCTACGTTGAATATAGAGCCCCCTGTGTTGTGTCTGGGACGTGTAGGCACGAAAGTATTGCCACCGGGATTTTCGATGGAATTCCTCGTGTTTTTTAACATACTTTTTTAAACCGTTTTTTAAAGTAATCTGGGAAGGTCACTCAAGGCACGAAAAGGCAAGTTTTCATGTCAGTTCTTTAAGCACCTGATAGTTTGCAGTAGTTTGCAAGTTTTGTCTGTTCTATGTGTGCCTGCGTAGACTAGTTTTCAACCGAAATTTCTAAAGCTCGTGAACGAATTTGAGTTTTCTAGAGTGAAGTGTCCGTCAACTGCAGTTGACGGAGATTGGAAAATGACCTCGTCGCCGTCGGTCGAAAAGTAGTCATGGGGCACAGTAATTATTTCAAAGGATTTTCGACAACCGATACCAAAAATTAGATGCGATGCATCTTTGCATCTGAATCGTTCCACTTTCCCGAGACATCATAATTCAAATTAAACCACAACAGTTTCGATGAACGTCCACCAATCAGTTTTTATTTTTGAAGTTGAAACTGAAATTGCGCAATTTTCGGTGCGGTCGCTGCGGCAATTTTCACCCCCGAAAACAGTGGGTCGAGCGGCGCGACTGCGCATTTGAAAAGTGCGCTATGATTTCCTATATACGCAATGTGAATCGATTCATCCCATCCCATCCTTGACCCAAATGTTAGATCCCATGGAATTGTCGAGTTTTGGGCCGTGGAAAGTCAGTGTTTGCGAAATGTGAAATTCGAGATTTGATTTTTATACACCTTCCTGTATTTCATTTGTTGCGTAGAGTTTTCTGATAACGCGACGTGGCGAGTCGCCCTTGAAGATAACATATTTGTCGACGTATTTTCGCGGATAAATCTCGTATTTTAAATAGTCTCAATTTATGCACGCAGGTGGCGGGCGAAATTCAATTAAATTTCTACAGTCACATTCTATCAAACTAAACGACAAGTTCAACTTGTAATTTTTATCGCTTGGACATCTGATATGGTTTTCGATCAGATACGGTTCGAAAATGTGGCTCCTGGAAGGTGACATCTGCCGCTAGAACGAAGTTTGAACTTTTGTGAGTTTTGGTGGGTTCTTTGGAATTTATTTCGGTTTATTTATTTTGTATTTGTTTGATGAACTGTGCATCCGAACCAAACTGACTGTATATAAAAAGTAAATGCTTTACAAGGGTGTGCGTCATTAAGACAAAAGCGCTTTAAGACAACAGTAGCTTTAATAGAACAAAAATGCTCATTGAGACAAAAGTTCTGGGTCATGTCATGTTCCAGGTCGAAAAATATAAATAGACTTTAATAACTATGATAAAAATTAATATATAGATTTAGTAATATTTTGGTGATGCAATTAGGCTGGAAGTATAGTAGTTAAAGTAGAATTGACACAATGAACTTTCACATGAACTTAACTATCTTCAAACATACAGCGTTTTTGTAGCATTAAAGCTACTGTTGTCTTAAAGCGCTTTTGTCTAAATGGGATACCCCCGCTTTACAAGGTGTCCGTACTGTGGTGATCAACGTAAATGGGATTTGAGAGCGTACGTGACACATTTTCAAGTGATTTTCAGATATGAGTGAAGTGAAAAAAAGTTCACTAATGTCATTGCGCAGCGTTTTTCACTTCACTCATATCTGAAAATCACTTTAAAAAGTGTCAAGTGAAAAAAACTGGCAAATGTGCGTAACGGGCAGATGTGCGTATCAGTGCACCCCCGTTGTTAAGCTGCTGTGCTATGCAATCAACTTCCCCAATAAGTGATGACCTGAAACAAAACTTTTGAAAAAATTGGCAAAATTTATTTTAACAAAGCTTCATGTTTTTTTATCATTATTAACAGGGGTCCCAAATCGGGGGGGGGGGGTTGGGCTGACCAATTTTACTCAAAATCGCTCACTTTTGCCAATTTTCAACTTTTTCCCTTTCTGCCTTATATACCTTGAAAAATTCAATATATTTTTCCACGCGAGCCCCCCCAAGCCCCCCACCCCCAGAACAATTTTCAGCTATCTATCCCTGCGGAGGAGCGATTTGCTATCTAAATGTCCAGCCCCCGTGAGGGTCAAAATCTTGGAGACACCTGATTGTTAACTAAGATACACAAAGAAATAACCAGTTGAATGATATATTGACATGATATCGATACTCCGTACAGAAGTATCCAAAACATGTGCATTGTGCAGCCTCTTTTAAGCGTGTGATTTTTGTCTACAGGGCCTGCATTTGAGGCTTGACTAAACTAGATGTAAACTGTGCTCTCAAATGCCATTTTTATCGATCATCACTGTATTCACATCTGTTCTAGTCATTACCGTATTTCTCCGTGTAAAGCACCCCTCCGTGCACAACACCCGGGGTGTTATACAGCTTTATAGCACCCCGGGGTGCACTACTAGGTTGCAAAAAAATCTTCAAAAATGTACCTAAATATGTAGGGACATTCCTAGAAAATGAAAGCACACTGACCTTTTTACACTCGATATGTACCACAGCCCCGTTGACGTAACACCCGGGTGTTATACAAGTTTTCAAAAAAGGTTGCTGTAAAGCACCTCAATTTTGTATAACACCCGGGTGCTTTACCCGGAGAAATACGGTACTATATAAGCATTGCTTGCCACGTGACTTACTATTCTTTACAAATATGCCAATAAACTGTAAGATTGAAACAAGTTAATACTTTTCAGTGTAAATATGCACTGTAGCCGGCAGTGGCTTTTCATTGTATTCTTCAGAAAATCTTGGCGCCTACGTGTTGACAATTTACATTCCACTCTTCCTGTAGTGAGTCGACAGTTTGTCGATGTGCTTTATTCCGGCAGTTTTGCTATTGACCGCATAACTTGTTCCGCATTTTTTACTTTGTTGACGTGGAGCAGTGGATTCAGTTGACATTGTGAAGGGATGTATTTTCAATACATTTCAGATTTTGATGTGTCATTTTTGCTTGGTCTGCTTTCATATTAATGTGGATTGACCGTGGGTTATCGTAAATATGAAAGTTTTGTTGTGTGGAGAAGTATTTATGATGTCAGAAGTATTCTTGGTTGAGGAACTGATTGAGCCCGTTATATTTAGTAGGACCCAAGCCCGGCAGTCGGTGTGTTGTTTTACACTGATTGCCATAACTCCAGCTATGGGCATTTTGCAGGGTCTGGGTGGTGGCACCAGTTTGTATGACCACAGTGTTGTGAGATGCACGTACGCCACTTTACATACGTCCATATTGTCGACCATGTGGAATCTTATTCCCAATGTGAAATTTATTAATTTGCAAGGCGCGGCACTTAATTGAGGTTATTTGCATAATAGGTATTACCTATGTGCATTTCGCGGTTTTGGTAAATCGGCATTTCCCCTCTTTAAGCCGTTCTGTGGATATTTACAATAAACCGGCGACGATTTTGACCACTGCATTTGCAATGCAAATGTTCACTTGTAATGAATAAATATTTACTATTTTTGAACAATTGCATAAAATGCAATTAAAAAGTTTTTCTTATCTTTAATAGATGTTTACATCCTTGCATTCTGTTGAAATCCATCAAAATCCCGTTTACCAAAAATCTACCCGAATCAATTACGTCCTCAGCTGATTATTGCATTGCACTGCCACCACTAAGGAGCCATTCGAATAACTATTGTCTATGGGGCACTAATGCTACTTCGACCGTATTTAGTGAGCCCGACAGATTTTTGTCGGGCAACCCGATTTTCCCATCGTATTGTTGTTGACTACATTGTAGGGTACTATTTGTGGTTCTACACACTAGTTTACAGCCGAAATTTCGACAACTCATAAATAAGTCAGTTGTGATTGCATTTGAATTTGCCGGAATGAGGTCTCCGTCAACTACAGTTGACGGATATATAAAGTGACTATTTTTATTATGTTCAAATGCGTTCAAATTTATGAGTTTTCGAAGTTTTGGCTGAAAACTAATGTGTACCTAAGCATATTGAATCGGGCTGCCCGAAAAACCCTTGTCGGGCAATCTCAAATTAATCACTCACCCGGCACACTCCAGTTATATTTACAATGTGTTGGTATAAATGAAGGCTTTTTATAGATGTGTAGTGCTGCCGTACCTTTACAAAATCACTGGTTCAGGAACCGGATCTATTAGGTGGGCAAACATTGGCTTACTCTCCAAAATTTTCAGCCTACTGTTTAGCACATTTTCGTACATAACGTTTTTCTAGTTCTCAGATAAATTTACTTAGTTTGGTTGTTCTATTGTGTAAAGATTGTTTATTAGCTTACCCTTTTTTAAATTATAAATACTTTACACATTTACATATTATATTTACCTAGTTGACAAATCACAATTACAATAGTTCAGTGTAGCGTGGCTAGGTACCTGATGCCATGTTTTACCTCATTTTGTAAAAAAAAATGAAAACATATTTTTAGTTTTGAAGTGTGTTCAATGTTGTAGATAACGGCCCGATGCAAAAAGATTACCTACAGTTTTGTCTTTAGTAAAACAAAATATCATTTAAGTGGACCTCATAATAATGAATGAGATTTGAAGTGTTTTTTTCGGTCTTTGAATTATAAAAAAAAGATCAACAGAAACCGCAGCTAACGGAGGTTGATAGCGAGGAATGTTTCTATTGTCTTGGTCTATTATTTGATTGACTATCGGCGTTTTTCATCAATGACCATCTGTTAAGTCTTAACATCAATACATTTACTGCCATGTGGACAAAAAAGAATTCCTAAGCACTCCTTTATAGGGATGGCCGGTGTTTTTTTTAAACCGTTAAAAAACGTTAAAAAAAACAGAGGCATCGAAACCGTTTATTTTATGAAAAAAGCATCAGCCAAAAATTTTTGTACTATGCACTAAGTATTTTGCAATTTTTTTGCGCGCAAGCGCGCAATTTCACATACACTTTACCATTTGTGATTGTTTTCATTGGTTTTGAGGCATTTTTAGTTTGAAAGCTTCCATTTGTTCATGCTATTGTGTCATAATAAGCCGTGATATGTTAGTGTACCATATAATATCCTGCCAATGTGCTCCCACATACTTCTACAGTGTGATCCATCACTGTCAATTGATTAGCCTTATATTATAAATTGGTACAAGTGCTATTCCATGCAAAACTTGACTTGAAGTCACGAACATTCGACAAAAGGCGATATACGTAACAAGTCGACAAAAATGGATATTTTTGACAGAAATTACCACTTATAATGCTATCCCATTGCTCCACAGCCATTCTGTGGCTATATATAACGTCACAAAGTACTGGCAATGGTTTGATATACCTGTATATGTTGACCCATAACCATATCTGGGAGCCTTTAAAAAAACGTTTTATATTTTAAAAAAACGTGTTTTTTAAAAAACAACGTTTTTTATATTAAAAAAACAGGGTCGTTGAAAAACGTTTTTTGGCCATCCCTACTCCTTTATTTTCTTTACAATGAAAATTTACCTACCGTATTACCTCGAAATTTCGGGGGTTTATTATTTGGCCAGCAAAATTTGAGGGGGTAAAATTCGAGGAGGGGGTTATTATTTCGCTAGAAATTTTTGAAAATTCCCCATACTCACACGCAGAAAAATCAAACAATTACATGTATGTATATGTGTTTATAGGCATATATAACATAAACCCTTCCCTAACGTCACTCAATCATCAGTTTTAACGTGTGTTCTGCATTGTACAGATCACAAACTGTGGTATTTGTCATGTACGTTTTATTTACACCCAATTGTAGGGGGGTATTTCGAGGGGGGGGGGTTATTATTTCCTCAGGCAAATTTTAGGGGGGTATTTCGAGTGGGGGGTTTATTCAGGGGGGGGGGGGTTAATTCGAGGTAATACGGTATGTGATGCTGTGGGTGCCATCCCACGATAAACCAAAAACCTTTACTAAATTGTATTTACATAGGTAAATATACACATAATGTATTTTACGTATTTATTTATTAGCCCTTCAATTGAATTGACATCACTTGAATTCCTCAATTTCGTTGGCTTTTTTGACAGCAACATCAAAAAAGTTGTGTCAATTTTAGCCAAAAGTGTAAATTCATTTTCCGGTTTCTGAACAGAAGTTTTTTATTTACCTTGTGGAACATTTTCCCGCAAATTATGAGCATGGTGAAAATCAAAAATAAATAATTTTTAAGTAAAATTTTAATAGAAATTGGGTTGTGAATTTTTGTGCGTGTGTGTTGAAGCTCACTAATAGGTGAAACTCATATTTTATGAAATGGCAGGTTCCAGGGTACATATTTGCCACATATTTGTGTGGTTGTTTTGTTGTATTTTGATGATTGATATATTTTCCTTTCCAGACAGACAAATTCCTATTTTATCATTTCCATTTTCTGGCACGCTTTTCCTTGCTATATTCTAACAGGCTAAAAATGCCTTTTGTTTTCCGGCAAGTTAAATATATTCAGGTATTTTTCTACTTTTTTCATAAGGTCCTTTCGTTTCACACCCTGCCCATACATTTCACTTCAAATTCACACCTGCGAAAAAGTATGTGTGCAGTAGATCCACCTTACTTCAAAATTCAAAACATTTTGTTCACACACACACACTCGTTTGTTTGCCAAAATACTCGGAACCCAAGGTGCTGATTCTTCAAGTAGACTACCGTAAACTATCGATTTCAATTTAAACTACAGTTCAATTTAAAGTTTAAACTAGTTTAAACTTCAGTGCTGAATACTTAGATACTCTGTGATTTTATGGTGAAATGATATTCTATTTATTTTTTTTCTACTGGGTGCATTTATATTCATATTTTTTACACTTTTATTCGGCGAGATACTGTAGGCGCGGTCACCTCGTTTCTATGCTCGAAATCGTCCCGATAAATACGGCAAAAAATTTCGCACCTTCAGCGTAAAATTTATATGCGTTTTTCTCAACATTTGCACATTCCAACTTTCCGACATTCAGGAAGCCACGCGAAAAATCCTGCCGCAAAAATTACAATTTTTTTCATGTTCACTTCCGGAACTTTTCCACATTTAAACATTTCCGTCTGCCGTCGATGCGCAGATAAATAGAACAAACAAAAGGCTCCATGCGACAAAAATCGAAATATTTGGGATTTAAAAATTTATGAGATCTGCAAATAAATCGGCGAGTTTTTTGCGTAGGATTGCGGGCGTTCGTTGATGGGTAGATTGAACATAAATGTGAATGTGTAAATATCCATTTATATTCACATGATGTGGCTTGTGTGCTGCATAGTTGTTGAAACGTATTTACTTTTACTCGATAAATACGTATACTCGAGTTCGAGTACAGAGTAAATACGTTTACGTTTCCTATGAGAGTACTCGAGTACAGAAAACGTACTTCTGATAGGCGTTTATGAAGGGGTTTTTTTCAAGGCATGGGAGGTGGAAAAGGGTGAAAAAAGCTAATTAAAGATAAAAATTACCAAAAATGGTTATGAAAAAATCTATAAACAGGCGAATTTGAACGTAAAAATGTAAAAACAGGTATGAAAATGAGTGATTTGAGTGAAAATTGGAGCAAAAAAATACTCATTTTTACGTTTTCCAGGGGTAAAGTACGTTTACTCACGAGTAAAAATTTACTTTACGTTTTCTGTACTCGAAGAGTGAGTAAAAATATATACTTTACGTTTACGTATACTTCGAAAAAAGTTCGGTACTTTTAACAACTCTGTTGCGTATTTACTGGGACCAATTCATTCGAGTGTTTGTTGTGCGGCATGGGCATTCAGTGCCCACTTGCTGACGGCCAGTGTGAATTTCTCCTTTTTTGGTTACCAATTGTTTTGTTATATTTAATTGTTTTGCATATTTGGAATCTCTGCGTAAGCTGAATGGCAATTTTCAAAGTGGATACATTTGCCGCTGAGCCCCCCTAATCGGCTTATGCTATTGTTTCATGTTTTGTTTGTTGAAGATGAGTAATTGAACTTATGTATGCTTTTTCTATTTTGCTTTTTTGGTTCTTTTTTTGTGTGTTTAAGGGCTATATCGAGTCGCGATTCAGAAAAAGCAATGGAGAAGAAATTCAGTATTTAGAAAATTGGGTGTTTAGTGGCCGAGCAGGCTGGCACCCAAATCCCAGCGATCTTTTATGTACCTTGCCCTTCTTTAGGCTATTTATTGCCTAGAAAAATTGCCAGACAAAAATCTACTAGATTCAAATCATTTATCGTGGAATTTGAAAACATTTGAAACTATGACAATTCGTGGGATTTTTGTCACTTTCTAAATAGTTCACCTTTTGTGATCTGAAAGTCTGTAAGCTGAACCTTCACATGGCGAGACATTTAATTTCCCTATCAATTTTCCCACATGGCCGTCAATAAATAGTTAATATTTCACTGCGGAAATACCAAAACTATCTCTCATCACCAGTGCCATTTGGAATCCCCCGCAAAAATATTACAAATAGTTATGAATTGACAGTGATTGGTCCACAGGCGCGAAATTTTTTATGATTGAAACTTTTCTCGAGAAATTCTATCCATAGTTGAAAAAAATTATGGTGGAAAAATTTAGACTAAGATGGTCATCGTAAAATACGACTTTTTGATCCCTACCAAAAACATTCTATTCCATCATTGTTGCCAGACACAGTAGATTACAGCTGAATTTCAGAAACTGATAGATATTTAGGTTTGAACCAACTTGAGTTGACAGGAATGATGAGTCTGTCAACTGCTGTTTATGGATATCGATATGATCCAATTGGGTAAACTAAAATGTGTTAAACACAGATTTATCAGTTCCGGAAATTTCGGCCACAAAAATTTTTATTTAGTGTGTGTCGGGGCCAGAATGTCTTTATTTTTTTATTTTTTTTTCATTCGAACTATGCGCGCATTCACTGCGACCGCACTTCGTTTATCTGACCTCTGAAAGTGATGTCACTAAATACTTGTGGTGTGAAGTTAGGTACGTTTATCGACCTCTACATTGATTATTATTTCAACCAGAGCGTTATGGCGGCAACAATGAAAAGTATGCGATGCGGCGATCGCATATGCGCATGGACTAGATTTGTCGATTCGGTTTGCGTGCGAAATTGCGTGATATCTACATTTATCTCGCGCTATCCTGATTTTTTTGATTTTTTTGTTGCGTTAAACGGGTTTCATATTCTTCCCGGTCGTTTTCACTTTCGCTCTGGCAAATCTTTACGTATGTATGTACATACATCTGTATTTATCCTACCACCAGCTTTTCAACACTCTCAGTGTGAGATTTCTAACGCAATGCGGCTGGGAAAACTAGTGCTATTCACGTTGGCGCTATTCCAAGCACCATCCTTTCTACTATCACTACAAAAGTCGATCCGAATAACCGCCTAAAAGTGAAAGTTCCGCATCCGCACTACAAAAAAATGCCTCGCCGCGCCTCAAGCGCGCCGCCGCCCAACAGCATTCCCGTGTTCGATCCCACCGAATCGGTCTCATCTTGGCGTTGGCAACCGTCCAACTTCCAGCGGAGAATAGGCTCAAGTGCCGCGGTCAACCAACCCCTATCAACAGCAGTAGAGAAGAGTGACCACTGGTCATCTACTGGTCACTCTGCGCCGGTGGTCACCGATCCGGTCACTGGCTGGTGCTATGGGAATAGATCGAGGTTGGGCGGCAGCCAGGCGTGCCTTCCTGGCGCCATGCTGTCGAAGAGATACGCGCCGCCTGTGGGCGTGGCTTTTGTGGTCGGTGTTATGGATGAGTTGAGATGGGTGGAGAGGGATTGTATTACATTTGTGTATGATAGTGAATATGTGGGGCGGCTGTGGACGCTTCAAAGAATGTTTTCAAAAGTCATGCGTAAATATACACCAGTCAATTTACACCGTGCACGTGTGGTTCCCGTTGGAAGCGTGCCAACGATTTTTTGTGCATGCGATTTTCATAAAAAAATTGAAAAAGTCATCTCTGTTATAACTTTATACGTTAACTTATTCACAACAATGATTTTACCATCTTTTATACAAAAATCGCATGCTTTATCATCATTGGCACTCTTCCAACGTGAGACATAAGTCAGTGCGAGGGCAGAGTATCATGTACGCCGAGTATACAGGGTTACACTGCCCTTGGAAGTGAGGGTTCCACGCTATACAATTCCGTTTGACAATTGTACGAACTTGCAGTGCACTGCACAACCGTATGGCGCCACGCACTGGTTTACAGCCGAAATTTCGAAAACTGATAAATCAGTATTGAACGCATTTGAGTTTACCGGAACGAGAAGTTCCGGTAAACTAAAGTGTGTTTAGAACAGCTTTGGAAATTCGGCTGTAAACTAAACTGTGTGCATGCCAACAATATACTCGCATCTCCCCAAATCTCCCAAAATACACACTCCCCCCCCCCCTCAGATCCGCCAGCCGGCGCCGTCCCCCGACGTCAAGCTCAAGCAGCACCCGCTGAAACACGCCGCCGCCCACTCTGACGCCGTATCGACCAGCGGCACTTCATCCTTGACACACAGCGACCGCTCTGCCGCCCATCCGGACCACTGCGACGCAGACGAGCGGCGCCCGGCGACAACAACCGGTGGCGTTGCGTCGTCGCGCAGCTCGCGCGACTCGTCGATCTCGAACAGGTCGCGCAGCTGCCTCAGGAGCGCCTTCACGATGAGGTTCGACTTGGTGGAGAAGAGGCTGGCTAAGGGTTTCGTGTGGTATATTCAGAGGTCGGTGGGGGGGTTTCTATTGTTTGTGTGGTGTTTTTGTGGTGTAATAATGCAGGGTGGCGCACGTCACCCACAGCATTCACACGCATGTTAGGCCAAATTTCATTGAACATTGAACTGATCGATAATCTGAATCTTCAACTGCTCAATGTTCATCATTTTGGGCAACTGCATTGTAGACTTTCTCCTTCACATAGCCCCAAAGGAAGAAGCCCATTCACTGTGCTTCACATTCCGACATGAAATCTTGTGATATTTAACCTTGCACTTAACACAATAAATTGGGTACATTTATCTACTGCCATATTAAATTTGAGCACTTTTTATTGGAAGTTGACGTGTTGGTAGCAGATTGAAACCGCGCGCTTGGCGTGCGCCACCCTGTAGTTATTTATGTTCACTTGAAACTGAATATTCAGCTCATGCGTGAGCGGTGTGATAGCGCTTTATCCTAAATCGAGGGCTCGTTATCAAGCAACCTGAACGTGGTATACCCCGGTGACCTTACACTTTGCATGCGCAGTTCCCATTGGCAGTGGGCCATGAATGACTAGCGCATGCGATCATTGTAAAAAACAATGGAATTTTCAATGCGGCCGCGCCACGGTGCTCTACCATCACTTCACTACTAAAAAATTCACAATTTTAATTTTCAGATTGGTAGTCCGCTGGCCGTGGTTCTTCATTCTGCTGCCCGTCGCATTGACATTGGCGCTTTCATTAGGTTTCCTGAAAAACCCTCCGCTGCTCAAAGACGACCTGTCGCTTTACACGCCCACCGACGCGCTGGCGCTGAAAGATTTGGCGCTGCTGCGAAAGTATTTCACGATTTCGGACGCGGACCCGTTTTACGCGCAGAGAAGGTACGGTACGGTGGTGTTCCGGTGTTGTTGTTTTTCATGTGTGTGCGTTTATGGACCTACATGCTAGTTGACGATGAAATCGAATGTCAATTGGCCCATCGATTAAGATTTTAGTTGATCGGTCGCAGCGCGGGTCGATTTTCACATGCACGACCAATATTACTTGATTTCCTTTTCGATATTGCCCATTTGCACTTGAAAATTGGCACGCTTCCAGCTTCAGACATAAATAACTAGACGTGACTGGAGTTCAAATCGAACTAAATTTCGCGCTAAAAATTTGTCGGGTCGTGTCACAGTGGGGAACCGCACAAAAATACGTTCACACATAAATATTCACACACAGATACGACATAGAGCGTTATGGACACATCATAGTAACTGGGCGGCCAGAAGGGGTTGACGCGCTGGCACCCAGCCAACTAGACTCTGCCCTGCGGCTGTGGCGACAAGTTGAGCAACTCAGCGTTGATTTCAAAGGAAATCGGTACACCTATGAGGATTTGTGCATCAGAGCGCAGATGCAGGTAGGTATTGCGAATTGCCTGTGTATGATGGCTTTGAGTGTGGAAATTGTAGCTGGTGGCTGGCAGTCCCGCACCCTGTAAAGTATAAAGTCAAGTGTCAGATGTCATGTCAAATATCAAACAAATTTGTCAAATCTCATGCAAAATGTCAAAAGTTTAGAAATCAAATCAAATCTTTTTTCTTTCGACTAACATTTTACATGACATTTTACACTCGACTTTACACTTTGTTCACATTCAAAATCAAAATCAAATCAAAACACCCCGCTTCCATCTTTCAGCGGTCGGCCACGGTGGCGACCGCGTCCTGCATCGGCAACCCCCTGCTGCAAGCCTACGGCGAGGCCAAACAGTCGGCCAACGCTACTAAAATGCTGCTCGGCCAGCTGCGGTACCCGGTTACAGATGTGGGCTGGTTTATTGGACATATTGTGGGCGGAGTCAATACGGATGAGAAGCGATACGTGACTGGTTGGTTCGATCTTGAGTGGATCGATTTATCGCTTTGTCGATGCTAGGTGATGAGGAAACTTTTTTACTGGAATTAATTGTGACTCAGGAGCAAGTTGACTTCCAGATTATGCTTGAGTTGTGGAATTGCTTCCAGATTAGCATTGAAAAAGTAAACTCTGGGGGATTTATATTTTAAAAATAAATATCAGAAAGATCATATTACTGCATTTATATATTTTTCATAGTTTTATTCCTGTGTGATTTTCTCGAATTTTTTCAAAGATCAGAAAACAGAAAATATTTGTATAATCATATTTTATTTTTGAGTGCTTTTCTGAAATTATATTTTCTCAAAATCAACATTTTTCAATGGTATTCCAGGTGTCTCTATTGAAGACCGGTCATAAATACATTTTCTACGAAACATGTCTTAAAAATAATCTCTCCCTTCAAAGGTGCCCGCGCCCTACTGCTGCCCTACATGCTGCGGCACGACGAGCCCTCCTACGACCACCTCGCATCGCTGTGGGAGCAGAAACTCAATACCTTCTTAGCTGAGCAGACGGGCGAGGCGACTGGGCTGGGCGTCTATTGGTGGACTAGCGAGACTTTAGCCGAGGCCAGTGCGAAGGACCGTATAGCTATGTTGCGGCTGTTGCCGGCGCTGTTTGTGGCGCTCACGGTTTTCACGGTGTGGATTTTGATGTTGTAAATGTTTTCACGTAAAATGTGGTGGATTCAACCCTTTTTTATTCAACCCTATATCATTTTAAAATATTGGATAATAATGGCGCCACACTTAAAATCGAGTTGACAGAGAAACCAGTTGACATCCAGTGTACAATATTACAAAATCGAATTGTTAAAAACTAGTGTTCTTCAAAAAAAATTAAAATGCTTTCATAATTGTTTCTATTTTCGGTATAAAAATCTATTTTCAAGTATTTTCACTGAATGGCCAAAAATGGAAGTACAAAACAGGAAGAAAATTTGAAAAAAGTTCTGTTTTCTATCGTTGTTTTATTATTCTATTATTTTCTCTTCAAAAATACACTGAACCTAACTACACACACAAACACCCTCGACTCTACATTTGGCCGCTTGCCAGGTGCTGTGCTGCTTCGTGGGTTCATGGGTGCGCTCGCGGCCGTGGCTGGGCTTGGCCGGCGTGGCGTCCGCCGGCGCGGCCATCGTGTCCGCCATCGGCATGCTCTTGCTGCTCGACGTCCAGTTCACCAGCGTCGCCTACTCCATGCCCTTCATCATGTTCTGTGAGTGGTTGTTTGCAGATTGGATCGATTTATCGATTATAGAATGATTAGCGTTGAGAAAATCTTTGGGAGATTTATATTTAAAAAATATGATAATGTATCAATAAGATTTTTTCATATGTATTTTTAGTTATTCCAGGTTTTTCTGAGAATTTTAAAAATACTATAAAATATAATAACATATTTCATTTATATTTTTTCTAGCTTTCGCAGGGAGATTTAGTTATTTTTTCTTTTTCAGATATTTTCTAAGATGATATTATCTTTATTTTCTTAAAATCAGGCATTTTTTAAATACCGAGCACCATGATCTAACTTGAAGCATTCAACAATCCGTTCGCAGCCATCGGCGTGGACAACGTGTTCATACTGCTGTCTTCCTGGCGCGCTGCCAGCCCGTCGCTCTCTTTAAGCGACCGCATGGGGGCCACTTTTAGAGACGCGGGCGTGTCCATCACGGTCACCTGCCTCACCGACGGCCTGTCCTTCGGCATCGGCAGCCTGGCAACTTTTCCCAGCGTCAGGATATTCTGCATTTACGCCACTGTGGCTATCGCTTTCGTCTATGTCTATCAATTGACCTTCTTTGCTGGTGAGTTCATTTTTTTGTCACTTTTTACCCCTCACTGGCTAGAAAAATGATAAATATTTTTCAAATTCCGTCCCAGGCATGATGGTGCTCACCGGCAGGCGGGAGGTGGCGAACAGGCACTTTTGCACCTGCGGCACCGTGGGCCGACTGAAAACGGACGCGGTCTCGCCTCAGAAGTCGGTCGAATTGCCGCGCAGCGACGCGAAATCGCACGACAACAAGCACAAGAAAAAGCAGCGGCAGCGGTCCTTTGAAGACGACCCGTCGTTCAGCAACAACCATAAATTGGCTCGGTTTTTTCGGACGACCTTTGCCGATCTTCTGCTAATGCCGCCAGTCCGCTGTGCGGTAATTTTGTTATTTGCCGCTTATTTGGCCGTGGCGGCTTGGGGCTGCACAAAATTGGAACTGGGTTTGAGAGCGGTCGATTTACTGGCTGAAGGGTCTAATGGGTGGAAGGCGTTGGTGCTGCATGATGAATATTTCAATGGTTGGTGTGGAAAGTCGTTTTTCTGCGATTGCAATTTGAGAGAATGCACTTCTCGATTGATATTCAAAAGTTTCTCAAATTATTCGAGATCGATTCTATGTGCGTAACTAAGGTAGCTTCTTAAAGATTTATTCAATCGTCCGACCCCCAATGAGGGGTTCTCCCAGAGTCACTAAAGCAAATAAATCCGTAACGTTCCCGCATATGTCACAAAAATATCGTTCTCAGAATACGGGTCGTTCCTGCACGTGTACATCACAAACCTCACCGCTCACCCGAGCGACAGCGAGTTGCTGCGTAGCTTGGAGCACGAAGTCACGGTTTTTGAACACACTGAATTTACTGGCTACGCTGACTCTTGGCTCAGAGTGTTCAAGGTAATTTTATCATTGGCTGGCATTGAAAAACGTGTGAATTAGAGAAATAATTCAGAAAATCTCCGAAAAAGCAAATACTTTATCTCTGAGAAGAATCTTTTTGAAAAACCTTGAAATACAGGGGTGGGCATTTTCAGTTACCGCTGGAAAAACGCGATAGCTTGAGCTACGGTTGAGCTATCACAGTGAGATTTTAACACAATATAGTAGACTCCATAGGACACCTATTCTGAAGTTTGCAACCCAAATGGCCACATTTTGTGTGAGTTGTGGAACACACAGTTTTTAGTGTAATTTTGTGACTTGACCCCCCCCCCCTTATCTCGGGCTGGGGGACTATTCAAGAGAAAAAATAATTTGGTCGTAGCCCCGACCCGAAACCCCAACATACTCAAAGGGCATCAAAATTGGCCAATGTACGACAGAATGGGACGGAATGGCGTGACCCCAAAGACCGGTGACCCCCCCCCCTCAAATGCCATCCTCGATCTATCCTATGGGTGACGCCAAGTCACAAAATTACACTCAAAACTGTGTGTTCCACAACTCACCCAAAATGTGTCCGTTCGGGTTGCAAACTTCAGAATAGGTGTCCTATGGAGTCTACTCTATTGTGTTAAAATTTCACTGTGATAAGATCAACCGTAGCTCAAGCTATCGCGTTTTTCCAGCGGTAACTGAAAATGCCCACCCCTGTATATACACACATATATATATATATATATATATATATATATATATATATATATATATATATATATATATATATATATATATATATATTTATATATATATATATACTGTATCTTTGAGAGATTTTCTGATATTTTTAAAAAATGACTCAAAATAAACTAAAATATCTCTGGAACATCAAAATCCTGGAAAAACGTAAATATAAAATTATTTATTTTCATATACCATGATATTTTACAAAACATTTTATATATTTTCCATTGCTAGACACACCTTTCTAAGTTGGATTGATCCTGAGATGTCACTACTCAAAACCGCTCGCAGGCTTACACAAACACCGCCGGCCTCACGGTGACCGGTGCCAATTTTGTGCAAGTGCTCAAGGACGATTTTCTGTCGCAGCCGGTGTATGCTAAATACGCCAGAGATATAGTTTTCGACGGCGCCGGTCAACGCTTGGAGGCTGTCAGATTCGCTATTCACTTGAGATTTTGCGGTTCATCTAATCATACGAGAGCCATGAGCCTGTTCAGGAGATTGGCCGAGAGTAGCCGGTTT
>OZ038451.1:23537516-23557565 GCA_964036195.1 Sphaerolaimus hirsutus | reverse complement strand
AAGTCATGTAAAATGCCCTGGAAAATGGCAACCGAGTAGCCATTTTGCAGGGCATTTTACATGAGTTTTGACAGTTTGCATGACATTTGACGTTATACAGGGCATTTTACAGGGTCTGGGATTGGCACCAGGATAACGGTTTTGCAGAACGACGTGTACACGTAGGATTGGATCAGTGCCAAAAATGACACGCCCAATATGGTGCTCGCGGCTGATTGTAAGATTGGAGTGCCCACTGCGTAAAGGGCGGCACGTAGACGCTCGCCAGCGTGCTTGCCGCGGTCCTGATAAAGTGAAAGTAATTTTTAATGGCTTATCAGAGAATCCAAATAAAGGATTGAAATAGACGGGTTTTTGGAAAATATAATCTCACAAATTCTCTCAAAAAGAAAATGTAACTAAATGTGCCTGGAAAAACATAAGATCTTACGCATGTTTATACATTTTCTGATATTTTTTTAATATTAATCTCCAGAGATTTTCTCAATGCTAACCCGAGAACACACAAAATCGCACAGCTACTTACCTTAGCAAAATGATAGGCGATATGCGCGCTGAAGTCGACGCAGAATCCAATGCTCATCACAATCGTGACCATAGACACAAAGTCCAGTCTCACGCCCCACAGGCTCATGTATCCCAGAATGCCCACATTGATGCTGACGATGGCCACGGACACCCACAGGGCGGCGCCGGGCTTGGGGATGAGCAGCAAGCTGATCACGATGACCGCGAGCCCGGCCAGCCCCACGTTGGTCAGCGTGCCCGGCAGCACCGCGTCGAACTGCTCGGCGAACAGGAAGAAGTCCGTGTACACGTGCACCGGCAGCCTGGGGATATAAATAAATAGTTGGGCAGGCGAATTTTATGGATGCAGGGCTCAAAGAAAAATGTAAAAACTTAAATGCGAAACAAAGACGATGCAAGTGCACATGCCCGTTCTATGTAAACTACTAATCACGTAAACCCACTGATGGCTGACCACGAATCCGACCCTGTGTCTGTAGTCATGTAAACCCGCTAGTCAT
Source organism: Sphaerolaimus hirsutus (assembly GCA_964036195.1). NCBI lineage: Eukaryota > Metazoa > Nematoda > Chromadorea > Monhysterida > Sphaerolaimidae > Sphaerolaimus > Sphaerolaimus hirsutus. The sequence continues at coordinate 23,556,537 of OZ038451.1, read as the reverse complement.
CTAGACCCACCAGTCACATATTTTAGGGGATGAACGCGGGGGTTTACATAATTTGTAGAGTAAATACATAGCATGGGCCACAGTACGTGTGCACTCACATTGTTTTTATGTCTACTTGACTAATTATGTGAACCTCACACTAATCCTGCTAAAATACATGACTACTCGTCAGGGGTTTTGTAGATTTGGACCCCCGCGGGGGTTCATATAGATAGCAAATCGCTCCTCCGGAGAGATAGATAGCTGAAAAAGTTTCTGGGGGGGTCCGCGGGGGTTCAATATATATGGTTTTCCGAGGTATAGAAGGAAGAAAAGGGGAAAAATCGCTAAAAGTAGGTGAAAAATGGCTAAAAATAAGTATATAAGCACATATATAGCCAAAATAGGCGATAATGAACTAGTGATTTTGGAGGTGAAAAACTATAAAAAAAAGGTACGAAAATTAGCGATTTTGAGCGAAATTTTTTCAAAAATCGTACTAGATAGATAGATAGCTGGACGATTTGGGGGGGGGGGGTTTAGGGGATAGTAGGCAAAAATTTTGCCTCCGGGATAGATAGATAGCTGAGAGGGCCTCCGGGATAGACAGATAGCTGGCGAATAACCCCTGCTACTCGTGAACCCATGCCGTGCTAATCATCCGCTAGTTATCTATGCACCCCCCAATGAGGGGCATAGATGAGTAGCGGGTAGAAATACATGACTGGTGGGTCTACATGACTAGCGATTTAAATTACTACAGGCACAGACCTTAAATTCAACCCAAAAATTCACAAACGGTGAAAAAAACCCGTAAACAAACCGGCTACTCTCGGCCAATCTCCTGAACAGGCTCATGGCTCTCGTATGATTAGATGAACCGCAAAATCTCAAGTGAATAGCGAATCTGACCGCCTCCAAACGCTGGCCGGCGCCGTCGAAAACAATATCCCTGGCGTATTTTGCATACACCGGCTGCGACAGAAAATCGTCCTTGAGCACTTGCACAAAATTGGCACCGGTCACTGTGAGGCCGGCGGTGTTTGTGTAAGCCTGCGAGCGGTTTTGAGTAGTGACATCTCAGGATCAATCCAACTTAGAAAGGTGTGTCTAGCAATGGAAAATATATAAAATGTTTCTAAAAATATCATGGTACCTATATGAAAACAAAAGATTTTATATTTAAGTGTTTTCAGGATTTTGATGCTCCAGATATATTTTAGTTTATTTTGAGTCATTTTTTAAAAATGTCAGAAAATCTCTCAAAGATACAGTATACCTACCTATATATATATTTACATTTTTCAAAAAAATTCTTTTCAGAGATACAGTATTTTCATTTTGGGATATTTTCTGAATTATTTCTCTAATTCACACGTTTTTCAATGCCAGCCAATGATAAAATTACCTTGAACACTCTGAGCCAAGAGTCAGCGTAGCCAGTAAATTCAGTGTGTTCAAAAACCGTGACTTCGTGCTCCAAGCTACGCAGCAACTCGCTGTCGCTCGGGTGAGCGGTGAGGTTTGTGATGTACACGTGCAGGAAGGACCCGTATTCTGAGAAGACAATGTTTGACATAGGTAGGCGGTTACATGTGCAAATGACCTGTCAATGTCCATGTTACAAATTGATTGGCTTGATTGACCTTGGGAGAGACCCTCATTAGTGGTGGGACGATAAAGATCTATACAACACATCGCAATTAACATACCAGCGAATGTCGAGCATTAGACAGTTATCAAGAATAATCGACAACCGACAAAAAGTCAATACGTCACAGTCGACATCGAATATTTGCCACTTTTCCATGCCGAATATCAAAATCGAACATTTTGACGAACTTGAGCATCAATATCAAAATACAAAATGTTCCAACTAAAATTCAAATCGCAGAAAAAATACCAACTCCACCCACCATTGAAATATTCATCATGCAGCACCAACGCCTTCCACCCATTAGACCCTTCAGCCAGTAAATCAACCGCTCTCAAGCCCAATTCCAATTTTGTGCAGCCCCAAGCCGCCACGGCCAAATAAGCGGCAAATAACAAAATTACCGCACAGCGGACTGGCGGCATTAGCAGAAGATCGGCAAAGGTCGTCCGAAAAAACCGAGCCAATTTATGGTTGTTGCTGAACGACGGGTCGTCTTCAAAGGACCGCTGCCGCTGATTTTTCTTGTGCTTGTTGTCGTGCGATTTCGCGTCGCTGCGCGGCAATTCGACCGACTTCTGAGGCGAGACCGCGTCCGTTTTCAGTCGGCCCACGGTGCCGCAGGTGCAAAAGTGCCTGTTCGCCACCTCCCGCCTGCCGGTGATCACCATCATGCCTGGGACGGAATTTGAAAAATATTTATAATTTTTTCTAGCCAGTTAGGGGTAAAAAGTGACAAAAAAATGAACTCACCAGCAAAGAAGGTCAATTGATAGACATAGACGAAAGCGATAGCCACAGTGGCGTAAATGCAGAATATCCTGACGCTGGGAAAAGTTGCCAGGCTGCCGATGCCGAAGGACAGGCCGTCGGTGAGGCAGGTGACCGTGATGGACACCCCCGCGTCTCTAAAAGTGGCCCCCATGCGGTCGCTCAAAGAGAGCGACGGGCTGGCAGCGCGCCAAGATGATAGCAGTATGAACACGTTGTCCACGCCAATGGCTGCGAAAGGATTGTTGAATGCTTCAAGTTAGATCATGGTGCTCAGCATTTGTAAAATGCGTGATTTTGAGAAAATAAAGATAATATAATCTCAGAAAATATCTCAAAAAGGAAAATATAACTAAATCTCCCTGAGAAAAGATAGAAAAAATATAGATGAAATATGTTTTTTTATTACCTTATCCTTTTTAGTATTTTTCAAAATCTCAGAAAAACCTGGAAAAAGTAAAAATACATTTGAAAAAATATTTTTTACTTTCTAATATTTTCTAAATATAAATCTCCCAAAGATTTTCTCAACGCTAATCATTCTATAATCGATAAATCGATCCAATCTGAAAACAACCACTCACAGAACATGATGAAGGGCATGGAGTAGGCGACGCTGGTGAACTGGACGTCGAGCAGCAAGAGCATGCCGATGGCGGACACGATGGCCGCGCCAGCGGACGCCACGCCAGCCAAACCCAGCCACGGCCGCGAGCGCACCCACGAACCCACGAAGCAGCACAGCACCTGGCAAGCGGCCAAAGGTAGAGTCGAGGGTGTTTGTGTGTGTAGTTAGGTTCAGTGTATTTTTGAAGAGAAAATAATAGAATAATAAAACAACCATAGAAAACAGAACTTTTTTCAAATTTTCTTTCTGTTTTGTACTTCCATTTTTGGTCATTCAGTGAAAATACTTGAAAATAGATTTTTATGCCGAAATAAGAAACAATTATGGAAGCATTTTAATTTTTTTGAAGAACACTAGTTTTTATCAATTCGATTTTGTAATATTGGACACTGGATGTCAACTGGTTTCTCTGTCAACTCGATTTTAGTGTGGCGCCATTATTATCCAATATTTTATAATGATATAGGGTTGAATAAAAAAAGGGTTGAATCGACCACATTTTACGTGAAAACATTTACAACATCAAAATCCACACCGTGAAAACCGTGAGCGCCACAAACAGCGCCGGCAACAACCGCAACATAGCTATCCGGTCCTTCGCACTGGCCTCAGCTAAAGTCTCGCTAGTCCACCAATAGACGCCCAGCCCAGTCGCCTCGCCCGTCTGCTCAGCTAAGAAGGTATTGAGCTTCTGCTCCCACAGCGACGCGAGGTGGTCGTAGGAGGGCTCGTCGTGCCGCAGCATGTAGGGCAGCAGTAGGGCGCGGGCACCTGTGATAAGAGAGACGATTTTGAAGACATGTTTCGTAGAAAATGTATTTACGACTAGTCTTTAATACAGATACCTGGAATACCATTGAAAAATGTTGATTTTGAGAAAATTTTATTTCAGAAAAGCACTCAAAAATAAAATATGATTATACAAATATTTTCTGTTTTCTGATCTTTCAAAAAAATTTCGAGAACATCACACAGGAAAAAAGCGAACCAACCAGTCACGTATCGCTTCTCATCCGTATTGACTCCGCCCACAATATGTCCAATAAACCAGCCCACATCTGTAACCGGGTACCGTAGCTGGCCGAGCAGCATTTTAGTAGCGTTGGCCGACTGTTTGGCCTCGCCGTAGGCTTGCAGCAGGGGGTTGCCGATGCAGGACGCGGTCGCCACCGTGGCCGACCGCTGAAAGATGGAAGAGGGGTGTTTTGAATTTTATTTAGATTTTGAATGTGGAAAAAGTGTAAAGTCGAGTGCAAAATGTCATGTAAAATGTTAGTCGAAACAAAAAAGATTTGATTTGATTTCTAAACTTTTGACATTTTGCATGAGATTTGGCAAATTTGTTTGATATTTGACATGACATCTGACTTTATACTTTACAGGGTGCGGGACTGCCAGCCACCAGCTACAATTTCCACAGTCAAAGCCATCATACACCGGTAATTCGCAATACCTACCTGCATCTGCGCTCTGATGCACAAATCCTCATAGGTGTACCGATTTCCTTTGAAATCAACGCTGAGTTCCTCAACTTGTCGCCACAGACGCAGGGCAGAGTCTAGTTGGCTGGGTGCCAGCGCGTCAACCCCTTCTGGCCGCCCAGTTACTATGATGTGTCCATAACGCTCTATGTCGTATCTGTGTGTGAATATCTATGTGTGAACGTATTTTTGTGGGGTTACCACTGTGACAAGACACAAATAATGTTTCTTGCCCAAATTTTTTGCATTTTTCCCCAAAAATGTCAAATTTGGCACTATGCCATATGGGCATGTGAGGTCAAAAAATTTATGGAAAATGATGAAAAATGTGCGGAAGTAGCCCCAGATGACGTTTCCGGGCCTAACTCGAAATTTTCATATTTGGACTTGTCGACTTTTAGAATTGGACGCCTCATTTGTTAAAACGTATTTACGTTTACTCGAGTACTGCGTAAATAGGTTTACGTTTCCTCCCGAAAAAAATACCGGTACTCACTTACTCGCGTACTTTTAAAAAGTACGCGAGTACAGAAAACGTAGATCAAACAGGTTTTTTATAGGCTTTTTCAAGGCATAAAGGGAAAAAGGGAGAGAAAAGCTAAAAATCAGGACAAAATATTCAAAATACCATAAAAATAGGCAAAACACATCAACAGTGAATTTGATTGTGAAAAGGTTCGAAAAATAGTGATTTTGAGCGAAAATTGGGGCAAAATTTCACAAAAATACCCACTTTTTACGTTTTCCGGGCACAAAAGTAATTTACTCACGTTTACTAATGAGTAAATGTAAAAAATAAATACTTTACGTTTTCTGTACTCGCCTGTGAGTAAAAATTAAATACTTTACGTTTACGTTTACTTTTGAAAAAGTTCAGTACTTTTAACAACTCGGTAAACTCCAGTGACGTGTAGTTTTTTTTCACGGTCGCACGGTGGAAGCGTGCCAATTTTCAAGTGCACATGGGCATTATCGAAAATGAATTAAATTAATATCGGTATGTGCATGGAACTCCACCGTACCGTACCTTCTCTGCGCGTAAAACGGGTCCGCGTCCGAAATCGTGAAATACTTTCGCAGCAGCGCCAAATCTTTCAGCGCGAGCGCGTCGGTGGGCGTGTAAAGCGACAGGTCGTCTTTGAGCAGCGGAGGGTTTTTCAGGAAACCTAATGAAAGCGCCAGTGTTAACGCGACGGGCAGCAGAATGAAGAACCACGGCCAGCGGACTACCAATCTGAAAATTCAAATTGTGAATATTTTAGTAGTGAAGTGATGGTAGAGCACCGTGGCGCGGCCGCATTGAAAATTCCATTGTTTTTTTAAAACAATAATCGCATGCGCTAGTCATTGTTGGCCCACTGCCAATGGGAACTGCGCATGCAAAGTGTAAGGTCACCGGAGTATACCACGTTCAGGTTGCTTGATAACGAGCTCTCGATTTAGGATAAAGCTGACGGATGAGCTGATTATTCAGCTTCAAGTGAACACAACTACAGGGTGGCGCACGTCAGGACCACGGTTTCAATCTTCTACCAACACGTCAATTTTCAATAAAAAGTGCTCAAATTTGATATGGCATTGAATAAATGTACCCCATTTGTTGTGTTAAGTGCAAGGTTTCATATCACAAGCTTTCGTTTCATGTCGGAATGTGAAGCACAGTGAATGGGCTTCTTCCTTTGGGGCTTTGTGAAGGAGAAAGTCTACAGTCCAGTTGCCCAAAATGATGAAAATTGAGCAGTTGAAGCATCAGATTGAAGCATCAGATCAGTTCAATGTTCAATGAAATTTTGCCTAACATGCGTGTGAATGCTGTGGGTGACGTGCGCCACCTTGTACTTTTACACCACAAATATACCACACAAACAATAGAACCCCCCCCCCACACCGACCTCTGAATATACCACACAAAACCCTTAGCCAGCCTCTTCTCCACCAAGTCGAACCTCATCGTGAAGGCGCTCCTGAGGCAGCTGCGCGACCTGTTCGAGATCGACGAGCCGCGCGAGCTGCGCGACGACGCAACGCCACCAGTTGTTGTCGCCGGGCGGCACTCGTCTGCGTCGCAGTGGTCCGGATGGGCGGCAGAGCGGTCGCTGTGTGTCAAGGATGAAGTGCCGCTGGTCGATACGGCGTCAGAGTGGGCGGCGGCGTGTTTCAGCGGGTGCTGCTTGAGCTTGACGTCGGGGGACGGCGCCGGCTGGCGGATCTGAGTGGGCGAGGGAAGGTGTGGATTTTGGGAGATTTGGGGAGATGCGAGTATATTGTTGGCATGCACACAGTTTATAGCCGAATTTCCAAAGCTGCTCTAAACACACTTTAGTTTACCGGAACTTCTCGTTCCGGTAAACTCAAATGCATTCAATACTGATTTATCAGTTTTCGAAATTTCGGCTGTAAACCAGTGCGTGGCGCTATACGGTTGTGCAGTGCACTGCAAGTTCGTACAATTGTCAAACGGAATTGTATAGTGTGGAACCCTCACTTCCAAGGGCAGTGTAACCCTGTAATTACGCACGACTTTTGAAAACATTCTTTGAGGCGTCCACAGCCGCCCCACACATTCACTTTCATACACAAATGTAAACACAATCCCTCTCCACCCATCTCAACTCATCCATAACACCGACCACAAAAGCCACGCCCACAGGCGGCGCGTATCTCTTCGACAGCATGGCGCCAGGAAGGCACGCCTGGCTGCCGCCCAACCTCGATCTATTCCCATAGCACCAGCCAGTGACCGGATCGGTGACCACCGGCGCAGAGTGACCAGTAGATGACCAGTGGTCACTCTTCTCTACCGCTGATGATTGGGGTTGGTTGACCGCTGCACTTGAGCCTATTCTCCGCTGGAAGTTGGACGGTTGCCAACGCCAGGATGAAACCGATTCGGTGGGATCGAACACGGGAATGCTGTTGGGCGGCGGGGCGCTTGAGGCGCGGCGAGGCATTTTTTTGTAGCGCGGATGCGGAACTTTCACTTTTAGGCGGTTATTCGGATCGACTTTTGTAGTGATAGTAGAAAGGATGGTGCTTGGAATAGCGCCAACGTGAATAGCACTAGTTTTCCCAGCCGCATTGCGTTAGAAATCTCACACTGAGAGTGTTGAAAAGCTGGTGGTAGGATAAATACAGATGTATATACATACATACGTGAAGATTTGCCAGAGCGAAAGTGAAAACGACCGTGCAGAATATGAAACCCGTTTAACGCAACAAAAAAATCAAAAAAATCAGGATAGCGCGAGATAAATGTAGATATCACGCAATTTCGCACGCAAACCGAATCGACAAATCTAGTCCATGCGCATATGCGATCGCCGCATCGCATACTTTTCATTGTTGCCGCCATAACGCTCTGGTTGAAATAATAATCAATGCAGAGGTCGATAAACGTACCTAACTTCACACCACAAGTATTAAGTGACATCACTTTCAGAGGTCAGATAAACGAAGTGCGGTCACCGTGAATGCGCGCATAATTCGAATATTTACTTCTACACGAACAAATGAAAAAAATAAAAAAATAAAGACATTCTGGCCACAACACACACTGAATAAAAAGTTTTGTGGCCGAAATTTCCGGAACTGATAAATCTAATGAGTTTAACACATTTTAGTTTACCCAATTGGATCAAATCGATATCCATAAACAGTAGTTGACAGACTCATCATTCATGTCAACTCAAGTTGGTTCAAACCTAAATATCTATCAGTTTCTGAAATTCAGCTGTAATCTACTGTGTCTGGCAACAATGATGGAATAGAACAGGGACGTATCCAGGATTTTTGAGCGGGGGGGGGGCTGCTTGTTTACGGAGGCCGGCGAGGGGGGGGGGGGGCTCAGCCCCCCCTAATATTTTAGCTACATAGTGGCGGAATGGAACGTTGGAATAGAATGTTTTTGGTAGGGATCAAAAAGTCGTATTTTACAATGACCATCTTAGTCTAAATTTTTCCACGATAATTTTTTCAACTATGGATAGAATTTCTCGAGAAAAGTTTCAATCATAAAAAAATTTCGCGCCTGTGGACCAATCACTGTCAAATCATCACTATTTGTAATCTTTTTGCGGGGGGTTCCAAATGGCACTGGTGATGAGAGAAGTTTTGGTATTTCCGCAGTGAAATATTAACTATTTATTGACGGCCAAGTGGGAAAATTGATAGAGGAATTAAATGTCCCGCCATGTGAAGGTTCAGCTTACAGACTTTCAGATCACAAAAGGTGAACTATTTAGAAAGTGACAAAAATGCCACGAATTGTCATAGTTTCAAATGTTTTCAAATTCCACGATAAATGATTTAGTAGATTTTTGTCTCGCAACTTTTCTAGGCAATAAATAGCCTAAAGAAGGGCAAGGTACGTAAAAGATCGCTGGGATTTGGGTGCCAGCCTGCTCGGCCACTAAACACCCAATTTTCTAAATACTGAATTTCTTCTCCATTGCTTTTTCTGAATCGCGACTCGATAGAGCCCTTCAACACACAAAAAAAGAACCAAAAAAGCAAAATAGAAAAAGCATATATAAGTTCAATTACTCATCTTCAACAAACAAAACATGAAACAATCGCATAAGCCGATTAGGGGGGCTCAGCGGCAAATGTATCCACTTTGAAAATTGCCATTCAGCTTACGCAGAGATTCCAAATATGCAAACAATTAAATTTAACAAAACAATTGGTAACCAAAAAAGGAGAAATTCACACTGGTCGTCAGTAGGGTGTCAAAAAATTTTTTTTACGGAAAACGGAAACGGAAACGGAAAAATAATTTCAGCGGCCGGAAAACGGAACGGAAAACGGAAAAAAATTTGCACTAGGCGGAAAACGGAAACGGAAACGGAAAAAAAATTTCAGCGGCCGGAAAACGGAAAAAGGGGCCGGAAAAACGGAAACGGAAAAATGAAATTTGCACAGAAATGACAAAAATTTGCTGAAATTTTGCTGCAAGTGGGAGAAATTTGCGTAAATTTTTCTGGAAACAGAAAAAATTAACATAATTGACAATCTGCATGAATGTTTACCAGTTTGGCTGTAACAGAAAACAGAAAGTTGAGCGAGAAAACGGTAAAATGAGGCGGAAAAACGGAAAATTGAGGCGGAAATGGAAAAAAAGGCGGAAAAACTGGAATGTGAGCCAGAAAACAGAAAAAAGGCGGAAAAACTAAAAACTTGGCCGGAAAACGGAAACGGAAATTTTAGTAGCCGGAAAACGGAACGGAAAACGGAAAAAAATTTCAGCAGCCGGAAAACGGAACGGAAAACGGAAAAAATTTGCCTGCGGAAAACGGAAACGGAAAACGGAAAACGGAAATTTGACACCCTAGTCGTCAGCAAGTGGGCACTGAATGCCCATGCCGCACAACAAACACTCGAATGAATTTGGTCCCAGTACGCAACAGAGTTGTTAAAAGTACCGAACTTTTTCCAAAGTATACGTAAACGTAAAGTATATATTTTTACTCACTCTTCGAGTACAGAAAACGTAAAGTGAATTTTTTTACTTTTACTCGTGAGTAAACGTACTCAACCCCCGGAAAACGTAAAAATGAGTATTTGAAAAAAAAATTTTGCTCCAATTTTTACTCAAATCACTAATTTTGATACCTGTTTTTACATTTTTACGTTCAAATTCGCATGTTTATAGATTTTTTTATAACCATTTTTGGTAATTTTTATCTTTATTTAGCTTTTTTCACCCTTTTCCCCTCCCATGCCTTGAAAAAAAAAATCAGAAGTACGTTTTCTGTACTCGAGTACTCTCATAGGAAACGTAAACGTATTGACTCTGTACTAGAACTCGAGTATACGTATTTATCGAGTAAAAGTAAATACGTTTCAACAACTATGCAGCACACAAGCCACATCATGTGAATATAAATGGATATTTACACATTCACATTTATGTTCAATCTACCCATCAACGAACGCCCGCAATCCTACGCAAAAAACTCGCCGATTTATTTGCAGATCTCATAAATTTTTAAATCCCAAATATTTCGATTTTTGTCGCATGGAGCCTTTTGTTTGTTCTATTGACGTGCGCATCGGCAGTCGAAAATGTTTAAACGTGGAAAAGTTCCGGAAGTGAACAGGCAAAAAATTTTATTTTTGCGGGAGGATTTTTCGCGTGGCTTCCTGAATGTCGGGAAAAACGCCAGTAAATTTTACGCTGAAGGTGCGAAATTTTTTGACGTATTTATCGGGATGATTTCGAGCATAGAAACGAGAGGTGACCGCGCCTACAGTATCTCGCCGAATAAAAGTGTAAAAAATATGAATATAAATGCACCCACTAAACAATAAAAAGAATATCATTTCACCATGAAAATCACAGAGTATCTAGGTATTCAGCACTGAAGTTTAAACTAGTTTAAAGTTTAAATCGACCTGTAGTTTAATTTGAAATCGATAGTTTACGGTAGTCTACTTGAAGAATCAGCACCTTGGGTTCCGAGTATTTTGGCAAACAAAACGAGTGTGTGTGTGTGAACAAAATGTTTTGAATTTTGAAGTAAGGTGGATCTACTGCACACATAGTTTTTCGCAGGTGTGAATTTGAAGTGAAATGTATGGGCAGGGTGTGAAACGAAAGGACCTTATAAAAAAGTAGAAAAATATGTACCTACATATATTTAACTTGCCGGAAAACAAAAGGCATTTTTAGCCTGTTAGAATACAGCAAGGAAAAGCGTGCCTGAAAATGGAAATGATAAAATGAGAATTTGTCTGTATGGAAAGGAAAATATATCAATCTTCAAAATACAACAAAACAACCACACAAATATGTGGCAAATATGTACCCTGGAACCTGCCATTTCATAAAATATGAGTTTCACCTATTAGTGAGCTTCAACACACACGCACAAAAATTCACAACCTATTTTCTATTAAAATTTTACTTAAAAATTATTTATTTTCGATTTTCACAATGCTCATAATTTGCGGGAAAATGTTCCGCAAGGTAAATAAAAAACTTCTGCTCAGAAACCGGAAAATGTATTTACACTTTTGGCTGATATTGACACAACTTTTTTGATGTTGCTGTCAAAAAAGCCAACGAAATTGAGGAATTCAAGTGATGTCAATTCAATTGAAGGGCTAATAAACAAATACCTACGTAATATAATTGATCTGTATATCTACCTATGTAAATACAATTGAGTAAAGGTTTTTGGTTTATCGTGGGATGGCACCCACAGCATCACATACAGTATTACCTCGAATTAACCTCCCTCCCTGAATTAACCCCCCCCCCCACTCGAAATACCCCCCTAAAATTTTGCTGAGGAATTAATAAACCCCCCCTCGAAATACCCCCCTACAATTGGGTGCAAATAGAACGTACATGACAAATACCACACTTTGTGATCTGTACAATGCAGAACACACGTTAAAACCGATGATTGAGTGACGTTAGGGAAGGGTTTATATAATATATGCCTATAAACACATATACATCTACGTAATCGTTAGATTTTTCTACGTCTGGGTATGGGGAATTTCCAAAAATTTCTGGCGATATAATTACCCCCCCCCCCTCGAATTACCCCCCTTAAATTTTGCTGGCGAAATGATAAACCCCCTGGGGGTATTTCGAGGTAATACGGTAGGTAAATTTTCATTGTAAAGAAAATAAAGGAGTGCTCAGAAATTCTTTTTTTGTCCACATGGCAGTAAATGTATTGATGTTAAGACTTAACGGATGGTCATTGATGAAAAACGCCGATAGTCAATCAAATAATAGACCAAGACAATAGAAACATTCCTCACTATCAACCTCCGTTTCTGTAGATCTTTTTTTTATAATTCAAAGATCGAAAATAACACTTCAAATCTCATTCATTATTATGAAGTCCACTTAAATGATATTTTGTTTTACTAAAGACAAAACTGTAGGTAATCTTTTTGCATCGGGCCGTTATCTACAACATTGAGCACACTTCAAAACTAAAAATATGTTTTCATTTTTTTTTTACAAAATGAGGTAAAACATGGCATCAGGTAGCCACACTGAACTATTGTAACTGCAATTTGTCAACTAGGTAAATATAATATGTAAAAGTGTGTAAAGTATTTATAATTTAAAAAAGGGTAAGCTAATAAACAATCTTTACACAATAGAACAACCAAACTAAGTAAATTTATCTGAGAACTAGAAAAACGTTATGTACGAAAATGTGCTAAACAGTAGGCTGAAAATTTTGGAGAGTAAGCCAATGTTTGCCCACCTAATAGATCCGGTTCCTGAACCAGTGATTTTGTAAAGGTACGGCAGCACTACACATCTATAAAAAGCCTTCATTTAGACCAACACACTGTAAATACAACTGGAGTGTGCCGGGCGAGTGATTAATTTGAGATAGCCCGACAAGGGTTTTTCGGGCAGCCCGATTCAATATGCTTAGGTACGCATTAGTTTTCAGCCAAAACTTTGAAAACTCATAAATTTGAACGCATTTGAACATAATAAAAGGAGTCACTTTATATATCCGTCAACTGTAGTTGACGGAGACCTCATTCCGGCAAACCCAAATGCATTCATAACTGACTTATTTATGAGTTGTCGAAATTTCGGCTGTGAACTAGTGTGTAGAACCACAAATAGTACCCTACAATGTAGTCAACAACAATCAGATGGGAAAATCGGGTTGCCCGACAAAAATCTGTCGGGCTCACCAAATACGGTCGATGTAGCATTAGTGCCCCATAGACAATAGCAAGTCGAATGGCTCCAAGTGGTCGCAGTGCAATGCAATAATCAGCTGAGGACGTAATTGATTGGTGCACACGGTGGTTCGGGTAGATTTTTGGTAAACGGGATTTTGATCGATTTCAACAGAATGCAAGGATGTAAGCATCTATTAAAGAAAACAAAAACTTTTGATTGCATTTTATGCAATTGTTCAAAAATATTAAATATTTATTCATTACAAGTGAGCATTTGCATTGCAAATGCAGTAGTCAAAATCGTAGCCGGTTTATTAGGATATCCACAGAACGGCTTAAAGAGGGGAAATACCGATTTACCAAAACCGCGAATTGCACATAGGTAATACCTATCATGCAAATAACCTCAATTAACTGCCGCGCCTTGCAAATTAATAAATTGCACATTGGGAATAAGATTCCACATGGTCGACAAAGTGGACGTATGTAAAGTGGTGTACGTGCATCTCACAACACTGTGGTCATACAAACTGGTGCCACCACCCAGACCCTGTAAAATGCCCATAGCTGGAGTTATAGCAATCAGTGTAAAACAACACACCGACTGCCGTACTTAGGTCCTACTAAATATAACGGGCTCAATCAGTTCATCAGCCAAGAATACTTCTGACATCATAAATACTTCTCCACACAACAAAACTTTCATATTTACAATAACCCACGGTCAATCCACATTTATATAAAAGCAGGCCAAGCAAAGATGACACATCAAAATCTGAAATCTATTGAAAAAATGTCCCTTCACAATGTCAACTGAATTCACTGCTCCACGTCAACAGAGGAAAAAAAATGCGGAACAAGTGATGCGGTCAATAGCAAAACTGCCGGAATAAAGCACATCGACAAACTGTGTCGACTCACTTCAGGAAGAGTGGAATGTAAATTGTCAACACGTAGGCGCCAAGATTTTCTGAAGAATACAATGAAAAGCCCCTGCCGGCTACAGTGCATATTTACACTGAAAAGTATTCACTTGTTTCAATCTTACAGTTTATTGGCATATTTGTAAAGAATAGTAAGTCACGTGGCAAGCAATGGCCATAATAATGCCTAGAACAGATGTGAATACAGTGATGATCAATAAAAATGGCATTTGAGAACACAGTTTACATCTACCTAGTTTAGTCAAGCCTCAAATGCAGGCCCTGTAAACAAAAATCACACGTTTAAAAGAGGCTGTACAATGCACATGTTTTGGATACTTCTGTACGGAGTATCGATATCATGTAAATATATCATTCAACTGGTTATTTCTTTGTGTATCTTAGTTAACAATCAGGTGTCTCCAAGATTTTGACTCTCACGGGGGCTGGATATTTAGATAGCAAATCGCTCCTCCGCAGGCAGGGACGTACGCAGGATTTTTGAGCGGGGGGGGGCGGATTGTTTACGGAGCCCGGCGAACGGGGGGGGGGGGCGGCGCCCCCCCCCCCTAAAATTTGGCTTTATAGTAAAGGAATGGAGCCATGGCGCTGGCGCCATTTGTAGGCGCCAGCGCCATGGCAGTATTGGCGTTGGCGCTGGCGCCAACGTATACCCTATAGGTATCGATTTGGACCTATACATAGGACTAAGACACATGTTGGACACTTTTATGCTTTTCGGGCTCCTGAAAATACACAATAACAATGGGGTGGGGTTTGCGCGCTTGCGCGCAAAAATTTTTGAAAATGCCTACAAAATCGCTCTAGAAAAGTGCCATTCCTGGCAAATTTTTATGTCCGGCCAGGGAACGGGGGGGGGGGCGGCCGCCCCCCCCCCCCCTGCGTACGTCCTTGTCCGCAGGGATAGATAGCTGAAAATTGTTCTGGGGGTGGGGGCTTGGGGGGTGGCGGGCTTGGGCGGTGGGGGGCTTGGGCGGTGGGGGGCTTGGGGGAGGGTCTCGCGTGGAAAAATATATTGGCTTTTTCAAGCTATATAAGGCAGAAAGGGAAAAAAGTTGAAAATTGGCAAAAGTGAGCGATTTTGAGTAAAATTGGTCAGCCCGCCCCCCCTTCCGATTCGGGACCCCTGTTAACAATGATAAAAACATGAAGCTTTGTAAAAATAAATTGTGTCAATTTTATCAAAAGTTTTGTTTCAGGTCACCGCTTATTGGGGAAGTTGATTGCAGAGCACAGCAGCTTAACAACCAGAATGCATTTTCGAGGAAAGAGAAAATAAAATGTAACGTACGCTCTCAAATCCCATTTACGTTGATCACCACGGTATGGACAACTTGTAAAGTATTCACTTTTTATATACAGTCAGTTTGGTTCGGATGCACAGTTCATCAAACAAATACAAAATAAATAAACAGAAATAAATTCCAAAGAACCCACCAAAACTCACAAAAGTTCAAACTTCGTTCTAGCGGCAGATGTCACCTTCCAGGAGCCACATTTTCGAACCGTATCTGATCGAAAACCATATCAGATGTCCAAGCGATAAAAATTACAAGTTGAACTTGTCGTTTAGTTTGATAGAAATTGTGACTGTAGAAATTTAATTGAATTTCGCAACCACCTGCGTGCATAAATTGAGACTATTTAAAATACGAGAATTATCCGCGAAAATACGGCGACAAATATGTTATCTTCAAGGGCGACTCGCCACGTCGCGTTATCAGAAAACTCTACGCAACAAATGAAATACAGGAAGGTGTATAAAAATCAAATCTCGAATTTCACATTTCGCAAACACTGACTTTCCGCGGCCCAAAACTCGACAATTCCATGGGATTTAACATTTGGGTCAAGGATGGGATGGGATGAATCGATTCACATTGCGTATATAGGAAATCATAGAGCACTTTTCAAATGCGCAGTCGCGCCGCTGGACCGACTGTTTTCGGGGGTGAAAATTGCCGCGGCGACCGCACCGAAAATTGCGCAATTTCAATTTCAACTTCAAAAATAAAAACTGATTGGTGGACGTTCATCGAAACTGTGGTGGTTTAATTTGAATTATGATGTCTCGGGAAAGTGGACGCATGTAAGAGATTCAGATGCAAAGATTTGCATCGCATCTAATTTTTGGTATCGGTTGTCGAAAATGAATATTGAATGAAATGAATTGAAATAATTACTGTGCCCCATGACTACTTTTCGACCGAAATTTCGAAAACTCCTACTCAATTAGCTTTAAACTAGAGTTTTCTAGAGCTAGTCATTTTTTATCTCAGTCAACTGTAGCTGACGGCAACCCTCATTCTAAACCGAAAACTCAAATGCGTTATCAAAGCTCACAGCTGATTTAAGGGTTTCCGAAATTTCAGTTGAAAACTACCTAGTGTGCGCAGGCACACATATTTAGGTAGAAAAAATACCCAGATATATACTTTCAACCTACTGCAAATATGGCCAGGTGCTTAAAGAACTGACAAAAACTTGCCTTTTCTTGCCTTGATTGACCTTTTCCGAAATGACGATTACTTTAAAAAACGGTTTTAAAAAGTATGTAAAAAAACGAGGAATTCCATCGAAAATCCCGGTGGCAATACTTTCGTGCCTACACGTCCCAGACACAACACAGGGGGCTCTATATTCAACCTAGGATAAAGAAATTAAATAACAACGAAAATACGGCCGTCTAATAACCCAGATGATAATTTGAAATGCGAATTATCATGACAGGGCAATAAAAACCACCCCATAACTGAAAATGGTGAACTCCCCACCCACCGAAAATTCCGATCCATTTCGCTGTCGAAAAATCTTCACGACCGACAAACACAACGGGAGGCAAAAAGAAATTAGGGTAAAAATGAATCACGCAATCTTGCAGCGGAGAGATAAAAATGGGAAACATGAAAAATTGTGGTGCGCGATCATGAAACTACGCATGGAAACGCGAGCGGGTCCAAAAAGGTGTGACAATAGCGCATGACGCGGATAGAATTCGTTGCACGTGCAACGCTGGTCACTTGGTCAGCGAGCGGCAGGGGCGGAAAATCGACTGAAAACCCCCGATCTTTTGGCTCTCTGCCATTGCTCAATTTGATTTTTCAGTAGTGGGAATCAGGAGCCACTCCCAGACCCTGTAAAATGTAAAATGTCATGTTAAGTGTCAAAAGTCATGTAAAATGCCCTGTAAAATGGCAACGATGTTTGCTATTTCCCAGGGCATTTTACATGATTTTTGACCATGATCCATGACTAGTGATGGAAAAGCGCCATAGCGATTGGCGCTATTTTGCTGTGACACCATTGGCGCTTGGCGCCACACCCACAAAAAGCGCCATGGCGCTAGTTTTGCCTGGCGCCAGGAACACAATCCTGGCGCTCAGGGGTCTCGAATGGGGGGGTTGGGGGGGGGGGGTTACCCCCCCCCCCAAACCGCCCAGCTATCTATCTATCCCGGAGGCCGCTCAGCTATCTATCTATCCCGGAGGCAAAATTTTGGGCTACTACCCCCTAAACCCCCCCCCCCCAAATCGCCCAGCTATCTACCTATCTGGAGCGATTTTTCAGAAACCATACCCCAATTTTCGCTCAAAATCGCTATTTTTCATACCTATATATAGATTTTCACCTCCAAAATCACTGGTTCATGCGTCTAACTGCCTATTTTCAACTATTTTAAGTACTATATGCTCTTGTATACCCATTTTGAGCTATTTTACACCTACTTTTAGCGATTTTTCTCCCTTTTCTTCCTTCTATGCCCCGAAAAAGCCTATATATCGAACCACCACAACCCCCCCAAACCCCCCCCCCCAGAAAATTCTTCAGCTATCTATCCCTCCGGAGGAGCGATTTGCTATCTATCCAACCACTCGGAGGGTCAAAATTCAAGATACCCCTGCTGGCGTCCGCCGCCGCCGCTGCAGTGAGTAGCCCAGACGATGTCGCAACAAAACTCAGCACAGCGTCACGACAAGAGACCAAACACCTATTTACCGCGCCACGAAATTCGCCGCAACACCCGCCCAGCCGGCTCAAAGGGGGTCACGGAACGCAGCCGGCCGTGATACCCGCGCGTCATGCGGCCAGCATTCGGACGCGCAATTTTATGTACTTTTACATGACCACTGGCAGTATTGACAAATATTTATTTGGGGATGCGCGCGTAAAATGTTGTGTGCAGACAACCAGCCGAAGGCCCATGCAAAAAAAAATCGTAATGGTGGTTGGAAGTTTGGAACGGGGATCAGGAACGGCGCACCTCCCGCAGCGCATGTCGACCTGTTCGCGGGTCAAGTGCGCGCACATTTACATCCAGGATATATGCGTGCAGAGCAGGGCTTGCGGGTTTTTAAAAATAAAAAGGCGTGTAGATCAAGTGTTTTTGATTGTGCACTATGCTGGTCAGGGGGCAGTTCCGCAAAATGAGAAGTGAAATGGCAAATGCGAAGTAAAAGCGCAAAGGCGAAGTGAATTGAGAAGTGAAACGGCATAAGCGAAGAGAAATTACTTTTTATTTTTACTTCGCTTTTGCCAATTCACTTGCCGTTTCACTTCGCTTTTGCGCTTTTACTTCGCCTTTGCCATTTCACGTCTCACTTTGCGGAACTGGCACCAGGTCAGCACTATCCCGGATAACTCCCGCTTGACTCCCTCAGCCCCCTAAAAAGACCCTAATCACATCAAAATGAGGTGACACTAGTCACTAGTCAACTAGTTGACAAGTTGCGTACCGCGTTCAGTTTCGTACTAAAATTTGGTGCTAGCGCCAAACCAAAAACTGGCATTTTGCCGCGGCACTACGTTGTTTTGGCACTAGCACCAAACACCAAATACAAAAATTTTAGTGCGCAACTTGTAAACTAAATACTGTGCGAGCCGTCATTGAATA
>OZ038451.1:23445890-23537316 GCA_964036195.1 Sphaerolaimus hirsutus | reverse complement strand
ACTCCACCAAAATTTAGTGAACTCTCAAATCAGTTTTGAAAATTATATACCTATCTGAGTTTACCAGAATGAGGAGTCTGTCAACTATTGTTGACGGCGATCAAAAATCATTAATTAATTGTGGTAAGCTCGAATGTGTTCAAAATAGATTTACCTGTGAGTTTCCAAAATTTCAGTACCGTATTTCCTCGAAATACCCCCCGGGGGTGATTGTTTCATAGTGGTCCCGAGAGGGGGGGGGGTAACCGAGGGGGGGGTTATTTTTTCACAAGAAAATTTTGAAAACTAAGTACGAAATTGTCGTCTGAAACGTACGCAGACGTCGAAAAAAGCAACAAAAACCGCCATTTATAAGGTTCTGTAGACTAATATTAGAATGTAGATGGTATGTACACTGTTCTAACGTGACACCGACATTGTTATAACGTGTGTTCTGCAGTACACAGAACACAAACTACAGTTATTGTCATGTACGTTCCCTTTACACTCAATTTGGGGTGGGGTATTTCGAGGGGGGCGTGATTGTTTCATAGTGGTCCCGAGAGGGGGGGGGTCAAACGAGGGGGGTATTTCGAGGACATACGGTAGTTTACTAGTGAGCGTGGCGGCCACTATATGATAAAAATAACGTGCCGCGCCATTGTATTCCCTCCCACCTTTCTCCTATTCCTGAGCGCCAACTGCCTGGACTGGCCGACGGCGTGCGCGCGCATCCGGTCGGGCATCTCCACCGCCTGCACGTGCACCTGCAGCTGCGACTGCACATCTTCTTCCACCGCCGGCGAAGTGGGCTCCGTGGCCCCTTTCTGCGGCGGTGTCGTTGTCGCTGGACCTGCGGCTGGTGCGACTGCTGGCGGCGCTGCCGCGGCGGTCGGTTTCGCAGCGGCCGCTGCCAAAGCCGGCTTCTGGGCGCCGGTTTTCTGTTTGGGCGCGTCGGTTTTGGCTTTCTCCGGTTCCGAGTGACTCTTGGAAGTCCTTTTCACTTTCTCTCTCCTGCGCAGAAATATCACGGTTTTGCGGCTGGCTAATTAAAATCCCGCGCTCTGCGCGCCGACCAACGATTGCTTCTTGTGGTGCATGGCGGCGGGTTTGATTTTCTCTTTTTTAGCCTTCTTTTTGCGGTCGGCCGAACTTGAGCGGGTGCGCGATGCCTCGCCCCCGGCGGCTCCGTGTCGGCCCTGCGCAACGGTTTTTGTTGGTTTGTAGCGTAGTTGTTAAAACGTATTTACGTTTACTCAAAAAGTACGTATACTCGAGTACTGAGTAAATACGTTTACGTATACTTTGAAAAAAGTACTTGTACTCGCTTTACGTATATTTTTTGAAAGTACTCGAGTACAGAAAACATTTCAGATAGCTTTTGTTATAGGCTTTTTCAAGGGATAGATGGGGGAAAGGGAGAAAAAGCGAAAAATAGGGAATTTTTTCTCTCGAAAAATAGCTTAAAAAGGAAAATAACACATCAACTAATGAATTTGAAGTTTAAAATGGTCAAAAAGGTATGAAAATTAGTGATTTTGAGTGAAAAGTGGGGCAAAATTCCTCAAAAATACTCACTTTTACGTTTTCTGGGCGGAAAAGTATTTTACTCGTGTTTACTCATGAGTATAAGCAAAAAAATTATACTTTGCGTTTTCTGTACTCAGGGTGTGAGTAAAAATAAATACTTTACGTTTACATATACCGCAAATCCTCGAATAAGACCCCCCCCCCCCTCGAATAACTCCCCCCTTGAATAAGTCCCCCCTGGTGGCGGGTTGAGGAAAAAATAACTCCCCCCCTTGAATAACTCCCCCCTCTTAAAAACTCCTCCCTCGGATGAAAAGAATACAATACAAAACTATAAAAGAATAGAAGCCTATGACAGCGACAGCAGATACATAATGTGTATGCAGTGTATACACATCGTTTTGTTGTTATTGGACGGTGAAATACCTGAATTTAACGAGTTTACATACTGCATCCATACAATGAATTAAGTCCAAGTTTCCTGAGGAAATAATAACTCCCCCCCCCTCGAATAACTCCCCCCTTGAATAACTCCCCCCTCCAAAACGTCTGAGGAAAAAATAACTCCCCTGGGGTCTTATTCGAGGATTTAGGGTACTTAGAAAAAAGTTCAGTACTTTTAACAACTCTGGTTTGTAGTTAGTTTTTATCCTGGATAGACAGATCGCTATGCAATGAATGATACCATATTTTGATGAATAAGGTCACGTGAAAAACTGCGACAAATTCATCCAAAGTGGAAGCAATGTGATAAATAAGACGAGAAAATCTTTTAAATGTTGTTCTTTTATTCTAATGCGATATGGTAGATTTCATTGTAAAGTGTGCGATCACTGGACTGTGCAACGTTGCTTGGTCGCTTGCTTGAATTTAGGGGCGTGAGATGATGTGCCTGCGCACACTAGTATTCACACGAAATTTCGAAAACTCACAAATCAGCTTAGAACGCATTTGAGTTTTCTACAATGAGGTGGCCGTCAACTACAGTTGACGGAGGTAAAAAATGACCCATTGTGGAAAACTCAAACCTCATTTATGAGTTTTCGAAGTTTCATGTGAAAACTAGTGTGCGCAGGGCCGATAGCCCCCTAGCATCCCTGATGCGCGCACCTTTGAACTATCGCTACATTTTTGAATGCTTTCTTATCGTTGCGCGGCGGCGGGGCAATTGTGCTTTTACTCTGATTCTGCGATTTTTTCCCTTTCTTCTCGCGACTGGGTTGCTTCGGCAGAGATGTGGATTTCTGCTTCTGTTTCGGGTCCTCATTCGATTTGGACTTTTTTCTGCGGAACATTTTTTGCCCGTCCTTTGGGCGCGCTACCGAACCCTGTAAAATGCCCTGTTAAAGTGTCATGCAATATGTCAAAAGTCATGTAATGTGGCCTGGAAGATGGCAGAAGTGTGTTCCATTTTGCATGACCGTTGGCACTTTACATGACATTTCACATATTACAGGACAATTTACAGGGTCTGGGAGTGGCACCTGGTTGATTTATCAGCTACTAGATGTCCGGCGGCCGGTTTGTGTGAATGACCCGCGTTTTCAGTGGCAGCGTGGAAGGTTGGAAACTTTTTCGTCGCTTATGAAAGTTGTGTGTGCCTTTTCTGCCGCTGGCGCGCTACTTTTGTAGTTGCTGTGATTTTAGTTTCCAGAACGTATTTTCAAGTGCGTTTATTGACAGAAAGTACTGCAATTGCCAATTAACAAAGAAATCATCAGTGGCATAATATCATCCAACAAATCTTCAGCTTAGCGGCTTTTTCGGCAAAGAGAAACCCTGAGTCAACTCTCTGAAACCCTTCCAATTTATATCTGAGCCCGTTGGCTGTTTGATCACATCCGTTGGCAGCGGATTTTTATCGTAAAACTCGTTGAATGATTTCCAGTCGATCTGAGATGATCCTATGGATTCAACACCTTCTTTGATTGTCTGCGTGGTGTAAATAAACTGGTGGCACATTTAAATGAGAAATCAGGTACCTCATTTTTCATAACAATCTCACAGGGAAACGTGCAGCCCAATATGGCTGCCATTTGTTGTGGGGGTGCCCACAACATTTGCCTACATAAATGCCAAGTGGCACCCCATGGCACCCCCCTGTTCTGCTGCTACAGATAAATGAAAAAATTTTGCCAATTTTTTCCCGGAAAATATAAATGAGAATTTTCAAAAAAAACACACAAAATATGGCTGCGGTAAAGTGTGCAGCCTTTTTTTGGTGTGCTGACAACACAAGTGATGAATACACTTGTGTTGGTGCTTTTTCAAAAAATAAAAATTCCTTTTGGCTTGCCCAAAGCCATTGTTTGACTCACTGGTAAGTAGGGGGTATATTTTGACCCCCAGCCCACCCCCCCCACACAAAAATTACCCCCAATATACAGACATGTGCCACGAAGCCATGTCAACAATGATTTTAAACTTTGTGATTACCTACATTGTGGTTGTAATTAAAAAACTGTGATTTTTGATTTTCTGGACATGACCTCTTTATTTGTCTGGGCCAGTCACACTAGATACAGGGCACATTGCCCATCAGCCCCTATAGGTTTTTATCAGATAATTAGTGCCCACATTGAATGGGCACAAGTATTTTGTGATTAGCATCATGACACTGCAGGCGCTGGACGCGCTGTCACGTGAGTGCCCTCTTTACACAGGGCTGTTTTTATCATTTGCTATAAAAAATACATAAGTGCAAAAACGGGGCCCAGGAGCAGCCATATGTTGCCCCTGACACTGAGCGAGCCAATTCTGGCCCCCATGTGCTCCATAAATAGCTTGGAATAGTGGATTGTCCACTTTTTCTAACCTACGTTTTTCTCCAAATTTTTTTTCTAATTTGATCAACAACGCCATCATTGTGTGGGGCTTCTGGGGTTTCTGAGGGGGTAGAAAAGTTGCACATACTTACACTCTACCAAAGTCAAAAAAACTTTTTTGTCTAAAGTGTCTAGAAAAAAATTTATTAAAAATATAAATTTCATCGGGAACAAAAATTTGTATGGAATTCTCATTTATATTTTCCAGAAAAAAATGATAAAAAAATTATTTTCTGCACCAAGGGTGGCCTGAGGGGGGTGCCCCCTAGGGTATATATAGTGAACACTTTGGGTCACCCTCACACAAGATGACAGCCTGACAGCTTTCATGTGGGATCTGTAAAATACAATAAAGTTATTTTCTCATTTATATTTTCCACCAGTTTAATTACCTAGTTGAGTTTTTCGTCTAAAAAGAATTAGGCAAAAACCCTCGGCAGACTATAAGTCGCCTACAAAAAATTCCACAGCGGAATGTATACAAATACCGAAATACCCCCCCTCCCCCTTGAATTGACCCCCCCCCCCATCGATATATTCCTCCGCCAGGTCTGAGCGAGCTGAGGAAACAATAACCCCCTTCAAATACCCCCCTTCGAATAACCCCCTTGAAGCCCCTCACAAAATTTGCACTCTTAAAAGTAAACCCCCTGGGGGGTTTCGAGGGAATACTGTACGTAAAAATTAAAATATTCAATACATGCTCGACTCACATTAGTCTGATCAATGGGTAACTCGTCAACTGCTGGCAACTTATCCGCGAACGAAGAAAACATTGACCAGTCGATGCCATTCAGAGGGCCTTTAATTGCCTGCGGCCAGGTCAACTGCGTTTAGGTGGTGGCTACAGCTGGATAAGTGGTAGAATCTAGGCTACATTGCGCTATGTTGTGCAAGTGTTCGTGGTTAGGGTAAAAGACCTCATTGTGATTGAACAGAAATAGTTGATTGAAAATTGACCGTATGCCCTTAAATGAATCCCTCTGAATTACCCCCCCCCGCTCGAAATACCTCACATACCGTATTTCCTACCGTATTTACACAGAGTGGAAACTTTGAGGGGGGTTAAACGAGAGGGGTATTTCGAGGGGGTTTATTGTTCCTGTTCCCGTTGCCGGTTAAAGCTGTTCCCGGAATGGACAGAAAAATATGTAATTACATTGAATTTTCGATACTTTTATGCGAACTTAATAATTAAGAGTAGTGTTGGATGAAATTGCCCACATCCGGGTGTTTTAATGGAATGAATTGGCAATTGGCCCTTCTCCAATAGCCCCATCGAATCAACAGCCCTTATATTTTGCTGGCAAAAAATACCCTCCTAAGCCTGGGAGCACTTCGAGGATATACGGTAGCGGGTTACAGCTTCTCCAGTGTTCCGTACCAATTGTGAGATAATGTTCTTCAAGTAAAATGTCTTTAACACTCACAGTACAAAGTGTCAAGATATTTTCAATGTTAAAAGAGCCGGTTCAGTCGATCATCGGTCGATTGAAATCGACCATATCAGACAAACAATATCGAATCCGACCCTGTGCTGTATCCCGTTGAAAATAATAATAATAATACGCGTACACCCCACTCCCAGCACCTGTAAAACGTCAATAGTCATGCAAAATTTCGAAAGTCCTGTAAAATGTCAAACGACCGGTTAAGAAAATAACATAAAATTTGACATACCTCAATATTATTATACAATGCATTTTGACACTTTGCATGCCATTTGACATTTTACCGGGCATTTTACAGGATCTGGGAGTGAACCCCCATCTCTTACCAATTCCACCGCCCCGGCACTTCTAGTTTCAGCCGATTTCACTTCCCCACTGCCCGAGTTTGAGTCGGCGCCGAGCGAACGCATAAATTCCTCCAAAAACTGCAAATCCTCGGGCGTATCTACAGCCGCCGCGGCGCCGCGACACGTGAAACCAAGCAAACCAAGGAACGATAAAATCAGCACCGCGGTCGACTTGCAATGGTAAAACTGGTGTCAATGCCGTAAGTGGAGAAGTAAAATAAACAATTTATGTATGATAAGTAAAATCAAAAGGTCAAAAGAACAGTAAATTTATGAGTGAGAAGTAAAAGTTGTAAGAAAAGTAAAAATTTATGAGTGAGTACTGAGGAGTAAAGTAACTAGTGAATTGTCAAAAACGTTTGTAGAGTTTTCGTGCCACTTTCCATTTAACTTTTTTTAACTTGCCAATTTGCTTCTCATTTTTAAGTTTACTTGAACCGTTTAGCCAACTATTACCGTATTTCCTCGCAATACCCCCTTGAATTAACCCCCTCGAATTACCTTCCCCCCTTGAATTAACCCCCATCGAAATACCTCCCCCCCTTGAATTAACCCCCTCGAAATAACCCCGAAAATTTGCACCCTAAAAAAAGAACACACTGGGGTTTTTTTTGAGGAAATACGGTATATTTCATTTCTCATCTAAAAAATTACTTTTCTTTTCACCGGTTACTCACCATTTCACTTATAAATTTGGTTTTCTTCTAACTTTTCAATTCTCACTCAAAAATTGTTGTTGTTTTTTGCTTCGCCACTTGCAGAATTGTCACCTGTGTAATCATTTTGATTAGATTGTCTGAATTGAATTATTTCTTTCCGTGAAGTCTGGCGCAGCTACATATGTGGTCCGTGTTGGTGGGTACACTGCTTAGCACTTGGGGTAATAGTAAGGATTCATATTCATTGTCTGTAAACGCAAATACCTATTTAGGATATGTTAACACAGTCAAATTCAGCCGTAAAAATATTTGTCAGCCTTAATCACTTTAATCAAAGTGGCAGACAGTTTTTAACCTGGCGTCCTAGCGGGTGAATGGCGTAATGCTGTAATTTGTTTTATCAAAATTTAAGTAGGTAATTAGGCTTTTGGAAAAAATATGGCTCTACGAAAATAAATATGATCATGAGATCTTATATTTCAACTATTATAAATAGCACGCTAATATGAACAATTAGTGTTAAAAAGTCAAACTTATTTACTTATGTGAGGCTACGCAGCAAGCCAACATCTTATCATTAAGATGTTTTTGTAGACATTTTCAGCCTGTAGCCATATTTATGTACAATGCAAAACTATACGCCGCATGACGACTGGTGGTAGTGATCGTAAAGAAGACAATAAAATTTTTACTGGCGCCACGCCAACTGTAATGGTGCGAGAATTAATGGCGCCGTTTTGGTACTGACAGCAAAAACGACCACCACGGCTGTCGTGTTGCCTTGAAGTTCCCAAGTTAACGCTGGTATTAGCAGAGTTGTTCAAATACTGGTATTTTTGGAAAACGTAAACGTAAACGTAAATACCTTTTCCAAAATGAAAGTATAAATACTAAAACGTAAGGTATTTTTAAAATACCTGGGAAAACGTAAAATGAAACGTAAACGTAAATTTTTTTCACATGATTCGATGTTTTTAAAAATAGAAATAATTATCTCATATACCTAGGTAGTTATTGAAAAGTACGCGATTAACATGCAAATCGGTATATTGTATCAAAGTACTGGTATACTCGGCGGACCGCAAAGTATGCGTCCAAAATTACTCAAGTCTTAGTTAAAGCCAACACACACACTAGTTTACCAACGTGAAATGCTCGACCATTTTGGTAAACTGTCTGCACAAAACAGTACGAAACACAGTACAGAGTTGTACGGTGTTTCGTACTGTTTTGTCAAAACAGTTTACCAAAACGGTGAAGCATTTCATGTTGGTAAACTAGTGTGTGTGAGCCTAACTAAATACGAGCACGCACTTTCACAAAAAAAGTCTAAATATTGTCTTAAAAAGCGAGTCGCGTAAATACAAGCGACAAATGTTTTCCAGTAAATTTTTTCCTTTTGGGACAATTTTTTATTTCTGCACAAGTGCGGCGCCATTTCTCCCGGCGCCTGTCCAACACCAATAAATATGTTTGATAATTGAGAGTACTATAGAACTTTGCAATTCACTTTTTGACAGTTATCGATCTTCCGGTACTGCGGTTCACCTGTGAAATTGGTTGAATTGTCACACTTGCCAGTCACTAATGATAGTAAAATTTCTGGAAAAAAATGTTTAAATTTTTGATAATTATTTTTTAAAATTGAGCTCGAATTTTGGATTTTTTAAAAGATATTTGTTGAACATTCGAATTTTTCGATTATAACATTATACCTATTCTGAATTTTTGAACACCTTGAAGTCGTTTGTAACAATGCTTTAACGTTTGTAACTTTTTGTGGACAATTTTGGAGGGTTCTTTTGCGGCACAAATGCGTCCAGATTCAATTCTCGAGTTCTATTGTGCGTTCCCATTCGACAAGCCACTTTTGGCTTAATTTACCGAGGAAAATTCGAACAGTGATGAAAAAAAATTAAAAAACGTTTTTGACTTTTAATTTGCCATCCTTACCTGTCAGTACCTAAACACTAAACAGATTGTAAACAGTTCAGTTGTTTATTGGAGGTGAAATAATGCATTGCGCATGGACAAAAATCAAGTGTGAGACATACCTGCAATGGGTTGAAATGATGTCGCGTAATTTGGCATTTTTTATTCGCATTGTTTATGCATGTTTTTTTTACTTCTCAGTTTCCGGGTCGATTTTGAAGCTACTCAGGTAGTGTACACTGAATTCACTCTCAGTGGTGCAAAAGTTTTCGGAAAAACAACGCACCAAATAACCGTTTGGGTAAAATATAAAAAAGTAAAGTAAAATTTTGGGAAGTGTTGTCGAATACCCGTCATGTCTCGTATCACGCATATTACCAATAAATTATGGGCTCACTCATGAATATAATATCGGTTGATGATAACTTACTACAACAAACAAGGTGTTTGATTTGACAAAGATTTCTTGTCATCTTATATTTGAAGTGATGGTTTCGAATTTTCGTGCTATAGCAGAGTGTGTCCAGACAAATCTGAAAATTATTTTGTTTTGTCATTTGCGAAGCCGGTTTCCCTAAGCGGATTTACATCTGTTTATGTCTGAGTATTCTCTGAGGAACAACGTCTGAGGTCATAGTTACGTATTGGGTGGTCATGTGGGCTGCATTTTCACCTATTCAATGTTCTGCCCAATTATAGTAACTTCCAATTAGATATCTTGAGTAAAAGCACGTATAAACAACGCACTCCTATACTAAATCTGCCTTGACTAGGTATTTATTTCTAGTTGCCATGGCAACCAAATGTCCATGCAAATCGAGACCGCGGGTTGAGTTTAGATAATACGTGATCTGTGAATCTGTGGCACAGAAAGCTAAAAATGAAGGAATTTAACTTGCACAGAATAAATTATTCCCAGGTAAATTAGGTTGTCAAATCAATGTGACATTTCATCGCTTCATTAAATATTTTTTTATTCTCAGGTGGGCACCACCGGTCGTGGTTGCATGCGACTACTGCCGCCTGGAAGCACGGCCCCGCTGCAGAGGGTAAATTATGTTTGGATATTTTCACATGCTAGTTTCAACCCATACTGCTAGACTAGCATTCTAGCTGAGCTGGGTCTCCTCAGTAGCAACTCAGCAAAACTTGAACAAATCGCAGGGGCCAATTCCACATCCATTATGCGCCTTTTAAAGTGACAAAGTGTTAGGGTGGAAAATGACAAATTTTCAATTGTCGGGGTTTTTACTTCATAATTTGCAACTTTTTACATGGCAGTTTACGCGGCAATTTTTGGAATTGTTGTAAATTTTTCACTTGACAGATCACTTTACACGGCGCTGGTGCGGCATTGGCCCACTTAGTTAATTACATTTTCACAAGTGTCTCATTTCCATCAGAGTGTTTCTGTGACTCGTCGCAGGTGGTGGTCGGCTCGCACAGCGGCGTGCTCATGTGCTTTGATCGCAAGAATGACGACACAAACGTGAGTTCACACCAAGCTTCAAGCGCAGAATCCTACCATAATTAAGTATATGATCAAAATCTTGTTATAAATTTCGTAATTAATTATTCCATACTAAAAACGAAAGATTATGGTGAAAAACTGCAAAATTTTTGGTTCAATAATCAGATGGGTTATGGTGGGTTTCATTCTAGGTAAATGTGATGTCCGCCGAGTATACCTCACTATTCGTTATAGTTTCTGGCGCCCGGCACTGAGCATCAACTTGTCATTTTCAGGTTATTTTCAAGACTTTGCCGTTGGAAAAACGAATCGAGTGTTTGTCGCTCGGCGGCGCCGTGGGTTCCGCCCAGGATAAAGTTTTCTTCGCGACTGGAACTTCGGTGCGCGGCGTGAGCAAAAAGGGGAAACAGTTCTTCTCGTTCGACACCAATTTGACCGATTCAATTGTGAATATGTGAGTGTATCGGTTTATGAGGGGTATTTTGCGACACCACGTTTATGGTGATGGCAAATTTCTGGTGATTCTGGACGATAAAGTAGTTTACTCATGTTTACTCATGAGTAAAAGTCAATTTTTTTAATGGGGGTGAGTAAAAAATTGATACTTTACGCTTACGTATACTTTGAAAAATGTTTAGTACTTTTAACAACTCTGATCTGTATTTCTTGTACACTCCGTCAGGTATATATACGGCGTGGACATGTTCGTGACCGGCGCCTGCTCCATGACGCACTACCACGACTGCCAGGATGTCAACGTCGGTTTTCAGTTTACAATCAGTACTAGGGACGAAATTTCATTCGGCCGGCATTGTTTCTCCTGTAGATCTTGTGAGCTTTTTTTCATAACGGCACTTCCACGAAATATTCCCAGGGAGGTTATTTATTTTCCGTCAGGCAAAGTTGAGGATGGGGTTTATACGGGGGGGGGGGGGCTATTCGAGGATGGGAGATTATTTTTATCAGGATTTTCACGGATTTCTATTTTGCGGTGACATCTGAAGAATATCAACCCTATTCGTACTGAACTCAGGGGGGTGATCCAAGGAGATTTTTGAAGGAAATACTGTACAGCGAATAGGGCTGCGCGAAACACCTGTCCAACATATAAAACTTCACACACTGCGACGCACATTTCAACCCATTTTCTCACCCCCACACTTCACAGTACTACATGTGCGGCGACAGGATCAACTCAATCCTGTGCCTGCCCAAAGGTGACAGGCAAATGGAGCCGGGCGAGTACCCCCGGGCCGTGCTCGCTGCGGACGACCATAGGATAGCCGTTATGAATGCAGCTGGCACAGAGCCAAGTTATTACATTCCCGTGGGTGATGCACCGGTGCTCTTGAGGTTGTGGTGTAATACTGGAGGTGTGTCCGTAGGTTTGGATATTTATGAAAGGAGTGTGCAAGCGTGCATATAAAATGACACTATTTCAGGTACAGAGGGGATATTGGTTGCTTACGGCTGCCGCGACGGACGGATAGGGCTCGTTCAGCTACCTGTGTATGTTTCCATTTGAGAATTTACATAAACTGGTGCCGCATCAGGTTCGGCAACTTTGAAGGGCATTTGAGTTGACTGGAATTAGGTGTTGGTCAAGTACGATTGACAAAGTGTAAAAATAAGTCATTCCAGTGAACTCAAATGCGTTCAAGGTTGATTCATGAAACATGAGTTAACAATTTTTTTAAAAATTTCATATGTTAACTATTGTGTGCATCGACAACATACACATCGACAACATTGCGTTTTTTTAAATTATTGCTCAGTTTTAAAAATTCACAGCAACAGCGGCCATCTAAAATGGGAAATTCAGTCGGCCAACAGTTCAGCGGCGGTGACTGCGATACACTTTTTTGACGTCGCAAAGTCAGGCGCTCCGCAGATGATCGTGGGCAAAGACGACGGTACAATCGAGATGTATAGCATTTCTGTGGATGGCCAGGTGCCAATTCCACAAGTGGACTTGTGAACGTACCAATATTGAGTGGTATTGATGGCAATGCTTATGATTTAAGTCCCTTGATAAGTGACAAGGAAAGCGTTAAGTTGTAGGCGTTAAGTTGAAATAAAAGAAAGTACCGTTATGGTTCCAGATCACCGATGTTTTGCATATGTTGCATTTAACGTGTACAAAAATAGTCGCTCAAAAGTGACATTAATGCACCTGGTGCTTGTGAAATTACTCACCACTTGACTGTCTTATCTCGTTTGCTGAAAACTTTTTCCTGAAAAAATAAGGCATAAGTTTAGACAGTTTTCTTTGTTTGTATCCCGATATGTGTTTACAAATCCGAAGTCGAGGGCACTAGATGTAGAGTGTTATGATATATCGAGATATTTACGGTAGTGTGTTCTCAATCCCGCGCTTTCTATTCCACCGATAGATATTTAGAACCGCACTAGTTGACCGGTGGATGTTTGCTTGTACTGTACCTTACCTTTGACTTTAAACGTCCATTGAGAGATAATTTAATTCAAATTAAAATATCACGAAATACTTTGCTTACCAAAGACATATTTACCCACGTAAAATACCACTTATGACTTGCATTTTTACTTGTCCACTTGTGGAATTGGCCTAAGGATAAGGTTGTGCTGATCAAGACACATGTCAGTTGGTGGAGATTTCATACCTTATAGATTTTGTAAATAAAATGTGCCTATATCTTGATAATACCGGTATTTATTTTCGTTACAAATGTGTGCTTAACTCATCACAGCATTGTGACGAGAGCATCACTTCGCTCGAATGCGGCTACGTTTCGTCGAAGACGTTCCCAGAAATCGTCGTGTGCACATACACAGGTTCGAGATTTCAATATTCAAATTTTCTCCTAAATGACGTCAACACAAAAACAACACAATCACAGGCTGGGTGTTCGCACTTTCAACCGAGCCGCAACAGAGCACCATCGGCTCCACGGCGACTATGAACTCTTCAATGACGTCATCGCAGCACGACGCAACCGCCCAGCCGACCCAATCCGCAGTCGCTACCAATCAGAGTCAAATGTCAACTGCTGGCACTGGGCCAACGCTAACTGCTGAAGCTGAACAGAGGGTGGAGCAGATGAAGCAGGAATTGGAGCAGTTGCAGTTGAGGGTGGCGCAGGAGAGAGACCAGTATCATGAGCATACTAATGAGCAGGTAAAATAGATGGCGCACTTCTATCAGAAGAAATACGTTTTCTATTTTTTGTCAACTTCTTTACCCGCCCTTCTATTGGAGACCCGCCCTTCTATTAAAAGAAATACGGTACTCATTTTTAATACATTTTATGAGCCTGTCGCAAGTAGGGTGTCAACAAAAACTTTTTGGCGGAAAACGGAAACGGAAACGGAAAAATTTTTGAACTTGCCGGAAAACGGAAACGGAAACGGAAAAAAATTTGCACTTGCCGGAAAACGGAAAACGGAAAAATGAAAGGCCGGAAAACGGAAACGGAAAAATTTGCTGCAATTATGCCGGAAACGGAAAAAACTTGCTGAAATTTTGCCAGAAATGGGAAAAAATTTGCAGAAATTTATCCGTAAATAAAAAAATTTGCTGAAATCTTGCTAGAAATATAAAAAATTCACATAATTATGAACCTTCATGCATGTTTGCCAGTTCCGCAACAGAAAATTGAGCTGTAAAATGAAAAAAGTTGGAAAAAGAGACAATTGAGCCGGTAAACGGAAAAAAAGACGGAAAAACTGAAAATTTAGCCGGAAAACGGAAAATGGGCCGGAAAAACGGAAACGGAAAAAAAATTTAGCAGCCGGAAAACGGAAACGGAAACGAAAAAAAATTTGCCTGCGGAAAGCGGAAACGGAAAACGGAAAACGGAAAGTTGACACCCTAGTCGCAAGTGAGCAGCTAAATATCACACAGGGCACAGGCGTCAGCGCTGTACCCGTGTTCGCAGTGAACGACCGCTTCATGTTGGTGAAAGAAGAGGCCAGTTACATGCTCACCATTGAGTTGGTAGTGCCCATTGACTATGCCCTTCTACAGGTTTGTTGTGGAGTGGTTGTAAATAGGAACAATATTGTACTGCGTGGGCAATGGCATGGCGTCCTTGAAGAGTCCTAATTGTAGTTTTGGCAGCTGTTCTTCTGCCTAGGCTGTGAACTTCCGTTTCCCAAAGGAAAAATTTCTACCTTTCCGTTTTCTGTTTGACAACTGCAAAAAAATTTACACTTCATTTTCCGAAAGACTATTTTTTACACCATAATCGTGCTCTCTGGCATTCACTTTGTTAAACAACCCCTTTACGCTTGATATCCACCACTTTTCATATGGCGCTTTTCCACTACTAGCCTACCTATTAGGTACCTTATTTTTCAAAAACACCACCTTTCAGTGCGACGTGCCAATCGACCTACTGGATGTGGAACGGAACTCTGCCGTTGTCAGCCTGACACGATGCGAGCCAAATGTATGTTTTTTTCATCTTTAGAGTTACCGATTCTCTTTTAATAGAAGAGCTACGCTCTATTTTTATCTGCCGGTCTATTGGAGGCTGCCGTTCCATTTTTCACACATTTCTCATTTGAAAATAGCGTTACCTTTTTTATGAAACTTGAGTAGTATTTCAATATTAGAGCATCAACTTGAAATCTAATACATATTTCAATGCTTTGAACATCCTCATCAGCCATTTTAGCACTCTCCCAACATTATTGCTACCTGCCGTTCTATTTGAGATTCCGTTCAATTGGAGTGTGCCGTTCTATTGTTTTTGTGAGCGAAAAAACGTCCCGAAACCTGTAGTTCTATTGAAGGTGCCGTTCTATTGGGGGTATGCCGTTCTTTTAGGAAAAATATGGTAAATCGCTTTTCAGAGGCATCTAATTAAAAGCGTTGTGGGAAGCTAGATATAAAATCATTTTTGCAGACGGGCAACGCACTTCTCGCAACATATCGATGCCAGGCAAACACCACGAGATTAGACATCAAAATCAGATCTATAGAAGGACAGCATGGCACGCTGGTCGCTTATGTGTCCCCAAAAACTTTCCCCAAAGTTTGCCAGGTTTGTCTTGTCCTTTTGTAAAAAAAGATGAAGTGCAGATGAGGCTCAAAGCCCAAACACGAGAATGTGGTGAAAAATATATTGATGAATTAGCTGAAGTTATTTTGAAAACCTTTGTTTATTAGGAAACTGATAGAATATGCGCATGATAGGTACCTATGTATTTATTGGTAAAATATAATGTAGCTTACGTGGACGTGATCAGGGTTGGCAAAATCTCAGAAAAGAATAAAAATAAAATAAAAATAAAATGGAAAATTGAAGAATAAAATAAAATAAAATAAAATGGAAAATTTCAAAATAAAAATAAAAATTGTATAAAAATTCGAATTTTTGTAAAATTTTTGTAAAATTGTATACAAATTCATATTTTTGTAAAAATTGTATACAAATTCATATTTTTTGTAAAATTTTTTTCCTGTTGTTTATAGTTCAACCAGTTCATTCGCGGAGCTGGGGCAGTCCCAAGCCATGTAAAGTGTCAAAATGTAATATGAAATGGAATGGAAAGTGTCAATTTTCATGAAAAAGTTAAGTAAAGTGTCAATTGTCATGACAAATATAAATTTAAGTGGAAACTGTAAAGCAAATTGTATACAAATCTTATCTTTTGTATCCAAATATTGTTGTTTTTGTGACCAAATCTTATGTGAACATTTGGATACCAAAATGTAAGATTTGGATACTAAAAATATAAGGTTTGGATACCAAAACATAATATTCAGATACACAATTTACAGTCTGCACAACATTTGTTATGACAATTATACTTTGCTTGACATTTGAGATGCCAATTGACTCTTTACTACATTTGTCATGACAATTGACACTTTGCATGATGTTTTACTAATGCGCCCAGCACACTCCAGTAATCCTTCTACTGAAAATGCAAACCATTCTTATTGATAATTGTAACTTAATACTTGCAACTAGCTGACAATACCTACTGCATGCAACTTTTGCAAAGTAATGGAAAAATTTGTCACACGTTTTTCATGTTGAGGTCTAATTATCACATTTTTCTGACGTTGCATGCAAGATTCTGATTTTTTGTAAAATTTCTGTAAATTTTTGTAAAATTTTTGTAAAATGGTCCATTTTATTATTTTATTATTATTTTGGAATAAAATAAAATAAAATAAAATGAAACAAGAATAAAATAAAAATAAAATACATTTTTATACAATTTTTATACAATTTGTATACAAATGATTTTTATAAAACCAACCCTGGACGTGATCAATTTTTAAAAAGTACGTTTTAGCTGCAGTACACCTGCTTCGAAAAGACAGTAACTGTTACCTAGGTATATACCTAGACGGAAATTGACATACCTACTTGCCATTGACTCGACTCCTTTTTCGTGTTAAACTCTAAATCGAGTTTTCAAAATGACCTTTTTCGAGCCGCAACTGAAACCCCTGAAATTATGTTGATCTTTTATTACATTTGCATCGAAAATCAACTACACACAATACACAAGACACAAAAATCACTTCAAAATCTGCGAGCAACAGTGCACGCAACCCGCGGCAGAATGGAAATTGCAGCCAATATGGCAGCCGCAGGTGTCCCTTTTTCTCAACACGATCACTTCCCCGCCGCTGTTAGAATTTCGCTTGTGCTGCCCGCGGAGTAATGAAGTCAACACATTGCCGTTGTCAATGATTATAGTTCTGCCTTGAACGCTGGCGCACTCGGACAGCACGAAGAGAATCACGCCGTAGGTGAACAGCTTGGATGACACTTTTGATCGTCGCGCGGGTCGTTTAGAATTAGTTGTTGCCGCCATATTTTGGCAGGGCCAAGCTGTGCGATGTTTTAGGTGGACTTGTATTTGCATCATTTGACCATGTTGGGTACAGTTCGACATTCGCCTGTGAGATGTAGGAAAAAGTGAGTCCATTTTTGTAATGGATCAACAGTTGATTTTTGTAGATTTTTGTGAGACTATATACACGTTGGTGGGCGAAAAACTGCCTGTTAATTATGACTTGCAGATGAATTCTTGCGTATAGAAAAGGGAACGCGACCCAACACGAAATTAATGGGTCCCGCCGCGCATAAATATTTTTTCATAACGCAAGTATTCGACGCTAGGAGCTAATTGATTGCGCATTCCTAGAATATCGCCAGCGTTTGAGTGACGTCATCAGAACTCTGATAATCACCGCCCACATATCGTATTTTTGTCGTTTTATTTATGCAAGTGTATGCAAAATAAGTGCGTACTGTAAGCGGTCAATCGCAACTGCAGTTTGCACTTATGGCTTAATGGCTTAGGGCGCATCAATTTACAGCGCAGTCGCTTGAATCCACGCTCGGGAAGTGCATTTTGTTTTTGAGTGGGTGCTGGGTTGGCCTTGCCACCCACATAAATTTAACCCGCTGCCGAGCGCGAGTAATGAAGCTTTCAATGGATAGCACCATAGCTGTTTTAGTGTGTGAAATACAAGAACGCATGCGCTGACCGGACAGGAGCTATGTATCTACCGTATTTTTTTGAATAAGCCCACTAGAATAACACCCTTGAATAACACCCTCGTTTACGCGACAGGTAACGCCCTTCTCTGAAAAAGGCCGTGGTTACAGCTGAACGATAAATAGAAGCCTGAAGCGACAAATAGATGTCGCCGCAAATTTCGATTACACAAGAACGCTTTGATATTGCTATCCATAAATTGACATGTTGAAAGCACTGACCGATATCGACGTTGTGTCCAAAAATTATGTTAAAAAACCCAGTGGTTCTTGAGATATAAATCTAAATTTAAAATTTCGCTATTTGTCGGTAACATTTCACGTTGAGATTACCTAGGGATGAATAGCTCTAAGCGTTCTTGTGTAATCGAATTTGCCGTGACATGTATTTGTCGGTGACATGCTTCTATTTGTCGTTGTGCTGTAACTCCGGCTTAACGCTCCCGTCAGGCGGTTTGAATGCGTGGATTCATTTCAGATTGATACTGTTGGCTTCTGAGGAAAGGCCGGACAGATTTTGCACGCCAACAAACAAGAAATCTTCCGAAAATAACGTGTTTGACGGGTAAAAAATTTGGACCCGCATGCTAATTTCACGTAGGACTACAAATTGCTTGAACCTTGCTGCGATGGTGTCACTGACGCGACGCGGAATCAAAACTTTCAGTGTATTGCGAACCTTTGTGCATAGGTATTTTAGGGTGGGTTAAACGAGTGGGGTATTTCGTGGGGGGGGGGTTTTGCCAGAAATTTCTTGAACTCACAGTACTGATTTATTGTTTGTAAGTACGCAGACGTCGAAAAATGCAACAATAACAACCAAATCTAAGAGTCTATAGACTCATATAAGTATGTAGGTATGTAGATGGTATATACCCTGTTCTAACGTAACACAGTCATTGTTTTTTACGTCTGTTCTGCATTGCCAGGACCACAAACCGCAGCTTTTGTCATTTAAGTTCTCTTTACGCTCAATTTAGGGGGAGGGTATTTCGAGGGGGGTATTTAGAGAAAATGATGTACTATGGACTCAGGGTTCAAACGGGATCTCGATCCTGATCCCGAATCCCGAGAAATTTCGGGATTTTGTGGTCCCGATCCCGATCCCGAAACCTCAATCCCGATCCCAATCCCGAAATTTGAAAAAGCCAATCCAGATCCCGATCCCGAGACTTTGAAAATCCCAATCCCGATCCCGAAAAAAATGCCCCAATCCCGATCCCGGAAAAAATCACAGACACAAAAGGTGCCGGAAATGGCACTTTTAAAGGACCATTTTTGTATGCAGTTTGCAAAAATTTTGCGCCCAAGCACTCATTTCCTCACCTCCCTCTATATCTCTGTTCCATGGACACCACTACAAATGGACTCGATACAGTGCCCATTACCATAGTTTCACGTTAATACACATTCATGCATATGTGGTAGACAGTGGTGTGAATGACAATGCCAGGCAGCCCATTGCGCAGTGCCTAAATGAATCTATAGCATTGTTTTGAATGCCTATTTAATCCAACGTTTCTGGCATCCATTGTTGTTGGGTTTTTGGGTCATTTTGTGAAATGTCAGCCAAAAACCCTGAAAACCAGTTTTTGTTAGGCCTTTATCCCGATCCCGGAAAAACGCCAATCCCGATCCCGATCCCGATCCCAAAAGGTCAATCCCCATCCCGATCCCAAATTCTCAAAAAGCCAATCCCGATCCCGATCTCGATCCCGAAAGGCCAATCCCGATCCCGATCCCGAAATCTCAAAAAAAACAATCGCGATCCCGATCCCGCAAAGTCAATCCCGTTTGAACCTTAACTATGGTGTACCCCTACCAAGTCACTCAAATTTCACACTTTATAAATTGCATCATTGTAAAAGTTTCACATGAACGTCGTTTTACCTAATAACATTTTTGCAAGATTATAATGAAAAAGTAACTCACCTTAAAAAAATTTTGGGGTTGATAAAAAGATGGTTGACGGAAAAATAACTCCCCATGGGGCTTTTTCCACGATATATTCATACACAGTTAGATGCCGAACCCAATATTTAGGAGTGCCGCATGAATGGTTGCCATTGGCGTGAAAAAGTCAGGACATAAAATTTGTTGCAAGTGTGGAGAGAAGTCTTCCACGTTGTCGCTGCTTTGGGAAGTGTGGTATTCTCCATAAATAATGGCTCTCACACCTGAACCGATATTTTCAACGCTATATTTTGGACAAAATCATTAGTTTGTGTGGTGTTGTCACATCAGGCGAAGTATTTCGCTGTCCTTCAGTGATTTCCAAGTTTTTTGTGATCAACGTATGCCGCACGTCTGAAAAACTTAGCTACGGGGCTGTTTTACGTTATCACTTCCAGCTCTATCCAAAAAACGTTGATTGATGTTCGGTATGTGCGCTGGAAGCGATCCCAATGGTTCCTTCCTTGTTGCCCTGTGTACCTAATAGATGATTATACTCATTGTAGTAAGTTCCATCTACTACTACACCTGTCAATGTAGGTATAGTTGTAAAAGATGGGCGCTCCCACTTCGGGCAAACTAGTCGACGCGACAACTAGTCGACAGTAATGAGGTCATTTGAGCGGGTGGTGCACACTTGCTGCCACTCAAGGCGTGAGACACCACTCAGGCTGAGCGAGGGGCTCGTGAGTGGAGAGCGGACCGAGGCAGCCGCCGCTGAGCGGCAGAAATGAGTGGCGCGTGAGTGGCTGACGTTTATGGCGCTCAGTGTCCAGTGAGAGACGAGCGGCATCGTGATTTCGAGTGACTCAGCAAAGGGGTTTCATGTATTATAAACACCTTCCCGGTCACGTCCGGCAGCCATTTTTTGATTTTACTTCTATCCTATCCCCAGTTCTAGGGCGCCCCCGAGGCTGAAACTTGGGGGATATATTGGCGCAACCCCCCTCTACTTCGCATGAATTGGGGGGTCGCGGCGACCCCTCTCAGGGTGGGTCGCCCTAAGTACAAATTTTTTTGTGGCTTTTTTGGTGTCCCACAGCAGGTCCGGCACCCGCTGATTTCTGAGCTAAATCTAAAATTTTGGGGATGTGTTACCAACACCACTCCCCCACTATACACAATTCAATAATGTGAGATTAATGTGGAAAAATTTCTCAAAAATTCACTTATTCTCTAAAAAAACACCACTCCCCAATAGATGGATGACAAAAAATTCACTTTTTGCAACTTTTTTATTGTATACTTGAAGAGCTGGTTTACAATACTTTAAAGGGAAGGGTTTGATGTTTAAAGTTATGTAAAGAACCATACCTCTAAAATGCCTGCATTGCAAAATTTACTTGGGGGGAATTTCAAAGTGCAAATTTTGTAAATTTTTGTTCCTGCGATGATGTCATTATGATGTCATGAAATTCGCCCATAGTAAATTTTGCAATGCAGGCATTTTAGAGGTATGGTTCTTTACATAACTTTAAACATTAAACCCTTCCCTTTAAAGTATTGTAAACCAGCTCTTCAAGTGTCTAATAAAAAAGTTCCAAAAAGTGAATTTTTTGTCATTCATCTATTGGGGAGTGGTGTTTTTTCAGAGAATAAGCGAATTTTTGAGAAATTTTTCACATTAATCTGACATTATTGAATTATGTATAGTAGGGGAGTGGTGTTAGTAACACATCCCCAAAATTTTAGATTTATACCCCTCCCACAGCTCAGAAATCAGCGGGTGCCGGACCTGCTGTGGGACACCAAAAAAGCCACAAAAAAATTTGCACTTAGGGCGACGCACCCTGAGAGGGGTCGCCGCGACCCTCCCAATTCGTGCGAAATAGAGGGGGGTTGCGACAATATCTCCCCCAAGTTTCAGCCTCAGGGGCGCCCTAGAACTGGGGATAGGATATAAGAAGTAAAATCAAAAAATGGCTGCCGGACGTGACCGGGAAGGTGTTTATGTGAAATGTTGAGATGATGCACAAAAACACCGATAGTTAACGTGCAAAATGTAAATGCATGTAAAACAGCCGAACTGATGCATGAAAAGAACGTTAAAAAAGGAAAATTCCATCCGCTGCCACGCAGCGCAGTGAGTATGTTAAAACACTCTATTCAAAAGGTGATAAATAATGAGGTGATTAGGTGAAACTGCGAAATTGGCCACCGGCCAATATGGTAACACATTCACAGCAGATAAATAATGAGGTGATTAGGTGAAACTGTGAAATTGGCCACCGGCCAATATGGTAACACATTCACAGCAGATAATGACGTAGGGATTGAAAGAACGCAACGCACGTTGCCGAGATCATCAATCAATTGCTAGGATATCATATGCCCCGGTCCCTGACCTGTAAAATGTCAAGTGTCATGCAGTCAAAAAGTCGCCTAAAATGCCGTGTAAATTGTCAAAAAAATTCTCTTTTTTTACTGGCCATTTGCCTTTTGACACTTGACATTTTGCAGGCTATTTTCCCCATCTGATGTAGCCAAGTAAACCAACCCCTTAACAACCTCCCAGGCGCGCAGCTACCCCATCAAACCCCTGTCTCTGCACGAGCGCACGTCCACCTGGGACTCTGGTGCCAGTTCCGCAAATTGAGAAGTGAGAAGTAAAATGGCAAATGCGAAGTGAAATGAGAAGTGAATTGAGAAGAACATTGGCAAAAGCGAAGTGAAATGGCAAGTGAAATGGCAAAAGCGAAGTAAATAAAATTAAAAATAAAAAGTCATTTCTATTCGCTTTTGCCAATTTCCACTCAATTCACTTCGCATTTGCCATTTCACTTCTCACACCTCAATTTGCGGAACCGGCCCCTGGCCGGCCATGCAGCACGCTCAAACTGACGGGCCCGTTTTCGCTGCACGAAGCGCACGTGTGGACGGCCTTCTGCATGCCTGAAATGCCCGACAGGCCGCCGCCCAACGGCGACACCGCCGTGTTCACGTTCAAGAGCACCTTCACGGGCACCCAGTTGGAGTGCAGTTATCAGTCAGTTTGTTACACTTACCGTGTTTCTTCTAATATGATTATTTTTTGTCAACTTTTTCACCTGCCGTTCTATTGGGGGTGCCGTTCTATTGGGGGTGACCTTCTATTGGAGGTATGCCGATTTGTTAGAAGAAATACGGTACTTGTGTTTAATCGCGCGAGCAGCCGTGGATTTGGCTGTTTTGTTGTCGTACAGGAAAGGCTTAGCCGTGTACAAAAGCGACAACTTGTCCACGATGGCGATCCTGCGCGACGTGCTCAGCAAGGAAGCCACCAGGCGAAATATGAAACTGCAGATTTCCGTCGGTCCGTGCAGTGCAATACATTGTCGCCGCGTTTCGTTCGCATTTGATTTGAAAAAATCGACGCTGTAATTGAACGGCAGATATCAGCGACGAGAGTGTGGCGCACACGTTGCAGCTGCTGCACCCCAAGCTCGAGTATCATCTGAACCTCTCAAAGAAGGCTTACATAGCCGAGGCGCTCAAGGTAAATACGATCTCACATAAAGGCATTCATTCAATGGTGCTACATACGCTATTAGTTGACGACCGAAATTTCCAAAGCTGATAAGTATCTTAAAAATATTTTTGAGTTTACCGGAACGCGGCGTTCGTCAACTACTTTCGACGAAGATCAAAAATGATCTATTCTGGTAAACTAGAATATGTTTAAAACAGATTTATCAATTTTGCAAATTTCAATTGTCAACTACCGTGCATAGGCACAATATAAACCTTCACAAATCCAAACAAAACCGCAGGAACTTTCAATGAACGAACAGGACATCAGTTTTCTCTCCGAAGAGCTCGTTGACATTCACAAGCGCAGCGAGGAACTCTTGCAACAACACGAAAAGCAGCAAGCTAATTTGGAAAGATTGTATGGTGTGGTCACTGATCTTTATATTGATAAGTTCAAGTTTAAGGGGATTAATGTGAAAAGTCGGATTCCACAGTTGTTGCAGATACTTGACAATTATTCATTGGAAGCATTGCTGACTTTCTTTAATTCATCTTCTGGTTCTTAGCCTATAGTTTTAAGTATAGGTATACTCGGTGGACTGCAAAGTATGCGCGGAACACTACCATAATTTAATGAATAAAATTTTGTGATAAATTTTGTAATTTATTATTCCACAGTAAAAACGAAATATTATGATGAAAAACTGTTTATTTTTGGTTCAATTGTCAGATGGGTTACGGTAGGTTTCCATACAAGTGTGATGTCCGCCGAGTAAACGTTCTTTGCATGGGTATGTGAATTCTAGTCATTAAAAATGAACGCATTGTCTGGAATCAAATAAATCCATCTCCTACACTGATCACATGCAGTGAAATTCATTCAAGCGAGATCATACTCGGCTTATGCAAAATGACAGGGCAGACGTTAGGAACCTCTCTCAACCTTTATGGCAAAACAACAAGGCACTTCAATGTCAATGTAGGTACATTAAGGACAAACGAATGAGCCTGAATACCTATGTATTTACAGGATACAAAGGGCGTCACGCCAAAGACCTGGGCTAGGCACTTTTTTAGGTTATGGAATATGTATAAACCGAAAAAGAAAAAATGAAAGAAACGACGATAAAATAATTATTTGGGGCTGGGCACACTGTACATAATTTTGGCACACGCAAGGCTTTTCATATTGGGAAACATTCAGTGAAGCATTCCTTTCCGCTTATTATACCATACTTGCTGTGGGGCGGCTGCACACATTTCGGAGAAAATTATTACTACAATTGAAGCTTGTATTGAGCTTTGGAGTTGATACAAGTGAAGCAGAAAATTCACAAAAACAACCTTATTTTTTTACTATTTATCGGATCAATTCTCAAGCTCAATTATCGCAAGGCGTGTAATTTAAATATATCTGGCTGACTGTATCCAACAAAACCTATCCAGCTGGAACATTTCTATAGTTGCCACGTAGAGGCAAAGATCACCATCACCAGTGGGCGGAGCCGGATGGGGAACCGGGGCGCAGTCTAGCGGCCGGCCCAGCTGTAAAACTTGCGCTTGCTCCAGCGGCCGTGGTCCCAGGGGTCGCCCGTGTCCTCCCGTTTGCCCGCCCACGAGTAGAACTTGCGCTTGGCCATCTGCTCGTCCGAGTCCGGCATGGAGGACCGCTTGCCCGCCCACGAGTAGAACTTGCGCTTCTCGTATGGCTCTGTGGGAAGGGTGATGTTTTTTTGGGGATGTGGATTCAGAATGGTTTGGAGGTTTGTTAATTTGGTGTGAAGACATTTTCGCCTACAGGCAATCATTCCCAAAGAAACTTTCGAGAACACTTTCTACATTTTAGTATTTTCTTAAACATTGAATGAGAACAAAGTTTGTTGCAAGTGTAAATATATCGTATTTCCTCAAATTATCCCCCTTAAATTGACCCACTCGAAATACCCTTAAGTCTGAGTAAGCTGAGGAAAAAATACCCCCCTCGAATCAACCCCCCCCCCAATAATAAACCCCTATTTCATGAAAATATATCAGATTATATAAATATAACCCCGATCTAACCGCTCCTTTTTCCGGCCCAGCTGTAGAACTTCCTTTTGTCAGCATCGTGGGAACTGTCCCTCTTTCCTGCCCAGCTGTAGAACTTGCGCTTTTCCGCCTCGAAAGGACCGCCCCTTTTGCCCGCCCACGAGTAGAACTTGCGCTTTGCCATGTTTTCTTCCTGGCTCTCTTCGTCGCCCTCGGCGCTGTCGTTGTCGTCGCTGAAGTGATTGGGAGTTGACAAAATTGGTTTTGGCAACTTGAGTTGACGGTATTTTTGAGGTCGAGGACTGGTTGCAGACATTGTCAAGTGATAAGTAAACTGTCAGTGATGAATTGAGTGGCAAGTAAACTTCATGGGATGAATTCAGCAAGTGATGAATAAATTTAAAATGAGAAACATTTTCACCTACAATTTACCTCCCACCCACCCACCACTCGTCACTCGTTTATCATTCACAAATGTATTTTTCAGTGAACTTATCACTCACAGTTTTACTCATCGCTTTTCTTATCACATGATAAATTGTTCTACCAATTGTGTAGCATATCAAAATTCATAGCAATCGCTAGAGGGACACATGTGACTGTTCACAGTGCGCCAAAAAAAAACCACTTGTGTCATCAACGGATCAACGGAGTAGTGTAGCGTGATTGGAAAAAAATGGTGTTCCTTATTCAACTGGTATATTAGAATTCAGTATCAAGCGTGCGTT
Organism: Sphaerolaimus hirsutus; assembly: GCA_964036195.1. Classification (NCBI taxonomy): domain Eukaryota; kingdom Metazoa; phylum Nematoda; class Chromadorea; order Monhysterida; family Sphaerolaimidae; genus Sphaerolaimus; species Sphaerolaimus hirsutus. The sequence continues at coordinate 23,511,455 of OZ038451.1, read as the reverse complement.
CAGCCAGCCACCAAAGTCTCACGCACAACCCACCTTCTCTTTCCCGCCCAGCTGTAAAACTTCCTCTTTTCCTCCTCGGGCAGTTCGTGGAACGACCGTTTACCCGCCCAACTGTAAAACTTGCGCTTGTCCTCGCTGGGCAGGTGGTCGAACGAACGTTTACCCGCCCACGAGTAGAACTTGCGCTTGTCCATCTCCGACGGCTCGTCCGCGCCAACTAGGTCGCCCTCGCTGAAAGTGGGTTTTTTTGGATGGTTGCCAAATTTGGCTCAGATTTTAAATTTCTAAGTTAAAGGGCACTCTGAGATGCTGCTATAAAGTGCCCAGTAAGATGTCAAATGTCACGTCAAATGTCACGTCATGTAAAATTCTCTGGAAAATGTCAAATGTCAGCAAAGTGTCAAAAGCCATGTAAAATGCCCTGTAAAATGGCAAATTCGTTTGTCATTTTCCAGGGCTGTTTACATGACTTTTGACACTTAACATGACATTTGACATTTTACAGGGCTTTTTCCCTGACTTTTGACACTTCACATGACATTGGTCATTCTACAGAACACTTTACACTTTACAATCCCCTTAAAGTGCGACCGTACCTTCTCTTGCCGGCCCAGCTGTAGAACTTGCGCTTGTGCTGCTCGTGTCCGGCTTCCGTGTGCGCGGCGGCCTCCGCGGCCGGCTTTTCATCCTCGGCGCGCACGGCCGCTAGCAGCACGACGGCTGACAGACCAGCCGCACAACCGAGCCGCCACATCTGCGGGGGGGGGGGGGTTGTGGCTTTTTTATTTATATTGAGCGGTTCAACTGAATTCTACCATAATTTCAGGAATGTGTTTTTTTTGGCAACAAATTTTTTTAGAATATATTTTGCTAAATTATAGCCACGGTTGAAATCAATGCACCAAACATATTTGTTTGCCATTATGACATGCTCTACCATTTTTGTAAACTGTTTGCACTAAACAGTAGGAAACACTGTACAACTCTGTACAGTGTTTCGTACTGTGTTTTTTTGTAACAGTTTACCAAAATGATCTGGCATTTCATAACAGTAAACTAGCGTGTGACAATGTTTTGATGAACCTATTCAATTGTTAGTTCATTATTCAGATGAGTTATGGTAGATTTCCGATGGACTGTGCAGTCAGCAGACTATACCAGTGTCCACAATATCAACATCACTTTCATACACACCCTCACTCACCTCAAATAATCCTAAGTCTGCTCTTTTATTCCACCGTTTCGAGGTGAAAAATATTCACAATAAAACAACTAAGTGGAGCTTGGTGTCGCGGGTGGGCCCTGGGTAGCTGGGCGTAAAACAAGTGCCGATCAAGGACGCAGTCGTGTGCCCTTAACCGCCGCTCTCATTGATAGCCGTGCACATGATGCGGTCGTGTCGTCAAGCGGCGTCGCTAAGTGGGCCGAACGACCTGCGCCGAGGCAGTGCACTGCGCCCTGCGCAAGCAAAGCGACCAGGGGGGATTTTGGGGGTGGCATTTTAGGGGGGGGGGGTTCGCCAAGGTTTGCATGGTTGTAACTCAGCAACCATTTGTCGATATTTGTCGAAAATTGGATATAATGTGGCGAATTTTGATTTTTGGTAAATTCTAAATCGCAAATTTGACTTCAAAAATGAATTCTTCAAACATTTATGATCATAATAAAAGTCAAATGGACAAAATCGGCCATGAAATAGCCGAGTTGTTGAGATTCAAAGTTTGCATGTTCCAGGCGACACACAAAAAAAATCTAAAAATTTACTTTTCTTCAGACCCACCCTATCTCGGGACAGGATGGGCGTATACGGATGCTTTCGATTTTCGTGTTAGCCCCGACATGAAACCACATTATATCCAATTTACGACAAATTTCGCCAAGTGGTTGCTGAGTCATAACCATGCAAACTTTGGCAGACGCCCTCCTAAAATGCTACCCCAAAAATCCCCTATGAGTGCGACGGGGCCGACCGGCCGTTGTCACGCCCACGGCCACTGGGCGCCCGGTGTCACTGTCACACCGGGGCTCGATGGGCACCGGTCAAGCGACTGTGCAGTCGGCCGCTCTAGTCGGTCCGCCGGGCCGGCCGCCCCATCCATCTGCGGCGCGCCGCCGCGCCGCGCTGCCCCGGTTACCCGGCCGCCGCGGTGTGAAGCTGCTCCCTTGCCACGACGCGACAGCCGAGCCGGCGAGCGCGCGGCTTGGCCATACAGTTGTTAAAACGTATTTACGTTTACTCGAAAGATACCTACGTATACTCGAGTACTGAGTAAATACGTTTACGTTTCCTTTGGAAAAAATACCTGTACTCACCTTTACGCATAATTTTTGAAAGTACTCGGGTGCATAAAAGTTAATCGGGTGCATTCAAAGCAAAAATCACTCAAATGAATTGAAACGCTGCAAAAATGACTGCGGAAATGATCGATGTTTTGACGCCTAGGAAAGGTGGTGACTCTCGCTTTTACTTCTAATAGTTATGTTTTACTGTCTACAAAATTGAAAAAAACACTTGCTTTTACGTTTTGCCTGAGTAAAAACACTGGTAAAATATTAACGTTTACTCACCTTTTATCCAGTGTAAATGTAAATAATTTACTTTACGTTTTCTGTAATCAGAGATGGGTAAAAATAAAATACTTTACTTTTACGTTTACTTTGAAAAAAGTTCAGCACTTTTAACAACTCTGACTCGGGCCCACGTGCAGTTCTGCACCGCGGCGGCGCCGATTGATTAACTGGCACTCTGCTTGATGCGCGCACGTCAAGGGCGGCTAACTCGTGTCCAGTGCACTTTTGCCATAGCTGTTGCCACGAACTTAGCACAGCCTTGGGCGCCAAATTCATGCTAAAATCCAGGTTTGGTTTGTTTACTTCGTTTCAGTTAGATTTATTGTGTATTATTGTAAAAGTGTATTCCTTGCAATTTCTCAACTCGTTATATCGACATCGTCGATTTCCCGCCCAACGTGTGTTTTTGTGGCGCCATTACAGTTTGCCATCATCAATACAATCGGCCGGTGTGTCGATGCAGAAATGATCGATGTAAATGGCTTTCTTTCAATTCGTTTGCAATGAGCGATTATTAACGAGCGCAGGGACATTTTGTGAATGGGGCCGGGCGCTGCCGCAATGTGACGTTTGCAAGTCGCTTCTTCTGAAAGTTGATAAACTCAAAAAGTCGATTTCGAGAAAATCGCATTTTAGTTGAGTTTCCGATACTCTGATAGTGATAAATACTCCGACAAGTGTGCTCGCTGACTATCGTAAAATTTCGAAGTGTCATAATAAAATGTCAAATTTTCAGCCTCAACTCTCAAAATATAAATCACTAAAAGCGAGAAGTGGCCTTACGACAAAATGCATTTGAACGGGAACAAAAAAGCATCCAGGAAGAAGTCCGGTAAACAATTGTGCTTATCTCCGGATCAATTCTAGATGCCTTCTCTGTACTTCGCTCAATTTTCCAAATTTTGGAGTTATCGACTTTTAAAAATCGACGATTTATTTGTCGCCACGGCCATTCTGCACCGCGGACGGATGCGGCGAACATTCACACAAATCTTGTCAGATTTCCGTTTGGCTGTTTATCTGCCCACGCCATTCACACAATTGTGCTATTTTTGACTTTCTGGCCCCTGGGTCGATTCTGATCGGCTTGGCCAATGCGTCAAAAATAATCTCGGGACAACGCAGTGGGCTAAAAACGTATATGATGATGTCCTTGAAACGGTCGAAAAGTTGTGTCCGATGTTTCACGGAACCAGCTAGCTAAATATTTCGTTGGCTAGGAGCTGAAACGTGAAAGCCTTCGAGGTTCGACGGTTTGAATGAATTGAATTTTGGATAGTCGCCGGACTGCGACCGGTCTTGGGGAATTTTTTATTTCATCAAGCATGATGTCGAACAACAAAAAAACGGTATATCATTTGATCTGGGACATGGCGTAGCTCAATGGGGTTGAATTCGCACTGACCAAAATCCACTCTATATGAAAAAGTGAAATGTGCAAACGCAAAGATCTTCGTGGTAATGTTCAACAAAAATCTTCCAAGTATGATAATTTCTTAAATATATCTTTAATATTTCTTTAAAAATTTTTTTGGGTAGAATCTCGAAAAATTGTAAATAATTGACGTTTTGAAAAAAGGTGTAAAATATCTAATTCATGGGAAATGACAGATGTTCTGAAGTAAATGGAAGAGCAATCGTTCAACAGAAATATGAAAAGTGAAATCGAAATAGGTAATTGATATTTCATATGGTCCAAAAATGCAATAGGATCAGATGATGACCTCCTTGAATAACCCCTCACGTCTGAGTGAACTATAGGAAAAAAGTTTGGAAAAAATTTTCATACGCAGGATTACATGGGCAGTTTCATGCCGCGCAGTTCAGTTCCACCTTAGAGCAATTCAAATTCAATTCAAAGTTTTTATTTGAGATTGGACAGTTTTTAACCTAGGCGAGTGCGATTTGCGAAATAAGGTATACTCGGCGGTCGGCGGACGTCACACTTAGTATGGAAACTTACCATAACCTAAATATATGAATTATGAACCAAGATTACTGTATTACCTGGAATTATCCCCCCTCCCTTGAATTAACCGCCCCTCAAAATACCCCCCTAAATTTCGGCTGAGGAAATAATAACCCCCCCCCCTCGAAATACCCCCCTAAAATTGAGTGAAACGTGAACGTACATGACAAATACTGCAGTTTGTGATCTGTACAATGCAGGACACACGTTAAAACTGATGATCAAGTGACGTTAGGGAAGGGTTTTTGTGTATATACAGTAATATATGCCTAAAAACACATAAATCTATGTGATTGTTCGATTTTTCTACGGCTGCGTATTTCCGATAATTTCTGGCGAAATAATAGACCCCCCCTCGAATTATCCCCTCTCAAATTTTGCTGGCGAAATAATAAACCCCCTGGGGGTATTTCGAGGGGCCAGTTCCGCAAGTGGAAAAGTTAAGAGTTAAAACGTAGGAGTTGAGTAAAATGACAAATGACAAGTTATGAGTAAATTTAAGAGTTAACATTGAGTATAACGACAAATGATTTTACTCTTAACTTTTAACTTTATTTCTAACTTATCATTTATCATTTTACTCAACTCTTAACCCTTTACTTTTAACTTATCATTTATCATTTTACTCAACTCTTAACCCTTTACTTTTAACTTTTCTACTTGCGGAACAGGCGCCAGGTCTACCCCGGCATCATGTTGGAGAGTTTCATCGTATGATCACATGATTTTGGTTATGGTGTCTTTTTATTAACCGCCCGCGGCTAATGGGTTCGTGTCGTCCACTTGCCGCTCCGTTGAGCATGCCAGCTCCACTATATGTCAGAGTACACCGTATGTCAAAATCATCACACTGGCTCGATGGCGACAATGGCTCAGTGCAGTGCTGCTCATACAACTTATAACTTTTCTCACTTTACCTTCCTTCACGCAACATAAAACTAGAAAAGTAAACAGGTTGTCATTTATTTGTTTGCTTTGTGTACCGATGGGTACTTCTACTCGGCTTTCTTACAAATGTCTGGATTGTTTGGGCGGTAAAATACACGAAATGTTATCAAGTGAACATACGCACGCAGCCACGCACACGCGCCATGAAGAATTTTTGCAGCGTTAGCGTAGTTACCTTCATACTGATTGTTATTTTCAATTGCAAGCGACAAAAACTTCTGTATTTCGGAAGTTACTAGAAAAAAATGGTGGATTTGAATCTTGGCTATTTTACTCAACTGCCAGGGCTGTTGAAGCCCGCCGCTTTGGTTTGTTCCAACATTCAGCTGAATACTCAACTACCCAGGAGCTATGCCGCGCCCTGTAAAGTGTAAAATAAAGTGTAAAATGTCATGTAAAATCTCAATTAAAGTAAAAAAGAAAAGACTTTATCACTGAACTTTTGACATTTTGTATGGCATTTGACAAATATGTAAACACCTTCCCGGACAAGTTCACCACCCATTTTTTATTTCACTTCGGATGTAATATCTCCGTCTATGGGGGTGTTATAAACCTGAAACGTTGAATATATAAAGTTGTAACACTCTCCTACTCTGCTTCAATGGGGGGAGGTGGGGCAACTCACTGCAAGGTGGGTTGCCCTATACACAACAATTTTTTTGGCGTTTTTGGTGTCCCAAACAAGTTCACCACCCACTTGATTAGCTATACTTTGAGGGTCGTATCTCCAGCTGTGAGGCTGGTATAAAGCTGAAATTTGGGGGATGTTTTGCCAACAACCCCCCTTACAATACACCAGTGGGGCTGCCTGCCAGCGACCCACTACAGTATGCATTGCTGCGTTTACAGTTGTTCATTTTTTTAAAATCAACCCAAGTGTCCCAAACAAGTTTGCCACCCAACTGCATTATAACAAATGTTGTGAGAACATACCTGATATAAAATTGAATCAGATTTGAACCGTCGTTCTGATCATTCAAAAATTTTTGGTAGGGCACCCACACCGTCCCATAAACAGCAGACTGAAAATTTCACTTTAAACCAATTTTTTGTTTCACACTTAAAAAGTTGGTTTACAAAGTTCACTAGGGAAGTGTCCAAGGTTCAAAGTTACATAAACAACATGACCTCTAAAATGCCTCCATAAGGAAATTTATTTGGGGTGAATATTATGATGTCATTATCACTTTATCACAGGAACATAATTTGACAAAATTTTTACTTTTTCATTCACCCCAAATAAATTTCCTTATGCAGGCATTTTAGAGGTTATGTTGTTTACAGAACTTTGAACCTCAGACCCTCCCCTACCAACCTTTGTAAACCAACTTTTTAAGTGTGAAACAAAAAATTGGTTTAAAGTGAAATTTTCAGTCTGCTGTTTATGGGACAGGGTGCATGCCCTACTGTAAAATTTTTAATGAGCAGAGCTAGGGTTCAAATCTACCCCAATTTTATATCAGGTATGTTCTCACAACATTTTTTTATAATGCAGTTGGTTAACAAACTTGTTTGGGAGACTTGGGTTGTTTTAAAAAAATGAACAACTTTATATGTCGCGACCCATGCAGTAGTGGGTCGTTGGCGGCCACCCACTGGTGTATTGTGAGAGGGGGTTGTTTGCAAGACATCCCCCAAATTTCAGCTTTCTACCACCCTCACAGCTGGAGATATGGCCCTCGTAGTGTAGCCAATCAAGTGGGTGGTGAACTTGTTTGGGACACCGAAAAAGCCACAAAAAATTTTTGCATATAGGGCGACCCACCCTGTAGTGAGTCGCCGCACCTTCCCCCATTGATACGGAGTAGTGGGGTGTTAGGTGTATATACCCACCAAAAATTAGCTTTATACCACTTCCATAGCCAGAGATATTGCATCTGAAGTGAAATAAAAAAATGGGTGGTGAACTTGTCCGGGAAGGTGTTTATTACATTTTGCATACAAACTCTCGAAACTTTACTATACACTTTAAAGGGTGCGGGAGTGAAACCAGATCCCTAAAATGTATACATTTTTCAGGTGAGCATTTTGGCATCGCTAATTTCGTTCGCAGTAGCCACAAATTGCGTTGGCGATGCCTCTATCTTTGTGTATGTCGTGTTGGTATTGGCATTTATCCTTCTGTTCGTGCTCAGCGTGCTGATCTTCATCTACATGCTGGATCCAATTGTTTTGCTGGTGTGTTAATATTTAGCGTATTTCCTCGAAATACCCCCTCGAAATACCCCCACCCTCTAAATACCTCCCTCGAAATACCAACCCCCCTCGAAATACCCCCCCCCAAATTGAGTGTAACGAGAAGTGTAAATAACAAAACATACGGTTTGTGATCCGGGAAATGTAGAACACACGTTAAAAACAATGACTGTGTTACGTTAGAACCTGTTTAAACCATGTATGTTCAGGTACCTATATATAAGTGTGTAGACTCTTATGCATGGCAGTTATTGTTGCATTTTTCTACATTTGCATATGTTTCAAACAACAAATTAGTACTGGGGGTTCAAAAAATTTCTGGCGAATTACTAAGCCCGCACCCTCAACATACCCCCCTCGTTTAACCCCCGCCCCCCGTCGAAATTCTCACTCTGAAACAATCACCCTCGAGGATATTTCCAGGAATTACAGTACTTGGTTTTACGCAAAATTGGGTGGGCTATTTACCAGGTTACAGCCGGCGGTAGGAAATCGTTAAAAAAATAGATTGAAATTTCTTTATGTTATGCAGTCTGACCAGATCTTAAAGGGTATAATATTGGCACCAGCTCTATTGAACCGTAAGTACACGCAGCGATAAAAATGTTAAGCTATTGGGAGAATTTGTTTCGCAGGAACTGGCCTATAGTGGCTTGTTCACGGTGCTTCTTTTGCCCGTGGTTTGCATCGCGGTCGTGGGCGCGGCAATTTCTTGCGACCAGTCTTCACCCGTCGAATTGAGTTACTTGTCTGCAGCGGTCAGTTTTATACCCCTTGTTCAGTTGGAGTTTGAAAACAGACGCTTATTAATTCAGTATGTTGTGAAGTGACATGAGAAGTGAACTTTGTAGCACTTATAAACATTTAGGTAGTGTGGCTTGGGGTAACGATGGCAAACAAAAAGTCGAAAACAATTTCGCAAAAAAATCTTTTCGAAAATACATTCCGAAACAACACTTGAAATTTACCAGACTTTTCTCCAGTGAGCTTGCCATCATATAGCCGGAGTTACAGCATAACGATAAATAGAAGGTGAAGCGACAAATACATGTCGCCGCAAGTTCAATCACTCAAGAACGCTTGAAGGTATCCATCCCTAAATTGACACGTTGAAAGCACTGACCGCAGCATTTCTCGTTGAGATTCGTTTTTCATTGATATCTCAATAACCACTGGAGCGTTTTGGATAATTTTTGGACACGATGTAGATATCAGTTAGTGCTTTCAACATGTCAATTTAGGGATGGATATCTTCAAGCGTTCTTGAGTAATCGAATTTGCGGCGACATGTATTTGTCGCTTCACTTTCTATTTATCGTTATGCTGTAACTCCGGCTTAACGCATGACAAGGTGCAGAACTGCTGGCAGTCCCATACAATGTAAAGTGTAAAATGTTATGTAAATGCCATACAAACTTGTAAAATGTCATAGAACATATCAAAATTTCAGCAGCAAATTCTATTTGCTTTTTATTTAAATTGACATTTTACATGATTTGACAGTTTACGGAGTGCATGACAGCCCCATGGTGCAAAATCCGCAAGTGGAGAAGTGAAAACCATTTTAAAAGTGAGATTTGAAGTAAAAAGTTTAAAGCTAAGTAAACTATTAATCCTCATCCCACTTCTGACTTCTGATTTCACTTCTCAGTTCACTTCTCAGTTCAATTCTGACTTATCATTTCTCTTCTCACTTCTCGTTTTATTTACGTCTCACTTCTAAATTGGTTTATCACTTCTCAACATGCGGAATCGGCACCTGGTGGCAGTCCCAAGCCCTGTAAAGTGTAAAGTAAAGTGTCAAATGTAAAGTCAAATGCAAAGTAAACTGTCAATTGTCATGCAAAGTTCAGTAATAAAATCTTTTCTTTTTTGTTTTGCTTGACACTTTAATTTGCATTTGACTTTACATTTGACACTTTACACTTTTCAAGGCTTGGGACTGCCCCCAGGTATACTGGGCGGACCGCGAGTATGCGCCCAAAATTATTTATGTCTTGGTCGATAACGCGCGAGCTGGATACTTATGTATGCACTTTCACAAAAATAAAAATATTTTAAAAAAGTTGGAGTCGCGTACAAACGAGGAATGTTTTTCCCGTCATGTTTTTTTGCTGGAATTATTTTTATTTTATTAATGATGACGTCACGATGGAGTGTTTCCCTCAGAAAAAAATGCATAGCATGCGGTCCGCCGAGTATAAATATTTACCTTGACACACCACACCCAGCTTCACATTTCACAGGTGTTCTCACTGGTGGCGATGTTGTGCTTGGCGCTGAACACCCTGGGCGCCTTCGGCCAGTGGCGCGACGGCAGGGGGGGCATGACACTCTAGTGAATATTTATGTCTGTTTTCATAAAGGTGCAGCTGAATGGTGTTGGGAAAAATATGACGAATATTTCTTTGCAAATGTAAAATGGTTGCCCGTTTCCCCATAACTTCAACCTATATTGATGATCAACCTTCTTGTAGCTAGATCGACCGTTTAAATGCAACGAAAAATAATTATACGCTGTGTGAAAAAAACATCGCTTTTACGTCCGTCAATGCATTGCATTGTGCATGCAATCACTTGAAATAAAATTGATATAATTTTTACGCTGTGAAAATAAATGTTTCACTGTGTTTCACAAAAGATCTGGCTGCAATAAGGTTGAGCACCAACATATTGAGGTCGGAGTTAATCGCGAAATTTTCACGACAAATATTACGTCAAAATTCCTTCAACACGACTTAGCTGCAATCGCACCTCAATAGATAAATCGTTGCACAGATTGAAAACCGCCGCGTGAAAATTCACCCCTACCCAATAACCATGTCAATTTCACTCTGAGTCCAAGAAAATAAAAAAGCACAGCGTCGGAATTGCGATCGGACGTGCAGCGCCGGGCACAATCAACACTGGCGCGCCGTTATGCCGAATCGCATCGTATAACTGGAAAAACTAGGCAACTAGCGAGCAGAGGCCCCACGGAACCCCATAAATAAAACGGGTCGCTTGGTCAGCGTAGTAGGGTTGGGTATTTTCAAAATTTTCGGTTCCGGTTATCGGTTCCGAAAAATTTCGGTTCGGTATCGGTTCGGTTCGGTGCTGAAAATTATCGGTTCGCGTATCGGTTGCGGTTCCAAAATTACGGAACAGTAGAAGTCGAGATATTTGATGCTGTATTATATTCCATCCGTCGAACCTCCGTCTATCGAATACTGACAGTTAAAAAACATCACTATCTGACAAAAAAATGATTAAATGTTGGGTATTTTTAAAACAAAATTATCGCGTGTTGGGTTAAAAACGACGAGGCAGTCTGCGCTGCGACACCAGATTGTTTTGCACCCTTTTTACCTTGTTGGGGGTCAGAAGTTGTAATTTTGCACGAGGAAAGTGGCCAAACACAAATGCACAAACGCTGTGTTTGCTCACGAAATTTCTCGGAAATTCATGGAACCGCTCTTTCGAGCATCTAGTTCACTTCCGGGTAAATATGAAGTTTGACTGTCAGTTCCGGTTCGGGTATGAGTTCCGGTTCCGGTTCTCGGTTCTCAGTTCCGAAATATGATCGGCACACTTCGGTACCGAGTCAGTTCCGGTTCCCAACCCTAGGGCATGAAAAGGGGGCGTGTGCGGCCGCGCCGCATGCGCTCGCAGCATCGTGCAGTGCACTGCGCGCCGCCGCGGGTGACTTTCGCCTCGAGATGCAACATATAGTGTGTGGCTTTCGGTGGCGTCCAGTTGAAATTGGGCCCCGCCCCGCCCGCATATATATGTAGTATGCGATCCCCCCCCCCCCCTTGTCCGCCCGACGAACGACCACTATAAAACGGTGGCGCGCGACAAATTGTGCTTCAAAACGAGGCGCTTGAATCGACTTGAACGCTTTAGTTTAACGGTGGTTGTTATCAATCGAAGTGATTTGCAGAATAACCACAATGAATTCCATCTGGCCGAGGGTGACAATCACACGCACAAAAACCGCACCTCGACCGGTGCGGCGCGCGTCGCGTCGTCGAAACACGGGCCACGCCGCGTGCGTCACTAGTCTTTCCGAAAAGCTGCTTGACGTGCACGCGTGCGCGCCGCGCCGCAGTCCGACTGCACTACACGCGGCTTGTGCGCGGCTGCACTGCGCCGCGCAGCGTGACACTGATAGCGCGGCCGGCCTCCTTGCTCCCAGTTCGCGTGGCGGCCGCGTATTGCCGCCCGGCTGCCGCAGCTGCTGGAGAATTGCCAGGGCGCTGCGCCGCGCAAAAATGTGCCGAGTTCCCGGCGCTTTTTTACCCCAATCAAACAAAGTCAGACAATGTTTGGATAAGTGCCAATTGTGCGCGACGGATATGGGACGTATCATTCCGCGAGTGCATCAGACGCATTTCGGTTATCTTGACCACCGCCGCTGCGCCATTTACTATTTATGTAAATACGTGACCTACGGAATTGCACAGTACGCTGGCACCCGACCGGATGGTACACAAGTCGTAGTACTTTGTGGTCCCTTTCAATCTTGAGAGTTGAAGGTTGAGAAATACAACAGGCTCTATTGGATTGAACAGTTTTCGTTGTTGTTGTTTTTGTCCGAATGGACATAAATACTTCCCTTGGCGAGTATTGTCTCTATGTATTGTATTGTATACTTCTCTAGTATGTCTAAATGCAAAAGCTATGCCGATAAATTAATTGTGCGTGATTTAGGCATACCACTAGCTTACCGTATTTCTTCTACCGTAACCCTTACCGGTAGGCACCTCCAATAGAACGGCAGGTTTAGGCACGTTCGAGTGTAAACTCATGAAAAAATACAATCACAGCCCCTGTGTGTACAGAGGATCATAGCATAGGTACTACCCAGTTTTTGGCAATCTCCGGACAACCAGGTAAATAGCTACAGGTATACGACGTAGTGACACAATGGGTCGGCGGGTCGTCAATGCAACACAAAGTGTGTTGTGACTCTTTCCAGTTGTGACTCTTTGCCAAGTAAGAATGCACTGGGCAGAAACGGCACCGCATGCGCGCGCGCCCCAACAAAACAGTCGCACAGCACTGCCTAAAACGAGCTGCATAGGCGACACGAGCGGCCGGGCGGGCGTATTGCACGTTTGTATCGATTCCGGCCGCCCTATTCTGGCCCGCCAGCGCCGCGGCGCAGTGCAGTGCTAACATGGCATAGCTGCCGGCGGCCGACCGGCCACTGGTGCCATGGTCTTAGCAATATGCTCTAACTGAGTTGGTTTAGTGATTTTGACTGCTGCCGCCGCGCGGAGATATGTCGTCCGGGCGGCAGCGGCGGCCGCGTGCCCACTGACCGCGGTGCCGTGGGATCAGATGCAGTGCAATGCATTCTACGCGAATCCGCCGCGCGGCGCCACTCAGCTGGGATCTTCCATCTTTCACCAGACATTCAGACTGGTTTTAGTGAACTGGGTTCGACTAAAATTCAATCGAGAAATAAATATGTATTTTCGAAATCTCAAAATCTTCCCTCGCTGCGGCGCGGCGGGGCTGACGCGCCGCCCCCCGTCTTTTATAGCGTCCGCGCGGCGGCGGCGGCACAATGGTGCGTGCTAACTCGCTAAGCGGAAGATCGGCCGCCCGCCGGCGCACTCGCATTCTCTATCTAAGCTGCGTGGAGCGGCGGCAGTGCGCCATGTGGCAGCGGCGAGTGGACTTTTTGCGAGCCTGTTGATCAGGCGCATGCTTGGCTAAACGCATCATGCTTAGAGCGGCAGTTGCCGCGCCGCTGATAGATGCTGCCGATTCGCGTGTTGCTAGTTTAGCCGGGCCGGACGCCACTTTAGTCAGCCCATTTTTCTTGCAATTCTAGATGGATGGCGCAGTGGTGCTCGTTGACGTCATTGTTCATGGCCGCGACTGAATATTTGATTCGCGCTGGATATTTATGTAGATATATATTTTTATGTGTATATTTTTATATTTATGTATTCATAAACATATTCGCGATATATTTTAGCTTGGAGAAATGTGTTTTTCGGTGTAAATGGTCCAAGATGTCGAAAAAGCGCAATTACTTTCGACTTTTGTAGCATATTCCGAAGGAACATGAGACAAAATCCAAACGGTTTTTGTGCCCAAACTGCAGCATAATCCAAGCCGAAGTTGAGTATAATCGAAACACTCATCTTGTCTATGTCATTGCATGCAATCACCTGGTGTAGAATTGACTTTTCTTCAGCTGGCGTAAAATTTTAACATAAAATCGAAACTTTTCACAATCGAATAGCAGTGACCGTGGACGATGACTCTTGGACACAATGAAGGTATTGAATTGTCCATGAAAAATTTCAGACCTGTGTTATCATCCACTTTCATGTAATAAATTTTGCGGCGGAATTTTAGGCTGGAATTCGAAACGCTGGAGTGTCTAGCCCTGAAGATCATCAGTTAGCAAAAAATGTCATTTTCACAACAACTGCAATGAAATTACAATAATGGCAAAAACAGTAGGTCACTTCGACACTGACAATTGGGAATTCCCCACTGAACCCCAAGTTCTCCTGTTTTCATATGTTTACTCGTCAACCGAACGTGAATTTATCTAGGCAACGAAGCATGGAAAACATGCGGTGTCTATTTCATTGAGGGTAAGGTACAACATTTTATTGATTATGTGCACAGCGACTGGATTTGCTTCATTTTTGTTTGAATTATGCTCAACTTCTTCAGATAAAAACCGTTTGGATTTTGCCGCATTTTTATTTGGATTTTGATGGAGACGCCCGTTCCCGCTCATCCCACATTTGAGCTATTCAAGTTATTTTTATTATTCCAGGGGTTATTCAGCAGGGGGGCTTATTCATGGGGAGGAGTTATTCAAGAGAGGGGACTTATTCTAGGATTTGCGGCACCTGGTCACCTCAGCGCATTTTCCATTGAAACTCAGCGCCTTAAAAATTCCCTACAAAATGGCAGCCCACATTCACAGACATCCCAATAATGCCTCCCGTCTCTCCCTCTAAAATTGAATGACAAAAATGCCCTCAAAACAGCGCCAAAACCAGTTGACATGACAATCACTTCACGACACTGGGACATCTACCCGAAATGAATCGGCCGCTGCCGTGGTGCGAGCCGAATGGGCGGCGCGGCGGCGGCTCGCAGTGAAGCAGGTGCTACACCCGGATCCTGTAAAATGTCCTGTAGAGTGTTCAATGTCGTGAAAAGTGTCAAAAGTCATGTAAAATCTCATGAAAAATGTAAAACGCTCAGATGGCACTCTTAGAAGCAGTAGATTGCGCTGTAAAATGGCAAATGTCATGAAAAGTGTCAAAAGTCGTGTAAAATGCCCTGTAAAATGGCAAACTTTTGTTATTATACAGAGCATTTTACATTACTGTTGACACTTTGCATAACACTTGACATTTTACAGGGCATTTTACAGTGTCTGGGAATGGTACCTTTAAGAGACCGTTTCACATTTTACCTGACATTTTACATCACATTTTACACTTTACATGACATTTCACTTCTCACACGAGATTCTACAGGGTGCGGGACTGGCCTCTGGGCGGCTGACTGGGCTGGCGCGCGCGGCGCGGCGCCGCTAGACAGCCATGCGTCGCGGCCGGCGGCGACGCAAGACCAAGGTGCAGAAGGTGGTCAACTTCGTCAAGAGCGTGATCGCCTTCTTCTTCTCGCACGTAGGCCTGTGCGCCGTGGTGGTCGGCTACGCGCTGCTCGGCGCCTTCACGTTCAGGTCGGTGTTTTTTTACTAGCGCAATTGTCTCGGGTCTTCGGTCGGGTTTCGCAGTATTCTTCACTTTGCACACATAATACTAACAGAAAATTTTAACTACACTAAGCGGATCACAAAGTATGCGCCCAAAATTACTTATGTCTTAGTCGATAACGCGCGAGCAGGATACTTATTTACGCACTTTCACAAATAAAATTTTTTTTTAAAGGCGGAGTCGCGTAAATACAAGCGGCAAATGTTTTTCCCGGGAGCTCTTTCTTCTTCTTTTCTTTGGAACAATTTTATTTTTTATCTTATGACGTAATGATGGGGTGCCTGATAACTTCAAGACGCGGTCCGACGGCGCCGAGTATACCTAAGCAGAGTTAATTAAACTAAACATAGGATGTTGTTATTTTTCTCACCTTTAGTAAAATACAAATACCATAAAATAAAATTTTTAGTGTTACACTGTGTAGAGAGCTGGGTAAAATATTTTTTTTCTACGAAAACATAGAAATAAGTATTTTCAATTTTATGCCCAGGAAACATAAAAATGGGTACTTTTTTGTGGAAAATATAAAAGGTGGAAACGTTTTTCTATGGCTATTTTGATTTGTTTGAGCCATTTTTAAACACTTCCCCAACATATTACCTATTCATTCGAATAATTCCCCATGGGAAAATCATAAAATATTTCGTCAGACTTTTAAACCGGTGACTATTCGAGGGCGAATTATTCAAGGGGGATTATTTTTTCATCAAAATTTCCAAGCGTGTTTCTTTTAAGTCATTCCACAAAATATACGATTTATAAACACACTAAAAAACACGTTCAGAATGGAATTTATCAAATTTATCATACGGCCTTTTACGGGGGAATTATTCGAGGGGGAATTACCTTTTAAGAGTGTAGAAGGAAGAAAATTGAGAAAATCTGTTAAAAAGGGTGAAAGATAACTAAAAATAGGTATACATACAAACACATAAATATAACAAAAAATAGGGGAAATAGGCGAAAAGCTGTGAAAATTAGCTACTTTGTGCAAAAATTTGGTCAAATTTTTTCAAAAATCGAACCAGACAGCTAGACATGGGCAATTATTTTGTTTGTTTGTTTTGTTTTTGTTGTTGTTGTTTTTTTTTTGGGGGGGGTGAGGGGATTGTAGCCAAAATATTTCCCTCCGGGATAGATAGATAGCTGGGCGATTTTGGGGTTACCTCCTACCCCTCTCCCCCATTCGAGACCCCTGAAGCGCCAAAAGCTTGGCGCTTTTTATTTACGCATTTTCCGCCATTTCATTTTTCCGACAAGTGCTAAAAAATTCCATTTCCGTTTCCGTAAAAAAGTTTTTGTTGACACCCTAGTCAAAACCAATGCCCTGAAACATGTCACATTTTCGTTTCACATTTTACAGGGCTATAAACCACCCCCTCACTCTAAAAATCCCCCCCCCCCGCAGGGCGATCGAGCAAGAGCACGAGCGCGACGTGCAGCGAGAAGTGTTGGACGCTCGCACTTTGGCCGTCAATTCCATGTGGAACACCTCCAAGCAGACGAACAGACTCGAGCCGGAGTTGTGGCGGGCCAACGTGCACTCGTACCTGATCGAGTTCCAGGGCATGCTCTTCGACACCATCAAGGACGGCTACGATGGCAAGGAGTACGACAAGGCCGCCCAGTGGACCTTCACCGGAGCGTTTTTGTATAGTTTGACCGTGGTCACTACTATTGGTGGGTTTCCGTTGATTAGTCTTGGAGTTTTTTCTTCAAACGAATTTTTCGAATTTTTATTTTCTCCAAAAGTGTTTTCAAATTATTAATTTCAAGTCTTTGAAATGATTTTCGAACTTTAATTTTTTTGCACTGAGTTCTGACGTTTGGAATGTGGTCAACCAGTTTTGCAAATGTTAAATAATTTTCTGTAACAGCTTTTCAGCCTTTTAGGAGGTGCTACCGGATGTCTTCACTCGTTTTTGCCTATTCTTTACTGCGGAATCTAATGATCTCAATGCATTCTATTGTGTGTAGACATTACTCTTAGATGTTACCAGAAATAGCCCAAAAATGTGAAATAATTTTCTAGGTATTCATTTTTTTCCAAATCGAGAGGACATTCAGTATGGCAGACTATCATTATAAATAATATAACACAACTTCCAGGCTACGGCAACACGGCATGCAAGACAGTATTGGGCAAAACTGTCACAATCATATACGCTTTGGTCGGCATACCTCTGTTGCTCCTGTTCCTGACCAATATTGGCGATGTTTTGGCAAAAACATTCAAATTTCTCTACTCGAGGTGACCGCATCACTTTCTGACATGCATAAAAAATCCCATTTAGGCCAATTAAATTTCCACGCTGATCATTCAGATCATTAAAGCTGAAAATGCGCCTGGTGCTGTGGCAGAAGCGAAAAAAGCAAGCGCGTCTGCGACGAGCGAATTCTATGGTTTCCAGAGTCACCAGAGCATCGAGCGGCAGCCGATCGCAGCCGCCCGGCAGACATCGGTCCGTTAGACATCTAACTATTTATGAAAGTGCAATTTGTGTCTAATTTAATATGGCGCCGTGAATGGGCAGAAATTGAATGAACGGGTGAAATAGGGCACCGTGGTACTGTGGAATTACATAAAGCGACTGAATCGGGAAAATACATTTGGCCGTTTTCTTGTGGCACCTTTGGTGCCACGGTATCCGTTGCGCTTAGCGCCATGGCGTTGGCGCCATTTTTCCGGCGTTTTCCCATTAATAATCTGGACACCCTAAACAAATACCTCTCAGTTACCCCGACTCGCTGTCGGACACGTATTACGGGTCGGCGCTGGGCGGCGCCACCGATTTCGAGGAGCTAATCGCCGCCAGAGAAGAATTGGCCAAATTGGAAGCCAAATTGGCTGTGGAAGAAAAAGTGGCCAATGTGACGGTGCCATTGAGCGTGGTCATTGCCACTTTATTGGGCTACCTGTTCTTCGGAGCGGCGCTATTCAGCTTGTGGGAACACTGGACCTTTATTGAGGGCATTTATTTCTGCTATGTCAGCCTGGCTACGATTGGTTGGCATTTTTTGGCTTTGTTTTTTCCCTATTTACCGTATTCCCTCAAATAATTGCCCCAAGAATTATTTTTTCGTCAGAACTTTTGGGGGGAGTGTTCAACTGAGGGTTTGAAGGTTCAACTTTTGAGGGTTCAACTATTCAAGGAAATAAATATTATTTCATTATCTATTAACTTTTCAAGTACCTATGTTCATATCAACTCGTCTCACTCAACCTTGCTTTATTAACAAAATAACATCCGTTCTTTGTTCAAATGGGACACAAATGTATGAATATCATATTTATGCCTGAGGGCCTATTTTTTCCACTCGTCTAACAGGGATGAATAATTCAAGCAGGTGTATTATTGAGGAGGGTGTATTATTAAAGGGGGTAATTATTGTAACAAATACGGTACCTAATCACACTGACCAATCAAAGTCCCTCCCCTCCACAGGCTTCGGCGACCTCTTCCCAGGGGCATCAGTGAATAGCGACTCGCAGGACAAGCTGGTCATCACCAGCATTTACCTGATGCTCGGCATGGCCCTGTTAGCCATGTCTTTGAACCTGGCTCAAGAGGAGGTTGTCAATAAGGTTTCTTCCCTGGCTATTAAGGTTGGTATTATCAAGCCCGAGCCGGAAGAAACCTTTACTTGATTGATTATTGTCTGTTTTTGTTGTCACATTGACGTTGACACATTTGTATTTACTGTTCTTCTTTGATGCTCATTTCTATATGATATATTCAGTCAGATAAGTTTTAGAAAAGTAACACTGTGTACAAAATTTCCCTCAGTTACTGGTGAAATACATGTTTTTTCTGGGATATTTTTGTAATTGATCTGACACTTTCTTTTTGTACAGTTCCACTTTCTTCACGTTCAAATATCAGTGTTGTTCTTCTCTGCCAGTAATGAGTAGTGATGGAAAGGCACAATGCAGCAAAAGGCACATTGTTTCGTAGCAGGTGTAAGTTCTCAGCGCCACAATGGCTTGGCACCGTTCCAAGTTCACTATACAGAAGTGCCGTACCTTCTAAAAATGGGAAAGCGGCATCTGAGAAGGGAGAAGTTTGTCTGATGTCTAGTATTTGCGCTGTGACTTACCATCACTAGGTGAATATCTGTCTCTAAAAAGTGTAACAAAAATGGTGTTTAGTTTGGCCAGTCCTGGGTGATCCTTTTTCTAAGTTTTATGATAAAATATTCCAACTTTCTTTATTTTCTAATCAGAGTTGTTAAACAAGCACTACGTTTGCTGGAAATATGTAAAGTCGTTCACAAAATTTAGAATTTTTATGTGGAAGTGTAGTGGAGAAAAATGTAATGCTGTTAAAGGACTGCACAGTAAATTGAGCATGAAAATCAGTTGCTCTTCTAATTTTGAAATTTTATATCAGGAAATTGGTGACCTTTACTTTGGACTTGGAATTGGACTAAATTGCAAAAACAACTCTGTTTAATTATGTGTTTATTTACAACTGGACTATGGTGCAATTACACTGCCACCTGCCCTAAGTCCAGCAGATATCAATGTTTAAATTGATTAAACATATTTACAATAATAAAATGTTGTTTTTATACCATCGCAAATCACTTTATGATCATGCACTGTGTTGAAAATTCTTCTTAATTTTTCTTATGAAGCTATCTTTGTATTCTTTTTGCATATAACATTAACACATTTATTAAATTTACTTTCACAGAGATAATAAGGTCTTCAATCTTTAATGAACTTTTGTTCTACTTGAAATTTCTTATCTATTGATTGCTAAAATGTAAGGAACGGTGCATCTCAGAAACATTCATACCGTATTTCTTCTAATAGAACGGCGCCATTCTATTTTTTTCGTCAACTTTTTTACCTGCCGTTCTATTGGAGGTGCCGTTCTATTGGAGGCTGCCGTTCTATTTTTTTCGTCAAACTTTTTCACACAATTTGCATTTGAACATAGTATTTTTAGTGGGACATGAGCGACATTTTAATATTAGAGCATCATTTCAAACAAAACCAAATGATTCAGGGGCGGTTTTCACATGGTTCTGCACACCCTGGATGTTTTCACCACCAATTTTCAAATATTTTTGTGTTTTGGCACTCTCACAACATAATTACTACCTGTCGTTCTATTGGAGGTGCCGTTCTATTGGAGGCTGCCCTTCTATTCTTTTTGTGGGTGTAAAAAAGAACTAAAACCTGCCTTTCTATTGGAGGTGCCGTTCTATTGGAGGTATGCCGTTCTATAAATCTATTAGAAGAAATACGATAATATTAAATCTTTGCAGTCAACTCATATTACTGGCTTGACAGTCCAGAGTTGTCAAAATACCGGTATTTTTGGAAAGCGTAAGCGTAAGCGTAAATACACTTTCCAAATTTTGAGTGTGGATACTAAAAGCGTAAGGTATTTTTTAAATACCTAGGAAAGCGTAAAAAAAAGCGTAAGCGTAAAAAATTTTCAGGGAGTTTTTGCTCAGTGAATTCGTTCAAAATCAAGTTAAAGCGACATTTTTTGGATGTTCACTTGGTAGTCTGCACTCTGCCCTTAGATGTTGATGGCAATTAATCGACAGCAACAGTTAATTAATCTTCATTTCCGAACTCGGACTTTGTGCTGTCGATTTTTTAGATGTATTTATTTTTGAAATACTGATATTTTGCATAAAAAATTCAATAAAAAACGCTATTTGAGGTAAAAAATTTTGGCTGGTTGCAGGTTTCGGGGTCTACCATCTGACCTGAAACCAGCCGGAGGTGACCCGACCCCATCATCAGAGATGAAGTCACCCCCTACACTAGTACCCCCCCCCTTCCCAATTTATACCTAATTATCATAAATACTTACCGCATTTCTTCTAATAGCGTACACGTAAGACAAACTTATACTTATGTCATCTTCATTTTCGAACTCGGATGTCGTGCATTTTCGGCCACAAAATTTCTATTCTAACGCCATTGCGATCCAAAGCGATCTAAATATTTTGCCCGAGGACACAGTATAAAAGTGACATTCAAATTGCGACACAATTTGTAGATGTGCCGCTATTTCCAGTGCATTACTGCAGACATGCAGTCATTTTTTTGATATGCAGTTTCGTTCACTTTCTTTTTTGTAGTTATACACTTTTTACAAAAGCATAAAACCGGACCATGTGAAAAACTTTTTTACGCTTATAGTACCCGGGTATTTCGGCCGGGAAAGCGTAATAAAGCGTACGGGTATCTTATGAAAGCGTAAGCGTAAGCGTAAGTATAAATACCCATTTACCCGGGTATTTCGGGTAAGCGTAAATACGCTTTCGCAACTCTGGTAAATACAACACGTTACCTGTTCAAATCATTCCTTTGATGAATGCATACAGCACGGCAACTCCTTGAAAACAAATGAAGGGCATATCGCTGCATTTTAATGATAGTCTGAGACAGTAAATATAAAAAAGTAGACCGTGTATTTATGTATATTTAGCAGATGTCCCAGAGAAACTCAGGGGTAATTTGTTCATGTCGTGTGCCCGTTTCCCATAGTCACAATGACATATAAAAAGGATCGGTCTCAAATCACAACAGTAAATTTCGAAAAATTCCATATTTTTCTCTCTCGAAACCGTGAAAAATGAAGGCTACGATCATCACAGCGATTTCGCTCTTCGTCTCTTGCGGCGTGTGCGATGCGAAGAAACCCTCTTATTTCACATGTTCGAAAAAACTTAATCTCTATCTTTGCTACATGATAATAAGATAATGATTATAAAAGCCCCCTGATTGCATTAATAAATTCAACAAATTTTACTCCCACATTTCAGTGAGGCTTCCAATTAGAACAACATGAGTCGGGCGACATTAGTATGGCGCCATTGCGATAGCATTTTTAGGGCGCCAATGGTCGCCGCGCCATGGTGTTTTTCATGACTAAGCGCCCTTCGTGGTTCCAGCCAGATCCAGACCCATTGGCGCCATTTCAGTGCACTTAACGCCAATTAAGAAACGCCATTGACATTCTTTTTGGAAGGCGCTCCGGCGCCATTGTCGCTTGGTAGCCGGTGCAAGTTTTTCATGGCGCCATGTCGCCCCTGGAACTTGGCACCAGAGTTGTTAAAAGTACAGAACTTTTCTCAAAGTTAAGTATTTTATTATTACTCAACCCTGAGTACAGAAAACGTAGTCTTTTTTAAATACTTTAACACTGCGTAAAACGTGAGTAAAATACTTTTTTTTCAGAGAAAACGTAAAACGGAGTATATTTTTTCTCACAGAAAACGTAAAAATGAGTATTTTTCTCATATAAAAAGTGACAGTGAGTATTTTTTCTCACAGAAAACGTAACAATCAGATATTTTGTCAATTTTTACTCTAGAATACACCAAATATGTGTTTTTTTCTCCCGATAACTAGGTATTTATCAGGAAAATTTCCTATTCTGTCTGTCAAATGTCACTTTCTATGTCCCGCTTAATTACGTTTTCGGTACTCGCGTACTTTAAAATGTACGCGAGTAAGTGCGTACCGGTATTTTTTCGGGAGGAAACGTAAACGTTTACGCAGTAAACGTAAACGTTTACGCAGTACTCGACTATCCGTATTTATCGAGTAAACGTAAATAGGTTTTAACAACTATGCTTGGCACCAGTTTTCCTGAGGCTTTTACATTCATACAGACATATTCAGAGTATTTTGAGCGTGGTTATATGGGTGTATTCAAAGACATGTTTTTGGACATATCTCGCTATCTCGAATATGTTTTGGACAAAATTTGTGTGTTAAAATATCACAGTTCCTTCCTCAAGAGAGTAAAACGGTTTTTTTTGGAAGTTGTTAACCCACTGGGCTTACAAGAAGAAACTTAAACAGGGCCCTGACTGGAAATTTTGAATCATGAAAAACAACTTTGATGTATTTGCAGCTGAAGAGTTCCTGGCTAGACAGCAGGAATTCGCTTATGCTTCTGCCGCCGACAGCTGCCGCGAACTCGTCAAAACGAACAGTGCGTTGCCTCTCTCATTTAAGTGAACATGCATCACTATTTTAATGCTGGAAATATTATAGCACACCAAGATTGGTTGATTTTGAGAGAGTAGGTGTAATCAAAGAGTTTATAATAAAAATATTTTATAGTAAAATAAAAATTAGACACGATAACCTAGATTTAAAAAAGTCATTTTCCCAGGTATCAAAAAAGTTATACATTTTCTGTATCCAACTTCTAATCTGAGTTTGCCAAAATTTTAACTTCATTCCAATGTTTTATACTCGCAGCCGGCAAAGATATGGTCACGATGAAGGGCAATAAAGCTTCTGGACTGTGCAGCGATGATTATTTCATAATACAGTGGGTCACACATGCTCACCCTAAATATACCTAGATAAAATATTGACTTGTCGCCAAAGTTTTCGCCGTTTCAGGAATGTCTCCCATTGGATAGTCCCTGGATCGTGACGTTTCAGTCGGCGTATTTATATGAGCTGGAATTACAGCTCGACATAAAAATTCAAGAATAAAAGTTCACCAGGAAATTGATTACATAAAGGTGGACGATTATAAATGTCTCCAAATTTATGTTTCCAGCCAATTTTACATTGAATTTTCATAGAAAAATCGTGAAACGGTGGACCGTGCATGTTGAAGTTTGGACATCACTGAGAGATAGATTAGTACTGGATCCATCTGTACGTAATCAATTTCACTATAAACTTTTACAATTGAATAAATTCCAGCTTAAAAACTCCGGCTGAAACCCCACTGATCGTCTGGGACGCTCCAATGCGAGACGATCCGAAAACGACAAAAACTTGAGCGACAAACAGATACTGCCAAGTGCCCTGAAAATACTGACAATTGTCGAAGGTATTTCTGCTCGTCGGCCTGCAAAGTACTGTGCCCAGAAAAAGAGGCGGCGATGATGTTCATAGGGTGTCTCAAAGTTAAATCACTTGACAGAATCGGCGCCACAGCCGATCAAGTTGAATTCAGTTGCAAATGCAAATACGAGAAACCTGACAGGTGAGCATTTTCGGGATTAGGTGGCTTGTTTTAAGAATTGCGGCCAAGATCACAGGTAGGAATGAGTGGAGTTATAACGAGTTTAGAATTAGTTGAGGCACAGCGATGAGTGATGTCAAAAGCGCCAGAATTTTGGCGTGAAGCGACATAGGCATTGTTCCTGTATATACAAAACAATACAAAAATAGCGCCAAGAGCGCCATGGCGCTTTTACATAGCTAACTTATAGCGATTGCTCGGAAACATACCGTAGTGATTGAAATGAAGGGCACGTAGGCACTAGTCTGGTGCCCTAGTGTAGGTGTCAGGCACAGTTATTGAATGGCACTGGCGCCAGTGTGGTGCCAGATTTTTAAGTTTCTACAACTACCCAAACATTTATTTTACGTGCGCTTTGCGTAGAGCCATCTTTTGCTGGCTATTTACTAAAAATACTTTCACGTTAACTCGACCTCAACAAACTTAATTTTCTGAACGTTTATTTATACCTTTTTCAGGATCTGCAAAGTCCCCCCGGTGAAGTGGGCCGACATAGAAACGAATTACCTGACTAACTGTCTAAATGGTAAATTGGCGCTCACTTTGACAATATAAATACCGTATTTTCTCGAAATACCCCCAGGGGGTTTATTTTTCAGAGTGGAAATTTTGAGGGTGGTATTTCGAGAGGGGCTTATTCGAGGGGGTTTATTACTTTCTCAGGATTCATACTAAAGAATACGCATTTACATACCCAAAACCGGTAATAAACGTGACCAAATAGGTTATACTGGGGCATATAAACGTAAATCGCTACACAAACTAGCGTACCTATGTAACTGCGATGCAAAATGGCAGCAATAAATTCATCATGTACCTCGCATACATGATGTATTTACCTTCTTCCAGATGGGGGGTATTTCGAGGGGGTTATTTTTCCTCAGCTCGAAAAGACCTGGGGGTAATTCGAGTGAGGGTTATTTCGAGGTGGGGGGTTAATTCAGGGGGGGGGGTTATTTCGAAGAAATACGGTAGTCATACAAAGCTACCTAGTTAACTGTTTAATTACCTCTCTTTTAAATTGCAGCAAGTGCATTGGCAACAGAAGCGACGACAATCGCAACAGAAGCGACGACAATCGCAACAGAAGCGACGACAATCGCAACAGAAGCGACGACAATCGCAACAGAAGCGACGACAATCGCAACAGAAGCGACTACAATCGCAGCGGCACCAACTACAACAATCGCACCATGAATTGAGCGCTAAGCCAAATCCAAATGCATTTCATTTGTCAAATGAAGTGTTTTCACGCGATTGGTTGAGTATATTATTTATATTATTTTTATGAGCCGCGGTATATAACATTCCGGTCATCGATGACATTTTTGATAATCCTAATGAAGTTTGAGACAGCAAACAATCATACATTTTACCCTGTCATACTCTGCACTAGTGATGGAAAAGCGCCATGGCGCTAGCGCCAAAGCAAAAAGCGGCATGGCGCTTGGCGCTATATTGCTCTGGCGCCATTGGCGCTTGGTTTATATAACGGCAGCCTCTAATATAACGGCACCTCCAATAGAACGGCAGGTAGAAACAGGGGTCTCCTAGGGGGGGGGGGGCTGGGGGGGGGGGTGGCTGCCCCCCCCCCTAAATCCGCCAGCTATTTATCTATCCCGGAGGCCGCTCAGCTATCTATCTATCCCGAGGCAAAATTTTTGGCTAAAATACTACCCCCAAAGACCCCCCCCCCCAAATCGCTCAGCTATCTATCTATCTGGAGTGGTTTTTGAGACATTTTGCCCCAATTTTCGCTAAAAATCACCAATTTTCGCACCTTTTCATAGTTTTTCACCTTCAAAATCGTGCTCTCCGGCTATATGCATGGTTATATGCCTGTTTTCAGCTATTTTAAACCTACTTTTGGCCACTTTTAACCGATTATTAGCGATTTTTTCGCCTTTCGGCCTTCTATGCACTGAAAAAGCCTACCGTATTTCCTCGAAATACCCCCCGGGGGGTGATTGTTTCATAGTGCTCCCGAGAGGGGGGGGGGGTTAAACGGGGGGGGGGTATTTCGAGGGGGGGGGGGGTTATTATTTCGCAAGAACTTTTTTGAAATCGTAGTACAAAATTGTTGTTTGTGATGTGCGCTGGGGTAGAAAAATGCATCAATGCTGACATGTATAGACACCTGTAGACTAATATTAGTACGTAGATGGTATAAACACTGTTCTAACGTGATTCCGACATTGTTTTAACGTGTGTTCTGTACTACGCAGAACACAAACTGTATTTGTATTTGTCATGTACGTTCTCTTTACACTCAATTTGGGGGGGGGTATTTCGAGGGGGGTGATTGTTTCATAGTGGTCTCGAGAGGGGGGTCAAACGCGGGGGGGGGGGTATTTCGAGGGCCCCCCCAAGCCCCCCCCCAGAAAATTTTTTCAGCTATCTATCCCTCCGGAGGAGCGATTTGCTATCTATCCAGCCCCCGCGAGGGCCAAAATCTTCGAGACCCCTGGGTAGAAATTATGCTTGAAGAATGCCAGAAGGACCGGTACACACAAATATTAGAAAAATGGGTTGTGAGTAGTGATGTAAAAGCGCCATGGCGCTGGCGCCTGGCGCTAGCGCCAAAGCAAAAAGCGCCATGGCGCTTTTGGCGCTTGGCGCTATTTTCCTGTGGCGCCATTGGCGCTTGGCGCCATGCCTATGAAAAGCGCCATGGCGCTTTTGGCGCTTGGCGCTATTTTTGGCTGGCGCCAGGAACAAAATGCCTGGCGCTGGCGCTTGGCGCTAGCGCCAAAGCAAAAAGCGCCATGGCGCTTCTGGCGCTTGGCGCCATTTTGCTCTGGCGCCATTGGCGCTTGGCGCTAAGGGTCGGAAAAGCGCCATGGCGCTTTTGGCGCTTGGCGCCAAAGTTCTGGCGCTTTTCGCATCACTAGTTGTGAGAACATTCGATGTGTTCAGAACTAGGGTTGTTTTCACATTTGGTTATGTTTGAATGATGCTCTGATAGTAAAATATTGTTCATTTTTCATTAAATGTCATTACGTTCATTACGTTCAAATGAAAAATGTCTGAAAAATATTGGTGAAAAAATAGAACGGCAGCCTCCAAAAGAACGACACCTCTAATTGAACGGCAGGTAAAAAAGTTGACGAAAAAATAGAACGACGCTCTTCTATTGGAAGAAATACCTATAGATGCTACATATCCCTATAGATGCACAAAAATGTCCTGTTTGGTCTCATTTTTTACCAGGTTTGTGTACGTTTTGGCGTATTCTTTACTACGATCCTTCACAAAATTTTCTGTAGAAATAAGTCCCCTCGTAGAAATAACCCCCTTGAATAAGCCCCTCGAATAAAACCCCTCAAAATTTTCTGGGTAAACAATAACCCCTTGGGGGTATTTCGAGGAAATACGGTATGCGTGAAAGTGTAGAATATTGTGAATCAATACCGAAGGTCGGAGAGAAGTCTGCTAGTAATGAATGGCTGCTATCGAAAGATTTTCGAAAGAATGGCGCTTGGCCTGACAATAAATGACCTATTAGCAAATTGGAAACGGGCCAAAAATGCTTGACTTGAGATCTTCACATCTTCAGAAGTTGAAAATACATTTACATTTGAGATCGGACACGAAATCGCCCGACAGAATCGAATTGTGAACACACCCGAAACTCTAGTACTTAAACAGAATGTATTTTTAGCTACCTAGCTGAGAATCAGCCGATATTTTATCTGACAGAAATTTCCTGGATATGTGTGATCGAGTAAAACCGTTCATTATTGAAATGATATATTTAAGCTATAAGGCATAATACGTGACAATATAATCGAACACCCACACATTTCCGTCCAAAAATATGCGAAATTGTTATTTTGCTAATAAACAAATAGTTCAAAAACAGGATGGTCACACGCAAACGCAACGAATTATTCCAGCTAAATGTTTATTTTAGAGTGGTGCGCAGGTGTCAATGATGATAATCTTTTTTGGGAAAAGATAATGGTACCTGAATACTTATTTTGCGAAAAATATAACAGTGATTAAAGGTGACTATAAAACACGACAAAATAAAATAAAATAATTTATTAATATAAACTTGGTAGTAGATTTTTTTTCAAGTTACTGTAAATCCTCGAATAAGTTCCCCTCCCTTGAATAAACCCTTGAATATAAATAAACATTCAATCAAATCTATTTAGTAAACGCTGCTCTACGAAACCTCGTAACAACTCTCCCCGGGAAACTTTTTATAGCGCAATGCAAATATTATGAAAGGAAAAGGACCAAAAAAACATTTAATCTCACTTGGTAAACACGTTAGCCAAATAAAAAACCCCATAACCGAGCACAGATAATCAGTAACTCATCAGCACTGTGCCGACAACAAGATTACTCTACACGAAAATCCATTTGCGAGCCGAAATAAATTTCTGGATCCAGAGAAAATTCAGCATGCTGGGACTCAAAGTGTCACTGGTTTTCCTGGTTGTGCTATTGGGCTTTATCGACGCTAAACCCGGTCGATTTGGCGACGCCGTGGAATATGTCAGGGATTTTGGCCGGTGAGAGAATTTATTGTAGAAGAATTTGTAGCGAAAAATAGCAAGTGACAAGTGGTTAGTGATGGAAAAAGCGCCAAGCGCCAAAAGTGCCATAGCGCTTTTCCTAACCCCAGCGCCAAGCGCCAATGGCGCCAGAGCAAAACGGTGCCAGAAGCGCCATGGTGCTTTTTACTTTGGCGCTAGCGCCATTGCGATTTTCCATCACTACAAGTGACTGTACACTGGAAACCACAGCGGACTGTGCCAGAACATATCTATGGCGTAATCAAGTTACCCTAGAGACCTGGCGCCAGCCCCGCACCCTGTAAAAGGTCACAATACCCCTTAAACAACCCCCCGCACTTTCAGTGGTGTGAGCTCGATGAACTCCGCGTACCAAGACATGAAGGAAGCCAACACAATCGGCGCCGACAAGTACTTCCACGCGCGAGGAAACTTCGATGCGCAGGCCCACGGCACCGGCGGCAGGCACGCGGCCCAGGTCATCAGCCATGGCAGGGAGGCATTCAATTTGCTCGATCCTAGGAGGTGGGTTGTTTTGGCTGATGTAGGGCCTGGAACCAAATTCAATTGCCCTCACTTTTTTGCGGGGCAGATATTTTGGCAGAGTTTTATCGGTTTTATGTGGATTGGATGGGCCTGCACCAGTATTCATCTAAACCCGCTATTCATCTAGACCCGGCGCTCATATATACCTCCTCAGCCGATGACGCAGATGTCTACAATGTGCATAAGGATGAGTAGCGGGTAGATCTAGATGACCGCTGGGTCTAGATGTGTAGCAGCTTTAGATGAGTAGCGAGCCTACACTCAGTGAATTACCATTTGATTACACCGTTAGCTGTTCACAAATTCCTCGATGTGTATTTTTGTATTTTTTATTGTGGATTGATTTAAGACGTTGTGTGAATGCATTTATTTTATGGCTTTGATATCCCTGAAAAATTCTGAGACATTCGAATTTGAGAATTAAAAAAATCGTTTTTGTGTTTTTCCACTCTAGAAATCAAACTTAAAGTTTTGTTTGCCATCTTACTTTATACTTTTGTACTGATGACATGTTGAAGATTTGCCGGCTGTAGTAACTTGACAAATGTAACATTGCAAATCTATAGGTCATCACCAGACTCCAGCTACAGCAACAGTGGCGGCAACAGGTGGCAAGACACTGTGGAAGACATGAATGCGAATAGACATGGCTGGAATGGCGGTGATCCAGATAAATACAGGCCTGCCGGGCTGGGTGATGAATATTGATCATTTTTGTGGATTTTTTTTGAGTTTTTGTGGTTTTGAAATGGTTGTGTGATTTTACAGAATGGAATGTTTTTGGTTGTCAAAATGTTTGCGGGTACTGGGGGCAGTCTCGCATTGTAAAGTGTAAAGTGTAAAGCCATGTGTCAAATGTCATGTAAAATTTCAATTTAAAAAATTAAAGGATTTAATTACTGAAATTATGACACTTTGCGTGACAATTGACAAATTTGTATGACATCTGTAACAGTATAGTAAAAAATATAAAGACAAGTGGAACACTTACAGACTGATGAAGAATGACAAGAAAATGTAATAAAACAATAAAAATAATACTTTACCTACACTTAACTTTTAACCTTATTCTTAACTTGTCATTCGTCATTTTACTTTCTTTTTATCATTTGTCATTAAATTTTCTTGCCTCTGTTTATTCGTTCTAAGTACCAGTATTTTCACAACTCTGGTAGTGGGTGGTTTCTATTTTGATTTTTATTACCTTGTTGTTTTTACCCTCTGTTTTGGTACCTTCTAAAACACTTTCTAAAATGTTTTTACACTTACGCTTGTTTGCTTTCCTTGGTATCTTAAAAATACCATTTGCTTTAGTATAAAAACACCAAAGTTTACAAAATGGTATTTATTGTTATGCGTATGTTTTCTATTTAAAAAATCAGTATCTCAACGACTCTAGGATAGTAGCGAGTGCTATGTTTTTTATTTGTTTATTACTTGTCGTTGTTACTAAACCGTATTTACTGAAAGAAAGTCCCATGCCTATGTGCGACCACATAAAAATATTCATTATTGAAATGATTTAGGCAATAAGGCACAATACATGAAGATGACAATAACTTTGAACACCCACACATTTCCGTCCATAAAAAATGCCGAAATTGTTTTTAAAATAATAACTAAATAATTCGAAAACAGGATGTCCGTGCGAAAGAAATGATTCATGCACTGATACTGATGGAAGCTCTATCGAAGCCAAAGAAAAAGAACAACACGAAAAAGAACCGCCCGGTTTCTTTGATTCTGCTGTGGAATATGTCAAGGATTTCGGCCGGTGAGAAAATTTATCGTAGAAAAATTTATAGCGAAAAATAGTAGGTCAAGTGACAAGTGACTGTATGGTGGAAAACAATGTTAGGTAACAAACAGATGACTGCAGATTATGATGGCATCATTAGGTTACCCCAGATCTTTGGGCGAGCCTCGCAAACTGTAAAACGCCAGAAAAAAAATTTTTCACGGGTGGAAATGGTGAATTTCTGATTAATTAGAAATGCCTAATGTTATTTTATTTCCATTTGATTGAATTTCCTCTTTGAACGCCCAACTAGACTGGCCCCAGCACGAAAGAGTGCAAAAAATGCACTGACATCGGTGAGAATTGAACACACGCCCTACCTACGGCTGCGGTTCGGAAAAGCGCCATGGCGCTTGGCGCTGGGGTTCAGAAAGCGCCATGGCACTTGGCGCTGGGGTTCGGAAAAGCGCCATGGCGCTTGGCACTTTTTTTGCATGGCACCAGGTAGGGTTGGGACTAGGGTTGGCCGATGTTTTTATAAAAAAACGTTGTTTTTAAAAAAAAACATCGAGTTAAAAAAACGTTTTTTTTTCTAATCCTAGTTGGAACTTGATTTTTTAAAACTGATTTTTAATTAAAAAAATCTGATTTAAAAAAAATCAAAGGGTGGAAACCGATTTTAATTTAAAAAAATCACAAGGCAAAATTTCTGGTAGACTTGCACCAAGTATTTTGCTCTTTTTTGTGCGCAAGTGCACAATTTCTCATACATAAATATTACCATTTGTTGTTATATAATGATTCTGAAAAAAATCTGATTTTAATTTTAAAAAATCAATTAAAAACAGTTTTTAAAAAAATCAAGGCATTAAAAAACTTATTTTTTTCCAACCCTAGCACAAGGAACAAAACCCCTGGCACTGGCGCTTAGCGCTAGCGCCAAAGCAAAAAGCGCCATGGCGCTTGGCGCCATATTGCTCTGGCGCCATTGGCGCTGGGGTTCGAAAAAGCGCCATGGCTTTTTTGGCACTTGGCGTCCTGGCGCTTTTTCCATCACTACTCTGCACACTCGTACAATGTAATTTACAATTGCCCATTTGAAAAAAATGAACCTTTTATTGTGTCTCATCATATTGCCCTCACTATGGGCTAATTTGATGCACAAATTTTCACATATATATCCATCGAAAAATACTGTACCCTTTTGTTGCATGGCGTGCAGTCCGATCAGTGAAGCACCTTTGGCGGCCCTGTGCCTGTAGACATGTAAACCCGCTTGGCATGTAGGTAAAATGTTGTTTAAAATAGGTACTGTATTGTTTGTATTGTTTCACAAGCTCTTTTCGGGGGGGGGGGCAATGTAAACGAGCATGGCAAAGTGAATGAACATGGCAATGTATAACAAAGATCGTATTTATTATGTAGGTGCATAAAATAAAAGCAGCAAATTGATCTAAATATGATCTCTAAAGTCTAAAGAAATATATCTAAAGTCACTGCCCTGGCAAACCAATAATGAACAAATCAAAATAATAAAAAATGATGTAAATTCATCCCTATCATCCCACAATATGGAGTGTGGCATGTAGATTTTGCCTAATTTGAATAGGTATGAATCATTTTCAACAAGTGAAACTGTAACCAGGCAACCAAATTA
Organism: Sphaerolaimus hirsutus; assembly: GCA_964036195.1. Lineage (NCBI taxonomy): Eukaryota > Metazoa > Nematoda > Chromadorea > Monhysterida > Sphaerolaimidae > Sphaerolaimus > Sphaerolaimus hirsutus. The sequence continues at coordinate 23,478,524 of OZ038451.1, read as the reverse complement.
CTGGCAGAAACGAAATTGAAATGGTAAAAATTTCATACCGCAATGTATTTGAACATGCCAATGTATTTTTCAGATGCTCTCCAAACCTGCAAAGTAATCGAGCAAGCCAATGTAAATGAACAGTCAATAAAATCGAAGAAATATGGTATATAACAATGTGTATATAACAAGATAGCAATTTTAAGGTGAAAATTGACAAAATGGAACAAGAATTAACAATTTTGAGTGAAAATCTGGGAAAATCGCTCAAAATTTTGCTCCATGTAAGATAGATAACCGAACGATTTGGGGGCCTCACGGAAAAGTAGCCCATAAAATTGCCTTGGGATAGATAGATAGATATACTCGGCAGACATGATACTCTGCCCTCGCACTGATTTATGTATCGTGTTGGAAGCGTGCCAATGATTGTTAAATCATGCGATGTCCATAAAAAAATGTAAAAATGTATCGATGTGAATATGTTAATGAATAACATTATAACGACAATCAATTTTGTGATCATTTGATGAAACTCGCACGTGTGAACCATCGTTGGCATACTTCCAACGGGAACTACGCGTGAAAGCTTTTAAGTAACCGGAGTATAGCTGAGCGGAACTCCGGGATAGATAGATAGCTGGCCGATTTGGGAGGAGGCACCCACCCTCCTCTGGACATCCCTGCAAACAGTCTACATGTTAAGCGGGTTTACATGCCTAGGGAGCTTACGTCCCGTGGCCCACACACTAGTAGTATAAATATTTCGGGATTCAGGATCCCGTTTGGACCTTAATTTACACAATCAATTTATCATCGGAATTTGTTTTGAAACATTGCCACTGCCAGTAATTCCTCAATAATTCGTCTGCAGCGGGTGTAAGAATCACCTGACATAAATAAAGCCGCCGCAATGGAATAATCAAGATTTTCGATCTCATTAGTTGTGTGTAGGGTTGGGACGATATATCGTATCGTATATCGAATATCGGATATCAACTATTTTTTCATATCGAATATCGATATCGAAAATTTTGAAAAAATATCAAATATCGATATCGAATATCGACCATTTTTTCGATATTTTCGATATTCTATACTCCCTGGGCCTGACTTCAAATAAGCCAGGAATGGCACTATTAGAAGGCGATTTCATAAGCAATTTTAACAAATTTTGCGCACAAGCGCGCACTTTGTTCTCACATGACAAGTATTTTTGTTTCAGCACTTGCGGCAGCATCAAATCTTGTGCAAATGCTCTCTCAGATGTTCACATAAGAGTAAACGTATGTTTAATAGCTACTTACACCATGGAAACATCAATGGCACCATGGCATGGCACCTATAAATGGGGCTGGCACCTTTTCCTTACAACATCTGTCACATTTTTAAATCATTTTCTCATTTTGATCACTGTGTGCCATTTAAATTTGTATCATCTACTTTTCAGTAGAGATGATCAGTTGGGTTTGTGATCAAGTGGAAATGCAATATGCCAAATGAGATATTCCCTGCTATACCAAAAGCAAAATATCGTAATATCGAAAATATCGAAATATCGATATCGAATATCGAGCTTTTTTGTCATATCGAATATCGATATCGAAGGTCCATATCGTATCGATATCGAATATCGAGTTTCAGAAAAAAATATCGAATATCGATATCGAAAAGTCATATCGTCCCAACCCTAGTTGTGTGGAAGGGAAGCCGAGACTAACACTAAACGCTCACAAAATGTGAATTTGAGGACTTCCAGCTGTTTGCTGGGAGCGAGTCTGGAGTATTCAGGATCGTTTTCGACGTCTTGCCAGACATTTTAATTTTTTATCCACAAAAATTTATGTCAATAAAATGGAACGTTGTCATTTAGCGGTCAAGATCTTTCGCTATGAGTGTTGAAAAAAACATATAGTTGAGTAGTAGTGCTATAAGCGGCATAATCCATCAGAAAAATAATGCAAAAAGTTACAACACGAGAAGTGCCGAGAATATAGCGAGGAGCAAACGGAATGGAAAAATTGGAAGGATTGCGAAATATTATTTTTTTGTTTGTTGTAGTCGTTTTTGGATACGTATACTCCGGTTACTTTACACCCTGCACGCGTGGTTCCCGCTGGAAGTGTGCCAACGATGGTTAACGCGTCCGAGTTTCATAAAAAGATGACAAAATTGATTGTTGTTATAATGTTATTCATTAACATATTCACATCGATGAATTTTTTCATATTTTTACGGAAATCGCATGATTTAATAATCATTGGCACGCTTCCAACAGGAGACATAAATCAGTGCGAGGGCAGAGTATTACGTACGCCGAGTATAGTTATTAATTGTTTTGATGGTGAAAAGTTGAAAAGTGTACTAACAAAGGCTTCTGCAGACATGAGGCGATGGGAATCTTTTTTAGACCAAACAGACTCAATTTGAATAAAATCTGTACAATATTAACCGTAATCGACTCGGTCAGAAGTAGTCAACAAAACAATTAATTCATACAAAATTCTACAACATAAACAATGGCCGTGGACGAACGGAAAGCGAAAAAGAAACTGGGACGTGCATTTGGTGCGTTGAAACGATGCGCCCCGGGTGCTACACTGGTGGAACATCCGACACGTGTGAGTTTTCACTCAAGACATTGGGTCATTTTGCCTCTTTTGTACCCTTTTTGCTTTTTTGGCTCCTTGCCAACTACATTTTTGCGTCGCAGGCACTGTTTCTGGTCAACGCTGGTCGCGTGTGCGGGGTGGAATATGGGGCATTGCATGACTGTCTTTCTGGTATTATAGTCGCTGCGGCTTCATCCAGCCGTTGTAACGGTGTGTTGTCGTTTTGAGGCTTGTCATGCACCGTGTCAAGTGACAAATTTCGGACAAAGTTTCAAATTTTCGGAAAGGTGCCTCCAGGGTATCTTGAACGTTACTTCAAGACAAACCCCATTTACTTGTCAGGGCATTTGACAGCGTACAGGATTGGCCCCAGCAGTCTTGCATTAAAACAACAACAACTTATTTTGGTCATTTTTTTCACTTTAAAGTGCCCTTTCAGGCGAACAAACGTCAGTGGAGCTATACGCCCAGGAGGCCAGCGCTCCATACGCTCTGGCCGTACTTCCCAGCGCTAATTATGCCCTGTGTGTCAAGGCGGAATTACATGGCAAACATTGGATGGGAACTGGACCAGTGATTTATGTCGGCTTTTTGGATGAAGGTGTTTATTTTGGTTGCCGCTTGGTGATAAATGATGAAATGGCAAAAATTGTTTGTTTTTTGTGCAGAGAATTTGGAAGACGCGATCGCTACGCAACGTTGTGAATCCGTGTCAAACGAGCCTGATGGTTTGAGGTTGACAGAGAATTTTATTTGTGAAATGAAAGAGCGGGAATTGTGCGAATGGATTGACAGCCTTGATGGTTATCATGTTCGCAATCAGTTCAGCGATTAAAACATTAATACTTTGTTTTTTTGCACAGCTGCCGGGAGTTTAAAACACAGGCGTGTTTTTCACTTTGGCTATGAGTTCCTGTATGCCACCAACTCGTGTAATCTGTTGGAAAACGCAGTGCCACAAATCCCTCCGAAAATTTCTACGCTAATTAATGCAGTATGCAGCAGTAATCCCGGAATTAATTTCAGGCCTGATCAAGTCACGATAAATGTTTATGAACCTGGCCAAGGTAAGCAGACTTTGTATATTGATCGCGTGTTTTTTCATCCTGTTATACGGCTGCTGAGCGGGCGGCTGTGGGGGGGCGGCTGAGACCTGAAAAATCCCGTGAAATTCAATTTTTATTACAAATTTTTTGCCCATTTGTCCGCCGTTCACTCAATATTTTCGATATCAGTAATCCGTAATATCGTTCTATCGTGCGCATTTCGCTGTTTTATCATATTTAGGGGGGGGGGGCTGAGTAGGGTTCAAACGGGATCCCGATCCCGGATCCCGTGAAATTCCGGGATTTACCAGTCCCGATCCCGATCCCGATCCCGAAACCCCAATCCCGATCCCGATCCCGATCCCGAAATCTCAAAAATACCAATCCCGATCCCGATCCCGATCCCGAAAGTTTTCAAATCCCGATCCCGATCCCGAGAAACTCCCAAGTCCGGGATCCCGATCCCGGAAAAATTAGTGGAAATTATAAAAAGTGAAATAATGACGTTTTTGCATGCAAAAAAGTGGATGCAATCCCCCAGCGTCAATTTTATGCCACTTTTCTGGCATCCAACAGTGTTTTGAGACCTTTATGAACAACTGTGAATGCCAGAAAAATGGCCAAAATCTCTATCCCTAGAACCCAATCCCGATCCCGGAAAAATGCCTATCCCAATCCCGATCCCGATCCCGTGACCCCAATCCCGGCCAATCCCGATCCCGATCCCGATCCCGAAATCTCAAAAAACCAATCCCGATCCCGATCCCGATCCCGAAACCCCAATCCCGATCCCGATCCCGATCCCGAAATCTCAAAAAGTGAATCCCGATCCCGATCCCGATCCCGAAAAGTCAATCCCGTTTGAACCCTAGGGCTGAGCACGCCCCCCCGTTCGCCGTGCTCCGTAAACAAATAGTCCCCCGCTCAATTTTTTTTGGACACATCCCTGCTGCTATGCACTTACTTTTCAGGTATTGCCAGCCACGTTGATTCGCACAATGCCTTTGAAGATGCCATTATTATGCTCAGTCTCGGTTCTGATGTGGGTCAGATTACTTTTTCATCGTTTGCTATACTCGGCGGACCAGAAATATATGTGCAGAAAACTACCATAATTATATGAATAAAATCTTGATTTAATTTTCGTATTTTATTATTTCATAGTAAATAAATGGAAAAGCTACTTTTGCGTTTTACAGCATATTAAACTGAAATGTAAAATGTCAAATTTTCGTATGTTCCGAAGAAATGTAAAATTTAAACGTCAACTTGTCAACCACAGCAAAAACGTAATATTATGATGAAAAACTGTATAATTTTGGTTCCTTATTCAGATCGGTCATGGTAGGTTTCCAAACTAAGTGAGATTTCCGCGGAGTATATAAAAATGGGGATGGTCCGGCCGTAAAGTAAACCCGGCCGTAAAGTAGAGGGTGCTACTTGAGTTTTGTACCTAGGAAAACGTAAAAATGAGTATAGGTGAAAGCGAGAGTCGTCGCTATCCCTACCCGCTTTCAAAGTACGCGAGTAAGTGAGTACCGGTATTTTTTCGGGAGGAAACGTAAACGTATTTACACAGCACTCGAGTATACGTATTTATCGAGTAAACGTCAATACGTTTGTACAACTATGCCTTACGGCCGGATTTACTTTACGGCCGGGTTTACTTTACGGCCGAGTTCTCGCCTATAAAAATTTCTAGTATATTTTTTCGCACTCTCACAATCTAACCGCAGATTGTGATGGAATTCACTGACGTACGAAATGGTTGCGCCCATTTTAGAATACTGCCTAGGCGGAGTTTATGCGTTCTCACTGACGACGCCAGGTACTTTTGGAAACATGGGTAAGTATGGGTGATAAACTTTTAGTTGATTCCAAGTGCCAGTCTATCGCACTGTAATGCGCTTTGTAAAATTTTTTACGCTGACGTTGAAAAAGTCGAATTTTCCGGTCACTTTCTGGTCTCGCCTCGTGAGGGGGGAGCTGCAGCCCCCCCCCCGCCCCCCCCCTGGATACGGCCCTGCACACGCGCTAGATGTCAACTAAATTCCTGTCAACTAAATTTTGGTGGATTATGTGATTTAAACTTTCCTATCTGATAGAGCATAGTTAATTTCACATCATGATACATAATTTTCATTGTTTCTGTTAAGTGTGATGCTTTTAAAAATGTTTTTGATGTGTTATTTAGTTGACATTGATTTGACACAAATTTGGGATGTCAACAAACGGCCGAGCGGTCGGCCGACTAAAAAGGTTTAAAAAAATCTGACAAGTGACAACCTCAATCTCAGATAATACTTTCACTGTATTGTCACCGCAGAATATCTTGTCGGAAACACGATGTTCTGCCGCAGTCGAACCGAGTAGTGCGCCGGGGCAAGCGCTATTCCATCACAATGCGCGCCGCCAGAAAAACTGACAGACCTAGCTGTTCTTGCGGTTGGTCGTGACTCGTGATCGTTTTTCATATTTTATTTTGCCATTATTTTGTTTGTCCATTTTGGTAGGTTTTGTCTAATTTTTTAGGTAATTCAGCTGTTTGTGACAGCCAAAAGCCGAATGATGAGAAAGCGGTTCTCTCCCCGGCTGAAGTGAGTATTTTTTTACACTGTGAAGGTTTGCCTGTTCAAATAGAACAATAACTCGCCTACACAGTTGGAACGTGTGCACGTGAGGGACGTTTACGATCGGATAGCTGGGCACTTTGCCAAAACGCGCGAAAGAGCCCTGTGGCCCGCTGTGGTGGACTTTTTGGACTCGTTGCCACCCGAATATTTAGTGCTTGATGCCGGATGTGGAAGTGGCAAGTACTTGAGAGAGAGGGATGGGGAGAATTTGGTGAAAGTTGGTGTCAAATTTTTAGTTTTAGTTTTTTAGTTGTTTTTCAGTTTGAGTTGATTTGTTGACCTAGAGTGCCTACACACACTAGTTTTCACCGTGTGAAAACTGAAATTGTTTGCAAATGCAAATAAATGAACCCGGTTGAATGATTTAATTAAAATTAAATATGAATTTAATTTAATAAAAGTTACAATTTGAAAATTTGTAAACTAAAACACATACAGCATACAATAAGAGTAGGCTGAATGTCGCCATGTCGCCATTTCAGTGGTCACACATGTCACGGTGAAAACTAGTGTGTGTAGGGCCAAAGATGAAACGCTTTTTGAAAAATGAAAGATGAAAAACATATGATTGATGCTATGAAAGTACTCGCTCCATATGTAGTCCTTGCGCTGTCCCGCAATCAATGTTAATTTCTTTCGGCATAATATTTCACATTTTAGATTGGCTGCGATAGCAGTTCCACACTGGTTGAAATCGCCAGCCAAAATCCTGCCATCGAATGTGGCACAGTCTTCGTGGCCGACTGTCTCAATCTGCCCGTGTCCAATGAACGTTTCGACGCTGCCATTTGCGTTGCCGTTTTGCATCACTTTTCTACTGAGGTTTGGAAACTTGGATTGTCTTGACATGAAAAGTCCGTGATGCTATTTTAGGCGGAGTTTTTAACAGCGTACAAAATTTTTCGTAAATACCGTATTACCTCGAAATACCCCCAGGGGGTTTATTATTTCGCCAGCAAAATTTGAGGGGGGATAATTCGAGGGGGGGGGGTCTATTATTTCGCCAGAAATTTTCGGAAATTCCCCATACGCAGACGTAGAAAAATCGAACAATCACATAGATTTATATGTGTTTATAGGCATATATTACTGTATATACACAAAAACCCTTCCCTAACGTCACTTAATCATCAGTGTTAAAGTGTGTTCTGCATAGTACAGATCACAAACTGCGGTATTTGTCATGTACGTTCACGTTACGCTCAATTTTAGGGGGGGTATTTCGAGGGGGGGGGTTAATTCAAGGGGGGGATAATTCGAGGTAATACGGTACTAAGATCCTAAATGCGCAGCGTTGCGTTTTTGTGATGTAATTACTGTCATATTTTGTCCAAAACACGGGACTTTTATCAAAAAACCTCTCACTACTCCGTTCCAATTACCGTATTTCCTCGAATTACCCCCCGGGGGTAAATTTTTTCAGAGTGGAAAATTTGAGGGGGGTTAAACGAGGAGGGGGTATTTCGAGGAAATGCGGTAGATCATATTGATGATCATGATATTGATCATATTCAATATTGATTTCTCCATGTGCAATTTCCATTCAACCTTCACTCAGTCTCGCCGCCGGCTCTGCATCGAGTCCTTGCTGAGCTGCATCAAACCGAACGGCCTCATGTTGGTCACCGTCTGGGCCATGGACCAGTGTCGCAATGGACAAAAGTCCACCTATTTGCACTGGGGGAAGGGCAAAAAAGGTGATTGTGATGAATGTGCTGATTTGAACACTGAAATATTGAGCGTGCACAAGAATTTGACCGAGTTTAAGGAACAGGATTTGTTCGTTCCGTGGGTGAAAAGCGGCAAATTTGTACAAGAACAGGGTGAAGATTTTGGGTCGACATTTTTGAGATTCTATCATGTCTTCAAAGAGGGGGAAATGGAAAATTTGATAGCTTCCGTGCCTTGTTGCCAATTGGATAAGTGCTTCTATGAACAGGGGAATTGGTGTGCTGTTGTTAGAAAGCTTTGATAATTATATACTGATTTTTTTTGTTGAAAGTTGACATTCATTTCTGTAAAGTGTCTTATTTTATTGCGATTCATTGTATTCAACGTTTCCATCCGTTTGCTTGTTGGAATTAACTTGGGTTTATGTCAACGTGCCTCAAGAATGAAACATAGCACCATCAGTCGCCGCTGTATAATTGTGTACTAGTTTTGTTAACTGCATGCTAACATATTTTACGCATGTTATTTTTATTGATGTTTCGCACTGCACATTTGGCTTCACGAGATAATGACTAAAAACGCGTGATTCCTATCGACTTGTTTGTCGAAAATGCAGCTGTTGCGTATGAACCGCATATGCAATGCTCGCCTGTTGTGATGGAAAAGCACCATGGCGCTGGCGCCTGGCGCTAGCGCCAAAGCAAAAAGCGCCATGGCGCTTGGCGCTCTTTTGCTGTGGCGCCATTGGCGCTTGGCGCCTCGCCCATGAAAAGCGCCATGGCGCTTGGCGCCAAAGCTCTGGCGCTTTTTCCATCGATACTCGCTTGTATTAAATTAGATTGTGCCAGTGTTCAAGCTTTTTTTTGCTTTGCTTGTAATAAGCTTTCATGGTGACATTTCATGACTATTGACCTTTCATTAAAGTAACATCTATATCAAGTGACAGCCCTAGATAATAATAAAAGATAATTACTGTATAGCTTGGAAAAACATGGAAGTTGTTTATTGTCAATTTTAAAAGCAATAAATTTGGTATATTTGCTAGTTAGGCGCTCCACACGGTAGTTGACATTCGAATGTCAACTAGTTGATGTCAACTCACATTTTAGTTCACGTGTCACAGAGCGATCTTCAATTGCACATGTCGCTAGATTTATTGTTCGTCTATCCACACAGTGCAGATCAAAAAATGAAAAAAACTTATTTCGCCGCCTGATAGTTTCTTAAATAACTATGAAATCAAGCAACGTAGTGATTCCATAAATATGTGAACCTGCGCGCTCACACGCGAAATTTTCGCATTGGCAGGTGCATAAATATCAAAACTTGTGCTAGCGATTTAAACAAATCGCATTAGGTGCTGCAATTTGTGATTTAAAAAATCGCTTGCCAACACTACACCTACTTGAACAATTCCCAGACCACCTCGCGATGACGTAACCAACTCGATTTCGACGTCTTTCAAAATGACCCCTGCACCGGAAAATCTACCGGAAACTGTGGCCGAACCTGCGTCGACCAGCGGCAGCGGCGACACGGCGGCGCGGGACGACGAGAAGCGCGGCGTGTGTCATGCGTTTGGGCGGTGGTTGGCTGAGCGCTGGACCGACGTGTCTGGCGGTCGCTGTGGCTATGAGGTTGGTGATGTTGGTGCAGTTTGTAGTTTCGCTTAGGCGGTGCTGGGGCTCGGGGAAAGTGGGTTTAACAAAAAAACTTTTTTAAACTTCTGGTTTTTCCAGCTGTCCGAAAGGACCAGAATGCCAATAGTAACTTGTGGCACTCTAGCTAGGGTTGAAACGGGATCCCGAATCCCGAGAAATTTCGGGATTTTGTGGTCCCGATCCCGAAACTTCAATCCCGTTCCCGAAATCTGAAAAAGCCAATCCCGATCCCGAGATTTTGAAAATCCCACTCCCGATCCCGAAAAAATGCCCCAATCCCGACCCCGAAAGGCCAATCCCGATCCCGATCCCGAAATCTCAAAAAACCGATCCCGATCCCGAAAAGTCAATCCCGTTTGAAACCTAACTCTAGTTACTCCATGGCATCTGTCGCCAGTCAAAATTGTCTTACGTAGAAATGACTAATTCTAATTGATGGGACATATTTCATAAAAAATGGCCAAAGCCAACAAAAAGTGGACACTGCACCGACATTGCAGTCAGGTGTATGCATTTAAATGCAGAAAAGAAATATATCGCTTGCTATCCTACAGTGTGTTTGTGAGTTTGAGCTCTGAAAAGGAGTATATCACTTAATGTTACAGTGTGGTTGAGCTCTTAAAAGAAGTATATCAAATGTTTCTTCAAGGAACACTGGTGAAATGTAGTACAATTTCACCCAACTTTATCACACGAGCGTGAGCTGTGTGGAAATGATGCACACTTCAGACATATAAAAAGCTGAAAGCTGATAAAATGAAAATTGGAGTCGGGGTACTTTCCGACACGGGCTTTCCAACGTTGTATACAGCTTGTCGCGTTCTAGAGTTATTTGAGTTTTAATTTCCGATTTTCCGCATTTTGCTGTCTCTGACCATATGATGGGTGGGTCGCTTGCGCCCTCCTTCGGCAGCGAGGGATGGCGCTGGCGCGCCCACCCGATGGCAGAATATACGGTAGCCACTGTTTACCGCCCCATCTTACCCTCCAAAATCCCTACATATAACACAGGAGATGGGCGGGACCAACGGCGACCTCTCTTTCTGTGAGAATACGCAGTCGGACTTCACTCGCCGTGCCGCCGCCATTTACCTGCGGCAGGGTGTGTGCAACGAGAAATTCGACCGCCACCCGATGGGCGCTAGCGGCACGGCCGCCTACGTGGCGCTGCACTCTACGCCGCATTATTGGCTTGAGATGATCGTTTCCGTGGCGCTGCTGGCGTTAGCTTTACTTGAGCCGCCGGCCAGCATCCACTTGGTTGGCGGCGTGCCAATGTTGTGGGTTAGTCGTTCAATGGTTGATTGTTCATTTTCGCTGTGTTGTTGAAATTGTTGTCGATTTTTCTCAGATGCATTTGGCCATGGAACTTTGCTGCCTGATGGTCATCGCGGGGCAGGTCGCGTTGAAGGTGCGCTGGCTGGGACCCAAGAAATATCTTGGGCACACGCTTTCCGCTATAAAGGTTTGTCATTTGTCATTAGTGATGGAATTGCGCCGTGGCGCCATTTTTCTTACTTCTCGCCATTTGAGGCCATACTTACTGGCGCTTATCCATCACTATTTTCCATTTTATCGAACCTAGTCCTCTATTCCATTTGTCGCTTTTGTGCAGACAGCCGTGCTTCTAGTGATGCTAGTGGAGGCGTGCGTGGTCACAATCAGACAGATGAGCCACATTCGGCTGACGCGATGTCTTAGGCCTGTGTTTTTGCTCGACTCGCATTACTGCTACAATATCAGGAGGTTTGGATTGGGTTTGGGTTGATCAAAAAATTCAAGTGTGCAGTTGGTTCCACCAATAAATGTGATTTGAAGAGCCGCATGGGCTCTTGATGCATGTCATTCTTGTCAAAAAGTATTTACGTTTACTCGATAATTACGGATACTCGTGTACTGCGTAAATACGTTTACGTTTCCTCCCGAAAAAAATACCAGTACTCACTTACTCGCGTACTTTTTGAAAGTACGTGAGTACAGAAAACGTATTTCAAACAGGCTTTTTAATAGGCTTTTTCAAAGCATAAACGAAAAAAGGAGAGAAAAGTGAAAAATAGGGCAAAAATCCAAAATAGCATAAAAATGGGCAACAACACATTAACTAGTGAATCTGACAGTGAAAAAGTACGAAACTTAGTGATTTTGAGTGAAAATTGCGGCAAAATTTCTCAAAAATACCCACTTCCGGGGACAAAAGTTTTTTACTCACGTTTACTCATGAGTAAAAGTAAAAAAGAAATACTTTACGTTTTCTGTACTCACCTGTGAGTAAAAAATAAATACTTTACGTTTACTTTCAAAAAAAGTTCAGTACTTTTAACAACTCTGATGCATGTTTTGTCTTGGTATAATTGAATGGAAAAAAAAACTTTTTCTAGCTTTTGATTGGGAAAAGTCCATAAATGAAAATATGATTTTTAATTCTTATTTTTACTGACACAGTATAGAGCTCTAATTAATACATTTTGTGCGGCACACAATTTAAATATTGTTCTGTCGACTGTGGGCATATAATGGCACGTGTTATAACTGGTAATTTCTGCCAGAAAATTCTATTTTTTTCCAAAAATCAGTTAAAATTATGTGATATAATGTTAAAACAAGTGCCATGCGTATGCTCGACAAAGAAATATTCATAATCTACTATGTTTCTTAGCGTTTTTTACCGCTGTCAGATTCACGAGACAACTCATACACGCCCTGCCGCCAGTCCTTGACATGCTCCTGCTTTTGTTCACTTTCATCTGGCTATTTTCGATCATCGGTGTGTATCGTTAGCGTGTGATCATCGATGTGTCAGCTTCGTATCATTGAGTATCACCTATCGTCTACCCAGGGTACTTTTTCTTCAACGAGATTTCTCCTGATCACTTTGGAGATCCATACCAAAGCTTCATCAGCCTGTTTGTGCTGCTCACCACGGCCAAGTGAGTGATAACGGGTAAAATGTCAAATGTCAAGAAAAGTGTCAAAGTCATGTAAAATGCCATGAAAAATTTTAAACATCAAGTAAATTTGTTTGAAATTTTACATGACTTTTGATACTTTGTATGACATTTTACATTTCGCATAGTCTGTGAGCAGGGACGTATCCAGGATTTTTGAGCGGGGGGGGGCTGCTTGTTTACGGAGCCCGGCGAACGGGGGGGGGGCTCAGCCCCCCCCCCTCCTAAAATTTTACCTACGTGGTAGCGGAATGACGTCATGGCGCTGGCGCCATTCGTGGGAGCAACACCATGGCGCCATTGGCGTTGGTGCCAGAAATCGCTTATATGTATGTAAATATACATACGTATAGAGCAAAAAACACGCCAATTAGTGTATAAAATAGTGAAGTGAGAGTACGGGGACCGATTTACCAACAATACATCTGCATAAAGGGCAAATGCGCGCTTGCGCGCGAAATTTTTTACATTACACCTTCAAAAGTGGTACCAGAAGTTGCATTTTCACCGACTTTTTCATGTCTCGCCCGGGAACGGGGGGGGCCGCAGCCCCCCCGCCCCCCCCCCCTGGATACGTCCTTGTCTGTGAGTGACCCAAGATATCACCATTTTTTTCACTCATGTTTTATTTATTGCTTAATATATGCGCAGTAACCCCGACATGATGATGCAAGCCTTCGATGCGAATCGCCTAAACTGTATTTTCTTCATTGCATATCTCTGCATCATGCTTTATTTCCTCATGAACATAGTTAGTAATTTGCTTTCTTATCGTCATTTATAGACGATTATAACTCGTCTGAATAATGAACCAAAATTAAGCAATTTTTCATCATAATTTTTTGTTTTTACTATGGAATAATTTATTACAAAAATGATCACAAGATTTTATTAATTTGATTATGGTAGGATTCTGCGCATACTTTGCGGTCCGCGGAGTATATCTACCGTATTTCCTCGAAATACCCCCCCCTTGAATTAACCCCCGCTCGAAATACCCCCAGGTGTTTTCGAGCTGAGGAAAAAATACCCCCCCGCCCTCGAATAACCCCCCCTCTGGAATAAGGTACATCATGTATGCAAGGAACATGATGTATTTATTACGACCATTTTGCATGGCAGTTATACGTATATGCTAGTTTGTGTAGCGATGTACGTTTACGTCCCTGTTATGTCCTTATATATACCCTATTTTGTCACGTTTATTACCGGTTTGGGGTATGTAAAAGCATCTTCTTTAGTATGACGTTCCCGAAAATTTCTGACGAAATAATAACCCCCCCCTCGAATAAGCCCCCCCTCGAAATACCCCCCTCAAAATTTCCACTCTGAAAAAATAAACCCCCTGGGGGTATTTCGAGGAAATACGGTATATAAATGTATTAAATATCACAATGTCTACTTTTTCAGTTATTGGCAGTTGTCTACGAAGATTTCTCGTCGCATGAGCGCACGAAATATGGAAAATTGTTGGCTCACAGGCTGGAAGGTGCTCGGAAGGCATACAAGTTGTTAAAGTCACCCGAGGGAATTATCTCCACTGCTGACGGGTAGGTTTGCTGTAGGCTATATTGGTCTGTCGCAAAAGTTTTTGCCATTTCCGGATCGTCTCGCATTTGACGATCAGTGGGATTTCAGCCGGGGTATATACCTAAGCTGGAATTTATTCAATTGTAAAATTTTCCCTTGAAATTGATTACGTCAAAGTGTATCCAGTATCTCTCAATAATGTATAAAACTCAACATGCATGGTCCATAATTTCCGTAGTTTTCGATTTTTTCAATGTAAATTCCAGCTTATACCTCGACTGAACCCTCACAATCCAGGACGATCCAATAACAGACTATTCTGAAACGGCGAAAACTTTTGTGACAAGCCAATAGTTCGATTCGATTGATAAATTTTACGTGCTTGAACACGTGCTGTTCGATGCTTATCGACTTCAAGAATTGAATTGTCTGCATTATTAACATTTTTATACTTTTTGGAAGACAATTAATTAATAAACTGATCAATTTAGACTGCAAAAAAATTTAATTAAAAGTAGAAGTATTTGACAGACCACCACAGGAGTGCATCGATATCGGATATGTGGTTTTGATATCGCTATTTATATTTTTTGTCAACCAAAACCAGACAACACAGTTTTTTTTCAAATGTCTTATCTTGCGACTAGGGTTGGCCGATGTTTTTTTTAAACGTTTAAAAAAACAAAAAAACATGACGTCCGAAATGTTAAAAAAAAATTAGGCCGAAATTTTTAGTACTAAGCACTAGGTATTTTGCAAAAATTTTGCGCGCAAGCTAGCAATTTCACACACAAATTGACATTGGTGGTTGTTTTCATTGGTTTTGTGGCATTTTTAGTATCAAAGTATTCATTTCTATGTGCTACCATGGGTTAATAAGCCGTCATATGTTGCTGTACTATATAATATTGAGGTAATGTGCTTCCATGTACCTCCACAGTGTGTAACTTCACTCCCAAAGTAACAAGCTTCTTTTATAACCTTGTTTGATCACTATTCCGTGCCAAACTTTACCTGAAGTCACGAACATTCGACTATAAGGCGATATACGAACGATATGTCGATGAAAAATGGATATTTTTGACACAAATCACCACTTATAATGCTATTCCATGGCTCCACAGCCATTATATGGTCATATATAACATCACAGAGTATTGCCACTGTCTGATATACCTATATATGTTGACACAAGGTCATATCTGGGAGCTTTTAAAAAAAACATCGAGTTAAAAAAACGTTTTTTTCCAACCCTACTTGCGACAGGGTGTTTTGCAGTAATAAAGACTTATTCGTTATGTCGACATTTTATATCACTTTTATTAGGGTTCAAACGGGACCAGTTTTTCGGACCGGGACCAGAAATTTTCTAATGTCGGGACCGGGACCGGGTCTGGCTTTTATCAATTGTCGGGACCGGAACCGGACTGGAGTGTCGAGACCGGCACTGGGATTTGCCGAACCATGTACCGGGACCGCGGCCTCGTTTGAACCCTAACTTTTATGTATGATTTTTTTTGTTTTGTAAATGTTCGAAATTTACATTCTGCACTTGAACATTTCATTCCTTCTAATTTGATGACAATCTACGCTGGTGGCGCTGGATTTTAACAAACGTTTTTCCGGTGTTCCCAGACAGCAGCTGAATCTCCCAGAGGGTGTATCATTTTCCGACTTTTGTACCATGATGCAAAACTACAAACAAACTGCTACCAATTCTCCCACTACCATACTTCACAATTATTTGGCTTTTTGCGCTATTCTATTTTCCAAAAATGAAAATGGCGTGTTGACATCCGGACCAGAGGATTTCAGGCTAACCTTAGAGCAATTTTCCAATGTGTACAATGTCTCTGATCTGAGATGGAGGGTCAGTTTTGTCAAGTCACTGTCAACTTAGGAATAATTGACATGGATTTCCACCATTTATAGCCCACAGGCGGTGGTGTGAATATAGCCGCGAGCGGCGAACAAAATGGCGCCGGTCTATTAAGAAAGTTGGCTGATGGTGTACATAACTTTTGTGCGACTTTGGTCGATTCCCGAGTCACAAAGGCTGTCATATGTTTGTTTATTGTCATTCATACTGTTTTGTTGTTGTTGTTTTTTTGTCAAAAGTTTGCATCATATGCAGATGCGCTGTGCTTCGCCTGCGGCTTTGGCTATACTGCGGTGGCCTCTCTGTATGAATGTAATATTTTTTTAAATTTACTCAGCCTGGGAAAAAAATTTCATTGTGGGAAATATTTTTCAGATGGCTCCTCCGTCCCACACATGTCCGAGTGGACACAAATGTATGACGCCTTCACGTCTACGTTCATTATTGGTTGGCTGTTTGAAAACATGTACCACAAGTCGCGCCTCTTAACGTGCACAAATATATTTCCCTAATTTTCAGTTTTCGTCGTGGAAGTGACTGTTCATCTGGCTGTTTACCCGAGCTTATTTTTCCTGTCGCCGTGGAACGTGTAAGCACTAATTTTACTCTTCCATTAAAATCTTGGCATGTCATTTTTTTCTGTGTATACTTGGCTGACCGCATGCTATGCATTTGTCTGAAGGAAACACTCCATCATGACGTCATCGTCATTATAAAAATCGTTTCAGCAAACAAAAATCGTTTCGGGACAAAACATTCATCGTTTGTACGCGACTCCGCCTTTTTCTTTTCAAATTATTTGTCTTTTTTGTGAAAGTAAACAATATTTCGAGTTATCGACAACGACATAAGTAATTTTGGGCGTATACTTTGCGGTCGGCCGAGTATACCAATTATCAATTCACCTCACGCAGTTTCGATCTGCTCATCACGTACACATCAGCCATTGCGCTCATCTGCTATGTGTGCGGCGTGAGTGGCGCCAGATCCGTGGCAAATCTGATACTGCTGAGATTTTTGGACGTTTTCCAACTTCTTGGCGCGCGCAGTCGCTTCAGACATATCGCTGAATCGATGAGTTTGATTACACCCAGACTTGCTAGGTACAGAATGATTTGTTGTAATGGCCCTACACACACTAGTTGACAATGACACCTGGCCCCAGATTTGATTGGGCAGACAGATTTCTGCCGTCTGCGCCCGGCATCTAACACGCCCGTCATGCACGCCAGGCAAAGGTTTGTAACACGAGATTAAATTGCGCCCTGCATGCCAGGCGCCTGACACGCCCGACACGCCTGCCAGGCGCGCTCTCACGACTGCCTGACTTGCCTGAAAATTGCAAAATGAGATGTAATTGTGAGGGCATGTCTGGCAAAATTAAACAGAACATTAAAAATGTGCCCTGCATCCTCAGAGGCGCAGGGCAGGTAACTTTTCATGTTTTCAGTTTGTCCTTTCCATAGTATATCCAAATATATATTTTTGGTATCCAAATCTTTTATGTTCATGCCCGTCCTGCCAGGCACCTGACAGCTGCCACCGGGCACGCAATTCAATCTCGCTCTGCCTGGCAGTCGGGCGGTGGCTGTCAGGTGCCTGGCGTGGCGGGCGGGTGGGCGTGGGCATGCCTTCCCATTTAAATCTCGAATTGCCAGACACGCCCGTCATGCCCTCCCTTTTCAGGAGTGTCAGCCCAATTAAATCTGGGGCCTGGTGTCAACTGGGCTGACTGATTTTGATCAGGGTTTTAGTTGATGGGTCCTGGGATGATATTCAAATGTCCATACCAATATTAACTCCGTATTGACATTGACGCATGTGAACTTAAAAATTGCCCTGCGACCTGTCAACTAAAATTTGTATTGACATGGAACCAGTTGACATCAAGTGTGTGTGGCCCCAATGAATAATTATCCCAACTTCATTGAACGACAAATCGCCATGAAATTTCAGTGCAGCGATAGTATTGCTTCTCATCTACTACATGTTTGCAATATTTGCCATGGAGTTTTTTGCTGGCGCGCCACTGAGGGATTGTTGCAAGTCAGTTTACACTGTCCAAATATTGTAATTTCTGATGGTGAGTATCTACAAAAAATTTCAGAAATACGAGCATCGAGCAATACTACACTGATAGCGGTCTCTTCTATCTGAACAACTTTAACAATCTACTAATATCCTATGGTGAGGCTTCTTCACGCAAATTTGGCCCTGCACAGACTAGTTGACATCCGAAAGTTCCAAAGCTGATAAATTTGTTTTAGACACATTTTTAATTTGCCAGAATGAGGAGTTCGTTAACGACTGAAATTGACGGAAATCGAAAATTTTCATTGGAGTGAACTTAATGCTTGTAGATTATCTAATCAATTTTTATATTAGGTTGTTAACACGTGGGTAGTAGGGTGTCAACTTTCCGTTTCCCGCTTCCCGGAGGATTTTTTTAACCTTTCTAGCTTCTGTTTTCCGGAAGCTGAAAAATTTTACCCTATCCGTTTTGGCCGCTGAAAAATTTTACCCGTTACGTTTTCCGTCAAAAATAGTGCGACTTTTACACTTTCACGCACTTAACCCTCAATCAGCTCAATTTCAATATACAGTCACACTGTGGAATCTGATGTGCGTGAACAATTGGCACGTGATCATGACCGCCTACAGATTGACCGTTGGCGAGTGGAGCATTGTGTTCTTTCTCACATTCTACATCATAACAGCCATTGTACTTACTGTCATCGTTGCATTCATCATGGAGGCATTTCTGTTCAGAATACAGTGCAGTCGGCGCCAGCCGCATCTAGGTGCGTATTTGAATATATTGTCATGTATTGAATATTTTCTTCCGCAAATTGTCTGTTATTACGTAAACACCTTCCCGGACAAGTTCACCACCCATTTTTTTATTTCACTTCGAATGCAATATCTCCGTCCATGGGGGTGTTATAAAGCTGAAACTTTGTATATATAAAGTTGTAAGACCCCTCTACTCCCCAAAAATGGGGGAGGTGCGGCGACTCACTACAGGGTGGGTCACCCTATATGCAAAAAATTTTTTGGCGTTTTTTGTGTCCCAAACAAGTTCACCACCCACTTGATTGGCTACACTACGAGAGCAATATCTCCAGCTGTGATGGCGGTATAAAGCTGAAATTTGGGGGATGTCTTGCCAACAACCCCCCTCACAATACACCAGTGGGGCGGCTGCCAACGACCCACTAAAGCATGGGTCACTGCATATAAAGTTGACCATTTTCTAAAAACAGCCCAAGTGTCCCAAAACAAGTTGATCACCCAGCTGCATTGAAAAAATGTTGCAACAACATACCTAATATAAAACTGAATCGGGTTGGAACACTATTTCAGCCAAAAAAATTTTTTTTCAGTAGGGCACCCTCCCTGTCCCATAAACGGTAGAATGCAAATTTCACTTTAAACCATTTTTTTGTTTCACACTTACAAAGTTGGTTTACAAAGTTCACTAGAGAATAGTCTAAGGTTCAAAGTTATGTAAACAACATAACCTCTAAAATGCCTCCATAAGGAAATTTACTTGGGGTGAAATCTATGATGTCAAAATGATGTCATTTCAGGAACAAAATTTGACACAATTTTCACTTTTTCATTCACCCCAAATAAATTTCCTTATGGAAGCATTTTAGAGGTTATGTTGTTTACATAACTTTAAACCTTAGACCCTCCCCTAGTGAACTTTGTAAACCAACTTTTTAAGTGTGATACAAAAATTGGTTTAAAGTGAAATTTTCAGTCTGCTGTTTATGGGACAGGGTGGGTGCCCTACTGAAAAAAATTTTATGAGCAGAACTAGGGTTCAAATCTGATTCAATTTTATATCAGGTATGTTCTCACAACATTTTTTTGTAATGCAGTTGGGTGGCGAACTTGTTTCTGACACTTGGGCTGTTCTTCAAATAATTATCAACTTTATATGCGGTGACCCATGCTTTAGTGGGTCGTCGGCAGCCGCCCCACTGGTGTATTGTGAGGGGGGTTGTTGGCAAGACATCCCCCAAATTTCAGCTTTCTACCGCCCTCACAGCTGGAGATATAGCCTTCAAAGTGTAGCTAATCAAGTGGGTGGTGAACTTGCTTGGGACACCAAAAACGCCACAAAAATTGTTGCATACAGGGCGACCCACCCTGTAGTGAGTCGCCGCACCTCCCCCCATTGTTGGGGAGTAAGGGGGTCTTACAACTTTATATATACAAAGTTTCAGCCTTATAACACCCCCATGGACGGAGATTTTGCGTTCAACGTGAAATAAAAAAATGGGTGGTGAACTTGTCCGGGAAGGTGTTTATTAGGGTACTGTATGCGTTTATTTTGTGTGCGCCGCGGCTATTGGCACCCTTTTTCTGACCGGTACCATTTGGAATGACAACCCTTAGAGAAAAACCAAACTTCTGATCCGAACCCCAGTTGGCCGGTGTTTTTTTAAACCGTTTTTTTAAACACGTTTTTTTATATTAAAAAAACGCATCGAAACCGTTTTTTTTAAACGGCAGCCAAAATTTTTAGTACCAAGCACTAGGTATTTTGCAATTTTTTGCGCGCGAGCGCGAAATTTCACATGCTCATTATCATTGGTGGTTGTTTTCATTGGTTTTGAGGCATTTTTAGTGTGAAACCTTCCATTTGTTCATGCTATTGTGTCATAATAAGCCGTGATATGTTAGTGTAGTATTTATATAATATCCTGCCAATGTGCCCCCATATAGCTGTTCAGTGTGATACGTCACTGCCAATGTATTTGCCTGCTCTTATAAGTTTATTTAAGCACTTTTCCATGCCCAATTTCACTTGAAGTCACGAACATTCGACAAAAAGCGATATACATAAGAAGTCAACATAAAGCGGATATTTTGACATAAATCACCACTGATTTTTTTTCTTTTTTTTGAAATTTTTTTGAAAAACAATGATTTTTTCATCCTTTATACAAAAATCGCATGCTTTATCAACATTGGCACGCTTCCAACGTGAGACATAAATAAGTGCGAGGGTAGGGTATCATGTGCTCCGAGTGTACCGTCAACATATAGCTATTCATTATGTACCATCCATTTTTCACAGGCACATCGAGTAGCCCCTATCACTCCCTACGGTTGGCTATAACAACCAATGAATACAACCTAATAATGGATTCTGCAAGTGGATTTTCCGTCAGTGGCATTTTTGGAGCCAGTGGCAGTTCATCAGGATCGGTCGATGAAACCGATTTGATTTTGGAAAGGCTAAAAGCGGTGAGTTTCAAAATTGCCCATTGACCCCACGCGCAACCCATTACTTGACAACCGAAATTTTCAAAATCGACAAATCTGTTTTGAACACATTTTAGTTTTGAACCATTTTATATCTCCATAAACGGTAGTTGACGGACTCCACATTCCGGTTAACTAGTATGTTCGCCTCAGATTTACCTGCTTTGGAAATTTTTGTTGTCAACTAGTGTACTTATCGGCATTAGCTCAATATTTTCTAAAATCTCACAGCAGCTGGGGCAAGATTTGGTGTTTTTTGAGGGGCGGCGCCGAAAAGACCGCTTCGATTATAATGCAGAGATATATGCTGGCTCAATATGATCAGTGTTGAATGGAATATCTTGGGAAAGGGTGGCCTTTCTATTGAACATTTGACACACAGGTGCCATATTGCACATTGACACATCCCAATGAGTGGTATTTGATATGGGTAAGTACGTTGATGGTACATATTTTACACGGTTACATTTGTGATATCTTAAATCGTACATTGATGATCAGAGTAGCGCCATCCTCGCTGCCGGGGGTGGGTGCAAGTGACATCAAATAATACTTTTGCACAGTGAACATGTTAAAATACTTTGGGTTTATCTGCTGAAGTCGTGCTGAATTCAAATCCACCCTCTTCAACTGAAGGGTGTGCTTCTAAAAGTACCGATCTACAAAAAATCGATTTTGAGATAATCACAATTTAAAGTTTGGAGTATGCAATACCCATATTATTCGGTATCCACATGCATGGGTATAATCATTGTTTATACATATAACACTAGCTATATAACATTTATTGAATCGTATTTTTTGTAGTACAGTACATAGGGTTGGAAAAAACGTTTTTTTTAACTCGATGTTTTTAAAAAAAAAAAACGTTTTTTTTTAAAAGCTCCCAGATATGACCTAGTGTCAACATATATAGGTATATCAGACACTGGCAATACTCTGTGATGTATAATATGACCATATAATGGCTGTGGAGCCATGGGATAGCATTATAAGTGGTGATTTGTGTCAAAAATATCCATTTTTCGTCGACATATCGTTCGTATATCGCCTTATAGTCGAATGTTCGTGACTTCAGGTAAGGTTTGGCACGGAATGGTGATCAAACAAGGTTATAAAAGGAGGTTGTTACTTTGGGAGTGAAGTTACACATTGTGGAGGTACATGGAAGCACATTACCTCAATATTATATATTACAGCAACATATGTCGGCTTATTCACCCATGGTAGCACATAGAAATGAATGTTTTGATACTAAAAATGCAACAAAACCAATGAAAACAACCACCAATGTCAATTTGTGTGAAATTGCGCGCTTGCGCGCAAAAATTTTGCAAAATACCTAGTGCTTAGTACTAAAAATTTCAGCCGATGTTTTTTTTTAAAAAAAAACCTTTTCGGACGTCATGTTTTAAAAAAAAAAAAACGTTAAAAAAAAAAAAACGTTTAAAAAAAAACATCGGCCAACCCTAACAGTACATTTTAAAGGAACAAATTGGTAATAGCATGTAGATGGGTACCTTAAAAGCACAAAATCGGATAGATGTAGATCGGTACTTTTACCCATAATAAAACAGCACAAAATGAGTTTTTGCGCTGAAAACTAACGATCTGATATCGGTACTTTTAGAAGCACAAAAAATAATGTGCAGATCGGTACCTTTAAAAGCACAATTTCGGAAAAACTGTGTAGATCGGTACTTTTAAACGTACAAAAGCTGAAAAAGCTTGTAGATCGGTACTTTTTAAATTACAGGATCTGTATTTTGTCATTTTTTCATTTTTTGACCCTCCGATGTCTCACAATTGAATTTCGTACCGCCACATTTTTTTTGAAGCGCGTTTTTTGGGGATGCCAAAAATGATCCTAAAAATGTAAAAAAAATTGAAGATCGGTACTTTTAGAAGCACACCCTTCAACTATAAACTTTATTTTTGTTTTCTTATGTTTATGTTTTGTAGATTTTTTAAATAGATTTCTCAGGTATATTTTATTTTGTATTATATTTTTTCAATATTATTTAATTTATTTGTTTATTTATTTTTACTATTTATTTTTTGCTTATAACTTTATTCTTAGCGGCAGTATTTACTCAAACCTGGTTAACATCAAAAATAAAAAGGAATACTACATCATTCAAGTCTGATATAGTGTAATAAGTCTGGTATAGCGAAATGTTAGGGGTAGGATAGGAGGGTTTGGGTGAAGGGGGGGATTGGTAACACCTAAACCGCCCAGCCATCTATCTATCTAGGAGGTCGCTCAGCTATCTATCTATCCCAGAGGCGATTTTTTGGCTACTTTCTCCGACCCCCCCCCCCTAAATCGCCCAGCTATCTGGGGCCAGTCCCGCAAGTGGAAAGAAGAGCAAAATGACAAATGGCAAGTAAAGAGTAGAGTAAAAATTGGAGAGTAAAGTAAAATGACAAATGGCAAGTAAAGAGTAGTAAAAATGGGAGAGTAGAGTAAAAATTGAAAAGTAAAGTAAAAAGTAAACAGTTAAGAAACACACAGAAATAACAATAAAATTTATTATTAATTTTTTCAACATTTTATCATTATTTTTGTTTGCTCTACTCTCTTTTCAATTTTTACTTTGCTTTTCAATTTTTACTCTACTTGTTATTTTCCTTTTCAATTTTTGCTCAAAATCACTAATTCTTAAACCTTTATCGATTTTCACAGTCAAAATCACTAGTTCATGTGTTTTATTGGCCATTTTTGCACTATATGTGTGTATACCCCAGTGGCGCACGGTTTCAATCTGCTCCCAACACATCAATTTTAAATGAAAAGTGCTCAAATTTGGTATTGCAGTAGATAAATGTACCCCATTTAGTATGTTAAACGCACACATTCATATCGCTAAATTTGCAACTAGAGCACATCACATGCATGAAACGTCACTGCACATCACCACCACCATTATTGCAATACAACAATATGCAAACGGATATGCACTTCACCCACAGCATTCACACGCATGCTAGGCAAAATTTCAGTGAACTGTTGGACAATCCTATGGTGCAACTGCTTAATGTCCATCATTTTGGGCCACTTTGGACCGTAGACCTTCTCCTTCAAATAGCCCCAAAGGATGAAGCCGATTCACTGTACCCCTTTTTGTCATTCACCATTCCAACACAAAAATCTTGCAAAATGAAACTGCGCCCTCAACACAACAAATGGGGGGCATTTATCTACCGCCTAGGGTTAAACGCCTTGATTAAAAAAAATCAATAAAAAAAAAATTTAAATCATGTTTTTTAAAATCGCCCAAAATGGGGGCATAGAGAAAAAATATGTGTATGTTAAGTGTCAGACAATGTATTGTTATGTCTATTGTGGTCATATTTTGACTGTGGAGTCATGGCATAGCATCATAAGCAGTGATTTCTTTCAAAAATATCCATTTTACATTTACTTATTACATATACCTTTTGTTGAATGTTCGTGACTTCAAGTGAAGTTCAGCATGGAATAGTGCTTAAATAAGGTTGCCAGTGATGCTACACACTGTAGAAGTATGTGGGAGAACATTGGCTGGATATTATATACTACACTAGCATATGGGGACTTCCGTTCCAAAAGTTAACAAGCGCCAAATCCAGAAAAATCGAGTTAGCTGTGGATTCGACATCCACGTATAAGTCTGCCCATTTTGGTAAAAAAATCAGTGTTATATAGTCCATTTCGTTCCCGAGATACAGTGGTACCGTTTTTCAGAAAAATCACAATTTTCATATCGAAAGTGCACATATCCATCTCAGATCCCCTATGAAAAACAGAACTTTCATTTCGTAAGTGCACATATCCATGTCGGACCACCGGAGTTTCATTTCATAAGTGCACATATCCAAAAAATAGTTTCATTTCCAAAAGTGCACGCGTGCTCCGGATCGCTTGCGAAGAGCCGGCTGGATTTCCCATACAAAATTGAGTTTCATTTCCAAATGTGCATACGTGAATTTCCAAATTTATTTTGCTCTATAAATCAAGTACGGGTATAAATATAGATCTGAAAATTTAGGTTTGTGTACTTCTCGAAAAGGGCTTCTCATTGGTGTAATTGGTTTTGCCCTGCGATTCACCGTTAGGAAGTTATTCACATTTCTAGTTCAAATTTTCAAATTTACTCCTTATTTTGGGTGGTTTACAAAATATGACATAACTCCCAAAATATTTACCAGCCGACAAAATTTAGGGACAAAAAAATTGTAGACAAATGTTCGAGATATCTGAAGAGTGCAGGGCAAGCTTTGTCGCCCAAACATGGCGCTGCCGGGCCAGCGCCAAACTTCAAAATGTGATTTTGAAAAATCGAAAAATCTGGATATGTTAACTTTTGGAATGAAAGTCCCCATATTACAGCTTATTATTACACTGTATCATGAATAATTGCAATCTTTTACACTAAAAATGCCCCAAAACCCATTAAAACACCACCAATGGTAATGTGTTTTGGAAAATGTGCACTTGCACCCAAAAAATTGCAAAATACCTAGTGCAAGTCTACCAGATATTTGTCATTTTGATTTTTAAAAATTAAAATCAGTTTCCACCGTGATTAAAAAAAATCATAAAAAAATCTGTTACAAAAATCCAGTGCCAACTAGGGATGGCTGGTGTTTCTTTTAAACCATTTTTTGAAACAGAGGCATTGAAACAGTTTTTTTTAAACACCAGCCAAAATTTCGCGCAATTTCACATACACTTTACCATTTGTGATTGTTTTCGTTTATTTTGAAGCATTTTTAGTGTGAAAGCTTCCATTTGTTCATGCTATTGTGTCATAATAAGCTGTGATATGTTAGTTTAGCATATAATAACCAGCCAATGTGCTCCCACACACTTCTACAGTGTGATCCATCACTGTCAATGGATTAGCTTTATATTATAACCTTGTATAAGTACTATTCCATGCAAAACTTGACTTGCAGTCACGAACATTCAACAAAAGGTGATATACGTAACAAGTCAACAAAAAATGGATTTTTTGACAGAACTCACCACTTATAATGCTATCCCATGGCTCCACAGCCATTCTGTGGCTATATATAACATCACAAAGTACTGGCAATTGTTTGATATACCTGTACATGTTGACCCATAACCATATCTGGGTGCTTTAAAAAAACAAACAAACGGTCATTAAAAAAACGTTTTTTGGCCATCCCTAGTGCCAACCGAGCAATTTTCATTCAAAATTGACATGTTGGGAGCAAATTGAAACCGTGTACCTCTGGGTACACTCGGCAAACATGATACTCTATACTAATACTCTACGACCACCAGTGAATGAGCAATTATTCAATGGATATAACTTTTCATTTTCAGACAGTTGATATGAATTGTTCAAGGGTAGAGGAATCGAGGATTTACAGTATTCCAGTACAACACCGTAAAAACAATTATTTGTATTCACAGGAACAGATCAAGCAGCGGGCTTCCCACCATGTTTATCAAACCATTGTTTGCTTTGATCAGTTTCAATTGCCTGCATTTTTTGTTTGAGGCTGAAAATGAAACTGCAGTTTCTTTCTTCCCACTTACCTTTAACAACAAATCATCTGCATTTGGGTCCACTTGGGAAAGCTCCCTGAAAGCTTCATCACCCACAAAACAAATTTCATGACCATCCTGTAAGAGTGATTTTGACATGTTTTATCATTGAATGACAAAATTGGCATTGTGTGAACTCACAGGATCTGCCAATATAACCACTTGCACTGTTGCCTTCCCAGGTGTGTCCAAGCTAACCAGCGGTGTCAACACTGTACCATTACAATCCTTGTGTAATGCCAATTTTTCAATTACTGAAAGCTAAAAATGTTTTAAATGGAAAAAATTATAAGCACATAATACACAGCAGCACTGAGTTCATTGATAAAAATCTTGCCTCATGTGCCTCACAGGAAAATGCATGTCTGCCAAATGCTGTCCCCCTGTTGAATGTTGTGGCATTACTTTGACATATTTTGAGCCTCCACTGAAACAGTTTGTGGTTGAAATAAAATTGATAAGGTTACCACACCCACAATTACAGCATAAACATACTTGTGATGAGTCTTTTGCTGTCAGAATATATTTTTCATGCTCAGCAGACACCTCATGCATGCCACAAATTGATTCCCAGAAATCTTCAATTTTTGCACGCATTGTTTTATTTATTTACATCACCAATGAAATGGAAAGATTTCTTCCACACCTGCTGTCAGTTTTAGATCATTTGCATTTATAGCAACTTCAGTTATATCACCCAGTGCTGCAAAATGTGAGCTGTTTCTAATTGGTACATATAGGTACAAAGCAACAAACACACCTATGCTGATGACATACCCTAGATTTTGACCATCCTGGGGGTTAGATAGATAGCTGAGTGGCCTCTGGGATAGATAGATAGTTGGAAAAAAATTGGGGGGGGGGGTTGCAGGGGTCTGGGGGAGTGTTGCGGGAGTTTGGTATATAGGCTTTTTCAGGGTGTAGAAGGAAGAAAAATCGTTAAAGTAGGTGTAAAATAGCTCAAAATGGGTATACAGTAGTATATGTAGTACTAAAAATATATGTAGTACTAAAAATAGCCGAAAATAGATAAATATGAACAAGAACTAGTGATTTTCGAGGTGAAAATCTATAAAAATGTATGAAAAATGGTGATTTTTAGCAAAAATTGGGGTATAGTTTCTCAAAGATCGCTCCAGATAGATAGATAGCTGGGCAGTTGGGGGGGGGGGTAGCCCCCTTTTCTGACCCCCCCCATTGGAGACCCTTTGACATACCTGTGCCAGCATCACCCTGACGGATGATGTATTTCCTTCCATCTGGATCATTGAGCTCAACCTGACCACTCTCATTTAGGAACGTGTTAGCCTTCAGTTCATTATGAATAGCATTGCTGGTAATTGTGATACTCTGCAAGTATAAATTAAAAGCTAGAAAATACATTGTTTGAAGTGAATAATTATGAAACTCCATACAATGTCAATGATGTGCATGAAATCTTATACCCTAAATCCTCGAATAAGACCCCAGGGGAGTTATTTTTTCGTCAGATGTTTTGTAGGGGGGACTTTTTCAAGGGGGGGGAGTTTTTCGAGGGGGGGGAGTTATTTTTTCCTCAGAAAACTTCAACTCAAATCATGGCAGACGCAGTCTGTCAACTCATGTTATTTAGGTATTAAACTGTAAACAACAACAAAAAGACGTGTATACACTGCATAGACATCATGTATTTATCTGCTATCGCTGCCGTTGGCTAATATTCTTATGTATTTTGTATTGTATCCTTTTCATATACATGGGGAGTTATTCAGGAGGGGGGAGTTATTCAAGGGGGGGAGTTATTTTTTCCTCACCTCGCCAACAGGGGGGAGTTATTCAAGGGGGGTCTTATTCGAGGATTTGCGGTAAATAGATCTATGCATATGTAATTATGTATACAGCATGCAATGCAATGAAAAGTTGGTGTTACCTTCAAGTCACTTCCCAATTTGTATGATCCAATACCATAGTTGTAAGTCAACTCTAGAACAAAGTGATTGTCTTCTGGTCCATAACCAACCATAGTTTTGCTCCATTTCCCATCATATGGCCTTCGGGGGGACTTATATTTATAAATTGTTTAAAAAAATTGGTGGTGGTACAAAAGAGTAGCTCACCCGTTGCAAGTCGCCTTGCATCCTTCCTCAAACTCTTCGTGCCTCAAGACATTCATGCCTAGAGTTTTTGTGAAAAATTCATAGCTCGCTTCCCTGTTGCCAATTTTGAGAACGTAGTGTAGTGCGCGGCGCATATTTCCCGAATTTTCCTTATCAGATAAGATCAGATTCTGTGTACTGCAGCATGCATCGGTATTATGATGCATCAATCGTGCTTTTTTCCGTGACCTGTCTGCTTATGACGTCATTGGGGGTAGCTTAATATTGCAGTCTTCCACTGAGGCCAGAAATGGATCGTTGCTAGCTCAACGATATTCTACGCATTTCGCTATTTCGCTGTTTTGTCAGTCGCCGCACGATTCCGACATTCAGACCATAATTATTTCAACTCAACATATTACCGGCCGAGAAACTAATATTTCACCATTGTAACTTTCGAAATTTTTCCATTTTTATTTTCTTCGGGACCGGGGGTTCGACGCGGCGCCGCGACAGTTCGGAATGTCAGCCGCTAACGCACCGCATGGAAGTGAGTGGTTTTTTATTGAATTTTTTGAATGTTTTATCGCGCATTGAAATTTCGCTTTTCTGGGGCTGTCTATTTTTCTCGAGTGAGGCGGTCTATTTTTCTGATGTCGATCATTTTCCTTATTGTAGAGCGCCCTGCTGAGTTGCTGAATGGATTCGACGGTGGGTCATCGCCTAAACGAGTCCCAGCCGATTCAAACACGGTTGTTTTTTCGTGTGTTTAACATTGGAAAAATCGCTGGAGGTTAATATATTTTTAAAGTTAGAAAATATAAGACAATATATATAAGATGTTTATTTATATCTTCTGTAAGCTTTTCCTGATAGATTTAAATATATTTTCTTCATGAGAAGAAAATAAAAAATATCCCATTTTTTATATTTGCTCCACGTATTCTCAGATAGATTCAATTATATTTTCTTTTGGAGGGATTTTCTGAGATTATATATGTTTTATTTTCTCAAAATCACCCATTTTGTAACTCTCATTTGAACGTGAGGATTAAGTATAGTGCCGTATAACAAAAAACGCTCGTGCAGCCATGCAAAGTGGAGCCTGGGCAGCCACAGGATTCTCTTTCGTGCTGGATATGCAATTTGGAAACTACCGATTTTGCCGATTTGCGGTCTCACCTTATCACGGAGGAAACTGGGATCAGGGTCAGTTTCATTGGAAATTCGGTTGCGGGGGTTCAATATATAGGCTTTTTCAAGGTGTAGAAGTAAGAAAATCATCTCAAAATGGGCAATTAAGTACATATAATACAAAAGATAGTCGAAAATAGGCAATAAGGACTTATATTAGGATTTAATTAGCGAAAATTGTGGAAAAAATGTCTCAAAAATCGCTCCAGATGCTAGGTAGCTGGGCGATTTGGGGGGGGGGGGGTTCAGGTGATAGTAGCCAAAAAAATTGCCACCGGGATACTTAGATAGCTGAGCGGCCTCCGGGATAGATAGATAGCTGGGCGATTAAGGGGGTTACCCCACCTAACCCCCCTACCCTAGATCCCATCGACATTTTGGCCATTTTCGCCAGTAAATCCATCAAAAAAGAACCAAAATCACCCAGGCGTACGCGTGCCACCACTGCTACGAAGTGCGTCAAAGCCAAACGGCCCTCTTCGATCACCGATGCGCGCACCCGTCCACCTGGGCGGCCAGGTGCCAATCCCAGACCCTGTAAAATGCCCTGTGAAATTTCAAATATCATGCAAAGTGTCAAAAGTCATGTAAAATGTCCTTCAAATGGCAAACGTATGTTTGCCATTTTGCAGGGCATTTTACATGTCATTTGCCACTTTGCATGACATTTGACATTTCACAGGGCATTTTACAGGGTCTGGGACTGCCCCCAGGGACCCGGTGGCCGAGTTCGTGCCCAAGGTGTGCTACCACTATGTGGCCTGCGAGCTGTGCGGCCTCCTGCTGCCCATGTGGACGCCCCAGGCGCACCGGCTGTATGAGAGGGTCCGGGCGGTGCACCATTGCGGCGTTATGAGCAATGTGGTCGTTTATGTGGCTAGTAAATTGCCCAAGGTTGGTGCGAGTGTGATTATGGTTACATGGTTGCGGGGGTCTTGTGGATAGCGACCCTTGAGTGGCTTCAGATAGAGAGTAAACAGCTCCTCCAAAGGGATAGTTTGCTGGAAAAAAATTCTGGGTTTCTTTTTTTTGGGGGGGGGGGGGGTACCGCGGTTGTTCAATATATTTTAAAGGCTTTTTCAAGGTGTAAAAGTAAGAAATTGTACATAAATATTACTGTTGTTCCAATTTTCAGGATTGCGTGCTGAAATTTCCCTACACTCCAGCCGTCGACAAGACTATGATGTTTTGCAAGCTCAACAGTTGTAACAAGGTGCTCGACCCCATGCAGGACATCAAAGGACACATGTTTGAGGTGAATTTCGTTTTTATAATTCTAAAAGATTTTTCGTTGTGCGATCGCTAATTAAGGGGAGTTTTAGATTTGGGTTATAGACCTCTGGTCACCTGAATGGCTAGATAGTGGAAGGGACACTAAAGTTAATATATTGCTAGAAAAAGCGACGGTGGCTCTGTGCTCTGACGCACGTTTGTGTCGAGATTTGTAAAGTGTGGCGATCTTTGTTCACATTGGCCCTACACACACTAGTTTTCACCGTGACTGATGTGAAAAATGAAATGGCGACATATCGACATCCAGCCTACACTTTTGGTATGCTATATGTGTTTTAGTTATAAAATTTTAAAATTGCTTTAATTGAAATTAAATAAAATCATTCAACCGTGTTCATTAATATGCATTTGAAAAAATTCAGTTTTCACACGAAGTCACGGTGAAAACTAACTAGTGTGTGTAGGCACAATAAATACGTAGCTCTCTGTGTAAATGGCGGTTTCACCGGCGAGAACTCGGTGCGCATGTAAACCCGGTGCACATGTAGACCAGGTGATCGGGGGGCAAGGGACATTTAAAGGATTCCAGGACATATCCAGGAGTGGGGGACTGTTTGTTTACTGAATCCGGTTATACGGGGGGGGGGGGGGTGGCTCAGCACTCCTCCTAAAATTTTACCTTTTTGGTGACGGAATAGTGCTGGCACCATTGGTGTTGGCGCCAAAAATCCCTGATGTGTAAATATACATGTATAGAGCGACGGGCACGCCATTCGGTGTATTTTGTAGAGAATTGACAGTAAGAGGACCGATTTACTTATAAAATATCGGTGCGATGGAAAAATGCGGGAAATTTAACCTAGATGTGCACCGGGTTTACATGCGCACCGGCACAGACCCGTTTCAAACCCCCTCCAAGGGATGGCCCCCTTTTTCACCCCCCCCCCTCCCCCAGTTCCTACACTACAACACAAAAAGCCAACCCTAGGCACACGGGCGCGCCGTACGCTGCGCGGCGTGCATGGCTTCGCAGCCGGCCGGCACGGTGGCGCTGCTCACCTCGCTCACCTCGTTGCGCTACCACTGGCTGGCGGCGCACATGAGCGACCGGAACCACGTGGTCGGCCTGCTCGACGCCGCCGCCAGGAGCTCGCTCCTGCACCAGGCTGGCATGGACACGGACCAGAGTAACGATGTTGCCAGTGCGTTTTGTATGCATTGCCAGGCTATGAATGGCCTTGCGCATACTAGTTGACGACGACACCAAATGTCAACTGGTTCAGGTCCCAATTCGAAGCTTTCTGGAGAGCCGACGGATGACGTTCAAATGAAA
>OZ038451.1:23182040-23445690 GCA_964036195.1 Sphaerolaimus hirsutus | reverse complement strand
AATGTCAACTGGTTCAGGTCCCAATACGAAGCTTTCTGAAGAGCTGACGGATGACGTTTAAATGAAAACAGCTTTGAATTATGTTGAAAAACATATTGCGGTGTATGCAATGTAAATACAAGGCTGGCACGAAGTGCATGTGTATACATCATGTATGAGCAAGCTTTGAATTGGGATCGGAACCAGTTGAAATTTGGTGTCCTTGTCAACCGGTGTATGTAAGGCCTATACGACCTTATAGTGACGTGTCTCGCCCCGAATCTAAAATCCATTTTAGGCGGCGCCGCGCAGCCCGAATGGCACACGCTGGCGTCGCGCGTCGCCCTGGACTTCGCCAAGCCGGCCAAGCTGTCGGCGGATGGGGACGCGCTGCAGAGAATCCTGCTAGCCACGTTGGACGACCTGGCCGATGAGCAGCCCGACGATAACACTGAGTATTTTTGCTGCGTTCAGTGCCGGTTAGACGATTGATTCAATGCGCTGAAGTTCTGGTGCGGCTGCCAGACTCTGTAGGATGTCATGCAAAGTGTCGAAAGTCATGTAAAATGTCATGTAAAGTGTCAACAGTGATGCAAAATGTCATGATAGATGTTTGACGTCCAGTAAAATGGACATGTTGCGTTTTACTGGGCTTTTACGTAACTTCTGAAACTTTGCATGGCATTTGACATTTTACGCTGTGTGGGCTTAGATTGACACAAAACAATCATTTTAGTCTGTTGAAAAGTTTGTGTAAGAGCAAAATAAAAATTTTCGCGTGGTGCAAACGCTATTTTAAGTAATGTTTCCACCATACCATGTTCGTCCAACAAACGCTCTCAAACACACTGTGCAAAAGCGGCTTTGCAAAAAAACAAGCGCAAACTTACCACTTCCCAGCGCGGTAGTTCTGAACGAAAGCGGCGTGCGGGCGCATCTGGCCGCGCGACACAATGGCAGTACGGAGAACCGGCAGCAGATGATCGTGTCTTTGCGCGCGTCTTGGCCCAGTGCCAATGGATCGCACTCGCTCGGCTTTCAGTGCCCAAAGGGGTGTGAAATCAGGGCCTGCTCGCTACAGGGGTTGCAGAGACACTTCTATAAGAAACACAGGTTATTTGAAGGAGCTGTGTACGTTGAAAAATAAGCCATCTTTAAACTGCATAAATTGTCTCAGAGCTATTTACATCTAAACAAATTTTTGTCCGACTTTTTTTTAAACCTTTTCCGGTCCCTCGAAAACATTATCAAAATAAAAACGAAATTATGTGGCGTCGAGCTCACCCGACGTTTAGGGGATAGTAGCCAAAATTTTCGCCTTGGTATAGATAGATAGCTGTGCGGCCTCCGGGATAGAAAGATAGCTGGAACGTTTGGGGGGGGGGGGGGTAACCCGCGCAATTTCTCATACACATTACCATTGGTGGTATTTCATGGGTTTTGGGGCATTTCTAGTGTAAAAGCTTCCATTGATTCATGTTTAGGGTTGGCCGATGTTTTTTTTTAAACGTTTTTTTTTATTAAAAAAAACGTTTTTTAAAAAACAACAACATGATGTCCGAAATGTTTTTTTTTTTAAAAAGCATCGGCTGAAATTTTTAGTACTAAGCACTAGGTATTTTGCAAAATTTTTGCGCGCAAGCGCGCAATTTCACACACAAATTGACATTGGTGGTTGTTTTCATTGGTTTTGTTGCATTTTTAGTATCAAAACATTCATTTCTATGTGCTACCATGGGTGAATAAGCCGACATATGTTGCTGTAATATATAATATTGAGGTAATGTGCTTCCATGTACCTCCACAATGTGTAACTTCACTCCCAAAGTAACAACCTCCTTTTATAACCTTGTTTGATCACCATTCCGTGCCAAACTTTACCTGAAGTCACGAACATTCGACTATAAGGCGATATACGAACGATATGTCGACGAAAAATGGATATTTTTGACACAAATCACCACTTATAATGCTATCCCATGGCTCCACAGCCATTATATGGTCATATTTAACATCACAGAGTATTGCCAGTGTCTGATATACCTATATATGTTGACACTAGGTCATATCTGGGAGCTTTTAAAAAAAAACGTTTTAAAAAAAAAAAACATCGAGTTAAAAAAAAACGTTTTTTTTCCAACCCTATTCATGTTACCGTGTAATAATAAGCCGTGATATGCCAGTGTAGTAAATAATATCCAGCCAATATGTTCACACTTCAACAGTGTGTAACATCACTGTCAATGTATGAGCCTTCTCTTACAACCTTATTTAATTAGCACTATTCCATGTTGAACTTCGCTTGAATTCACGAATGTTCGACAAAAGGCGATATATGTAATAAGTCAATATAAAAATGGATATTTTTGAAAGAAGTCACTGCTTATAATGCCATCCCTTGATTGAATTACTACAAATAATGTAGTAATTCAATCAAATACTACACCTTGATTCCACAGTCATAATATGACTACAATAGACATAACAATACATTGTCTGACACTTAACATACACATATTTTTTTCTCTATACCCCCTAGTTGGACGATTTAAAAAAATCTGATTTTAATTTAAAAAAATTGATTTAAAAAAATCCAGGCGTTTAAAAAATTTGATTTTTTTACAACCCTAATCGAAACCGTTTTGAGAAAAAATCTTGTCGTTGAAAAAAATCTTTTTCGGCCATCCATACGATCAATTATTAATCATGTCTCATACAACGATTTTCAGGGAGGTGCTCACATTCGCCGAGGAAGGTGTCGGCGTCGAGTGCAGTTATGTGCAAGTGCGCGCGTCGCTCAACAAAATCGTCGGTGGGCAGATGAGATCGTTGTCGGAAAAAGTTAGCTGTGTATTTATTTGGCATGAAACGGTGTAGATTTATTTAAAATCAAGTATCAAAAACATAGGATATTTTTTGTTCAATGTGTCATCTTTTACTAATGAGTCGATGTAACACAAATTAAAAATGTAAAGAAATCCTTTTCTCGCGGTAGCACTGTGTCAAATGTGAAAATGTCAAATGTCATGCAAAATGGCAAGAGTCATGTAAAATGTAATGAAAAATGTCTAACCGTAAGTCATGGACGTAGCCAGTGGGAGGGGGGCACGCAGCCGCCCCCCACCCTTCCCGGGTCGGGTCAGACAAAACTATGCCAGGAAAAAACACATTTCTATAGCTATTACTGTGCAGGCGCCGGGACTTGTAAAAACGGTGAAATCGTCCGACGGTGAAACTGCCCGCTTGTTGGTGCTGAAGCAGCTGTCAACTGGTGCGATCAAAGTCACCTTGTCAGATACCGAGGAAAAGGTACGCATTTATTTACGTTGTTTTATATTTTCACAACGTTTTTACGTTTTTGACAAATGCCCACTTTCAGGAACTCCAGAAAAGGAAGATTCTGAAAATTCTGAAGGATACTGCTGAAATGCCAGTGGAAAGTCCCTCTTGGCGTTGTCAGTTCTGCCCTTCATTTGAGCTCACTACTCGAGATGGACTTCTGCAGCATTACAAGGTAAATCATTGAATTGTAAGGGTACATCGCTTTGGGTGTAAATACTTTCCTCATAATAAATCGAGTTTACGAAACGTAGGATATAAGTTATGAGCTTGGAAACGTTTATGCAGCGGGTGTCGCACTCGCACACCCCTGTAGAATGTCAAATGTCATACAAAAGGACAGAAGTCGTGCGAAACGCAAACGTACGGTAATTAAATAAGAGAAAATTTGCCATTTACAGGCCATTTATATGTCCTTTGTCATTTTACGTTTGACACTGCTTATCACTTGATATGTTACAGGGTCTGGGAGTGCCCCCTGGGTTGCAGCTTAACAGATGGAAAAAATAAAACACCTAGGCAAAGTGCTACGTAAACAACTGTAAATAAACACCTTCCCGGACAAGTTCACCACCCAATTTTTTTTTTCACGTCAGATTCAATATCTCTGACTATGGAAGTGGTTTAAAGCTAATATTTGGTGGGTATATAGTCCTAACACCCTGCTACTCTGTGTCAATGGGGGAAGGTGCGGCGACTCACTACAGGGTGGGTCGCCCTATATGCAAACATTTTTTGAGGCTTTTTAGGTGTCCCAAACAAGTTCACCACCCACTTGATTGGCTACACTACGAGGGCCATTTCTCCAGCTGTGAGGGTGGTAGAAAGCTGAAATTTGGGGGATGTCTTGCAAACAACCCCCTCTCACAATACACTAGTGGTTGGCCGCCAACAACCCACTACTGCATGGGTTGCCAAATATAAAGTTGTTCATTTTTTTAAAACAACCCAAGTCTCCCAAACAAGTTCGTTAACCAACTGCATTATAAAAAAATGTTGCGAGAACATACCTGATATAAAATAGAATAAGATTTGAACCCTAGTTCTGCTCATTAAAATTTTTTCAGTAGGGCACCCACCCTGTCCCATAAACAACAGACTGAAAATTTCACTTTAAACCAATTTTTTGTTTCACACTTAAAAAGTTGGTTTACAAAGGTTGGTAGGGGAGGGTCTAAGGTTCAAAGTTATGTAAACAACATAACCTCTAAAATGCCTGCATAAGGAAATTTATTTGGGGTGAATGAAAAAGTGGAAATTTTGTCAAGTTTTGTTCCAGTGATGATGTGATTATGACATCATAATATTCACCCCAAATAAATTTCCTTATAGAGGCATTTTAGAGGTCATGTTGTTTACATAACTTTTAACCTTGGACCCTTCCCTAGTGAACTTTGTAAACCAACTTTTTAAGTGTGAAACAAAAAATTGGTTTAAAGTTAAATTTTTGGTCTGCCGTTTATGGGACGGGGTGGGTGCCATACTGAAAATTTTTGGATGAGCAGAACTAGGGTTCAAATCTGACTCAATTTTATATCAGGTATGTTCTCACAGCATTTTTAATAATGCAGTTGGGTGGCAAACTTGTTTGGGACACTTGGGTTGTTTTAAAAAAATGAACAACTGTACATGCAGCAACGCATACTGTAGTGGGTCGCTGGCAGGTAGCCCCACTGGTGTATTGTAAGAGGGGTCGTTGGCAAAACATCCCCCAAATTTCAGCTTTATACCAGCCTCACAGCTGGAGATACGACCCTCGAAGTGTAGCTAATCAAGTGGGTGGTGAACTTGTTTGGGACACCAAAAACTCCAAAAAAATTGTTGTGTATAGGGCAACCCACCTTGCAGTGAGTCGCCCCACCTCCCCCCATTGTAGCAGAGTAGGAGGGTGTTACAACTTTATATATTCAACGTTTCAGCTTTATAACACCCCGATAGACGGAGATACTACATCCAAAGTGAAAAAAAAAATTGGGTGGTGAACTTGTCTGGGAAGGTGTTTATGAAAAAGTGTAAAAATTGAGCGGATTCGTTCCTTGAAAAAAATCCCACGACATCTTATTGACGACTGTTCGCATTCTAACCCGCCTCAACTACACAACTCGCCTCTCCCCTCTTCTAGAACGCGCACATCCACGTGTGCGTGTCCTGCACGCTGTGCTTCGTGTCGGCCACCCAGCTCGCCTCGCACCGATGTGCACCTACGGTGACTTCCCACGAGTCGTGCGAAGCGGCCTACACGCTGCGATGCGGCAGTAAAAGAGTCAGACTACAAGTTGGCTGCGTGCCAGATGAAGATGGTTTGCGGCCGGCGCGGCGCAAAGACAAATTGTGCAGAACGAAGTTCGTCTGTCCCGTGTGCGGATTGTGCGCGAACGACGTGATCGGGAGTTATGTCCACTTGGTTGGAAGGCACATGAGCCAAGTTCGGTTCAGGGCCGATTCTGGACAGGTTATTTCTGCCGGGCCCGAGCCGATTTTGTTTTTGTGAGGGTTGTTTCAAATGAGAAGATGGTTCAAAATTTTAAAAAACTCGTAAAACAGCTTTGAAGGCATTTGAGTTTTCCTGAAAGAGGTCTCCACGATTTGGGATACCCCTAGCACTGAGTAAATATGGGCACCGGGTAAATATGAGCACCGGTCCTTGGCCATCTCCACCAACTACAGCTGATGAGAATAAGATAACTCATTCTGGTAAACTCAAAATGCGTATAAAGCTTATTATTGAGTTTTCAAAATTTAGGTTAAAACAGTGTGTGTTGGTACTAGTGATGTAAAGGCACCGGGGCACCGGTGCCCCGGTGCTGGGCACCGAAGGGCACCAGCACCGGTGCTGGTGCGGTGCCATTGCAATCTTCAGGGGTGCCATGCCGGTGCCGGTGCCATTTTTTCAGAATAGCACCGGTGCCGGTGCGGTGCGGTGCCATTTTTTTTGCCGGTGCTAAAGGTGCTAGCACCAGGGCCAAAGTAAAAGGCACCGGGAAAAGCACCGGCCAAGGCTTCATGTGCTGTGCCATTTTGTCCATAGTATGTGCTTATTCATATTTAAAAAACAGCGATATATTTACCCAACCGTTTTTGCCTATTTTGTAAACCTCCCTTCAAATAAATATACCTACTGTGAAATCCATTATACCCGACACGTGATCTGATGAGCGAATCTAAAATTTTGTTGAATTTTAAATGATTTTTATATTTTATATTTATCTTACTTGTTTGTTCAAAATTTGTTGTCAGTTTATGACAGAGATAGTTCCATTCTCTGTACAGCAACGACTCCAATCAGTAGACAATAGTGGCGATGGAGATTACAGTGAATTAAATATTTTATCTTTCATTTGTAATCATTGTAATTGCTTAGAGAAAGTGATTGCCACATCATTCTGATCATTTTAAGTGCTCAACCATTAAAAGCGGTTGAAAATTCATGGAAATATGCACTTCCAAAGGTGAGACCACTGAGAAACTGCCCGATATTTACTAAAGAAATTCCAGCCCGGTGCGGTGCCTTTCGGTGCTAGCACCGGCAACCCGCCGGTGCCCTTCGGTGCCGGTGCCATCTTTTCCAAAAGGCACCGGTGCCGGTGCGGTGCGGTGCCATTTTCTGGCCGGTGCCCCAGGGTGCCAGGTGCCCTTTTCATGCGTTGGGAAAGGTGCCGGTGCGGTGCGGTGCCATTTTTCCCGGTGCCTTTAACATCACTAGTTGGTACATCGGAATCATGGGGGTGTGGGACGTTATTTACAAGTGAAAATATATTTTCTGATGTCGAATCTGAGATCGAAATGTCCCTGATGCACCCCTGCGCAATTTGTACATTTTTCACACTAGCCCCTCAACTTGCCAATTAATACCCCACCCAGATACGTCCAGTGATAATCCCTGCGTCTGGTCGTTTTCCCGACGTCGGTCGCTGGGCCACAACGGGCGGAAATGCGCTCACCGTGCTAAGTCTCAAAGTGAAAACTGGCTTGGAAAATGCGGTGAGGGATCGCGCGTGGGAGGATCGCTCCTTGGAGGGTAGGGAAGAAAATTTTTCAGGGTGGAGGCCCAGGTCCGTTTCTCCGGTCCGCGGTGGCGACAAAAACCGCGGTTGGTGATAAATGTTTAGTTTATCTACCGTATATCCTCGAATAAGACCCCTCCCCTTGAATAACTTCCACCCTTGAATTACTCCCCCGGTTGGCCGCGTGAGTAAAAATAAATCTCTCCCTTGAATAACTCCCCCACTTGAATAATCCCCCCTTCCGTGATAGGTGGATAAGATGGGTCGATTTAAAAAATAAATAGATGAATTCACACAGACCAAATAAAGCCACGCATGGGATACAAATGCAGTGCACTGTGTGAAACAAAAATACAAAAGAATGTTAGCCTTCTGCAGCGACAACAAATACATAACGTAATTCTGAGGAAAAAATAACTCCCCTAGAATAACTCCCCTCAAAAACTCCGAGCGTCAAAATAACTCCCTGGGGTTTTATTCAAGGTTATACGGTACTTTTATTTTATGGTTTTTGAACAGTGATTTCGATATTTCTATGATTGTGGTGGAACTACTTTTATTGCGATAACGAGCATTAAACAATTTTTAAACAATCAGTAGTTTCTGCCGCGCTTAAACAATAACTGTTATCAAAATTAAACGCGTAGGAATATCGCGGTCGCTGAGTGTCGACGCGGCAATGATTCCGAAGTGCTGCAAAAAGTGCACGATGCACGAAATACACGATGTGTTGCAAGAGCGGCGCGCCCGCCAGCTGCACAACAGCTGTCTGTGCCCTTCCGACTGCAGGTAAGGTATTTATAATTTTGTCAACTCATAATTTCCAGTTCGCCAGTTTCACGTTCCAACTCAGAGTCTGCGAATTGTGCGGCGAGGATCAGTCCTCAGCGCTGATGGAGGGTCACCAGGCTAGCCATTGTTGGCAAACGCCCAACTTTTGCGTCGTGTGCGGTGAGACGATGGCCGATCGACCCATCGGTTTCTATATCAAGCATCTGAGAGCGCTTCACGTGCTCAAAAATGATACGGTGCGTTTTTTGTGCCACTCATTTTAACTCTTGTAGATTTGGACCAAGACGGAAAATCATTAAAAGTGGTATATAAGCGCAAATACAGCCGAAAATAGGCAATACGGCACAGGAACTAGTGATTTTGAAGGTGAAAATGGGCGAAAACGTATGAAAATGAACAAAAATGAGGGAAAATTGTGGCCAAAACCAATTTACCAAAAATCGCTCCAGATAGCTGGCCAATGGGGGGTGTGGTTGTGATAGTTCAGGGGATAGTAGCCAAGAAATTGCCTCGGGATAGATAGATATCTGAGCGGTGCCTGGGATAGGTAGATACCCAACCCCTCACCCTGCCACACCTAGACTCCAGATCTGTGCAACCAAGGCAACAAACAGTCAGTCACTGTGAGTGGTCGCAGGCCGACTGCGTCTACAGCTGCCCGTTGAGCTGCATGGCCGAGTCGAGCAGCCGGGCGCGCATGGTGCACCATTTGCTGGTGGCCGAGTGCGGCGCCACTGCGTGCTGCGTGTGCGCCAGGCGCTTCGACAACATGCCCGCGGCGCAGGCCAGACACGCGCTAGTGGTGCGCTGGGTCGATTGTTTACAGTGTTGGCTGTTTTTCGGGAGTGAACCGCACATTGCAACAGAAATTTATGCTCTAGCTAGGAACTATTTAGCAGCAGCTTTCCCATTTCAGTAAGTGTAGAAGGAAGAAAAGATAGAAAAGTAGGCGGAAAAATGGCTAAAAATAGGATTATAAGCACGTATATAGCCAAATCAGCTGAAAATAGGCAATAATGAATGTACTAGCGACTTTGGTGGTGAGAATCTATAAAATGGCACGAAAAGTAGCGATTTGTGCAACAATTTTGGTCAAATTTCTCAAAGATCGCTCCGGGTAGATAGATAGCTGGGCGATTTGGGGGGGGGGGGTTACCCCCCATTCGAGACCCCTGACTGACACTGCACCTGTGCCGTTTGTGCCAACCCCCCATTCAATCAACTTTCTCCCCTTGCCAGACTCACGGTGCGTGTTCCCACTCGAATGTGTTCACAAAGTGCTCCAGGTGCGACCAGGTGCTCACGTGGCGGCCAGACCGGAACGAACACTATACCGGGGCGGGCTGCGGCGCTTCACGCACCACTTCTCTGTACAAATGCCCGCTGTGCGATGAAGTAAGTGTTTTGTCGCTGACGCTTTCTCGCTGCGCGCAGTAGTTTACTAATTAAATTTTTAAGATTGTGTTTACTCAATACAGCATAATTGAGTTTGCTGGGATGAGTTATTTTTACTAACCGAGAACTAGTTGACGAAGACATAAATCCAGTAAACTCAAATGCCTTTAAAGGTTGATTTATGAGTTCACCAAATTTTAGTTCACTGGCACTGGCACTAAACTAGGTGTGCAGCGCCTTAGTGTTCAATTGACACTGCATTCAAATAGAACATTCACATCGCCGCAGGACATGGCGGACACGCACGTGCGGCAGCTGGCGGCGCACCTGAACGAGTGCCACGCGACCCGCGCCGAGGGCAACTTCTCCTGCCGCCTCGGCTGCAACGGCGGCCAGGATTTCGGAGACTTTGCCGGCCTGTGCGCTCACGTTGCCGCGGCGCACGCGTCTCATCCGTGCGGTAAGTCACTTCATGACCCGGCGGCAATACGTTTGATCATTTTCGGCTTTCGATCGGTTTTTATATTGCTGATCTGGTTCTACTTTTGGAAGTCTACGCGGTTTGTGAACAGGTTGCATAAACGATGGCAAACATAAATTAGAAAACGTTTTCGAATCTTTGGACTTTTCGAATTTTTGTAATTGTACCACCAGTAGAAAAAACACAAACGTATACTTTTTGACCAGACATTTCGAAGATGCACAAATGGCCCTACACATAGGGTTCAAACGGGATTGACTTTTCGGGATCGGGATCGGGATTCACTTTTTGAGATTTCGGAATCGGGATTAGGGTTTCGGGATCGGGATTGGTATTTTGAGATTTCGGGATCGGGAT
The DNA here is from genome assembly GCA_964036195.1 of Sphaerolaimus hirsutus. NCBI lineage: Eukaryota > Metazoa > Nematoda > Chromadorea > Monhysterida > Sphaerolaimidae > Sphaerolaimus > Sphaerolaimus hirsutus. Next base: position 23,435,343 of record OZ038451.1, on the reverse strand, counting down.
CGGGATAGGCCGGGATTGGGGTCACGGGATCGGGATTGGCATTTTTTCGGGATCGGGATTGGGGTCTAGGGATAGAGATTTTCGTCACTGTTCTGGCATTGTTCATAAAGGTCTCAAAACACTGTTGGATGCCAGAAAAGGATTTCGGGATTGGGGTTTCGGGATCGGGATCGGGACTGCTAAATCCCGGAATTTCACGGGATCCGGGATCGGGATCCCGTTTGAACCCTACCTACACACACTAGTTTTCAAATCGACATCCAGTCTACTCTTTTCATATGCTGTGTTGTAGTTTTCAAATTTTTAAATTTCAACTTTCATTAATTTAAATTCAATTAAAATTAAATAAAATCATTCAACCGCGTTCATTAATTTGCATTTGAAAGATTTTCAGTTTTCACACGAAGTCACGGTGAGAACTAGTGTGTGTAGGCACAATCCGGTGAAATTTTTTTTAGAAAATTCTACAAGCATTCCAGAAAAGGAGTACCCGTTTTCAGAAAAAAACTCAAAAATTGTCATTTTCTAAAAACCACTTTCATTTCAAGCACTTTTTCCTGAACGTTTGCCATCGTCAGGTGATGTATATTTCATGCAACGTATAACCGCGGCGCGCAGGCACCTGCGGCTTCCAGCCGACATCGCAGCGAGCGGCCGTGGCCCATACGTTTGGCTTGTCGACTAGTTGTTACCGCGCAGCTGGGAAATTGCAGTGATTTACACGTTTGATGCTCTGATAAGAGACTATTGCCTCAGGATGGAGATGTTCAGCTATCATATTTTACGCCTAAATTTATTTTCATTACTTTGCTAGAAGTAGAAACAATATCTATTTGCGCTGGAACGAGCTAACCATTCACTTCAGTGTCCCGTCGCACTGACAGACTCAAAAATCCCGCTAAAATCATTTATAGCCGTCGCTTTTGAAACAACAGTTTTCCAGTTTATTTTGTCAGTTGACAGGCTCACAGTAAGCTGGTTGGTTGGACTGTTTTTCAGAATTTATGTTTATTTGCTTATAATTTTCATTTCTGTATTTATATGAGAAAACATTCGTCAAATGTTCTATGAATAAAAATCTAGATACTCAATTGTAACTCAATGTGGCAGACCACCGTAATTTTGGGGAAGCTCATTTGTTTTGAGCTCATTTGAGTTGTATCGATCGTCATGAACAATAGTTGATATATTCCCTTATTGTGATAAACTCAAATGTATTCAGAACAGATCTACGAGTTAACCAAATTTCGCTGGTGCATAGGGGCAGCAACGAAAACTCAAATGTTTATTTGGATAAACCGATTGAGAAATAGGTACAACAACTGTTGACAACATTGGAATGGCACGTTCATTTTACAACGATGACACTTACGTTAATGAGCATCCGGTGTACTATTTTCAGACGTGTTGCAAAAACTTAGCCAGTCATCTCACTCTAACCGTAAGCGAATTTGTGGCTGAATTGTATCGGGTAGAATAGTGTATCCTATGAATTGGAAAAATACGTCAGGATAATAAACCAATTCCGAGACAAAACGACATTATGAAACTATTGAATGACAAAATAGTGTTGCAAAAATCGCGACAAAATGGAACACCGGGAAATAATGAGGGCGGGTAAATTATACACATTTCCGATAAAAAAATTATAGCAGTTTCTTTGGAAAAGACGCTGTAATTAGGTATCTACCTACGGAAAAGGACAATACGACGGGGACGCAATCACAAAAAAGATTCAACCGTAAAAACATCTAAAAAAGTGACAATCTTCACCTCAATTCTCGATACGAAATTAGCAGCAAATTCCACAATGGCGCTGCGCACACTAGTACACTACTGAATTGGGGGAACTCGTAAAAAGTTTTAGGGAACATTTGAGTTTACCACAATGTCACCTGCGACAAAACATTCACTCTGGTGAACTCAAAAATGCCCAAAACAGATTTATGAAATTTTCCCAAATTTCGACCGTGTACTAGTGTGCGTGACCACAATCATTTAATCCTTCAAGCGGCGGGTCTGCCCGCCCAGAGTGCCTCTAGAACCTGGGGGTCGGCCACGGTGGACGTGTCGCCCAGATCGGCCCGGGGGTCGCCCTCGGCGATCACTCTCAGGATGCGACGCGTGATTTTTCCGGACCTGTTGTGGGGGTGGGTGGGTGGATTTACATGACAATTCTTTCAAGATCAAGACAACACTTTCAAAATTTGTAAAACTTTGAATATCTGATCGTAAAAAAACTTTGAATATTGCAAATTACAAGCACGCATTTAACACTATTTAAGTTGGTCGCGGATCGATATGTAAATACGCGCATTGTTTGAAACACTGTTTATTTCGTCAGAACTTTTACTGGAAGCACGCCCAGGGTTAGCCCTGTAATGTCATACAAAATTTATTCATCCTCATTAAAAACCTTATCCAAAATGTCAAAAGTTTTCTACTTCGATAGGCATTTTGCATGACATTTGACACTTTACAGGGCGCGGGACTGCCCTCTGCCAAGGACGTATCCGGGGGGGCGGGGGGGGGGCTGCAGCCCCCCCCCCCTTCCCGGGGTGAGACCCAAATAGTCCTGGAAAATGCAGATTTTCCTATATATTTTCCGATGTTTCTTAAAAATTTTGCGCGCAAGCGCGCAATTTCTTCCCCATGCATTGTATTTTCAACGGATAGGCCCCTGCGAACCAATATCCTCGGAAATAAACACATTTTTGCGCATTTCGCTGCATATGTATGCATTTTTACATACATATAAAGCGGCTCCTGGCGCTGGCGCCAACGCCAATAGCGCCATGGCGTGGCGCCTTTGTATGGCGCTAGCGCCAAAACGCCTTTCCGTCCCTATATAGGGAAAAAATTTAGGGGGGCCCCGTTCGCCGGCCCCCGTAAACAAGCAGCACCCCCCGCTCAAAAATCCTGGATACGTCCCTGCCCTCTGCTGCAACAGCAAACACTCACCTGGTCTTAGGCAGGCCGGGGGCCAGCTGCACCGAGTGCGGCACGGCTATGGCGCCGATCTTTCGCCGCACCGTTTCGCGAAGGTCCTTCTCCAGCGTGGACGACCATAGTTGGCCCACTTTCAGCGTGACGAATGCGTACGGCACCTGCGGGGAAGTTATTCAAGGAGGGGACTTATTCATGGATTTACGGTGTGTACCTAAAGCAAAACTACCATTGCCCATGAAATGGGTGAAACTACCCCTCGAAGGGTGAATGATCTCTGCTCCCACCATGCAAAAAAAACTGAAACCGAGCCACAATATACACAAAAAATTGTTTGTACCTGGTGCTTACTCGTATTAATTTTAAGCTTACCGTACCGCGATAAGCATTGAAAAAATTTATCAATTTTTGGAAAATATAATCTCAGAAAAACTATCAAGAATAAAATATAATTAAACATGTCAAAAAACCTGGAACAAATATAAATAAATATAAATATCAGAATCTGAGAGATTTTGTGATATTTTTAAAAATCTCTGAAAATAAAAATAAAATTAAATCTCTCTGGAAAATCGTGGAAAAATATAAATCTCAGAATATCTTTGATTTTCTGAGATTTTTAAATATAAATCTCGCAGAGATTTTTTCAATGCCAACCGCGATGTTGTCTTACACTAGCACATTTACGAAAGAAACCAACATGTCCTTTAACCGCGTCAGGCGCAGCCACGACGGCCGCCTCGCTGACCATAGGGTGAGACACGAGCGCCGACTCAATCTCGGCAGTCGACAGCAGATGTCCAGAGACGTTCATCTGGTCGTCCACGCGGCCCGTGATCCAGTAGTACGAATCGTCGTCGCGCCGCGCGCCTGGGTCATTTTTGACGGGTTTTCATAGCCGGGGATGCATCGCGGATGAATGATAGATCGATCGCACCGTCGCCGGTGAAGTAATATCCGTCGTAGGCGGAAAAGTAGGTAGATTCGAAGCGCGCGTGGTCGTTGTACACGGTGCGCATCATGCCCGGCCAGCCGCGTTTCATGCACTGCGGTTGGTGTTGGAAAATGGTAATTTTTGTAAAATATAATTTAATCTATCTCGAAAAACCTGAAAAATATATAAATAAATGAATGTCTTATATTTTTGAGAAAAATGTCATTTTAAAAATCTCAAAAAGAAAATATGATTAAATCTAACTGAAAAAATCATAAAAAAATAAAAACATAAAATCGTATACCGTATTTCCTCGAAATACCCCCCTTGAATTGATCCCCCCTCGAAATACCCCCGTCTGAAATGATGTACATCGTGTATGCACTGTAGGTACATAATGTATTTATTGATGCCAGTGTGCATCGCAGATACTCATCTAGGTACGCTGATTTGTGTAGAGCTGTACGTATGTCCCATAATACCCTATTTCATCACGTTTATTACCGGTTTTGTGTGTAAATGTGCATTCTTTACTGTGAATTTCACGAAAATTTCTGGCGAAATAATTATTACCCCTCTAAATACCCCCTCAAAATTTCCACTCTAAAAAAATTACCCCCCTGGGGGTATTTCGAGGAAATACGGTATTTTCAATATAAATCCGCCATAGATTTTTGCATTGCTAACGGCATTTCAGTTCCAATTTTCGAATTTCCATTTTATTAGCCGTCATACAAACCTATACAAAGCCAAACATACCAATCTGGGGCACGCAGAATCGTTTGCGTCACCAGCGGGGCCTTGGATTTCCTTACAGTCGGACGTCATCAGCGCTGGCTCAATGCCAAAGAATGGGAGGGTAGCGCTGCCAGGTTTGGTCGTTATGGCTCCAGGCAATGGTGTCAGCAAGTGTCCGCCCTGTGAGAACGATAAATACCTATGATGGTTGAACAGGAAAACGAAAAGAAAAGCATTAAACATAGAAATACGAAATTTTGTAGGTGTGCAAATAATAATTACAATGCTTTTTATTGATATGTGTAACCCTGCCCGTTTTTGCTCAACTCTGAAATGAGGCACGTGTAACCTAACCTACCTATGCCCGCGTATAGCTGAATTTCCATCTACTTTGCTTAATAAAATCACCACAGTTTCGAAATTGCGAATTCGTTCTACATGTACCTACTTTCCACACCCTGCCAAAAACGCCCACCCCACAAACAGTTTCAGTCTGCCAATAAGTATCCACAATGGCGCATTGCTTCTCTCCAACCACGTCGTTGTACCAAATCCAAGCGGCGGGGTTAATGGGCTCGCCCACAGTGCCAAGCACGCGCAGCGATGACCTGGGGGCACGTACGTTGGAATTTTACAGAGCATTTTACGTGACTTTTGACACTTTGCATGACATTTGACGTTTTACATGGCATTTTACATGACTTTTGACACTTTGCATGACATTTGAAGTTTACAGAGCATTTTACACGACTTTTGACAATTTGCATGACATTTTGTGTTTAACAGGGCATTTTACATGACTTTTGACACATTGCATGACAGTTGACGTATACAGAGAATTTTACATGATTTTGAACACGTTGCATGAAGTTTTACTGGGCATTTTACATGACTTCGGACACCTCGCACGACATTTCACGTATACAAGTGAATTTTACGTATACCATGGGAAACATTTTACGTATACCAGGGAATGACTTTTGACACTGACACATTTTACATGGTCTGGTAATGGATGGAACCTGTTACAGTTGGCCACGAATTCAGTTTTGAATGCCATCAGCGCTCGAATCGCAGTGGGCGCCGTGTAGAACTTTGTCACGGCGTATTTTTCCACTACACGCCAGAATCGGTCCGGGTTCGGGTAGGTTGGCACTCCTTCGAACTGAGTGTGAAATATTCATCTAAATGTTATAGTTTTCGTATTTCCGTCTGTTCATGTTGTATTTATTTGGCAAAAGTTTGATTTAGTTGACAGACACCCACCAGCACGTTGCTGAGTCCGTTCAACAAGGGGCCGTAAACCAGATACGAGTGTCCAGTGATCCAGCCGATGTCCGCCGTGCACCAGTAGATGTCGTCGTTCCGCACGTCGAACACGTACTTGGTGGTGGCGTACGTGTACACCATGTAGCCCGCCTGCGGAGAGATACGAAAACCCATATAAATATCGATGGGGCACGTATTTATGCATTTACCATATATCGTCGAATAAGTCCCCCCTGAAAAAATTATCCGAAAATATTACTACTCCTGTGAAAAAGCTAACTACCCACGAATAACTCCAACCCCCTCTTTGATGGGTAAACAACGATGGCACATATAATAAATTTTTAGTATGCAGTCTGTAAAAAATATATCCACTATTTTGTATCTGATAAATACTCACTAGTACTGATTTTATAGTTTCAATTATGGAACTTCTGACGAAAAATACCTCTTCCCCTCGTATAACTCCCAGTCAAAACTCTGACGACAAAACGTCGTAAAAATCGACTGCCCCCGTATCAACCAAAAAATTACTGTCTAACGCTCAAACCACCCGTCACAAAATCGCAAAAAAACATCTGCCACACCAAACTACACACCTGAGTATGCACGACCCCCTTGGGCTTGCCAGTGGACCCACTTGTATACAACATGAACAGGGGCTCCTCGGCACCCATGTGCTCGCAGGGCGGCGCAGACTCCCCGCGCACCGCTGCGCACTCCTCGTCGTAGTAGACATCTACTGGTGGGTTGAAGGAGACCTGGGTGGGTTGCGCAGAGGGTTTGAAGTGAAAATGTGAGGGAATGGGGATTGAAAATGGGATCGAGATTTGCATTGGAAAATTTATGGGAGTAACGCATCCGACTCGACTCGAGACTCGAGATTTTTGCCTGACTCGACTCGACTTTTCACAAACTCGCCCGACTCGACTCGCCGATTCGACCGGAAAAATTTTGTGGTTGCGACTCGAACTCGAGTTTGAATAAAATAAGAGTTTCGAGCCTTAGTTACAGTGGTCCAATTAATTGTGCTGGGTGCGCATCATAATAGCTTATTCCATTCATTTATAAAGTTGGTCGTTTTCATGGTAGGGCAGCCGTCCACTAATTATTTTTCCAAAGCTTTAGAGTAAAAAAATTAAAAGGCACTAAAGATAAGCAAAAAGTGCGGTGATTTATTACTGGAGCAACGTTTTTCACAAAATAGACTAATGTAATTAAGGAAAAGAATTTAGTGTATTTTCGGTTTAATTTTGGTGAAGTAAAATTGTTCGACATAATTGTTCGCAATAATTGAAATACAGTATGAAATCCTCCCTTGAAAAATTCCCCCTCTTATTCTCGAATAATTCCATCCTTAGAAATATGCTAAATTTGCTGTGTCCAATTTGAACTGGCCGATTTGATAGCGATTTGGGGGGGTGCTTAGGGGACCCCCCAATTGAGGACCCCTGCAGTAGGCAAACCTGTGGCAAGACTTGCCGATCGGGCAGGGTCACGCGTCCGATATGCCGCACCACGATGCATCTCTTGACCGAATGTCGCTGAAACAGATTGCATAGATAAAGGACCTCAAAGTCAATACAAGCAGTAAAGCAATCCAACAACCTTCGAATCCGTATTGCACAAAGCAATGGCGTCATCGACAATCTTCTTGGTGTCGATGACTTTGGTGCCGCGGCAGAACGCGTCGGCGGTGATCAGCACGTCGGACTTGGCGTCGTCGATGCGCGACGCCAGCGACTCGGCCGAAAAGCCGGCGAACTGCAGGCGGCAAATGCATTTACTCACATGCCTCACAGCTAAATAATTTCTACCGAACCAATTGACAAGGCACGGGTTTCGTAGACGTGGAGTTATGGAGGTGTTGATGGCAGACGGCGAAGTAAAAAAGCTAAAAATAGGTGCAAAATTGCTGAAGATATGTATTTAAGCAAATAGATATCCATAGCTAAAAATAGGCAATAAGAATTTGAATTTGTTGAATTGAAAGTTAGAATTGAATATGAATTTGAATAAATTGAATTTGAAGGTGAAAATAGGCGAAAAGAAACGAGAGTTACAGATTTTCACGAAAAATATGCCCCACAGATATAGATAACCCTGCGTTTTCGGGGGGGGGGGGGGGGGGGGGGTAACCTCCATCCCTACCCCTACAACTCAATCCCCACACAATACCCCCAACAAACCACCACCGAATGCACGGCGCCGATCCTAGCGCAGGCGAGCAGCACGACGGGCAGCTCGAGCACCATGGGCAGGTAGATGGCGACGCGGTCGCCCCTGCGCACGCCGTGTCTGCGCAGCACCAGCGAGCACTCGAGCACCTTGTCCAGGAGCTCCTGGTAGGTCAGCGCCTTGCTGTCCGAGGGGTGGTTGCCCTCCCTGTGGGGGGTTGGGGGGGTCAGTTGGATTGTGATATTTGGCACTCGATTTTTTTCTGTAGCCCGGACACCCAACGATGGAGCGGACAAAGTCGCTTTGAAAAATGAAGAACTGGTACCCCATAATCATATTAATTTCTTAAATTATGGTTTACACGGTTTACAAATTACAGTCAGATCTAGCGATGTCACTTCACTTGGTTGTTAACCACATTTTTATCGAAAAGAATATTAATTAAATAATCAAAAGTCGAACAGATTTTGGGAAATATGCAGAAATGGTGTGCTAAAAACCAATGAACCCCCCCCCCCCTTCATCTTTGCGTCAAAATTCCACATGCATGCAAAAAACGCACAATATTTAGTTAAAAACCAACAAAACATTTGCATTGTAATTTTTTACAAATCTGATTGATCCGTGGTTTTAAAAAAATCCGAGTATAAACACAAATCAAATCATTTGAACCAATTGTCATCCGCAGCGACAGTACGAAAAATAAAACCCTCAACTTACCAATAAAACGCCACTTTATCCCCCATGCCTTTTTCAATGTTCCTTTCCAGACAATTATAAGCCAAATTTGTCGTGGCCTCCTCCATAAACCTCACAAAAATTGGCCCACGCGAAATATGAAAGTTGTACTGCAGCAAATCGACATTCGCGCGTTTTGTCGCGTCGCGTTTGAAAAAGTGCAGTTCATCAGCTTGGCGGGCCCAAAATTCCCCATCGTCTCGCAGAGATTCGGCGTAGAGGGCGTCGTAATCCTGCGAAATAAACGACAGAGTTTCTAAGTTTTTGTCCATTCAGTTATTTACTCCAGCGTAGGGTGTCAAAAAAATTTTTTTCGGAAAACGGAAAGGTAAAATTTTTTCACTTTATGGAAAACGGAAAACGGAAAAGTAAAAAAAAATTTCTGCCGGAAAACGGAAAGGTAAAAAAATTTCAGCTGCCGGAAAACGGAAAACGGAAAGGTAAAAAAATTTCAGCTGCCGGAAAACGGAAAGGTAAAAAATTTTTCTGCGGAAAGGCGGAAACGGAAAACGGAAATTTGACACCCTACTCCAGCGTCGTAAATAGTCAGTGAAAACCAACTGCAGAAAAATGGATGTAATAGCTGGGCGACAGGTGAGGTTGGGTAAACCAGCTGGCCCTACACACTAGTTAACAACGACACCAAATGTCAACTGGTTCCCATCCCAATTCAAAGCTTGCTGAAGAGTAATACTACGCAGTGTTGTATACACACATAAATACTTGATGCCGGCCTTGTACATTGCACACATATACCGAAATATTTTTTAAAGACCACAGCTTCATTTGAAGGGTGTGCTTCTAAAAGTACCGATCTACAAAAAATCGATTTTGAGATAATCGCGATTTAAAGTTTGGAGCATGCAATACCCATACATGGGTATTGGGTATGGGAATTTTGGGTAAGGGGTTTTCGGCCATATTGTTGGGTATCCACATGCATGGGTATAATCATTGATTATACACATATCACTAGCTATATAAAATTTAGGGAATTGTATTTTTGTAGTACAGTACATTTTAAAGGAACAAATTGGTAATAACGTGTAGATCGGTATTTTTTAAAGCACAAAATCAGAAAGCTGTAGATCGGTACTTTTACCCATAATAAAAAAGCACAAAATGAGTTTTTGCGCAACAGGACGCCGATCTGACATCGGTACTTGTAGAAGCACAAAAAAAATGTGCAGATCGGTACATTTAAAAGAACAATTCTTAAAAAAGTGTGTAGATCGGTACTTTTAAAGACACAAAAGCTGAAAAAGCTTGTAGATCGGTACTTTTAAAATTTCAAAAACTGTATTTTGCGATTTTTTTGCTTTTTTCGACCCCCCATATCTCAAAATTGAATTTCGCACCCCCCACATATTATATATATTTTTGAAGCGCATTTTTATGGGGACCCCAAAAATGGTCCTAACTCAAATTTGAAAAATTTGTAGATCGGTACTGTTAGAAGCACACCCTTCATTTGCAACATGACTCAACACCTTTGCATTCGAACGTCGTTCGTCAACTCGTCGGCAACGATGGAAAAAACCCCACAGAAATTGAACACAGAAACACATTGAGTTTCTGTGTTTTTGTTTTACACAGAGACACGGAAAACTCAAAATTTTTGAAAAACTCAAAACCCAAATGAGTTTTTTATTGAAGAACACGGGAACACGGAAACACAGAAAAGTTTTTTTTAATAGTTTTTTTCATTGAATTTGAGGAATACTGCGCTGTGTTTAACTGAACAAAATAAGAAATGTGCACAAGTGCATGAAATATCAACAAAGGGTCCAAATTTAAAAAAAGTAACAAAATACAATCTAAGTAACAAAATGGCACCTGGTCATTATGACAATGATTGGAATTGTGATTGACACTGACTGATTGACAAAGACACATCACCGACCAGCTCACTCCACAGAGTTGAGGGCTCACCCCAAAGCTGCCAAAAGCATAACCTGGTCACTTTTAAGGTATTATTTACAACTCTAATGGGTCAAAAGATGTATTAGTCATATGAAACCAGTAAAGTAAAATGTCATCAAAATGCCAAACGTTAAAACTTTAATTTGACATTTTGCATGACTGTTTACATTTTTAGCACATCTTTCAGGGTCCCTGGACATAAACAAATGAAGAGCATAAACAAATTTGCAATGAAAAAACCACTGTATTTGGGTAGAAACTTGCAGTTTATGAAAAACTTGAGTTTTTACAAACAAAAAGACACAGAAATAAAAACACAGAGTTACTCAAGTTTTTTCGTGAAAGAACTCTCAAAACACAGGTATTCAGTTTTGAAAAACTCAAAACACAGAAAGTGTTTTTTTCCGGATAACTTACCCGTCTGTGTTTTTTATTACCCATCGTTGCTTGTCGGCAATCTTTCAATTGGGATCGGAACCAGTTGACATTTGGTGTCGTTCAGGTGTCTCCAAGATTTTGGCCTTCGCGGGGGCTGAATAGATAGCAAATCGCTCCTCCGGAGAGATAGATAGCTGAAAATTTTTCTGGGGGGCTGGGGGGGGGGTGGCGGGGGCACAATATATAGGCTCTTTCAAGGTTAAGAAAGCAGAAAGGGGAAAAAAATCGCAAATAATCAGTAACAAGTAGCCAAAAGTAGGTTTAAAATGGCTAAAAATAGGTATATAACCATGTATATAGCCGGAAAGCACGATTTTCAAGGTGAAAAACAATAAAAAGGTGCGAAAATTAGTGATTTTGAGCGAAAATTGGGGCAAACTTTCCCAGAAACCACTCCAGATAGATAGATAGCTGAGCGATTTGGGGGGGGGGGTCTTTGGGGGTAGTAGCCAAAAATTTTGTCTCTGGATAGATAGATAGCTGAGCGATTTGGGGGGGGGGGTCTTTGGGGTAGTAGCCAAAAAAACTGTCTCGGGATAGATACATAGCTGAGAGGCCTCCGGGATAGATAGATAGCTGGCCGATTTGGGGGGGGGGGCAGCCCCCCCCCCCCTAGGATACCCCTGGTGTCGTTAACTACCTAGTGTGTGCAGGACGATTCACTTGGCCACTCACCTCCTTACTGGGACAGTGGGAGCCTGGTTTGAGCCTTGCCAATGGCTCAAAAACCTCCTCATCAAACGAGATCGCAAAGTTGGCCGATTTTTGTCGCTCGTCAGATATAACGTCCGACATTTTCCGCTGCTAATAAACAATTTATAGTATTTGCAAAATATTTTTGTACTGTATTCACTGTGTACTTAGTTAGGTACTTAGATAGCGTGAACTGCCTGCGATATTAAAAAAAGTATTTGCGACGAAAGTCGTTTTATCAGGCGATTTTAGGACGTTACGCATGCATGCAGTGTAAACATAATCAACCGGGAACGACGGAATACGGCGTAAAGGTCAAATTTTATCAAAAAGTTATTTTGCATGACTGTTTATTCCTGGCGTTGAAAATGCCATGTCCAAAAATAAGACGGTAAAAATAATTCAATAAACAAAAATCAGAATCTCTAAAAAAGCTTACAAAGTATTGAAAAATGTTCAAAACATATGCAAAATGTTCAACCAATAAAATTCAAGAAAACCGCTCACTCAGTTCAGCTAACATCCACGCGAATTTCTAAGCTCACAAGTTACTTACAATAAATCGCATGCGTGAACCGCAGAAATGCGCCATAAAAAGCGTTGTGATGCAGCGCGCACACAAGATCGATGTGCGTCCGCTGGGATTCACAAGCTTCCTACAAGTCCACAAGTCCACGGTGCACGAAATTGCCTTTTTTCGTTACGCATGGCACGGCATCCCACTTGTTGCGAACTACGGTGAATGGAATGCGGCAAAACGAATTTATGCGCGCAGCGATGGAATGTACGAAAGATAAAATATAGCGCAAAGATAAAAATCTGAAGAATGCTTATTCGGTTGCGAAAATCCATAGAAAATTTGTATGGAAAATTGTATCCTTTTACGGCTATTGAAATTTTGTATAAACTGCACTGTATTTGCAGAAAACAGAAATTCGCTTTGCCGAAAACACAGCGCATTCAAATAAAATGAAACGTGATGAAAAGAGCACATCCGCTCAAAGCAAAGCTTTCAGAAAGTCCAACAAACGTTGACATTCAACTGTGGATGGATCAAAGGAAGCCGCACGCCAAGCGACGGCGACTTTTCGATTTCGAAACACAAAGAACCAACATTCAATGAACAACGCGCACTTTTCAGATCAGATCATTTATTGCAAGTTGGCCCACGTCCAAGTTCCCGGTTGCGTATTGTACATGTACGGATTTTTTATTTACCCCCAGTTGTTTTATCAAAATCGCATAAATTTGATCCGTTTTACCAATTTCCACCTTCATTATGGCCATTCTCGTCTACATACAGGTTTTTAGCTTATTTTATTTATATTTAAAGCAATTTCGAAATTTTTGGCCAGCTTTCAATTTGGCATAAGGGGTATCTCCGCAATTTTCATAGTAAAAACTTTCGTACAGCGAAACGAGTGTTGGTGCCTATGTACGGAGACAACTTGGAAGTAGGCCAAAGATTTAGAAATCGCTATAAATATAGGTAAAATAGACCAGAAACAGCTAAAAATACGTACAAAGACGAACGAAAATGTGAATGTGTGATAACGAATGAAGTGAAGCGATTACGAATGTGAAAATTGTCAAAATGGACCAAATTTGAGAGATTTTGAAGAAAAAAAAGGAAAAATCTGTACATATACAATACGCTTCGACTAACTTGGATGTGGGCCAAGTTACCATAAACGACCCGATCCTTATGTACAATGGGTACGAGTGTAAATTTTTCCGGAAAAAGTAAAATGTGGCTCCGCAGCTCGTGCTGCGTTGCAGCGTGGAGAGTGGTCAGACAAAAAGGAGTCGTCATCAGATATGCCCAGTTAAAATCACGAGACGCAAAACCACTCCTAATCCCATGTTATGCAGCCGCGGCCATTACTCGTGGGTCTTTTTCAGTTAGATTTATGCTTTTGGCCGTGTGCCAAATCATCTTCACCGACAGATGCTTCCACATCGACTGCACTGGAACCTACTGAAGTTGGGCTGAAGTTAAACGAGCATTTACACTCGGTTCTATGGCGCTTTCGATTGGCACTGAGAGCGATTCGCCTGGCGGTGACTTTCACGCCCCTGCTCATATTGTATCCCCTGGCGTGTCTGCACAAGAGAAGTCTGAGAATATGGTGGCTTTGTGTTTATGTCGCTGCCGAGATGTCAGGTCCCACTGTGATCAAATTGTTTCAGGTATTTTTGAGAGTTTATAGCGTTTTCGAATCGTATTCACTGGAAAGTTTTTATGTGAAATGCCCAACCGCATGCACTGCCATGCAAAAATGTAGAAGCATTAACGTCCTTGAAATATCATTACCGCAAATTGGATAAATTGCCCATCATTCAAAACGTGAATTTCACATCGAATTTGCATATTTCTATCCCGTATCATCGTGATTTCATTTCAAAAGATCAAATTTGAAGAAAAAAGTTTAATTAAAAAATGCACCCGTGTTTCCGAAGAGCCCACGCACGCAAAATCGCATTTCCAAAGCGCCAAAAGAAAAACAAAAGTGCACAAACGCTATTTTGATTTCGTGAGTGTATACGTAGCCAACAATTTTCATTGATGATGGAGATTGCACTTTCGCTATAAAACTGCCAACAATATTGATGTGATAAATTGTTTTCTTTTTTTCAGTGGGCGGCAACGCGGCGAGACTTATTCTCCTCTGAATTCTGCGATCTTTTCTCCCATTTACACCGCCGGACGCGGGTCAGACGGCCGTGGATTGCCACAGAAAAACTGCTTACCGACATTTTTGGAGAAAAATGGAGACAGTGCTTTTTGCGATTCGAGGCGGAGCCTATAGGGGCTGGTTGTATTGCACAGGTTCATTCTACTTTTTAAATTTTTTTATGTGTGTGTTATCATGTTTTTGAACTGATTTTTCAACAAAATCTGATTTTCGGGAATAAATGTTTCTTTTTTCAAAATCAAAAGGCAACATTTTTATTTTAATAATATTTTTTTGATTTTAGTTGTTCTATTCTAGCTGCTCAAAAATGGATTTTTTCAACCCTAAGCATGTGTTTTGCAGGTCTTCAAAGCCGAGGTGAACCCTGCAGAATTTGAAGTTTTCACCGGTACAAAACTGCCCGATCACTTTCACAAGCAGGCCTACATTCCCGTCGCTCTGAAGGTCAGCCTTATTATAGTATTACCTCAAAATACCCCGATGGGGGTTTATTATTTCGCCAGCAAAGTTTGAGGGGGGGTTTATTATTTCGTCAGAAATTTTCGTAAGGATCATAGTAAATAGTAGGCATTTGCGTACCCAAAACAGGTAATGTGTCCAAACAGGATATATTTGGACAAAAACGTAAATAGATAGCTACACAAACTAGTCTATGTGTAGCTGCAATGCAAATACCCAGTAATAAATACATAATGTACATTGCATACATGATGTACATCATTGCGGGAGGTATTTCGTGGGGGGATATCATTTCACCAGCCCATTTTGAGGGGGTTAATTCAATGTAATACGGTATATAATTTTCCGCCACTGACGTCTACAAATATTTTTGAACACCCAGATCGCACATCCCAAAGTTGTGGAAGAAATCACAATGGATATGGAATTGATGGGAATCTGTGCTCGTTTGGCTGAAACCTTGCTGCCTCCATTGCGATATTTGGATCCAGTGAAATGCTTGAGTGACTTTCAGAATATTATGCAAAAGCAGGTGTGTTGGGAACTTTTTTGCAGTGTTCTGGTTTATGTTTAGCATTGTAAATGGGTTATTTTGACGAAAAAAACTAAATATCTTTTCAGACAATCTCTCAAAAGATATCATTAAATTTCACTGAGACTCAGAAGAAATATAAATAAAATATAAATGGATGTTTTGTATTTTTTATATACATGCAATTTTTCAATGCTATTTATGAAGCACAATAATTTTGCAGGTCGACCTGCGTCATGAAGGTTACGCGCTGCAGAGATTTTCGTGCAATTTTTCTGGCGAGCATGGCCACATACGTTTCCCTGTACCGCTACACGTCAGTAAAAATATCTTGGTTGAAACATTCGAGGTGGGCGGCTTATATTTTTGGCGCTTCTGTTCATACAGCATGAATTGTGATTGAAAACTGGCGTTTTTCCCAGGAAGGCATTCCAATAGGCCACTTCATTCGGTCCCACAATGGTGTTGGTGAAGATGTTCGTCTATCTCCTGAAACACGCAAATTGAATCGATCCCTGGCACATTATGGCGTCACTGCGATTTGCAAGATGATATTTGAGGTTGTCTTGGCATTACCGTATTTCTTCTAATAGAACGGCATACCTCGAATAGAACGGCAGGTTTTAGCACATTTTTGCACCCACGAAAACAATAGAACGGCAGCCTCCAATAGAACATTAGGTAGAAATTACGTTGGAAGAATGCCAAGTCACAAAAATATGGCAAATGGATGGCGAGAACTTTCAATGCATTCCAATTAATATGTAACCTTCAAATTGATGCTCCGATGTCAAAATATTGCTCAAGTTTATAAAAAAATTAACTCTGTTCAAATAAAAAATGTGTGAATAAATACAACGGCAGCCTCCAATAGAACGGCAGGTAAAAAAGTTAACGAAAAAATAGAACGGCGCTCTTCTATTCTAAGAAATACGGTAAATCTTCATTGTTTCGCTATATTTGATTGATCAATTATTTTGATCCTACGTTTTCATAAATCCAGGACAATTTCATCCACGGCGATCTGCACCCCGGCAATATCCTAGTGCAGAATTGTCAAACGCATCGCATTGACACTGAGGGAAATTTGTGCCTATCAGCGCGGGAGAAAGTGGCCAGGACGAAAAAGCGTGTTCACACTGCGGTGAGTCATTTGACGCAATGGCGCTGCCCACACTAGTTAACTACCAGTAAACTCGGATGTTGGTAAACTCAGAGTCGGCGTCAAACGAATTTAAGTTGAACAGAATGATGTATCTATCAACTACAGTTAACGAATATTTAACATAATACATTCTGGTAAACTCAAATACTTTCCAATCTGATTTATGAGGTCACAATTTGAGTTTACTTCTGTTAGTAAACTAGTGTGTTCGGCAATGATATATAGCAAATGATTCTCGAATTTAGGCTCAAACTAAAACCCACGCAGGGCACGACGCTGCAGCGCCTGATGCGCTCGCTGTTCAGGACCGGCATGCCCGGCATGCACGTGGCGCATGAATCCGTCCCGGTGACTGGCGTCGGCGACACGGACGAGCACACCATTTGGTCGTTGTTCCGCTTTGCACTTGGCAGCGAGCCAGATGCGCGGGTAAATTATTTTCGTGCCTGGAATTTACTGATTATTGGAAATGGTTGTAGCACCTTGTAACATTAATTGACTTGTCTCATATCCTTTCAATCGTATAGAGAGAGATACGGTGCACGTTCTGTGACATTCTCTGACTTTGAGTATATTAAATAAAAAATGTCGCAGAAACCTTATCGTACTCACTTTTTCCTACACAGTTTCTTTGCGTAAAGTATTGTCTGAAATTGTCCAAGTTTGTATGCTGGCTGAAGTATCGTTTGAAATTGATTTTTGCACAATTTCTTTCAGGCGGCGATGCCGACCTTGGTGATGTTGGACACGGGCATCACGGTGGAGCTGTCGAAGCGAGATCTAAATAACTTCCGCGCGGTATTCATGGCCGCTGTGAAGGGCGATGTGTGTTTTGTGCAACTGAGGCGTCCAATTCTAACAGTCAAGTCCACAAAATGCGATTTTGAGTAAATCGCATATTAAGTTTCAAACCCAATTCCAGCCCCATGGTGCGTGTCCAATTTGGTTCTCTCATGCTTAAATTTTCATCTTTTGGACTTGTCGACTTTTAGAATTGGACGCCTAAATTGTTTTTTTCCCGCATCATGTTCTTTAAATGAGCGTTCATACGGATTTATGTGATGCTCAGCTGACAATGCTTGAGTTGAAAAATGGATGAAATTCGCGTGAATTCATTCACAATATTGAATTTTTGATGACACTTTTATCCATTTTTTTTACTTCACCACTGTCATCAAATCAAATCCCCGTGAACTCCCCGTTAACTCACTTTTCATCCAGGGTCGGCACATTGGCGAATTGCTACTTAATCAGGCTCCGGATAAAAAACAGTGGTGCACCGACCGAGAAGCGTTCAAACGCGATATCAGTGATATTCTAGAGTCTTCAAGCGAAGATGGCAAGCTTTGTTTGAGAAAGGTATGTGATTAAATATGTGTCCTGTTGGGAGTTGTCCGCACTGGGGCCAGTCCCGCAAGTGGAGAAGTGAGAAGTAAAGTGGCAAATGCGAAGTGACTGAATGCGAAGAGAAATTTATTTTCTTTTTTTACTTTGCTTTGGCCAATTTACTTGCCATTTCACTTCGCTTTTGCCATGTTACTTCTCAATTTGCGGAACTGCCACCTGGACGACGCATTTGCGGTTGCGGTAGCATAATTTAAGTTGGGGGAGCACCAAAGTACCCAATCGTAGTGGCCCTCACCTCCATTGTATGATACAAAAAGTGCATTTTGAATTCTGCTTAAATTAAAAGTATCAGTAAAATTTACCAAGCGTCATGTTAAATTCAAAGTGACGAGTAAAATTTTGATTTTACATTTTGCCGGGCATTTTGCATACATTTTACAAATTTACTTGGGGTGCCTGAACCTGTGAATGTAGGGCATTGCTCATTAAATTAATAACATTGTAGCCTTACATAGGTGCACAACACCGGTGAATTTTGGCCCCGTGCCCATTTTTATAAGGATTTCAACAATACCTTTCACTTTTCAGTTGGACGCATCAAAAGTGCTGGGCGATTTGCTTGCGGTGGTAAGCCGACACAAAGTATGCTTGGAGCCCAATTTTACTAGTGTGATATTAGCTGTTATGGTTTTCGAAGGACTGGGCAGATCTTTGGATCCTGATATTGACATCCTTCACTCGGCGCGGCCGTTTTTATTCAGTGCCGCTTTTGGTTGAAATTTGATTACCGTATTTCCTCGAAATACCCCCAGATGGTATACTTTTTCGCCAGTTCATTAAGACCTGGTCGCAGACACTGTAAAATGTCATATAAAGTGTCAAAATGCGGGTAAAATTTCAACAATTCACCAGATGTTTGACATTTTACAGGGTCTGGGATTGTTTCTGAGTGTATTTGGGGGTTTTCTTGAACTGGGGTATTTCAACGCGGGGTATTTCGAGGAAATCGGTAAATATTGATTGTGCGTATTTGTGTACATGATTTTATTGTATTTGAAATTACTGTTTGTTGTTTTCATCTGCTTACGGCGAGTATGCACAATGGTTCTATTGTTTCTGAATATGATTGATTTGCGAAGACAAAGTTTTCACTATTTTTTATGCCCTACCTCGATGTGCCATATTTTTTATGCGAATATTCGTAAAGAAAATCATATTTATTTGGATTATTAGAATATTTATGTCCCTTTATTGTATATTTATTATCCCTTCCGGAATGAACTTATATTGGGTCGAATAACTTATGTTCACTGATTACACAACAAGGGTTCAGACGGGATTGACTTTTCGGGATCGGGAACGGGATTGTTTTTTTGAGATTTCGGGATCGGGATTGGTTTTTTGAGATCTCGGGATCGTGATCGGGATTGGCCTTTGGGATCGGGATTGGCTTTTTGAGATTTCGGGATCGGGATCGGGACCACAAAATCCCGAAATTTCTCGGGATTCGGGATCGGGATCCCGTTTGAACCCTATACACAACCTTCAAATCCAAATCGCGCCATGGATGTAAGCGATATAAACCGGTAAAATTGCAATCCGGCAACATACGATACCATTTGGCATCATCGCACAAGAACTTATTATCATCAGAAGTTTCAAGAGTACGGCAGCCATGTCGAACGAAGAAGACTGGCGCCGATGCGGCCCCTGCAATGTGGAGTTCGAATCGCGCAGTGTAAGCTTTTTCGTTTTACCGTATGCTCAGCGGACCGTAAGGTATGTGCATAATCCTCCCATAATTTACTGAATAAAATCTTTTGATAAATTTCATATCAAATGTCCCAAAGTAAAAACGAAATATGATAACAAAACTATAATTCTTGGTTCATCATTCAGATGGGTCATTGTAGGTTTCCATATTAAGTGTAATGTCCGCCGAGTATACATGCGTGTCCGAAGTGGGACGTTAGGCCCACCAGTTTGACATCGCAAATGAATGTCAACTAGATAACAATGAAAGCTTTTAAAGCATCGCACTTGCAGAAACCATGAAAGTTCAATGTCACATAAAATTAACTATCACGGGAAAATGTAAGTGACATACCCGAAATCCTCAAATAAGACCCCAGAGGAGTTATTTTTTTCACCAGACGTTTTGGAGGGGGGGGTTTCGAGGGTGAGTTAATTTTCTCCTCAGAAAAGTTGGACTTGATTCATTGCATGGATGCAGTCTGTAAGCTCATGTAATTCATGTATTTAACTATCCAGAAACAACAAAACGATGTGTATACACTGCATACACATCATGTATCCGCTGCCGCTGGTGTACGCAAATATTCTTCTGTATTTCTGTATTGTATCGTTTTCATCCAAAAGTGGAAGTTATTTTTTCCTCGACTCGCAGAGGGACGGGGAGTTATTCGAGGGGGTCTTATTCGAGGATTTGCGGTAACTAACTGAGATTTAGTTGACACTAATTGTGATGTCAACTATTCGCTCAATCTGTCATCACGAACCCCCCCCCCCCACAGTCGTACAACAACCACATTCGCGGCGCGACGCACACCATGCGCTTGATGTCCTCTGGCCAGGTGCAGCCGCCGGCCGAGCGACCGCCCTCGCCCAGTGTCAAAACCACGCCACAGGGGGCGCTCGTGTGCAAGGTAGGAGGGGCCTGAGGGACCGGTGTTCATCTAAACCCATTGTCCATCTAGGCCAGGTGCCCATCTAGGGGGGGCAACGGCAGGGGATTAGCCTCAGCGATCGATCGCTGAGCGAGTGCATAACTCAGCAAAGGGCATATCAGCGCGGCGGTTGAACACTGTCATGTTGGGGGTCCATTGTTGTAACCCTTTGTGTTTTATCCACCATGCTATGAAAAATATGTTGAGTAAATTCCATTCCCTGCTCAACTATGCACTGGCTCAGCGATCGATCGCTAAGGCTAATCCCCTGCCGCTGCCCATCTACGGCCTTCCCTAGATGGGCAACTGGTTCAGATGGACAATGGGTTTAGATGAACAATAGGCCTACGTCGTGTCTGTTCACGTTCATGGCTCCTTTTTTGGTGTTAAATGACCGTTCTCTATTCTTAGTGATTGAACGGGGTGGTCTGCTTGTGTTGGAGGTTGTTTTTAAGTGATTTGATCCAGCTGAAGTTTGAAATTCAAAGAGAAAATTTCCAGGCGTGTTCCGTGGCCGCGTCGGCACCGGTGGCACTTATTTCGCACTTTGTGGGCAAGAAACACAAGAAAGTGATGGCCGGCATTCGCGCGGGCAACACTGAGCGTTACTGGAAGTTGACACGTTGGTTTTTGTGTTCTCTTGTCTGGATTAGTTTTGCGTCGGCGATTGTGGTTTATTATTTAATTTAGCAAATGGGATTCACTTCAGATCGGCAGGGAAGATCTACCCAAAATAGTCTATAAAATCAATAAATATCAAGTAAAATCACCGCGGAAAAAAAACAAAGCAAAAATGTGGCGCCATTCGCACCTGGATACTGCAGACTCCGCCCACCACGGTGTATCCAATTCAGGTGAAATCGAGCAGTACTGCGCGCGGCACGGTTCCAGACCGCAAGCTAGCGCATTCAGCTCAGAAACACAGGTTCCCATCTCCGATGTTGTAAAAACGGAGCCAGGTAGAACCCAGTGGAAGCCGGGCGGTGCTTTACAGTCCTCGCTGCTGCAGCCTGCCCCTTTGCCCGCTGTGAGTGCGCCCAAGAAGCCCGCTGTGCAGTTTCGGTTGCAGCCTATGGTTGATGTCTCCAGGGCACCCTTTATTGGTTGGTTTGTGTGTACTACT
Source organism: Sphaerolaimus hirsutus (assembly GCA_964036195.1). Taxonomy (NCBI): domain Eukaryota; kingdom Metazoa; phylum Nematoda; class Chromadorea; order Monhysterida; family Sphaerolaimidae; genus Sphaerolaimus; species Sphaerolaimus hirsutus. Next base: position 23,413,477 of record OZ038451.1, on the reverse strand, counting down.
ATTGTATTACTTGTGTTTTGAACTACTATTCGTGCCCGATCTCGTGATTTTTAAGTCCATGAATTTTCAAATTTTCCATGTATGTGGTAATTACCATGAATTTGGTAAATACACAATGACAATTGGCGAGTCCTGCGAAAAGCCGCAGTCGAATATTACTATCGCAAATCCTCGAATCAGTAAGTCGCTTCCCTTGAATAACTTCCCATGTTGATAACGAGGAACAAAATTGACGGAAAAATAAATCCCCTGGGGAGTTTTTCGGGCATTTGCGGTATTTTGCTCATATCTTTTCAGGATTATCACACGTGACCGAGCTGTTGAGTATGACATGCGAACCCAAGTACGAATGCGACCTGTGCATGACTAATCATGATACACAATCGATTATATCACACCTGAATGGCACACAGCACACTTTGACATTTCTGGTTTGTTAACATTAGACATTCAATTATAGAGCTGGTCAATAAAAATGGGATTTCGAATTTAAAAAATTAAATCAATTTTCATTCCACCCCGGTACAAATTTTCTTTAGATGAAAAAAGTTAGTTGTTTGATCAATGACAAATCTTTTGAGGGGGGTGCAGGGGAATTTGGGGTGTAGAAAGACGCGCCACATTGTGGTGCATATGTCATCCAAATTTGGTGTCCATCCGTGCCGGTTCTGGTGCCCCTCAGTGCTCATTGAAGTGACTGCTTCACTGATGGAAATCCCATTTATATTGACCTGGGGGACTTTTTACTGGAGAAGTCACTGTGGCCGCCTCAAAGCACCTACAGGGCCCCCGGGGGTTCCTGTAGAGAAAAGTTTGGGTTACATCATGGTTTGCTTGCCCCAACTTTACTCTGGGGTGGAATGAAAATTGATTCAATTTTAAAAATTTGATATCCACTGTTATATTGACCAGCTCTTTATGGACGACACGTCAAAAAAACAAGCAAAACAAAACCACCAAATGGGTCAATAATTCCCTCGCAGCATCGCTACGCATCCGACCTATACACGCGGGTGTCCGGCGCGCCGCACCTGCCGCCCACCGCCGACGGGTTCGCCCAGCTCAACGTGGACACGGCCGCGTTGCAGCTGGTCGTGCAGCGACTCGCCGGCGACACGTGGATGCGCGGCAAAGTTAAGCAGAGGCAGATGGTTGAACGTGAGTGTGACATGGGATGGTGGAGCGATTTTTGAGCGTGTTTGTCTTTTTTCAGTGATTGGTTTGGATTTTGGCTTTTTCTGAAAATAGTTTTGGGTCTCGTTTTCAACATTTTGGTGCGTTCACAGACACTTTGAAATGTCAAATGTCATGAAGGGTGTCAAATGTCATGTCAAATGTCAAAATTTTTATTATTATTTGAGGTTTGACATTTTACAGGGTGTGGACGTGACGCCTGGCCACCCAATTATATACTGCACTCGCAGCGCGCCTGACCAGTTCCTCTAGTCAGGCGGTCGGTCGCACGCTCACCACCTTCACCAGCAGCGTCAGGAATCAGCTGCTCACATCATCCCAAACTTCAAAGGACGACCCGCCTACAGCAGCGGCCGATACGCAATGGCCTGATGAATTTGCAGATGCCGGCACCAGCGACAGAGCCATGATGATCTCACCGCCCGGTGTGTTGTGGATGTTTGGTTCTTGTGTGATTGTTTGTAGGGTTGTATAAGTTACCGTACCGTACCGCCGAATAGCAAAAAAACAAACAGGATATGAGTTCTTGGTTCTTATCGTAGCCTACAGCGTACCGCATTTTTCACGTTTACCGTACCGTACCGTTTACTGCAATATTGAAAATTTACTTTTACGTACCGTTCACAGGAAAATGGCAAATTCACCGTACCGTGTCGTTTACTTCAAAATTCAAAATATACTGTACCGTACCGTTCACAGCAGAATGGAAAATTTACCGTACCATACCATTTACCACATAGCCGCGCCGTTTGTCACCCGACTTGATCCATTCGGGTGTGTGCCTGTCGGCATGTAAACCTGTTAAAATTGAGCATAATGTAGCGATTTTTAGTGAAAATCGGGAAAAATTGCTCAAAGTATGCTCCACATAGATAACTAGATAGTTGAGTGATTTGTGGGGGTATCAGAGGATAGTAGCCTCGGGATAGCTAGCTAGCGGAGCAGCCGGCTCCCCCATGGGATTCCCGCAACTGGTCTAGATGCCAAGCGGGTTAGATGCCAAGCAAGCCTGCGCCATCCATTCATATACACTGGTACACCATTGTCAGGCGCCTGCATTCTACCGGAAACGGGCGGCGACCGAGACGAACGGCCACGTTGGTACAAGCCACCAGATCCAGTCAAAAGAGTGCCGCCGCCCTACGCCGCTGCAGACGAGCCGGCGCGCCCGACATCATTCGACCCGGATCCTAGCCCCAATTTCGAGCCGGTGGGCGTGAAAAAGCCGCGCATAGGCACCGAATACTTTCGCGGCGGCGCGGACGATCATTACGAGCGCATGGTGCAAATCAAGCGCGCTCAAGAACAGCTGCAGGTGGAACGGGAAAGTTTGAGGCGGTCGACCACTGTTGAACAGTCGTATGGGGCTAATAAGAGACCTGGATTGCTTCAATCGGTAAATTTGTTTGTCTAGCTTGGGTAAATTGCTCGTATTTGCTCGAATAATTCCCCAGGGGAATTTATTTTCGGCAGACTTTGTTGAGGGAGGGACTATTCGAGGTAGGGATTTATTCAAGGGGAGGAATTTTTTTTGTCAAAATGTTCAAGAATTTTTAAAGAATAACATATTATTTTTTCAGATTGGACAAAACAACTTGATTAGGGTGTCCACACATTTTTTTACGGAAAACGGAAACGGAAAAAATTGTGCACTAGCCGGAAAACGGAAACAGAAACGGAAAAATATTTGCACTTGCCGGAAAACGGAAACATATTTGCCTGCGGAAAGTGGAAAACGGAAACGGAAAGAATTTTGCCTGTGTAAAAGCGGAAACGGAAAAAATTTTGCACTTGCCGGAAAACGGAAAAAATTGCCTGCGGAAACGGAAAACGGAAATTTGACACCCTAAACTTGATCATAAGAATAAGAGGGGAGTATTTTTCCTCACTCGTCTCACAGGGGGAATTATTCAAGCAAATACGGTAACATAACACCTTCCATTACACCTTACACAACTCCACCAACCAACCCTCCCAGCCCTCTGACGCCGCCGCGTCTCAACCGTCATGCGACAGCGGCAGAGCGACGCCCGTGTCTGCCGCTCCCGTTTCAGGCACTGCAAGCAGCGGCGCCTTGCTGCAGACGCCTGAAAGTCCGGGTAAGGCTGATCGGAATGAGGCCGGTTTGGATGACCCGTCGAATACTAGTGATAATATGAATGTACGGAAGCTGTTGGACATGCTGGTTGGTTCTGGGCACACTTGGTGTTGAAGTTCTGGGGGCAGTCCCGAGCCCTGTAAAGTGTAAAGTCGAGTGTGAATTGTCATGTAAAATGTCGATCAAAACAAAAAAAAACAAGAGAAAATGTTTGATTACTGAAATTTTGACACTGCATAACAATTGAAAATTATTATGACATTTGACACTCGATATTGCGCTTTACAGGGCTCTGGACTGGCACCTGTCAAATTTCACATCAACACTCTCGAATCAGCGACACATTCCTTCTAAATAACATTCAACTCGATCTCAGTCGCGCTCGGCCGTGCGTTCGGACGAGGACGAGCAGTTCGTGTTGGGCATTTGCAACACTCTGGCGCAGGCGGTCAGCCAGTACCAGAAAGGCAAGCGCGGCCAGGCTCCGCCCACTTCGAGTGCGAACGAACCGCAGCAGATGGAAACTGATGTGAAAGTGGCGCCGCAGCAGCAACTGAAACAACCGCAGCAGGTGTATTTTGGAGCCAACGGCGAGCCGGTGTTCGACGAAGTTGTGCACGTGTCTGTGTGGCGGAATAAAGGTATAAAATTTTTTGGAAGAGTCCACGTATGTACCATTGGTAAAGTGCCAAAACAGCCTGTTGGATACTCCCGTTTGTACACTTACATAACATACATGTGTCAACTAGTGCGTGGGCCGCCATTAGCGACCATTTCCTGTTGTTTAATCACATTCCGCGGCCATTATCGGTAACGCGGATGGAAATCCCGCGTCTTCTACTCTCGTTCGTACAATATCCAATAGTATCCAACGGTATCCAATACAAACGTGAACTTGTGCTGGTACTTACGTGGCCCGATCCAAATTTTTTTTCATGTTTCTCAGGTTGATTCATTTTTTATTCAAGTGTACTTTTTTAGGTACGAGATCGTCGCAACTGCCGTCGAGCATTTTGTACGGGTCTAAGCCCGATTTTTACGACACGAAAAAGTGCCCCAGAATTGGCTTGTTTGATTGAACGGTGAACTTTTTTCGTCCACTTTTTTGACGCGCCAATTGGACATTTGACTGACATGCTTTCTCGCTTGGTCCGAATATGAAACTTTTTTATTGGTCGCCAGAGTGAATTCTCGCGGGAGTTGCTGCTGCGAGTGAAAAAGCCGCTGTGACTCGCGTTAAGTAAACTGCATTCAATTTTTTTTATTGTCAGTGCCCGTCCAGCCCGTGTTTAAACGAAAATCGCGACTGCTCTCGTTCTTTATGAAAGATAATTCTAAGCATTTTGGCTATTTGTGTCGCATGCCACACGTCATGCGCTAGTCTAAAATACGTGCATGGATGCCAAGTGCAATGGTCTGCATCTACCGTATATCATCTGATTAAAAAACGATAAAAATTATCATCATCACATTACATTCCTCAATCTATGGCTGAAGTTTGTGCACAAATTTTCGCCTGAATATTCATCAAAATACGGTAACACTCTTTATAGCGTCCGATCACTACAAACCATCCATACTCCCCGTTCTGGCAGCCCCATCAATTAATTTTTTTTTGAAAAACCAATGATGAAAAAGGCATTAAGCTTTTTCCCTTGATACATCACAAACCGCATTACTTGGTTGGTTGCTTTGCGTTTGGAAAATTCAGTATGGCGTCACGGGTCGACCCCCCCCCCCCCCAAGGTGGATATATTTATCAACCAAAATATATAAGGAAACGTCTTCATAGCGAAAACACCCTATCAGTTGTGTCATATTTATAAATACGGTCTCACTCAAAATGATAAGAGCCTCGAAGCGGTTGCAAGTTGCAAGCGAAAGATTCAAGCGTAGCGTAGCAAACTTTCATGCGGTCGGGCTGCCAGCGGGCTATTTTGTGTCCGTTTCAGCGTGCGCCGCTGCATTTTGCATGCTGTTTATTCCCTGGGAGTTTTAAATCGTTCCGATCGCGGTTTGCATGGCAGCATAAGCTCTGTATAACCTCATGGCTGCGATATTTATGTCGGTGAATGGCGCGCTTCATAGCTGTTAAAACGTATTCATGTTTACTCGATAAATACGTGTACTCGCGTACTGCGTAAATACGTTACGTTTCCTCCCGAAAAAATACCGGTACTCACATACTCGCGTACTTTTTGAAAGTACGCGAGTACAGAAAACGTATTTTAAGGGAACAGAAAATGTCATTTTGCCAGACAGAAAGTGGCAAACATAAAACATTTTCCTAGGAAATACTTATCAGGCGAGGAAAACACATCTTTTATGTATTTCAGAATAAAATTGAAAAACACCCATTTTTACATTATTTCTGTGAGAAAAATACTCATCTTTACGTTTTCTGTGAGAAAAAATACTGATTTTTACGTTTTAAATGGAAAAATACTTCTTTTTTACGTTTTCACTGGAAAAAAGTATTTTACTCATCTTTTACGTAGTGTAAAAGTAAAAATCAAATAAACCTTCCCGGACAAGTTCACCACCCATTTTTTAATTTCACTTCAGATGCAATATCTCTGGCTATGGAAGTGGCATAAAGCTAATATTTGGTGGGTACATAGTCCTAACACCCTGCTAGCCTGTGTCAATGGGGGAAGGTGCGGCGACTCACTACAGGGTGGGTCGCCCTATATGCAAACATTTTTTGAGGCTTTTTAGGTGTCCCAAACAAGTTCACCACCCACTTGATTGGCTACACTACGAGGGCCATATCTCCAGCTGTGAGGGTGGTAGAAAGCTGAAATTTGGGGGATGTCTTGCAAACAACCCCCTCTCACAATACACCAGTGGTTGGCCGCCAACGACTTACTACTGCATGGGTCGCCACATATAAAGTTGTTCATTTTTTTTAAACAACCCAAGTCTCCCAAACAAGTTTGTTAACCAACTGCATTATAAAAAATGTTGCGAGAACATACCTGATATAAAATAGAATAAGATTTGAACCCTAGTTCTGCTCATTAAAAATTTTTTCAGTAGGGCACCCACCCTGTCCCAAAAACAACAGACTGAAAATTTCACTTTAAACCAATTTTTTGTTTCACACTTAAAAAGTTGGTTTACAAAGGTTGGTAGGGGAGGGTCTAAGGTTCAAAGTTATGTACACAACATAACCTCTAAAATGCCTGCATAAGGAAATTTATTTGGGGTGACTGAAAAAGTGGAAATTTTGTCAAATTTTGTTCCTGTGATGATGTGATTATGACATCATAATATTCACCCCAAATAAATTTCCTTATAGAGGCATTTTAGAGGTCATGTTGTTTACATAACTTTGAACCTTGGACCCTTCCCTAGTGAACTTTGTAAACCAACTTTTTAAGTGTGAAACAAAAAATTGGTTTAAAGGTAAATTTTTGGTTTGCCATTTATGGGACGGAGTGGGTGCCCTACTGAAAAAATTTTAATGAGCAGAACTAGGTTTCAATACTGACTCAATTTTATATCAGGTATGTTCTCACAACATTTTTAATGATGCACTTGGGTGGCAAACTTGTTTGGGACACTTGGGTTGTTTTAAAAAAATGAACAACTGTACATGCAGCAACGCATACTGTAGTGGGTCGCTGGCAGGTAGCCTCACTGGTGTATTGTAAGGGGGGTTGTTGGCAAAACATCCCCCAAATTTTAGCTTTATACCAGCCTCACAGCTGGAGATACGACCCTCGAAGTGTAGCTAATCAAGCGGGTGGTGAACTTGTTTGGGACACCAAAAACGCCAAAAAAATTAGTTGTGTATAGGGCAACCCATCTTGCAGTGAGTAGCCCCACCTCCCCCCATTGAAGCAGAGTAGGAGGGTGTTACAACTTCATATATTCAACGTTTCAGCTTTATAACACCCCGATAGACGGAGATATTACATCCGAAGTGAAATAAAAAATTGGGTGGTGAACTTGTCCGGGAAGGTGTTTACTTATCGTTTTCTGTACTCCTGTATGAGTAAAATAAAAAACTTTACGTTTACTTTAAAAAAGTTCAGTACTTTTAACAACTCAGCGCGCAGCCGCGCAAACATGCGCTATTTTTGCCGTCGACCCTGCTGAGGCCACTTTCGCCCGCTAGGTACAGTTTAATATAAATAAAATACCGTCTGTAGATGTGTCACACTCAAGCGCTACTATTTATTGGTAAAAATGTGGCCGCAAGTGTGTGCAATCAGCCATCGAATTAAGAGACATCATTCCAATGACTCCTTTAAGCCGGAATTACAGCTCAGCGGCGTTTGACGTGAAATGATGACGTCGTAAAATTGATTACATCAAAATAGACAGGTACAGCATTGAAATTTCAGAATAAGATAGTTCTAGTAAATGTGTGTAATGTCCCAAGAAAATTTTACCAAATAATCATTTTTAAGTAGTTATTAATTTAACGTCAAAATTTTTTGGTGACATAAAATGTTTGACGTGAAATGTTGACGTAGAATGTGTAAATTTACACGTAAAATTAATAACTTATTAAATAATAATTATTTTCTTAATTTTTTTAAGGAATTTTAGGAAAAGTGAAGTTTTTTCAAATGCTGATTAATCAACACGGTTGAATGATTTTATTCAATTTTAATGTGAATTGTAATAAATGAAAGTTTAAATTTGAAAATTTGAAAACTAAAACACATAACACGCTAAAAAGAGTAGCCTGAATGTCGCCATGTCGCCATTTATGTTTTCACGGTGAAAACTAGTGTGTGTAGGGCCATCGAACCCCAGCGAACCCCCCCCCCCCTCACAAAAACCTCAAGTATACACCTGATTAGTGATGGAATGGCACCATTTGAGGGCGCCAAAGTACGGGCGCCGGCTCGCCCCCCCCCCCCTAAAATTTTATCTACAGAGTGCTGGAATGGTACCATAGCGCTGGCGCCATTGGTAGGCGCCCCGCCATGGCGCCATTAGCGTTGGCGTTAGCGCCAATACCTGCCACATATGTATGTAAAAATACATACATATACAGCGACAGGCGAAAAATTGAGGATTTTTTCATGGCTTTCCTTCTACAGGGTGATCAAACGATCTGGTGAAAATGCCATATGTGTGGTAGAAAGCTGCGCGCTTGCGCGCAAAATTTTTACAAAAAAAATTTAAAAAATTATCTTACTGTTGCATTTCCCGGGGGGGTTAGTTCTCACCCCGGGAAGGGGGTGGCTGCAGCCCCCCCCCCCGCCACCCTGGATACGGCCTTGGTTCTATTAGAAGAAACACGGTAAACATGCCTCACCCGCCCCACGAAGTAACCTATGAGACATGAGACAGTCTGTTTTATTGAATTGTGGCGTTGTTGCACAAAATTCCGTACGTTGTATGCTTCTAAATATTTATGAGCGTTGTATTTATTTATGGATAAAATACTCATGTGCGCCATTGCAGAGTGAATGTTCCCAGGCTATGAATTTGCGTTAATTTATTTTTGTTATTACAGGAATGTTTGCACAGATCAGTTTTCCTTATACTTTTTTTTTCTAGGAGTAGGCATATGCTGAAGAAAGCTAAAAGGAAGCGATCCAATATTTAAAAAAGATATTTCACAGTATAATAATGAAACCACTGAAACCCGGGTATTTTCTGTAGAAAAACGTAACAAAACTTAAGGGTATTTTCGGAAAAAATGTAAATGTAAACGTAAGTATAAATATCCGAAATACCCGGGTAGTTCGGGTAAACCTGACACTGCCAGTGCGTGCAACACTGCGTTTCCTTACAGACTGCCACATTTATTGTCACTTGACAAAGTGCCAAATTGACATCAAGGGCCAGTCCCGCAAGTTGACAAGTACTTTACTCTTCACTTTTGACTTGACTCTTGACTTTGTCGCTTGCAAAACCGGTACCAGGTCAACAAGAGCAAAGTCAAGAGTCAAGTCAAGAGTGAAGAGAAAAGTACTTGTCAACTTGCGGGACTGGCCCCTGATAATCGGTTGCCCCAGTCTTCCCTGCACGGCCACTATAACACTGGTGATGAGTGCACTCTCGCGTTTTAACAAATTTATCAAGGCACTATTCATGTAGGTTCAGTCGCCCGACCAAAGGTGCTCTGAATGCTAATTGCGGATGCTAATTGCGATTTCTGTTGAGCTGAGAAGACTGGGCTAGATTCATGTGTGTGTATGTTTTATACTGTTTCTGTTTCGGTTTTAATTGCGCCGGTGCTTTTACGAATGGAGGAGTTGTGGTCGGAATCGGATTATCTACTTTATTTTATTTGCTCGCATATGTGTCCCGCGATCATTTTTAGCTGTCTGGTGTAAAAATGGAGACAGACTTGATAATTAAAATCGGGGTGATCTTGTAAAAATTCCAACAATCACTGCATTTTTGCTATTCAAGTCATAGACCGGATTATCCCTCTATGTATACTCGACGGACCGCAAAGTAGGTATGCGTCTAAAATTACTTATGTCTTAGTCGATAACGCGCCATCTGGATACTTATGCGCACACTTTCACAAAAAAAGCTGGAAAACGACTAATGCGTTTTTCCTGAAACGTTTTTTTGGAACAATTTTTTTATCGACGATGACGTCATGATGGAGTGTTTCATTCAGTAAAATGCTTGGCCTACGAATCCCGTGGTATATTTGTTTTATAAATAACAGGTATTGTTTGAAAGAAGTAATTCATTTCGCATCATATCTATACGACGGTAATTTTTTCTAGGGGGCCGTGCACAAGGATATACAGGGTGCGGCAATTAAGACATGCGCTCTAGATTTCGATTAACTTGTCACTGGGTGGTCGGATTAACGTCAAATTGTAGGTCAACATTAACAACTAAATAGGAGAGGATCCCTGAGAACATGGCTGCTATAGCTCTGTTCGTTCTCTAGTTTTTGTCTAGGATTAGTGGCGCGCGCGAATGAATTTTGTCATGCTGCTGCGAAAAAAAAGAGAAAAAAAACAATCCCAAACCCGATCCGGGTTCCGAAAGTGGATCCCGTTTGAAACCTATCACGGGGTGGTGGTAAAGTGACAATTACGCATTTGCATGAATAACTTGAGAACGAGTGGAGCTATCGCAGCCCTATTTTCAGGGATTCTTTCTGATTTAGTTGTTAATGTTGACGTAAAATTTGACGTTAATCCGACCACCCAGTGACAAGTTATTCGAAATCTAGAGCGCAGTTCTAAATTGCCGCACCCTGTACTGTAAGTTGCTTAGTTACCGCGTCGCAATGGTATTCAACAAATAAGTCGGTAGGATTTAAAATCATAAATCGCCTAATCAACCACCATTGTGCTTAGTTGAGCCGGTCCTCTGAGCAGATTTACGTTTCATATCCGGCAATATGTGGCAGCCATTATGTTGATTGCACTCGATAGCGCCCTCCCGCCTTGCTTGCAATAAATAATGCATCGAGTGTGTCGGTTTTCATTCGAAAATTTTCTCATGTGCCTGGCTATAGTCTGCCGACGTGGCACATTACAATGAAAGCTACCATATTCTATCTGAATAAGCCAACATACAGTATGTTTTTTCTCAGCACATCACATTTCTCCCACAATTGGTCAATTTGTGTCCAATTTTTCACGTGATCTTTATTCATCAAAATATGGTATCATTCATATCTATAGCGATCCGTCCATCCAGTATACCTATTTGTTTGAATATGAAATAATAGGTTGGCATATAAATAAATGTCATGGGCTCGTTTGTTTTCATGGGTTCATTGTCTCTTTATTTAAATGTCAGAATGAAATTGACTGGCACCTTGCGAGGTTTTTATATCAAAATGTGAGCGTAATATCGCATGTGAATAAAATATAGGTAAATGTTTTGCATATAAAATTTCATGTGAATGCTAAAATATTAAATTTAGACATATTCTTAGTATTTTGAAAGATAGGCCTTCCACTGATATTGTTAATGGAATATTTGTTTGTGTTCTTCATAAAGTTCAACGAAGGCAACTTCAAATCTTTTCACACAAACGATTTCACTCTTAAGTGCCTCTAGGCACACTAATCGAAACATTCAAAACAGATAAATAGCTTTTGAACACATTTGATTAATCATATCCATGTAAATCGTATCATTAAATATACATGACTTAAATGAATGAATATCCATATTAGATTATTTTTGATCGCCGTCAAAAGTATTTGATGGACTCATTCGACTCATCGCCGCCTCATTCCAGTAAACTCAAATGTGTTTAAAACAGATTTTTCAGCTCAGGAAGCTTCTCTTGTCAACTAGTGTGCTTAGTGTCTAAATGACATGAGTGCACGACATTATGACATGTATTTACGACATTACAAGCTTCTAAGAGAGTAAATTATCAATCAAATCAACGTATACTCGGTTGACCGCAAAGTATGCGCAGAATTCTACCATAATTTGATGAATAAAACTTTGTGATTAGTTTCTAAATTAATTATTCAATAATATTTACAAATGAGTATTATAATGAAAAACTGTAAATATGAACGAGAAAAATGCCAATGAAACACATAAATACCATAAACTTCTAGAAACCATAAATTGCGAAGCAGCATAATTGGTCCCAGTTTCTATAAAATATAAAATACTGACTAATTTAGCTCCTAATAATGATAGCCATCCGTGCTCATGTGCTATCTGCACTTGACTGGTTCCATGCATTGCAAGGCTTCATGCTGAGAGAGTAGTCAATTGCTCGGAGGTGTTACTACGTATGCTTAGCTTGGCATACTTGCCTTCAATCGGCAGCTATCTAAAAGGTAAAGTGTATTCATACCGTATTTACCCGAATCATCCCCCCCTTGAATAATCCCCCCACCGGTGGAAGGAAGATACTGCAAGTATCTTTGAAAAACGATCGATGAAGCCGTACCACGCAAAAGAAGTGTGTCTGGTTTGATTCATCGAATGCAAATGCAGCACGTCCGGTGTGCAAAGCAGAGTTGTTAATTGTACTGAACTTACGTTAAGTATTTTTCTCTTACTCACCTCGGAGTACAGAAAACGTAAAGTATTTTTTATACATTTACACTGTGTAAAACGTGAGTAAAATACTTTTTTCCAGAGAAAACTTTTAAAAAACGAGATTTTTTTCTGTGGAAAACGTAAAAACGGGCATTTTTTCTCACAGAAAACGTAAAAGTTAGTATTTTTTTCTAACATAAGTCTATTTTTTTCTATTTTTACTCTGGTATAATTACATCAAAGATGTGTTTTTCTCTCCTGGGAAGTATTTCTTAGGAAAATGTCTTATGTTTGTCACTTTCTGTTATGCAAAATAACATTTTCTGTCCCCTAAAAATTACGCTTTTGTACTCGCATACTTTCAAAAAGTACGGGAGTAAATGAGCACCGGTATTTATTCCGCGATGAAACGTAAGCGTATTTACGCAGTACTCGAGTATACGTATTTATCGAGTAAACGTAAATACGTTTTAACATTTATGGTCTAAAGGTGCAATGGAATACGCACTACCAAACAGGACACACAGTGTGATAGAAACATGTTTGAAAATTTTGACAAGATAATGACCCCCCTTGAATAGTTCCCTCGTGTAAAAAGGCCGACGAAATAATCATTCATCAGGTGATTTATTCGAGTAAATACGGTATAATGCACACGCTTCAAAGGTGTCCCTCTGCGTGTGCTGCGAGGGCGGGTGGAAACAGCCACTCATAAGCCACATTTGACCCATACACTATTTATTTAGAATTTTTGCGCGATATCCGCGCCTGTATTCATTTTGAGAGAATTTACTTTCATTTCAAAGTTAAAATTAAAAATTATTTTTTTACGTTGCCACAGCACATATTTAGCTTGCTTATTATTATCATTCCTTCAAAAATTAAAGGCGAATGAAGTATATGATGCTTTAGGACTTCTTATAACGCGCTTCATAAAAATCATACACCCGGCTTCAATTGCCACACTCCGTGTATAAAATATAATTACGTAAATATACTCTATTATTACGACCCCTCTCCAATAAAGTGACCCCTTCAATAGTGCGACCCCCAGAGAAAAACACTATATAAAAAACGACGTTACCAAGCTATCGAGCTATCTGGAGCGATTTTTGAGAAATTTTACACCATTTTTTTTGCTGAAAATCGCTAATTTTCATTCCTTTCTATAGCTGTTCACCTCCTAGTCCTGTGTCTGTGTCTAACTGCCTATTTTCAGCTATTGTCTGTGTCTGTGTTTGTGTCTAACATGTGTCTAACTGCCTTTTTTTAGTACTACCTACCTATGTTTTACCTATTTTGAGAATACGGCCAAATAAAATGCGACCCCTCCAATAATGTGACCCCTAAAAATGTTCTGCAAACATAAATGCGACAGTCGTATTAATAGAGTATTTACGGTATTTCTCGGCCCAGCCTAATGAATCATTTTCATAACTCCCCGTTTTTTCATTATTAAAATTGACTGCCTAGTGGCTATACCGAGTGTAGCTCATACTTTGCGCAGAATCCTACCATAATTTAATGAATAAAATCTTGTGATGAATTTTGTAATTTATGATTCCAAAGTAAAAAACGAAACATGATGGCGAAACATAGGTACAATTTTTGGTTCATTATTCAGATAGTTTATGGTAGATTTCTATACTAAATGTTATGTCCACCGAGTTATAGCCATCAAAAAGCCATATATAACAACCTAGCATCGATGCGCGTAGCCCCGAGTGACAGCGGGGACAACTTTTCACCCGGCGCCGCCTCACCCGCGTGGGGATTGCCTTGTCAGCTTGACGCGTCGCAACCGAACCGGCCGCCAGCGTGCAAACAGCATCGATTACCGTATGTCTCCGTGTAAACCGCCACCCCCGTGCACAACGCCCCCGGGGCGCTATGCTTGGTTTTAAAAACGTTAGCCAAGTTGAAATATTCACATGACAAATTAACCTGAATTGTAATGAAATGTCCATCTGGTTTGAAGTGTTCGAATGCAGTGCAATGTGGCACACATTGTTAGACCGCAGTATGCACGTTTTTTCCATTGAATTCGCTAATCGCTGGGAGCAAACACAAAATATGTAAATATTTCAGCAAAAATTTTCTGTGCATAACGCCCCCTACTAATGACTTAACGCCCGGGCGTTATAAAAAGTTTTTAAAAAAGGTTGCCGAAAAGTGCCTCGGTTTTGTATAACACCCTGGCGGTTTACACGGAGAAATACGGTAGGTCCCGCCAGCATGAAGTGGTGATAAACGCGTGCCGAATGTGTTCTGCTGTTAGATTTAAGGCCCAAGAGTATTATAGAGTCTGACACGTTTTCCGTTTTGCGGCATTCTGCCCATCCAGCGCGATATTCAGCCGCTTGAACCGGCATTGTGGCGCTTCTGAAACTTTTTTTTGGCAGTTATGCTCAGATTTTGCGCCCGTGCGGCGCGTGAATGGCTTCATTTCGACGCGCGTCAACTTTAGTAGCAAGCTGGATATGATAGGAAGTACATGCGTTTTTATTTGAACACTATTATATGTCTGCTGGATAAACTGGACAGTCGAGGAGTGTAGTTTTTGTTGGTAAATATGGATGGAAACACTGTATGTAACTCTATCTTAGGTAAATACTGTGTTCCGAACTTTCGATAGTGTGTACCGTATTTCCTCGAAAAAAACCCAGGGGATTTATTTTTTCAGGTTGGAACTTTTGAGGGGGGTATTTCGAGGGGGGGGGGCTTATTCGAGGGGGGTTTATTATTTCCCAGAAATTTTCGCGAAATTCCTAGTAAAGAACACGCATTTACATACCAAAAACCAGTCATAAACGCGACCAAATAGGGTATTACTAAACATATAAGCGTACATCTTTACACAATTAAGCGTGTATGAGTATCTGCGATGCAAACTGGCATTAATGCTACGATTACAGCTCGACGCAAAATTCCAGCGTAAAATTTTCAATTCCATCGCAAAATTTATTACATGAAAGTCGATGATGACACAAGTCTGCAATTTTTCATGGACAATATGTTTATCAATACCTTCATTGTGAGAAAGGGTCATCGTCCACGGTCACTGCTATTTGATTGTGAAAATTCAATAATTTCAATTTTACGTTGAAATTTTATGCCAGCTGAAGAAAAATCAATTCAACGCTATGTCATTGCATGCAATCACCTGGCGTAGAATTGACTTTTCTACAGCGTGCATAAAATTTCAATGTAAAATCGAAATTTTTGAATTTTCACAATCAAATAGCAGTGACCATGTGTCATGAATTTTCACTCAACTACTTTTTACTCAACCAATTTTCTAATCTGGCACTGTGCCAAGTTTTACCAGTCTCACACTTGCATGTTGATTGAGCGTCAAAGTAAGGCAACGGAAAATCGACTACCGATTAAATCGCAACGCACAATGGTAAATCCACCAAAGTGAATTCACAGGTGTACATCACATCGAATTAGTTAGTTAGTAGCGAATCGCGTATTTCTCAACGCAGTAGATTAGTTGAATGTCTAATTTACACCAAGGGGTCCAAAGTTTTTTAGAAGAGTTTTTATTTTAGGCGATTTTTTAGACTCCGAATTCACACATCAAATAGGTAGAGCATTGGAAACAACTGAGAGCGGTTTCAAAACCAGCGGCACAAAACTTTCAAAAAAAACTTGAAAACGAAGTAATTTGACTGAATTGACCCTCACTCCAAGTTACGGTAAGCTTTTATACGCATCAGCATAATATAAGTCCAGACTGCGCTTCCACATACCACAAGGCAACAGCTCACAAACAATTTGACGGACACACGTAATTTCAATTCAGGCATACCTAAAATTTTTCAGGGTGTCAGTTTTACGGATATGTCAATCAAAAACACAGAATTCACACGGAACGAACACGGGAAAATAGAGAGAAAAAGAAAAACGCTATAAAAACAAACTGACAAAACTGACAAACTGACAAAATGTTGTAAGGAGGATAATCCATGACAAAATTAGGATACCGGTAAGGCAAATGAAATTATATTCACACTGACTGTCAAGGAAATATCAAAACTACGGTACCGTTTTAAAGACGTCTAGTGGAAATTCCTTTAAATTGATAAAATACAAAATCAAACCAAATCACCTTTCCACTTATCAAAATACTTAGAAAATGAGCGGCGTTATTATTTCATCTCTTTGTGAATAAAGATCAACCACAAAATTTGCATAAAATTCCTACATATCCAAATGCCAACCTATCAGTTTAGGGAAAAGGAAATACACAATTTGAGAACAGTCTAAAAACATGGCTACAATAATTTCCCAAATACAAATGCACAAATAAGACACAAATGCAATAATAAGACACATTTAGCCAAAACAGTTGGCTTATACTGCGCGTGCATACATTCAAGTAATTATGGTAAAGAAATACCAGGTACAAATTGGGCAAATAGAAAACTATTAATCTTGTGAGGCGCAAAGTTGGCAAACTTGACCGATTTACTAATATGTTCTAATTTGTCAGAAAACATTGACACACTTTGGAAACTATTAAATAGCATTTGGAAATTGTAAGTAGCAATGTAAATGTTCCTAATGACGTGGTAGAGCAGGGTATATTCAACACAATAATAATCACTTCCTGAAAACGTATATTTAATAATTGGCAAATTGGGACTTATTTGAGGTAAATGGGTGTATTAATTGAGCAGGGTTAATATCATATATTTGATATAGTTTGAGCAGGGTATTACCTTAAAGGTCAAATTAATAAAAATAAAAAACATTGCAAAGCTATAATAAATATGCCTATGCGAAGGGCTTGGTAAATACGTACCGTAAATGCTAGTTACATACAGGGCACCATTTCTCTATGAGGACGCTGGCCTAAGTAAATACGTAGAACATAAATAATTACAAGATTTGAGTTTCCCAAATTGCAAGTAAACCATGTAAATGTACATATAATAATAATCAGAAAATTATGGCGAATCGAATGAGCCTAATTTCATGTTCATAAACCTAATAATAACTTTTTTTGACCTTTTAACTTAAATATTCCACATAAACATATCAATAACTTGTAAAACACTTTCATAATCAAATATACTTCATGGATAATAATATAGTGCAGGAAATATAGTTTGAATGATAAATCAATATAGTGCATGAAATAGATAAAATGCATGAACATAATATTAAACAAAATGAACCTAATTATCAATTCTCTATATTTCTTTATCCATCCATCCTGCCACGGTCAACACAACAGCGTCACTTTTCTTTCTAGCTAATTAAAAAATATATAGAATTTTACTCTTTTAATTTTATGCGATCCAGACTGCATGCAAATTTGTCTCTTTTAGCCAATTAAAATAAATTTGTTGCCACACTATTTTTCAAAACTTTTCCATATCTATCTGAATACTTTCAAGTGGATAAAAAAATGGGAATACACCTATTTACATTACATCACAGCGCCAACTTTGTCAGATCCTCAATACCTCCACTCTATCCTTCCTTGGCCAAATGGACACACACACAAAAGTGGGGCACTGGAAAAACGAAAAAACTCTGCCAACATAGCGTAGCACCACCGTGTAGACGCAGACGCAAAGCCCGCACATGTCAACGCCACGTTTGCCCACCGAATCGCCCAAAACCAACGTCGAAGTAGAACTGGAATGTTTAAATATTATAAGCTCGGAAGTGTAAACAAACATCAACATGAATTCATTAGATGAACATATATACTTTTTTAAATTTAAATTTTTAGAATTTTAAAAATTTTGGACACCCAATTTTACTCACACGTGGACGATGACCCTTGGTCACAATGAAGGTATTGATAAACATTGTCCATGAAAAATTGCAGACCTGTATCATCATCCAGTTTCATGTAATAAATTTTGCGATGGAATTTTACGCTGGAATTTTACGTCGAGCTGTAATCGTAGCATAATAAATACATCATGTACATTGCATACACGATGTACATCATTTCAGACGGGGGTATTTAGAGGGGGGGGGGATTTTTTCCTCAGCGCGAAAACACCTGGGGGTATTTCGAGGGGGGGGGTTAATTCAAGGGAGTGTAAATCGAGGAAATACGGTATTTTGATAAATACTCGTCGCGAGACGCGAATAACTGCGCTCTAACATCTAACCCACCAGCTTAATGTCGATTCGACATTCATCAAATAAATAAATGTCACTATCCTCACAGCAAAGCCCACGCAACATTCATTACTCTGAACTACACCAGCGCAGCAGAATATCATCTCAGAGTGTGAAGACTCTCACTGGCATATTATCAAACGACCTTCCATCCAGCCAGCACACCAGTGTCTATAAAATGATTCCGATTACCGTAAATTAAATCAAACCAACCCAGGCCAGTCTTTCCCTACCAAGATGCCTTACACTCTAAAATCACCCATCCAAACCCTTCCCCAATGACTATAATCCTGCTGCCGCTGTCCGTGTTGTCGGCGTGCGCGCGCGCCGCCACCGCGGTCGCCATGCAGCGCGAGCCCGGCGCGGTGCTCGTCGACGCCGAGTGCGATTTCGCGCCGCCGCACGTGAGGAAGGGGTTGATGCCAAAGTTGATGCATCAGTATGTTAGGAGGTGGGTGAGGGGGCCACTGGCTGACTCTGTGAAATGTCAAATGTCGTGCAGTGTCAATTATTTATGCCAGTGCATAACTTTTTGTCACTTGTCAACTTTTTGTACTTGTAGTTTGACTTTTTCTTGACGTTCAACATGACGTTGACACATTCAGGACATTTTACAGCGTCTGGGAATGTCCCCAAAATTTGCGGGTTTTTTTCTGGAAAAAAAATTAACCGACCCAAAATTGTCGCGTGCGCAGCACATTGCCCACTAGAGACCCGGTCACAGTGACGGTGGAAATGGTCGTGCAGGATATCACTGCCATCTCCGAACTAGACAACAGCTTCGAGATGGACACGTGGCTTAGCGCGTCGTGGGCGGATCCTAGGTGAGACATTTAAGCATTGAAAAAATGCAGGAGCAACCCAGTGCAGGAGATTAAAATTTTAAAATACCTATCAGAAAATATTTTTTTCAATATACCTATGGTTTTTACATTGATTATTTTCCAGTAATTTCCAGAGAGATTCAATTATATTGATGATTCAGTCAAGAAATTGTCTGAGATTTTTTAAATATCAGAAAAAATAAAAATTATCACATTTGTATTTATTTATATACTTTTTGGAGGTTTTTCCAAAGAGGCTTTATTATATTCTCGTTTTGATAGGTTTCCTGAGATTATATTTACCGTATTACCTCGAAATACCCCCAGGGGGTTTATTATTACGCCAGCAAAATTTGAGGGGGGGATAATTCGAGGGGGGTTTATTCGAGGGGGGGTCTATTATTTCGCCATAAATTTTCGGAAATTCCCCATACGCAGACGTAGAAAAATCGAACAATCACAAAGATTTATATGTGTTTTTAGGCATATATTACTGTATATACACAAAAACCCTTCCCTAACGTCACTTAATCATCAGTTTTAACGGGTGTTCTACATTGTACAGATCACAAACTGCGGTATTTGTCATGTACGTTTACGTTACACTCAATTTTAGGGGGGCATTTCGAGGGGGGGGGTTTATGGATTCTTCAGCCGAAATTTAGGGGGGGTATTTCGAGGGGGGGGGGGTTATTCAAGGGGGGGGGATAATTCGAGGTAATACGGTACCTAATTATATTTTCTAAAAATCACCTATTTTTCAATGCTAGGTAATTCATTGGAAATAATTTTGCGGCAACATTTCTTCGTTTGTACACCCTGCCATTTTCAGGCTGGATTATAGTCACTTGGCGCCATGCCAGAAGAATCTGTCACTTGATTACTTTACCGAGACTCAAATATGGACACCCAACGTGTGCATTGTGAACAGCAAGAAAACAGTTGTGCACGAGTCGCCGAGAAGAAACACATTGATCGTTATTTATCAGAATGGCAGTGTCATGCTCAACTACAGAATAAAGACCATTGGTAAGCCGGCTTGGAGCCAATTGAGAAAATTGTCAAGTGGCATTAGATGTAAACACGTTCCCACCCAAGTCCGGCCCCCTATTTTTGACTTCACTTCAGATGCCCTATCTCCAGCTGTGGGCAGGGTGGAAAGCTAAAAGTTGGGTGGTATATAGGCGCAAGCCCCCTCTACCATTCATGAATGGAAGGAGCCATGGCGCCTCACTACAGGGTGGGTTGCCCTATATGTTCAAAAAAAATTGTGGCGATTTTGCTGTCCCACCCAGTTCCAGCCCCCACTTGATTTGTTATACTGTGGTCTGGAAAAGGGGTGCCAGGTGCCTATTGTGCCACAGGAAAAGGGCACCATGGCGTGGCACCCTTTGGCACCCCCAAATGGCACCAGCACCATTCCATCACTAATCTTGTAAGCCTCCCAGTAAGCAGAAGATAAAAAAATTATAAATTTGCTAATTTTAAAATTCACTTTTTGCGTTTATTTTTTTACACACTTGGCACACTGGTTTAGGATGTTTTATAGAGGAGGGTTTAAAGTTCAAAGTTGTGTAAAAAAAACTACCTCTAAAATGCCTCCATTAGAAAATTTACTGGGGGTGGATTTAAAATACTAAATGTTGACAATTTATGTTCCTGTGATGACATCATTATGATGTCACAAAATTCACTCCAAGTAAATTTTGTAATGGAGGCACTTTAGAGGTAATGTTTTTACACAATTTTGAACCTTAAACCCTCCTCTATAAAACATCCTAAACCAGCGTGGCAAGTGTGTAAAAAAATTAAAGCAAAACGTGTATTTTAAAATTTGCAAATTTATAATTTTTTTATCTGCTGCTTACTGGGAGGCCTCAAGATTAGCAATGGAATGGTGCTGGTGCCATTAGGGGGTGCTAAAGGGCGCCACACCATAGTGCCCTTTTCCTGTGGTGCAATAAGTGCCTGGCACCCCTTTTCCAGACCACAGTATAACAAATCAAGTGGGGGCCGGAACTGGGTGGGACAGCAAAAACACCAAAAAAATTTGACATATAGGGCAACCCACCCTGTAGTGAGTCGCCATGGCCCCTTCCATTCATGAATGGTAGAGGGGGCGTGCACCTATATACCACCCAACTTTTAGCTTTCCACCCCGCCCACAGCTGGAGATAGGGCATCCGAAGTGAAGTCCAAAATAGGGGGCCGGACTTGGGTGGGAAGGTGTTTGTAAAAAAATCAAGAAAAGTCACAAATTGTCAAGTCTTGTGAACACTAAAAAGCCATTAGGAGCTTTTTTGGTTTGCAATGCTTTTAGTCACACATGTCAAGTTGTGGTTGAATAAATTTCAGCTAAATGATGCCAAATTATCAAAAATATCTTTTAAACTCAAACTCCAGCACCCTGCGCAATGGACCTAACAAATTTCCCATTGGACTACCAAAAGTGCCGCTTAGCCCTAGAGTCATATTCCTACAACACTGCTGAAGTGAGACTACAGTGGAAACCATGGGGACATCCAGTGGACGTTTTAGACAGAAACAACTTGAATTTGGCAGACTTTGAGCTGGTGAACATCTCATTCCATAGAGCAGTGTACCAGTACACAGCTGGGGAATGGCACCAGCTGATTGTACAGTTTGCTTTCAGAAGATTATTCGGGTTTTACCTGCTGCAGGTCTATTTGCCGACTTATGTGAGCATGTGAGTTATACACATGTATATGTTATACATGAGTAGTGGGTTTACATGACTACAGGGTCGCATGGTCCACTGCTTCCATCGATTTTTTAATGATTTTATGTTGAAATTTTATTTTAAGTCGTCTTAAATGTCGACAAAACCGTTGAAAAATCCATATCTGGAAAGACTTGACCGTTCACGCTGAGTTTTTGTCATAATTAATTGGTGGAATAGTCTATTGCCCATGACAAATTGAAGACCTGTATCACAACCCACTTTTGTGGTGGACTAATATATTGCCCATGACAAATTGAAGACCTGTATCACAACCCACTTTTGTGGTGGACTAATATATTGCCCATGACAGATTGAAGACCTGTACCACAACTAGCATTGAAAAAAACGACCAATTTTGAGAAAATATAATTAAATATAATCTCAGAAAATCTCTCAAGAAAAAAATATAATTAAATCTCTTGGGTCATTTTCGAAAATATAATTAAATCTCTGAGAAAATCTCTTGCAGTTCAAAAAAATCTCATAAAATCTCTCAACTTAAAGTATGATTTAATCGATATTTCAAGGTGTTTGAACCATTGAGAGTAGATATTAAGCACATTATGTGTTGTTTAACCTTTTCATTCACAATATGATAACAGCATATTGTCTACTGATGGCACACTTTTCAAAAAGCACTTTCACTTTTCACTTTCTACTGATCAACAAAAAGCTGGTTTAGGCACATTTTTCCTTATAGCAGAATACATTACTTTCACATGTCGTGATCCCCACAGAAGTTATCAGATGGCATTTTCACCAAAATTTGGTAACTATATTTCCAAAGCATGCTGTCAACCGTTTAGTTGTTCAAACGGCTGGAACCCAGTGCCATAAGTTTACCCGTTGCACAAGTAGCAACATCCAGTACCGATGTAGACCCGGTGCTTAGGTACAGCCCCGTACTTGAGGACTGGGTCTTCATGGGACTGCAGGGGTTAAAAGATATTAACATTTACTCAAAAATTCATATACTTGAGTACAAAGTAAATACATCTAACATCCTCTGAAAAAGTACCAGTACTCTCTTTTATGTATACTTCTTGAAAGTACTTGAGTACATAAAATGTATTTCAGATAACTTTTTTATTGGCTCTTTCATGCCATAGAACAGAAAAAGGGGAGGAAAACTACAAATAGGGGGAAAAACTACAAATAGGGGAAAATAGCCAAAATGGGTATATAAGCAAATATATAGTTAAAAATAGATGAAAATTGGTAAAAAAAACACATGAACTAGTGAATTGGAAGGTGAAAATGGGCAAATATAGAGAGATTTTCTTGAGAGATTTTCTCAATCAGGAGAAAATATAATTAAATCTCTCTGGAAAATCATGGAAAAAATCTTATATTTTCTGAGATTTTCTGAGATTTTTTAAATATAAATCTCCCAGAGATTTTTTCAATGCTAACCACAACCCACTTTTATGTAATTAATTCCGCAGTTTAATCTTACATTTGAATTTTACACCGAGCTGCAATCGCAGCATAGCACACCTCTTTTCTGCCATCAAAATGTACACGTCGCAACAAGCATCCAAATACCTCACAGCTCAATATCATGGATAGCATTCTGGGTGGACACGCGCGCCCTGCCGGCGCGCATGACCCTGGGCGTGAGCTCGCTCATGGCGCTCGTGTTCCAGTACGGCAACGTGGCCAAGCACCTGCCCAGGGTGAGCTACGTCAAGGCCGTCGACGTGTGGATGTTCGCCTGCGTCCTGTTTATATTCCTCACGCTACTCGAGCTGGCCATCGTCGCCTTTCACGATATGGTCGCTGAGAGAAGGGTGAGTAGCGCTATCGAGTGATTGAAAGCGATCGCTGATTAACGTGACGAAACGTTTGCTAGATCAAAAGGTTGGAAAACCGCCTCCGTGATGTGATGTATAGTGGACGCACAAACTACTTCCGTAGTGCATGTGCCTCGCGTGACTCCGCCCACGTAAATATTTCAAAACCGCAAGCGAAGATGCCAGCCAGTGTGCGCGTCGATTTTCCATACAAAATCGGGATTTTCGTAAACAAAAATGAGTGCGTATCATTCCGGAATTTGTGCGCTTGCGTCGCTAGTGTGCTAATTACAATTCAAGGGGAATGAGTTATTCGAGGGGGTCTTATTCGAGGATATACGGTATGTGCGTTCCCTGCAGCAAATGGTGTAAAAACGCCACAGCGCCAGCAGCCACAATGACGCTTCTAAATACCATCACTCGCCTTGAAACCACTTGGTAAACACGGAAACCAATCGACATCAACCAATCCACCTAAAAAATGCCGACCCAAAAACAGAACGCACTCGCGCAATGCAGAAAAAGAAGCAGCGCAACATGCGTCGCTCCATGCTCACGTCAACCCGAGACGAGGGCACGGCGGCGCTGGCGGCGGTGAGCGCCAACATGAACCAGGACATGACCTGCGACGAGGAGATGGACGCCATGACGCTGCGCATGCTCACCGGCGTGGCGGCGGCCGCGGCCAAGAGCCAAGTGGGCGTCAGAATGGACAGGGTCGCCTCGGCGCTCTTCCCCTTTGTGAGTTTGAGGCGACTTATGCGAGGAGTTTTGACTACTTTCAGAGTATTTTTGTTGAGTGAGATGAAGTGGTGAGTGGCAATTAAAGTTGCAAAGTGACATTTGAAATGACAAGTATTTTCGCTGAAAAATTTACTTGTCACCTGAATGAACACTTACACGCGATCGTGATGCCACTTATCACTTCTCTGGTTACAAAAAAACTTATGGAAACTGTCTTAAAACACTATAAATTGTTTGCAGACATTTTTCTGCTTCAACATTTGGTACTGGATGCACTACAGTCAAAGAGACCCAGCTTCAAACCTGAGTGTATTCGAAGACAGCAAAGGTGTTGAGTGATAGCTGCAGTGCCATTCTGATTCAGGGACTGTGATAACGCTTTTGTAGGTAAATGTTTTTTTTATACGTCTATAAGTATGTGCGCGACTTTTTAGTATGTATTTTTGTGACGTAGATATTTCTTTCAATATCTTCCTAGTGTGAGCAGAAAAATGAACCCATTGAAAATTACCAAACAGACGGAGATGAAGGGAAAAAAGAAGGGAACCGGGGATCTGATTTGAGGAAATATTTACGATACTTTTTCTGCTGTTCAACAGAGCCAAAAATGATCTCAAACATTTGAATACTGTTTATTGGGGGTAAACTGAGCTCATTTTTTTTGTATACAAAACCACTGGAATGCCACACGATGTTGAGAAGCACAGTTCACTGTTGCATGATAGACTTTGAAGCCAGACTAAGCAAATGCCGTTGGCACCTCGCCAATGTCAACCGAAATCGGTGGAACTGCGCGATGGTCATTTCAAACTGCAGCTGCTCACCGCCAGTCAGATGTAGCGTGAGTGAGATGAACGGCAGTAGACACGACGCGAAATACCTGAAATCATAAATCATAACTGTACGTATTAAGTAAAATTGATGGAAAATGTGCTTACGGGAATTAACGTAAATCGTAAAAAGCGCTATGGTAAAGAAACCCACGGGTCGATACCATCAGAAAGTCTGCAAGACTCAACTGTGCATAACCACTCCAAAAAGGGCGCCACTGTGAGCAAAAGTATCAGGCTCAAATGGCGCTACCAAACAGTCCCACTTAGGTAAATTTTATAAATATAACTTAGGTATATTCGAAAAGGAAGAAAAATAAACCAACTGCGATGCCTCATATACATTGATACGCCACGAGAGTGACTCTATTCCAGAAAGTTTCGGTCTTCTATCTATTAGAACTTTGTCAATGTCCCCCGAGGATGTCTGCTGCTTGAGTACTGACAAAAACATTGGCCGGGCATTCATCTGTATTCTGATAACGAAGCTTAATTACTGATCGTTATTATTTATCATTTTTCAGGTGCCACTACCAGATCAGATCGTCATGTTAAATGTCCTATAAAATGTCAAGTTTTTTACCGGTCGCAAGGATAGGGTTGGCCGATGTTTTATTTTCAAAAAACGTGGTTGTTTTTTAAAAACACGAAGTACGAAACGTTTTTTTTATAAAAAACATCGGCCGAAATATTTAGTACTAAGCACTAGTATTTTGCAAATTTTTGCGCGCAAGCGCGCAATTTCACACACAGATTGACATTGGTGGTTGTTTTCATTGGTTTTGTGGCATTTTTAGTATCAAAGCATCCATTTCTATGTGCTACCATTGGTAAATAAGCTGTCATATGTTGCTGTAGTATATAATATTCAGGTAATGTGCTTCCATGTACCTCCAGTGTGTAACATCACTCCCAAAGTAACAACCTCATTTTATAACCTTGTCTGATCACTACTCCATGCCAAACTTCACTTGAAGTCACGAACATTCGACTATAAGCCAATATATGAACGTGTCAACAAAAAATGGACATTTTTGACACAAATCACCACTTATAATGCTATACCATGGCTCCACAGCCATTATAGGTATTTCGAGGAGGGGGGTTAATTATTTCGCCAGAAATTTTTTGAACTCCCAGAACTAATAACGTATGCAAAACGTAGAAAAATGCAACAAAAACCACCATGTATAAAAGTCTACAGCCTTATATAAGTATGTAGATAGTATAAACCATGTTCTAACGTAACACAATCATTGTTTTTAAGGTGTGTTATGCATTGCCCGGGTCATAAACCGCAGCTTCTGTCATTGACATTCTCTTTACATTCAATTGGGGGAGGGTATTTCGAGAGGGGGGGTTATTAATTCATAGTGCCCATTTTGAGGGGGGGGGTATTTCGAGGGGGGGGTTATTAATTCATAGTGCCCATTTTGAGGGGGTATATCGAGGAAATACGGTAGATACCTGGGCGGTTTGGGGGGGGGGGGGGTAACCCCCCCCCCATTCGAGACCCCTGACCGGTCGGTTAACATTTTACACGACTTTAGAACCCTTGCCTGAAAATTGGTATTTTACATGGTCTGGCATTGGCCTCCGAATTAGCCGAGAATTTGGTTGAAAATACGTTTTTTTCAAACCAACCTCTCACCCAATATTTCATTGGCAACTTCCGATCTTTTGGCCGGGGGTGCAAACAGAATCGCTCGGAAAACATCGTAGGCGACCGCAAATAACTTATAGCTCTGATCGTCGCTCAAATATGACTGCTCAGGCCGTTTTTCATGTGCGACGGCGTCAAACGCAGCTGAAAAACAGCTCCAAATTTGTTTGGCTCAATTCCAATTTAGTTAAAAGCTGAACATAAAAGAACACAGCCTCATAAAGAGGCTGCTTGCATTTACAACAAACCATTTACTAGCAGCTGCGTGTATGTTACCCGCCTCACTGCCGGTTCCAAGGTTTCTATGCCCATTGCACCAAAAGAACGGTTGTAGTATGACGAAACGTTTTTGCCAATGAAGGAAACATTCGTGCTGTAGAAATGTTGATGTTTTTTCGCAATCGTAAAGTAAAGTTTCATCTTGTCTAATTTTATGGCGGGATGTATTCATACATACTATTCAAGTCTTACTACTTCGTTAATAAATAAAAACATTTTTGTTGGTATTGCATGCATTTTTTCATTTTCTGATTCATAGGCTGTCAAAGTATGTAATAGCGAGGAAACAGCTTCATCTATTCCACTTAAGAACGACTGTGAGGTTCATGGCAAAAATAAATTGGCCGTTTGCCAAATTCCAACATCAATAGCTGGCAAACCCTCACGTGGCGCTTCCAACAGGACATCCAACATGGATCTGGACGTGATGTTCTTGTTATCCATGGGTGTGGTCTGCTCACTCTTTGTGGGCATCGTAATTCGCATAGGACTATTATGGCGGGTCGGTTTCCTTTCATGTTTTGTTTTAATAGTTGAATGAGATTTTAATAACAGAATGAGATTAGAATTGTACAAAAATAAATAGGACGAGCGGGCGGCGCGGCGGCGGCGTGAACAACTGCGCGCCACGATGCAAGATCTGGATGGCGGCGCCGCTGCCAGACCTCGGAATGAACAGCAGAACCGCAGACCTCTAGGTTTGGGCGCGTTTTATTTGTATGTGTGTTTTGCGTGGAGTTTTTGGACGGTTTTGATGCAAGTTAATCGACTTAACTGACTGACTTAGGTGATTTAACTGGCTGAATTCGTATTGTTTTTGGGTCACATGCTCGACTTCCACATTTTTCATGCTGGTGCGCAACACATTATTTCTTACTCTTATTAGAATAAGGATAACTAATAAAACTTTTACTGATACCATATTTCTTCACCCAAATTTTAATGGATTGTACTCACAGAAAAATACATACAAAAGTTGAAAATTATTCAAGAATAGTGAATTGGCCCCGTTCTGGCAAATTATTATGATTTCGGGTTTAAACTTCAGTAAACATGACACCAAACCTCAAACTATCTAAGTACAACAACAACAGCAAAATCACCCCCCCCTCGCAGTGGTTGCCGGGCGGCGAGTGGCCGGCGCCGTTAGACGCAGACCGCAGCGACACGATGACGATGATGATTTTGCAGCCACTGCTTATGCTGACGACGCTGCTGATTCTGATGCGTCTGAGCTGGATGATGGTTGGTGGTGGGCGGGTGAATGGAGGGTTTTTTAAACGCCGGTTTTTAAACTTTTTTTTAATAGCTGCCAATATTGTCAGTGTTGGCGACCCTCACGCTAGTTAACACATGTGTGTCAACTGGTGTGTGTCAACTCAGATTTTCGCTTCAGGTGTTGCAGAGTGATCTCAAAATGCATATGCGGCAATTTTGAAAAATAAATATAACGGAAAGGGCATTGTAAGATCGCTCTGACGTGAACGTGAAAGACACGTGAAACCGAAACCTGAGTTGACTTATGTGTCAGACCAGTCAACAGACCAGACTACATGTGTCAACCAGCGTGTGGGCAGCCATTGATTCATTAGTTATTTTGCTATTTTTACTATCCCGGAGGTAAATTTTTTGGCTACTATCCCCTAACCCCCCCCCCCCCCGACCACAATCGTCCAGCTATCTATATATCTGGAGCGATTTTTCAGAGAAATTTTGCCCCAATTTTCACTCAAATTCGCCAATTTTCACACGTTTTTATAGTTTATCACCTTTACTGTTCATGTATTTTATTGCCTATTTTGTGTACTATATATGTTTATATACGTGTTTTTAGCTATTTTCACCTACTGTTAGCGATTTTTCACCTTTTCTCCCTTCTATACCTCGAAAAAGCCTATATATTGAACCCCCGCGATTCCCCCCCAACCCGCCCCCAAATTTTTTTTCAGCTATCTATCCCACCGGAGGAGCGATTTACTATCTATATGAACCCCCGGGGTGTCCAAATCTACAAAACCCCTGTTTAAACCCAACAAAAATTTCATATTTTCTACCCCTCAACCCTATCCAAAACACCCAATCACCCAACCCTAAACCCTACAGACGCCCCTCACATTTCGCCCTACGACGCCGAAGGCAAAAAGATGGGCAAAAAGAAAATCGCAAAATTGGAAGCGAAAGCCGAACGCAAAGCGGCCCGAGAAGCAGAATTAGCTGAGAGAGAAGAGAGAAAAAGAGCAGAGGCGGAAAAAGACGAATTGAAGAAAAAAGATGAACTTAAAGAGAAAGAGGAGGAAGAAAAGAGGTTGAAAAGAGAACAGGAAGAGAAAGAGGAGAAAGAAAGGAGGGAACATGAAGAATATTTGAAGGTTGTGTTTGGGTTTTTTTAAACAGATTCTGACTGTCTTGGGTTCAGTGAGATGTTTAAATGGCACACTGAAAGTTGGCAAGGTCTGTTCGAATGTTTTTGATTTACGCCCGGGCGGAATTCTAAAGTTGGTTCGGACGATTTTATTTACGACACTAAAAAACTACGAATATTTGTGTAGGTTCGGACGATTTTGAATTCCACACCTCTTTTTAATTGCAACTTTGAATTTGCACCTGCACTCGACCTTGCAAAAAAAAACTTTCGAACCGCCCTTGCCAATTTTCAGTGTGCGGTGCGCCAATAATTGGTAAATCGCATTTCCTGATTATAAATAGAAGCCCGGAAAATATAGTGCTCCCCATGAGTGAAAGTGAGCCATAGATAATTTGAGTAATTTTTTTCTGAAATACTAATATTTAAATATTTCAAAATATGTAAAAAGTAGAAAAATGCCTATTGAGACTCTGTAAACTGGTGGAAAATATAAATGGGAAATCAGGTACCTCATTTTTCATAACAATCTCACAAGGAAACGTGCAGCCCAATACAGCTGCCATTTATTGTGGGGGTGCCCACAGCATTTGCCTACATATATGCCAAGTGGCACCCCCTGGCACCCCCCTGTTCTGCTGCTACAGATTGATGAATGTTTCTTTCCAATTTTTTCCCTGGCAAATATAAATGGGAATTTTCAAAACACACACAAAATACAGCTGCAGTAAAGTGCACAGCCAATTTTTTGTTGTGCTGCCAACACAAGTCATGAATACACTTGTGTTGGTGCCTTTTCAAATAAAATAAAAATTAGTTATGGCTTGCCCACAGCCATTTCTTGACTGCTGGTCAGTTGGGAGTATAATTTGGCACCTGGTCCACTCACCCCCACAAAACTTGCCCCCAGCAAGCAGGCATGGATTACAAAACCATGACAACAATGTCTTTAAACTTTGTGATTATCAAATATGTGTTTGTGATTGAAAAACTGTGATTTTTAATTTTCTGGGCATGACCTCTTTATTTGTTTGGCCCAGTCACACTAGATACAGGGCAAATTGACCATTGGCCCCTATAGGTTTTTATCAAATAATTAGTGTCCACATTGAATGGGCACAAGTATTTTGTCATTTGCATCAAGACACTGCAGGCGCCGGACACGCTGTCAGGCGAGTGCACCCTTTACGCAGGGCCATTTTTATTGTTAGATATGAATATGAAAAATACTTAAATGCAAAAACGGGGCCCAGGAGCAGCCATATGTTGCCCCTGACTGCAAACAAGCCAATTCTGGTCCCCATGTGCTCCATGAATAGCTTGGGATAGTGGATTGTCCACTTTTTCAAACCTGTTTTTCTCAAAAAAAAATTTCATGTTTGCAACAATCAACAATGTTGATCAACAATGCTGTCATTGTGTGGGGCTTCTGGGGGTTCTGAGTGGGTAGAAAAGTTGCACATAATTACAATCTACCAATGTCAAAAAAACTTTTTGGTCTCAAATCTCCAAAAAAAATTGTATCAAAAATGTTTGTTTCATCAGGAACAAAAATTTATATGGAATTCCCATTTATATTTGCCAGAAGAAAACATGAAAAAAAAAAAAATTCTGCATCAAGGGTGGCCTGAGGGGGGTTTACCCTAGGGTATATATAGTAAATACTTGGGGGCACCCTCACACAAAATGAAAGCCTAACAGCTTGCATGTGGGATTTGTAAAATACAAAAAAGTGATTTTCCCATTTATATTTTCCACCAGTTTATGATGGTGGTTTTGACACAACACCATTCGTGCACCACACACTGAAAATTTGAGTTCCCTGTCCACACATTTTTGTAGCAGTCAAAAATATGCGGAAACGAAATTTTTTAGAAAATTCAAAACGTTCCAATTTGAAAATTACTATGGCGGCCTAATTTCGGCATAACTAAAAACGTTCGAACTGCCTTTGAGTTATCAGTTCCGACTGCGCAAAAAGTATGCGGACATTTAACTCAAGTTAAACTCGAGTCAAGTGTCGTGCGCCATTCATTTGTCCACTTAAACTGCGTTGAACATTTTTGTCAACCCCCCGCAGATGAAAGCCGCATTTAGTGTCGAGGACGAAGGCTATGATGCAATGGACGAGGAGCAGGAGGGAAACTTGCTAGCTGCTTTCATTGATTACGTGCGCAGCACAAAGGTTTGTTTTGAGACTTAGTGTATATTTTGCTAATTTTAGTGTATATTTTAAACTATAGTGAAATAATTTAGCAAAATTATTTTGATGGTGCATTGTAGCAAAATTTTTCAGCATCGATCATTCTGGCACAAACCTACAAAAACTACGATCTTCTCACACTCAACACTCCCAACCTAAACTCCGCCCACCAGGTAGTCTCAATGGACGAGCTGGGCTCCCGCTTCAGCCTGAAGCCCGCCGACGCTGTGGAGCGCTTGCGCGCCGTGGTCGATTCGGGCGCCATCGCAGGCGTCGAGGATGACCGCGGCAAGTTCATATGCATCACTGAAGATGAGTTTTCAGCCGTGGCCAAATTTATCAACCAGAGAGGTAGGGTGAGCGTGCAGGAATTGGCTGAGTACAGTAATAAGTTGATCAGATTGGAACCTGATATTAAGGGTGATTGATTGACTGAAAATCTCACGTGACGCTTTTCGTTTATACGTTTGCAAGCATATGCGTGTTGTTTGAACACTGGCTGTTTAGTGCGTTTCTCTTGTGATCTGATAACTATGTTTTGTTGTACGCTGATATTCATTCATTTACTGCTTATGTGATGACCGAATGAAAGTTTTTTTCCGCCAATTATGTTTTGTGTTTTCGGCGATGGTATTCTGCCAGGCAAATACAAGTATTTGTCGATACCCAAACAATTTCAATTTTTTTAGCCGGCTACCACTTTCTTTTTTAAGTTTTCTCGCAGACATTTGCTACAGGCTTCCAGCGACTGGACTGGCAGTTCGTTTACCCGATGATGTGACAGGACGATTGATGAAAGAGAGCAGGTCAGATGTTTATTTATTTTGAGGAATGCTTTGAATTGGCTGTTCATGTGCGCGGTGTATATACTGTAGTGCCGCTTTTGAGCATCGCTATCACCTCGATCAGAAATTTCATTTTCGGCGGTGGCACTTTCAGTCGATAAGCTAGCTTCACTCGCGCCGGGGGAACTGTATCAGTATCACAAATGGGCCGCCGCCGCATCCACCAGAGCCCCTACTTCTTGTCCCTGCGGCTGAGCACGAGCATGTTCTGGACGGCGGGGCCGCGGAACTCGTGCTCCTTGCCGTTCCACGAGGCGGCGGCGCGCTCCTGGGCGATGAGCACCTTGCCCAGCACCTCGCCGCCGCCGATGGGCACGATGCACGGCGCCACCTCCTTCACCTGGGGGGGGGGGGGTTGACGCGGTTGAGTTGACAGTTGACACGCGAGATGTGGTCTTTGCCAGCCGCGCACTATCTGCCGCGGATTGAGCTAAACAGTCGTAGAAGCGAGAGTTCTTGTGCATGAATGTATTTGCCACTACCTTCTTTGATAGAAGTACGCCGTTCTATTTTTTCTCAACTTTTTGCCAGCCGTTGTATTGGAGGCTGCCGTTCTATATTTTTCATGGCTGATAAAAATGCCAAAACCTGCCGTTCAATTGGATGTACAGTTCTATTGGGGGTATGCCGTTCTATTAAAATAAATACCGTAGTTTCTTTTGACTAATTAACGTTATGCTATTTATGTATATTGATATACGTTTGTCTCTGTCGAGCAAACTGTCATTCTTGGCACAATGCCAGCATGGACTGGACAGGGACCAACATGGACTGGTTTCCATTCGCCGCCGGTGCGCGCGCCAGCCCACGCCTCGCTGAAAGGCTTCCAGGCGATGTCGAACCCGGCCGTTTCCGGGTTGTAGGACAGCAGCTGCAGGGAGCCCACGTCCTTGCTGTGCTCCTTGCCGTCCATGCCGAACGAGGCGGCGATCTTGCCCCCGTTGTCCCACACGCGGCCCATCACCGGCTTGCCGCGCTTGTACCTGCCAGGGGGTAGATGATCAAAGACTGGTGCCACTCCCGGACTCTGTAAATTGCCATTTTAAATGCCGCGTAAAGTGTCAAAAGTCATGTAAACTGCCCTGTAAAATGGTAAACTTCTTTACCATTTTGCATGACATTTTACATGAATTTTGCCTGACATTTCAGGGTTTGGGAGTGCCCCCAGGTCGCTCCTTTGCACTCGCGCGCGCTTTGCAGTGGCACTGACCAGAGGGCAACGTAGCAGTCGGCGACGGTGCCGTCGGGCATCTTGAGCGGCCGGTTCATGGCCTTGATGCCGTAGCGAATGCGCGAGAAGTCGTCGTTCTCCCTCAAGTCCATCCACCTGTCGTCGTACACCTGCAAAATGAATGCCCGTTAGCTAAGCTTTCATATCTCGAGTCACTCTTCTGCGCTGTGACGTAGTGATGTGGTAGCGCCATGGCGCTTTTGGCGCTTGCTGCTACTTTGCTGTGGCACCATTGGCGCTTGGCGTTAACCATGCCAAAAGTGCCAAACCATACCAAAAGCGCGATGGCACTTATGGCGCTTGGCGCAAAAATTCCGGCGCTTTTTACATCACTAGCTGTGAGTTACCTTTGGCGGCTCGGGCGGCGGCGGCGCCGGCTCATCTGGCTTCGGCGGCGTCCAGTAGGGATGCGTCGCGTCGCGGACAATCGTCCACATCTCGTTGATTTTCCTGGGGTCCGTTTCCGTGTACGCTTTGCCGCCGTGCGACCAGGTCGCGGTTTCACTGCTGATGTCGATATTGCCGCAGTACCTGGATCGTGATTTCGACATCGATATTAAAGTGAAAATTTTTAAGTATTCGATAATCAATCTTGCTGAACGGAGTACCGTATTTCGTCCAATAGAAGAGCGCCGTTCTATTTTTGTCAACTTTTTGCCTGTCGTTCTATTGGAAGCTGGCGTTCTATTGGAAGTTATTTTCTATTGGATGCTGCCGTTATATTAGAAGAAATACGGTAATGACCCCAAGCTGCAGCACTCAACCAACCCACCACTCATCTCCATGCTGCACCTGGATGGGCACGGAGTTGCCGCAGCGCACGAGCCCGATCCACTTGCCGCCGTCGCGCCGCTGCTTCCACTGGATCCAGCGGTACACGTAGCCCCAGTCCTTCCACACGTCGATCTCCTCGCGGCTGTTGTCGTAGGCGAGGATTTGGATCTGCCCGCCCAGGTCCTTCTTGCCCGTCAGCTCGAACTGCGCGGACGTTTTTTAAATTAAAATCGCTTTTTTGCATTTTTCAGAAGAATGTCCGGAGTCCGGACATTTTATCAGCCAGACCAAAATACTTGAAAATTCCGGATAATTTTTTGCCAGCGCTTTTTTAGAAGCGCTGGGTGCTTTTTTTAAAAAGCGGTTTGAAAAAGCGCTGGCCATCCCTGTAGGGTTCAAACGGGATTGACTTTTCGGGATCGGGATCGGGATTGGTTTTTTGAGATTTCGGGATTGGCTGGGATTGGGGTCACGGGATCGGGATCGGGATTGGCATTTTTTCGGGATCGGGATTGGGGTCTTGGGATAGAGATTTTGGTCAATGTTCTGGCATCCACAGTTGTTCATAAAGGTCTCAAAACACTGTTGGATGCCAAAAAATTGGCATAAAATGGACGCTGGGGGGTTGTGTTCACATTTTTGCATGCAAAAATGTCATTTTTTCACTTTTTATTATTTCCACTAATTTTTCCGGGATTGTGATCCCGGACTTGGAAGTTTTTCGGGATCGGGATTTGAAAATTTACGGGATCGGGATCGGGATTGCTAAATCCCGGAATTTCACGCGATCCGGGATCGGGATTGGAATCCCGTTTGAACTCTACATCCCTGCACATGCATTGCTTCGCAACCGCGCACTGTCGATGCGTTGCACTGCGCGATCGAACAAGTCACCTTTTCATACGCGAACGAGCACTCGACGACGCCGCCGTTGTTCCAGGCGCGGCCGCAGACGGGCTTGCCGTGCTTGTACCACAGGGCGACGTACTCGTTGTTGGCGCCCCTGGCCTTGACGGGCCCGTCGGGGAAGGGCACGCCGATCTCCACCCACGACCACGTGTCCTCGTGCTGCTTGCTGCTCGTGATGCGCGACGGGTGGTCGCTGAAGATGACCTCCGGGTTGGCGGCCATGCTGGACGCTGGCTGCTGCCGCTGCGACCCGCTCGAGGCTGTGCTCGCTGCGCTGTAGGGGCTCGACGGTCGACACTGGCGCCACTGGCTCCACACGTGCCGCCGGCTCGAGTTTACATAGTTCCGATGGGAAATTGGGTGGCCGCGCGATTCCGACGGCTGCGGCGCGCGCTTCTCGTGGAGGAAGTGCGTAGGCGGGTTCGGGATTCTGGTGACCGCTTTGCGCGTTACCATTGCCAGCCTTTTGAGCATCGTTGTTGTTTACATAGCCTGAATTTTGACTTCTTTGAGGGTTCGTACTATGGATAGCCGAAAAAGTTTTTTTCAACAACAGGGTTTTTTTCTCAAAAGACCGGGTTTTTTTCAAAAACGGTTTTATTTTAAAATAAAACCGTTTTATTCAAAAGCTCCCAGATATGGTTATAAGTCAACATATACAGGTATATCAGGCGGGTGACATTACTTTATGGTGTTATATTTAGCCATATAATCGCTTTGGAGCCATGGCATATCATTATAAGTGGTGATTTCTGTCAAAAATATCCGTTTTATGTCGACTTATTACGAATATTGGCTTTTGTCGAATGTTTGTGACTTCAAGTGAAGTTCACCTTGTAATAGTGTTTAAATTATGTTACAATAGAAGGCTAATTCATTAGAAGTGATTTTTCACACTTTACAAGTATATGGAGGCACATTGACTGGATATTATATACTACACTAACATATCACAGTTTATTATGGCACAATAGCATGAACAAATGGAAGCTTTTACATTAAAAATGCCGCAAAACCAATGAAAACAACCACAAAAAGTAAGGTGCAGGTGAAATTGCTCGCAAAAGAATTGCGATATACCTAGTGCTCATAACAAACAATTTTGGTCAAGGTTTTCAAAAAAAAACAACGGTTTCGATGGTCGGGTTTTAAAAAAAAAATAAAACGTTTTTTATTTTTTTTAAACCTTGACCATCCCTAGTTCGTACAGAAATAGGTGAGAAAGAAGTTGTAAAAACTAGATGAAAATATCAGAAAATATGCATTTAAGTAAAATTAGCTAAAATCGTTGAAAATAGTACAGCCCAGACTAGGGTTCAAATGAGATTGACTTTTCGGGATTGGGATTGGTATTTTGAATTTTTGGTGTCTGGATTGGTATTAATGGCCCCACACACGCTAGTTGACATCGACACCAAATGTCAACTGGTTCCATTCCTAATTCGAAGATTGCATTTGAACGTCGTTCGTCCACTCGTCAGCAAGCTTTGAATTGGCTTCGGCACCAGTTGACATTTGGTGTCGATGTCAACTAGCGTGTGTGGGCCCAATGTCACTGAATCGGGATCGTTTTTCCGGCTAAAAATAGATTCTGAAATCTTGAAAATTGCTCCAATTTTCAGTTTTCAATTGTGACCCCTGCAATATTTTTTTGCTCATTCGCCTAGTTTATAAAAACATAAAATTAAAAACAAGTGGGTGCACCACTTCTTGTCTACAGCCATTAGAAATTCTTAACTTTTGTTTGACATCATTTATCAATCTTAAGATTTGGGATATTTTAAAGATATTTTGGAGATGGTTCATACTAATGAACAAAGACGATCCTAATTTTTTCTCCAAAATCTTAAGATTGATAAATGATGTCAAACAAAGGTTAAGAATTTTGAATGGCTGTAGATAAAAAGTGCACCCGCTTATTTTTTATTTTGATTTTATTTGTTGTAATGAACTAAGCAAATGAACAAAAAAAATTGTGTCACTATTGAAAACTGAAGATTTGGTGCAATTTTCAATATTTCAGCATTTATTTTTAGGCAGAAAATTTTTTTAAACCAAATTTTGTGTGTATGGGCCACTCCAAAACTCGAAAGTTTATCTCCAAAGCTACTGGATTCAGGGACGTATCCAGGATTTTTGAGCGGGGGGCTGCTTGTTTACGGACGCCGGCGAACGAGGGGGGCTCAGCCCCCCTAAAAAGTTTAATCAACGGTGACGAAATGGCGACATGGCGCTGGTGTCATTACTAAGCGCCGCGCCATTGGCGTTGGCGCTGGTGCCAAATTCTCTAATAAACATAATATATACAATATACATAATATAGAGCGATAAGCACGCTATTCGTCTATTTTCGAGCTAATTGAGGGTACAGGTACCAATGTGAAGATAAGAACCCTAAATGAAAGGATGATGCGCGGTTGCACGCAAATTTTTTTTCAAAATAGCTCGAAAACTGGTACCAAATGTGCAATTTTCCCCAGTTTTTTGGTTTCCGATACGGCCCTGACTAGATTGACAAAGTTCATTCACCTTGGTGACAATTTTCATTGCTTTTGTTGCCCGTGATGTCGAAGGTATACTCCGGTTACTTTACAGCTTGCACGCGTGGTTCCCGTTGGAAGTGTGCCAACGATGGTGACCACGTGCGAGTTTCATAAAAAGATCACAAAATTGATTGTTGTTATAATGTTATTCATTAACATATTCACATCGATAAATTTTTACATCTTTTTATGGAAATCGCATATTTAACAATCATTGGCACGCTTCCAACACGAGACATAAATCAGTGCGAGGGCAGAGTATCATGTTTGCCGAGTATAATGTTGAAACATTACTGCAAATATTTTTTTCGCAAATACAACCCTCCATTTGCAAACTCGATTTCCACAAGGAAAATCGTGAAAGTTTTTTAAATTGAAAATCACACTGGCTCTTTATGCTTTTCCATTTGATATCCCTCAAATTTTTATTTATATGGAATCCGAGGTGAATTCTATGAAAAACAAATATACCGTATATCCTCGAATAAGTCCACCCCCTTGAATAAGTCCCCCCTCTTTAATAAGTCGCTCCTCTCGTGAGTGTGAGGAAAAATAACTCCCCCTCGAATAAGTCCTCCCACTTTGATGGGTAGTAAACATTTCACAACATTTAACATTTACAAAAAAACAACGTTTTATGTACTTAATAATTTAATTGTTAATGTTGTGTTCCTACAAATGATTTATGTTACCAAATTTACGCCATTTGCAGTAAATTAATCATACATATTACTGAAAATTTGGACGAAAAAATCCTCCCCTCTCGAATAACTCCCCCTCAATTTTTTTGACGGAATATAACTCCCCGGGGGACTTATTTGAGGATATACGGTATGTTCTTAACCCACATATTTCCACATTTTATCAGTTGTGTTCTTGAGTCATCGCATTTTCATCAGTGTCCATATTTAAAAATTTCTCATCATCCTAACAAATTTATGTAGAAGCTGTGTGGAAAATCATAGTTGCTGATTTGATGATTGAAATAGCGGCTGCCAGATTTGTTATATATTGAATGTTAGTACTGTATCATTCTGTCAAACATGTGAAAAAAAACATCGGCCAACCCTAGGTCAGATGTTTATTTATCTTGAGGAATGCGTTTCAATTGACTGTTCATGTGCGCGGTGTTTACTGTACTTCTGCTTAAGGGTATCATATTTCCCTAGAGTTCAAACGGGATTTATTTTCGGGATCGGGATTTTTTGAGGTTTCGGGACCAGGATCGGGATTGTTTTTTTTAGATTTCGGGATCGGGATTTGTGTTTCGGGATCGGGACGGGATTGGCATTTTTTGGGATCGGAATAGGGATTTCTTTAATTTTTCATAAAAATGGTCTAAAACACCTGGATGTCATAAAAGTGGTGGCATGATATGGGAACTTTCCGTTCACATTTATTAGTGCAAAAATGGCATTTAATCAAGTTGGCAAATTTTTCCGGGATCCGGATTATATAATTTGTTTCGGGGTCGGGATTGTGGATTTGAAAATTTTCGGGCATCGGGGTCTCGTTTTTTTGAAATTTTTGGATCGGGATTGGGATTGGAGTTTCGGGATCGGGACCGCAAAATCACGAAAACTTTCGGGATTCGGGATCCCGTTTGAACCCTAGTGCCGCTTTTGAGCATCGCTATCACCTCAATCAGAAATTTCATTTTCGGCGGTGGCACTTTCAGTCGATAAGCTAGCTTCACTCGCGCCGGGGGAACTGTATCAGTATCACAAAAGGGCCGCTGCCGCGTCCACCAGAGCCCCTACTTCTTGTCCCTGCGGCTG
Organism: Sphaerolaimus hirsutus; assembly: GCA_964036195.1. Taxonomy (NCBI): domain Eukaryota; kingdom Metazoa; phylum Nematoda; class Chromadorea; order Monhysterida; family Sphaerolaimidae; genus Sphaerolaimus; species Sphaerolaimus hirsutus. Next base: position 23,373,553 of record OZ038451.1, on the reverse strand, counting down.
AGCACGAGCATGTTCTGGACGGCGGGGCCGCGGAACTCGTGCTCCTTGCCGTTCCACGAGGCGGCGGCGCGCTCCTGGGCGATGAGCACCTTGCCCAGCACCTCGCCGCCGCCGATGGGCACGATGCACGGCGCCACCTCCTTCACCTGGGGGGGGGGGGGGGGGTTGACGCACTTTCTTACGCCGATTGAGCTAAACAGTCGTAGAAACGAGAGTTCTTGTGCATGAATGTATTTGCCTTGCCACTACCGTATTTCTTTATAGAAGAGCGCCGTTCTATTTTTTCTCAACTTTTTACCTGTCGTTATATTGGAAGCTGCCGTTCTATATTTTTCATGGCTGATAAAAAATTCCAAAACCAACATTGGACGTACGTTCTATTAGAAGAAATACGGTAGTTTCTTTTGACTAATTAACATTATGCTATTTATGGATATTGATATATGTTCGTCTCTGTCGAGCAGAGTGTCATTCTTGGCACAGTGCCAGCGCGTGCGGGACCAACGTGGACGGGTTTCCATTCGCCGCCGGTGCGCGCGCCAGCCCACGCCTCGCTGAACGGCTTCCAGGCGATGTCGAACCCGGCCGTTTCCGGGTTGTAGGACAGCAGCTGCAGCGAGCCCACGTCCTTGCTGTGCTCCTTGCCGTCCATACCGAACGAGGCGGCGATCTTGCCCCCGTTGTCCCACACGCGGCCCATCACCGGCTTGCCGCGCTTGTACCTGCCAGGGGGTAGATGATCAAAGACTGGTGCCACTCCCGGACTCTGTAAATTGCCCTGGAAAATGTCATACAAAGTGTCGAAAGGCATGTAAACTCCTTTACCACTTTGCATGACACTTTTCATGACAATTTACAGTGTTTGGGAGTGCCCCCAGGTCACTCGCGCGCGCTTTGCAGTGGCACTGACCAGAGGGCAACGTAGCAGTCGGCGACGGTGCCGTCGGGCATTTTGAGCGGCCGGTTCATGGCCTTGATGCCGTAGCGAATGCGCGAGAAGTCGTCGTTCTCCCTCAAGTCCATCCACCTGTCGTCGTACACCTGCACAATGAATGCCCGTTAGCTAAGCTTTCATATCTCGAGTCACTCTTCTGCGCTGTGACGTAGTGATGTGGTAGCGCCATGGCGCTTTTGGCGCTTGCCGCTACTTTGCTGTGGCACCAGTGGCGTTTGGCGTTAACCATGCCAAAAGTGCCAAACCATGCCAAAAGCGCGATGGCACTTATGTCGCTTGGCGTCATAATTCCGGCGCTTTTTACATCACTAGCTGTGAGTTACCTTTGGCGGCTCGGGCGGCGGCGGCGCCGGCTCATCTGGCTTCGGCGGCGTCCAGTAGGGATGCGTCGCGTCGCGGACAATCGTCCACATCTCGTTGATTTTCCTGGGGTCCGTTTCCGTGTACGCTTTGCCGCCGTGCGACCAGGTCGCGGTTTCACTGCTGATGTCGATATTGCCGCAGTACCTGGATCGTGATTTCGACATCGATATAAAAGTGATAACTTTTAAGTATTCGATAATCAATCTCACTGAACGGAGTACCGTATTTCGTCCAATAGAAGAGCGCCGTTCTATTTTTGTCGGCTTTGCCTGCCGTTCTATTGGAGGTGCCGTTCTATTGAAGGTGCCCAGGGACGTAGCCAGGATTTTTGAGCGGGGGTGGGCTGATTGTATACGGAGCCCGGCGAACGGGGGGGCGGCGCCCCCCCCCCCCAAAATTTTTGCCTCATCAGTAAGGGAATGGCGCCACTGGGTTTCTACTGGGTTTGAGGCCGCGGATACTGGTCAACTGAAGACATATGTTGTGTAACTGTAAAATGCGCGCTTGCGCGCAAAATTTTTTCAAACTGCGACAAAATCGTCTTCTGGAAATGCCATTTCTGGCACATTTTTTGGTCCGGCCCGGGAAGGGGGGGGGGGGGCGGCCGCCCCCCCCTGGCTACGTCCTTGAAGGTGCCGTTCTATTGGAGGCTGCCGTTCTATTAGACGAAATACGGCAATGGCCCCTAGTTGCGGCACCCAGCAATCAACCGACCACTCGTCTCCATGCTGCACCTGGATGGGCACCGAGTTGCCGCAGCGCACGAGCCCGATCCACTTGCCGCCGTCGCGCCGCTGCTTCCACTGGATCCAGCGGTACACGTAGCCCCAGTCCTTCCACACGTCGATCTCCTCGCGGCTGTTGTCGTAGGCGAGGATTTGGATCTGCCCGCCCAGGTCCTTCTTGCCCGTCAGCTCGAACTGCGTTGGTAGTTTTGAATTGAAGCGCTTTTTTGCATTTTTCAGAAAAATGTCCGGAGTCCGGACATTTCATCAGCCAGACCAAAATACTTGAAAAATCCTGAAAAATTTTTTTGCCAGCGCTTTTGTAGAAGCGCTGGGTGCTTTTTTTAAAAAGCGGTTTGAAAAAAGCGCTGGCCATCCCTGCACATGCACGTTAACGGCAATGGCGATGCGTTGCACTGCGTGATCGAATACAAGTCACCTTTTCATACGCGAACGAGCACTCGACGACGCCGCCGTTGTTCCAGGCGCGGCCGCAGACGGGCTTGCCGTGCTTGTACCACAGGGCGACGTACTCGTTGTTGGCGCCCCTGGCCTTGACGGGCCCGTCGGGGAAGGGCACGCCGATCTCCACCCACGACCACGTGTCCTCGTGCTGCTTGCTGCTCGTGATGCGCGACGGGTGGTCGCTGAAGATGACCTCCGGGTTGGCGGCCATGCTGGACGCTGGCTGCTGCCGCTGCGACCCGCTCGAGGCTGTGCTCGCTGCGCTGTAGGGGCTCGACGGTCGACACTGGCGCCACTGGCTCCACACGTGCCGCCGGCTCGAGTTTACATAGTTCCGATGGGAAATTGGGTGGCCGCGCGATTCCGACGGCTGCGGCGCGCGCTTCTCGTGGAGGAAGTGCGTAGGCGGGTTCGGGATTCTGGTGACCGCTTTGCGCGTTACCATTGCCAGTCTTTTGAGCATCGCTGTTATTTACAGCATAGCCTGAATTTTGACTTCTGTGACGGTTCGTACAGAAAAAGGGGAGTAAGAAGTTGTAAAAACTAGGTGAAAATATCTCAAAATATGCATTTAACTAAAATTAGCTAAAATCGTTGAAAATAGTACGGCCCAGACTAGGGCTCAAATGGGATTGACTTTTCGGGATTGGGATTGGTGTTTTGAATTTTTGGTATCTGGATTGGTATTGATCTCACGGAATCGGTATCGTTTCTCCGGCTCAAAATAGATGCTGAAATCTTGAAAATTGCTCCAATTTTCAGTTTTCAATTGTGACCCATGCAATTTTTTTATTTGCTCGTTTGCCTAGTTTATAAACAAATAAAATTATAAACAAGTAGGTGCACTTCTTGTCTACAGCCATAGAAATTCTTCACTTTTGTTTGACATCATTTATCAATCTTAAGATTGGGGATATTTTAAAGATATTTTTGGAGATGGTTCATAAATACTAATGAACAAAGACGATCCTAGTTTTTTCTCCAAAATCTGAAGATTGATAAATGATGTCAAACAAAAGTTAAGAATTTTGAATGGCTGTAGACAAAAAATGCACCCACTTATTTTTGATTTTGATTTTTTTTTGTTATAATGAACTAGGGAAATGAGCAAATTTAAAAAAAAATTTGTGTCACAATTGAAAACTGAAGATTTGGTGCAATTTTCAAAATTTCAGCAATTATTTTTACCCAAAAATTTTTTTAAAACCAAATTTTGTGTGTATTTAGAACTCTATCTCCAAAACTACTAGATTCAGGGACGTATCCATAATTTTTGAGCGGGGGGCTGCTTGTTTATGGAGGCTGGCGAATGAGAGGGGCTCAGCCCCCCTAAAACGTTTGCCTCAACGGTGATGAAATGGCGCCATTGACGTTGGCGCTGGCGCCAAATATTGCTAATAAACATAATATACCTAATATAGAGCGATAAGCACGCTATTCGTGTATTTTCGAGCTAATTGAGGGTACAGGTAGGATGGCAGACGGTACGGCCTTGCGGTAAACTGTACGGTATGGTATATCTTCAATTTTGCGGTAAACGGTACGGTACGGTAAATCTGAAAAGTGCGGTACGCGGTACGGTATGGTAAATTTCCGATTGTCAGGAATGTATCAGTACCGGACTACCGACAACTTTTACTTCATAAATTGACACCAAATTCAGTTACACAATTTGATAATGGACTTTCGAACGTGTGATGACATAAAATTACATTACCCACAATGCAGGGGCTCTATATATAGGCTTTTTCAAGGTGTAGAAGGAACAAAAGAGAGAAAATAGGTAAAAGTGGGTGAAAAATTGCTAAGTAATTGAAAAATAGGTATAAAATGTTATATACTACAAAAATAGCTGAAAAAAGCCATAAGGCATGAATGCAATTCGGGAACAATATAGCATGTGAAAGGGCTGAAAATTAGTGAAAACAACGTTGTGAAAATTGTGCACTTGTGCGCAAAAAATTTGCAGAACAGCACAAAAATATTTATCAATATATTGAAAAATTTAAGGTAAATCTGAGTAAAATTTACCGCGTAAAATGCAGTAAATGAGTGCGATACGCGGTACGGTACGGTAAATTTCGGAAAATGCGGTATGCTGTACGGTACGGTAAATTTCTAAAATTGTGGTAAACAGTACGGTGCGGTACGGTAAATATCCCAAAAATGCGGTACAGTACGGTAAATTCTGCCACCCTAGGTACAGGTACCAATGTGAAGATAAGAACCCTCTATGAAAGGATGATGCGCGGTTGCGCGCAAAAAAATTTTAAAAGTAGCTCGAAAATTGGTACCAAATGTGCAATTTTTCTGAGTTTTTTTGTTTCCGATACGGCCCTGACTAGATTGACAAAGTTCATTCACCTTGGTGACAAGTTTCATTGCTTTTGTTGCCCATGATGTCGAAGGTAATGTTGAAACATTGCTGCAAATATCTTTTTCGCAAATACAACCCTCCATTTGCAAACTCGATTTCCACAAGCAAAATCGTGAAAGTTTTTTAAAATTGAAAATCACTCTGGCTCTTTATGCTTTTCCATTTGATATCACTCAAATTTTTATTTATATGGAATCCGAGGTGAATTCTATGAAAAACAAATATACCGTATATCCTCAAATAAGTCCACCCCCTTGAATAAGTCCCCCCCTTTAATAAGTCGCTCCTCTCGTGAGTGTGAGGAAAATATCTCCCCCTCGAATAAGTCCTTCCCACTTCGATGGGTAGTAAACATTTCACAACATTGACCATTTACAAAAAAACAACGTTTTATGTATTTAATAATTTGATTGTGAATGTTGTATTCCTACAAATGATTTATGTTACCAAATTTACCCCATTTGTGCAGTAAATTAATCATACATTTTACTGAAAATTTGGACGAAAAAATCCCCCCCCCCCCTCTCGAATAACTCCCCCTCAATTTTTTAGACGAAATATAACTCCCCGGGGGATATATTTGAGGATATACGGTATGTTCTTAACCCACATATTTCCACATTTAATCAGTTGTGTTCTTGAGTCATTGCATTTTCATCAGTGTCCATATTTAAAAATTTCTCCTCATCCTAACAAATTTATGTAGAAGCTGTGTGGAAAATCATAGTTGCTGATTTGATGACTGAAATAGCGGCTGCCAGATTTTTTTAAATATTGAATGTTAGTACTGTATCATTCTGTCAAACATGTGGAAAAAACATCGGCCAACCCTAGGTTTATTTATCTTGAGGAATGCGTTTCAATTGATCATGTGCGCGGTGTTTACTGTACTTCTGCTTAAGGGTATCATATTTCCCTAGAGTTCAAACGGGATTTATTTTCGGGATCGGGATTTTTTGAGGTTTCGGGACCAGGATCGGGATTGTTTTTTTAGATTTCGGGATCGGGATTGGTGTTTCGGGATCGGGACGGGATTGTCATTTTTTGGAATCGGAATCGGGATTTTGGAAAAGTTTCTTTAATTTTTCATAAAAATGATCTAAAACACCTGGATGTCATAAAAGTGGTGGCATGAAGTGGGAACTTTCCGTTCACATTTATTAGTGCAAAAATGGCATTTAATAAAGTTGGCAAATTTTTCCGGGGTCCGGATTATATAATTTGTTTCGGGGTCGGGATTGTGGATTTGAAAATTTTCGGGCATCGGGTCTCGTTTTTTTGAAATTTTTGGATCGGGATAGGGATTGGAGTTTCGGGATCGGGACCGCAAAATCACGAAAATTTTCGGGATTTGGGATTCGAGATCCCGTTTGAACCCTAGCGCCGCTTTTGAGCATCGCTATCACCTCAATCAGAAATTTCATTTTCGGCGGTGGCACGCGATAAGCTAGCTTCACTCGCGCCGGGGGAACTGTATCAGTATCACAAATGGGCCGCCGCCGCATCCACCAGAGCCCCTACTTCTTGTCCCTGCGGCTGAGCACGAGCATGTTCTGGACGGCGGGGCCGCGGAACTCGTGCTCCTTGCCGTTCCACGAGGCGGCGGCGCGCTCCTGGGCGATGAGCACCTTGCCCAGCACCTCGCCGCCGCCGATGGGCACGATGCACGGCGCCACCTCCTTCACCTGGGGGGGGGGGGTTGACGCGGTTGAGTTGACAGTTGACACGCGAGATGTGATCTTTGCCAGCCGCGCACTATCTTCCGCGGATTGAGCTAAACAGTCATTCTTGTGCATGAATGTATTCATTTGCCACTACCGTATTTCTTTAATAGAAGGGCGCCGTTCTATTTTTCTCCTCAACTTTTTACCTGCCGTTATGTTGCCGTTCTATATTTTTGCTTATCTATGAGGCTGCCGTTCTATATTTTTCATGGCTGATAAAAAATGCCAAATCCAACATAGTTTCGTAGGACGTAGTTTCTTTTGACTAATTATGCTATTTATGTATATTGATATATCTTAGTCTCTGTCGAGCAAACTGTCAGTCCTGGCACAGTGCCAGCGCGTGTGGGACCAACGTGGACGGGTTTCCATTCGCCGCCGGTGCGCGCGCCCGCCCACGCCTCGCTGAAAGGCTTCCAGTCGATGTCGAACCCGGCCGTTTCCGGGTTGTAGGACAGCAGCTGCAGCGAGCCCACGTCCTTGCTGTGCTCCCTGCCGTCCATGCCGAACGAGGCGGCGATCTTGCCCCCGTTGTCCCACACGCGGCCCATCACCGGCTTGCCGCGCTTGTACCTGCCAGGGGGTAGATGATCAAAGACTGGTGCCACTCCCGGACTCTGTAAATTGCCCTGGAAAATGTCATACAAAGTGTCGAAAGGCATGTAAACACCTTTACCACTTTGCATGACACTTTTCATGACAATTTACAGTGTTTGGGAGTGCCCCCAGGTCACTCGCGCGCGCTTTGCAGTGGCACTGACCAGAGGGCAACGTAGCAGTCGGCGACGGTGCCGTCGGGCATTTTGAGCGGCCGGTTCATGGCCTTGATGCCGTAGCGAATGCGCGAGAAGTCGTCGTTCTCCCTCAAGTCCATCCACCTGTCGTCGTACACCTGCACAATGAATGCCCGTTAGCTAAGCTTTCATCTCTCGAGTGTAGGGTTCAAACGATATGACTTTTCGATATCGATATTCGATATTCGATATTTTTTCAAAATTTTCGATATCGATATTCGATATTTTTTTCTGAAACTCAATATTCGATATGGATACGATATGGAACCTCGATATCGATATTCGAAATTCGATATTGAAAAATGGTCGATGTTCGATATTCGATATTGCGATATGCTTTTGGTATAGCAAGGCATATTTCAAGTGGCATATTGTATTTTCATGTGGTTGCACACATGTTTAATCATCTCTTTACTGAAATTTGAATGGTGCAAGTGATTTTAACAAGCTTTACATCTCACAATGGTAGAAAATAGAAAAAAACATGATGAATCAAAGTGTATCAGACAAATAACAATGTTGCAAAAAAAGTATATCAGCATTTTCTGGCTTCAAATTTAGCACTCCAACAACAATGACATTATAAATACTGTACTTTTACTCATCAAATACAATACTATAAGCACATCAGATCAACCATAAACATCTCAAAATGAAAATGAAAAGTGAATTTGGGGACACAATACAGGTTCGATATATCGAAAAAATGGTCGATTTTCGATATCGATATTCGATATTTTTTCAAAATTTTCGATATCGATATTCGATATTTTTTCAAAATTTTCGATATCGATATTCGATATTCGATATTAAAAAATGGTCGATATCCGATATTCGATACGATATATCGTTTGAACCCTACTCGAGTGGCCCTGTGCCTCTGTGCATGTTTACCCGCTGTGCATGTCAGGGGTATTCTATTCTAGATTTTGACCCTCCAGATAGTTGGGTAGATAGCTAGTCGCTCCTTTGAAGGGATAGATAGCTGTAAAAATCTATAAAAAGGTGTGAAAATTAGCGATTTTGAGTGAAAATTAGAGTCTACATGCACACCGGGTTTACATGCACACTAGCTGTTAGTTACCTTTGGCGGCTCGGGCGGCGGCGGAGGCACCTCTGGTGGCGGTGCGGGTTCCTCTGGCTTCGGCGGCGTCCAGTAGGGGTGCGTCGCGTCGCGGACAATCGTCCACATCTCGTTGATTTTCCTGGGGTCCGTTTCCGTGTACGCTTTGCCGCCGTGCGACCAGGTCACGGTTTCACTGCTGATGTCGATGTTGCCGCAGTACCTGGATTGCGACAGCGAGTGCGGTCAGAACGACACGAGCGCTCAGGATTGAGTATCTTCTTGTTTGTAATTTCGATATCGACGTGAAAAATGCTCGGTATTCGATATTTCAAGTTTAGTAGATTTTAGCATTGAAAAATCTCTGGAATATTTATATATTTTTTCATATCAACAAAATAAAACAAGATTATTTATTTATATTTATATAAATATTTATATTTATATTTATATATTTTATATGTATTTATATTTTCCCGGACTTACTATACAGATTTTATTATATTTTCTTTGAGATATTTTCTGAAATTATATTAATTTTATTTTCTCAAAATCTACCATTTTTCAATGCTTATGGTCATCACGCCCAGCGCAGTGCAACAAAGGGCCACACACGCTAGTTGAGATCGACACCAAATGTCAACTGGTGCCGATCCCAATTCAAACCTTGCTGACGAGCCGACGATCGACGTTCAAACGCAATCTTTTAATTGGGAATGGAATCAGTTGACATTATTTTTGTGTCGACATCACCTAGTGTGTGAGGCCAAACCCACCACCCAGCAGTTAACCCACCACTCGTCTCCATGCTGCACCTGGATGGGCACGGAGTTGCCGCAGCGCACGAGCCCGATCCACTTGCCGCCGTCGCGCCGCTGCTTCCACTGGATCCAGCGGTACACGTAGCCCCAGTCCTTCCACACGTCGATCTCCTCGCGGCTGTTGTCGTAGGCGAGGATTTGGATCTGCCCGCCCAGGTCCTTCTTGCCCGTCAGCTCGAACTGCGTGGACGTTTTTAAAATTAAAATCGCTTTTTTTACTTTTTTTAGAAAAATGTCTGGACATTTCAGCCAGATCAGAATCAGAGTTCAAATGGGATCGACTTTTCGGAATCGGGATTGGCTTATTGAATTTTCGGGATCGGGATTCGTTTTTTTGTGATTGCGGGATCGGGATCAAGATTGGAATTTCGGGATCGGGGCGAGGATTGACATTTTTTCGGAATCGGGATTGGCATTTTGAAACGGTTCTAATATACTTGTTTTTCCCCTGGGTTTTTTTGACAAAAGTGCCAGATGCCAGAAAAGTGGCATAAAGTGGTGGTTTCCATTCACATTTATTAGTGCAAAAATGCCATGTAATTAACTTGGCCATTTTTCCGCGATCGGGATTGTATTTATGTTTTTTTCGGGGTCGGGATTGGGATTTGAAAAGTTTCGGGATCGGGATTCGTTTTTTCACATTTTGGGATCGGGATTGGAGTTTCGAATCCCGAAAAGTTTCTGGATTCGGGATCGGGATCCTGTTTGAACCTTAATCAGAATACTTAATAAAATTCCGGAAAATTTTTGTCAGCGTTGGGTGCTTTGCGCTTTTTTAAAAAGCGGTTGACAAAAGCGCTGGCCATCCCTGCACATGCATTGCTTTACAAGCGCGCAATGTCGATGGGCGATTGAACAAGTCACCTTTTCATACGCGAACGAGCACTCGACGACGCCGCCGTTGTTCCAGGCGCGGCCGCAGACGGGCTTGCCGTGCTTGTACCACAGGGCGACGTACTCGTTGTTGGCGCCCCTGGCCTTGACGGGCCCGTCGGGGAAGGGCACGCCGATCTCCACCCACGACCACGTGTCCTCGTGCTGCTTGCTGCTCGTGATGCGCGACGGGTGGTCGCTGAAGATGACCTCCGGGTTGGCGGCCATGCTGGACGCTGGCTGCTGCCGCTGCGACCCGCTCGAGGCTGTGCTCGCTGCGCTGTAGGGGCTCGACGGTCGACACTGGCGCCACTGGCTCCACACGTGCCGCCGGCTCGAGTTTACATAGTTCCGATGGGAAATTGGGTGGCCGCGCGATTCCGACGGCTGCGGCGCGCGTTTCTCGTGGAGGAAGTGCGTCGGCGGGTTCGGGATTCTGGTGACCACTTTGCGCGTTACCATTGCCAGCCTTTTGAGCATCGTTGTTATTTACATAGCCTGAATTTTGACTTCTGTGAGGGTTCGTACAGCAGGGGTTTAGTAGGGGGGGGGGGTTACCCACCCCCCTCCACAATCTGCCGGCTATCTTTCTATCCCCGGAGGCCCGCTCAGCTTTCTATGTATCCCGGAGGCAAAATTTTGGGCTTCTATCCCTTAAACCCCCCCCCCAAATCGCCCTGCTAACTATCTATCTGCAGCGATTTTTAAGAAATTTTGCCCCTATTTTCGCTCAAAATCGCTAATTTTCGTACCCTTCGTAAATACCTAATTGATAGGTTTTCACCTTCAAAATTCTAATTCTAGTTCCGTATTGCCTATTTTCGGATATTTTTTGTACTATATGTACTTATATACCTAGGTATTTTTAGCTGTTTTTCTCCTACTTTTAGCGATTTTTTCCCTTTTCTTCCTTCTATACCCCGGAAAAGCCTATATTGAACCTCCGCGAATCCCCCTTCCCCCTAACCCCCCCCCCCCTCAACAAATTTTTTTTCAGTGATTCCTCCGGTGGAGCGATTTACTATCTATATGAACCCACGCGGGGGTACAAATCTACAAAAACCCTGTCGACAGAAATAGGTAAGAAAGAAGTCGTAAAAACTAGAAATATCTCAAAATATGCATTTGACTAAAATTATCTCAAATGGTTGAAAATAGTGCGACCCGGACGAGGGCTCGAATGGGATTGACTTTTCGGGATTGTGATTGGTATTTTAAATTTTTGGGATCAGGATCGGAATTGAGGTCACGGAATCGGGATCGCGTTTTCCGGCTAAAAATACATGCTGAAATTTTGATAATTGCACCAATTTTCAGTTTTCAATTGTAACCCCTGCAATTTTTAATTTGCCCATTTGCCTGGTTTATAAAAAAATCAAAAATAAGTGGGTGCACTTCTTGTCTACAGCCATTAGAAAATCTAACTTTTGTTTGACATCATTTATCAATCTTAAGATTTTCGATATTTTGAAGATTGTTCATTTGTATGGACCATCTCCAAAACTAAGACGATCCTATTTTTCCAAAATCTAAAGATTGATAAATGATGTCAAACAAAAGTTGAGAATTTTGAATGGCTGTAGACAAAAAGTGCCCCCGCTCAGGGACGTATCCAGGATTTTTGAGCGGGGGGGGGCTGCTTGGGCCGAAATTTTTAGTACTAAGCATTAGGTATTTTGTAAAAATTTTGCGCGCAAGCGCGCAATTTCACACACAAATTGACATTTGTGGTTGTTTTCATTGGTTTTGTGGCATTTTTAGTATCAAAGCATCCATTTCTATGTGCTATCATGGGTTTATAAGCCGTCATATGTTGCTGTAGTATATAATATTGAGGTAATGTGCTTCCATGTACCTCCACTGTCTGTAACTTCACTCCCAAAGTAACAACCTCCTTTTATAACCTTCACCTGACGTCACGAACATTCGACTATAAGGCGATATACGAACATGTCGACAAAAAATGGATATTTTTGACACAAATCACCACTTATAATGCTATCCCATGGCTGTACAGCTATTATATGGTCATATTTAACATCACAGAGTATCGCCACTGTCTGATATACCTATATATGTTGACACTAGGTCATATCTGAGAGCTTTAAAAAAACGGTTTTTATTTTTAAAAAAACGTTGTTTAAAAAAAAAAACGTTTTTTATTTTAAAAAAAACATCGAGTTAAAAAAAACGTTTTTTTCCAACCCTAGGTGCAGCCCCCCTTGCACCCGCTTATTTTTGATTTGATTTTTTTTAAATGAACTAGGCTAACGAGCAATTTTTTTTAAATTTGCAGTGGTCACAATTGAAGATTTGTTGCAATTTTCAAAATTTCAGCATCGATTTTTAGTCAGGAAAAAAGTTTTAAAAATTTTGTTGTACTTTGTCTGGGCCACTTTATCTCCAAAACTACTAGATTGACAAAGTTCATTCACCTTGGTGACAATTTTCATTGCTTTTGTTGCTAGTGATGTCGAATGTACTGTTGAAACATTACTGCAAATATCTTTATCGCAAATACAAACCTCCATTTGCAAACTCGATTTCCACAAAGAAAATCGTGAAAGTTTTTTTTTAAATGGAAATAACTCTGGCTCTTTTTGCTTTTCCATTTGATATCCCTCAAATTTTTAGTATGTATATCGAATCCTAGGTGAAGTCTATAAAAAATAAACCTATATCCTATGAAACCTATAAACAATAAGTATACCGTTTATCCTCGAAATAGTCCACCCCCTCGAACAAGTCCCCCTCTCGTGAGTGTGAGCAAAAATAACTCCCCTCGAATAAGTCCCACTTTGATGGGTGTAGTAAACATTTCACAATATTGATTTCGCTACTTGAATTGTGAATTTTGAATTTCTACAAATGATTTATGTTACCAAATTTACCCCATTTGTATAATAAATTAATCATACATTTTACTGAAAATTGTGACTAAAAAATACCCCCCTCCCCTTGAATAAGTCTCCCCTCTCGGATACGTCCCCCTCAATATTTTGGACGAAATATATCGTCCCTGGGGGACCTATTCGAGGATACACGGTGTGTTCTTAACCCACGTATTTCCAGATTTAATCATTTGTGTTCTTGAGTCATTGCATTTTCATCCGTGTCCATGTATAAAAAATTTGATTAGTAATTTGCTTTTAGTTTTAAAAATTTCTCATTATCCTAGCAAATTTATGTAGAAGCTGTGTGGAAAATCATAGTTGCTGATTTGATGACTGAAATAGCGGCTGCCAGATTTTTTAAATATTGAATGTTAGTACTGTATCATTCTGGCAAACATGAGTTCCGATCATTACAATTTTAAATCACCCCATTTTAAAGATAGTGGGCAGGTCCCGTCAATCACGAACATCGTCCCTTTTTCTATTCATGGCACCTTGCAGTTTTTTTATCACGTATGAGAAGCCAGTGTTTTTTGGTTTTTATATTTAACCATCATTAGCTCAGTTGTGAAAGCTCGGTTAATTTCAACCACCATCTATCATACATTTGAAAATCTTCACTTGATCGCGTTGGAGTGTCCATCGAAAACGTGGAGGCGTATTTTTAGAATCATGTCTCCCATTGGATCGCATCACTTCGATATTAATAGAGGCGCCGCAATATTTATATAAACGCGACAAGAGTCAGAAACATGGAATCAGTTGATCAGATCTGTCCGGCCGCTCAGCTCACTTGTCCCTGCGGCTGAGCACGAGCATCTTCTGGACGGCGGGGCCGCGGAACTCGTGCTCCTTGCCGTTCCACGAGGCGGCGGCGCGCTCCTGCGGCAGGATCACCTTGCCCAGCACCTCGCCCCCGTCGATGGGCACGATGCACGCGCCCACGTCTTTCACCTGCAAGTGTCAAGTGTCAAACGGATTGAGACCTATTACCCATGTGAACACGTATTTCATGTAATTCTACCCGCTGCTCATCTATACCCGCTGCTCATCTATACCCGCTGCTCATCTATACCCGCTGCTCATCTATACCCGCTACTCATCTATACCCGCTACTCATCTATACCCGCTACTCATCTATACCCGCTACTCATCTATACCCGATACTCATCTATACCCGATACTCATCTATACCCGCTACTCATCTATACCCGCTACTCATCTATACCCGCTACTCATCTATACCCGCTACTCATCTATACCGCTACTCATCTATACCCGCTACTCATCTATACCCGCTACTCATCTATACCCGCTACTCATCTATACCCCCGCAGCTCGCAGTTGCTGAAGAAATCGATTAGCATGTGTATATACAGATGTAATTTGCAATTTACACCAAAATCTTCAGCTGCGGGCACATTTATGTGTACCGGCACAGGTCACATGGTCGTCTAGTGGGGGTCTCCAATTTGGGGGAGGGTTGGGGACTATCAGCATCGTTTATCCTGCGGATCAATTTTTGGCTACTGTTCCATGTAACCCCCTCCAAATAGCTCAGCTACCTAAGTTTTATGTGGGACAAATTTTGAGCAATTTGCCATGTTCATGACTTTACTATTTAGCCCAATTTTGTGTGCTCGCCCCGCCGTAACCCTTAGTGACTTACGAAAATCGGGCGCCAGGCACCCTTCTTGCACATGCCGGCCCACGCTTCACTGTACGGTTTCCAGTCGATGTCAAAGCCCGCAGTGGCTGGGTCGTACGACAGGATCTGCAGGGAGCCCACGTCCTTGCTGTGCTCCTTGGTGTCCATGCCGAACGATGCTGCGATCTTGCCCCCGTTGTCCCACACGCGGCCCATCACCGGCTTGCCGCGCTTGTACCTGCGGGGGGGGGGGATGATCAAAGACTGGTGGCATTACTCTCAGACCTTGGAAAATTGCAAATGCCATGCACAGTGTCAAAATGCATGTGAAATGCCCGGCAAAATGGCGAAATGAAATGCCCATTTTACATGACATGACATTTTCACACTTTGCATGATCTTTTACAGGCCTCCCAGGTGCACTCGCGTGCGGTTCGCAAACCGACTGACCAGAGAGCGACGTAGCAGTCAGCCGTGGTGCCGTCGGGCATCTTGAGCGGCCGGTTCATGGCCTTGATGCCGTGGCGCATGCGCGAGAAGTCGTCGTTCTCCCTCAAATCCATCCAGAGGTCGTCGTACACCTGGGGGGTGTTTAGATTCGATTGGGGGGTTAGGGGGTTGACGCGCGGCGGGCAGGGGTATCTTGAATTTTGACCCTCCGAGTGGTTGGATAGATAGCAAATCGCTCCTCCGGAGGGATAGATAGCTGAAAAATTTTCTGGGGGGGGGGTTGTGGTGGTTCGATATATAGGCTTTTTCGGGGCATAGAAGGAGGAAAAGGGAGAAAAATCGCTAAAAGTAGGTGTAAATAGCTCAAAATGGGTATACAAGAGCATATAGTACTTAAAATAGCTGAAAATTTGGCAGTTAGACGCATGAACCAGTGATTTTGGAGGTGAAAATCTATATATAGGTATGAAAAATAGCGATTTTGAGCGAAAATTAGTGTATAGTTTCTGAAAAATCGTTCCAGATAGGTAGATAGCTGGGCGATTTGGGGGGGGGGGGTTTAGGGGGTAGTAGCCCAAAAATTTGCCTCCGGGATAGATAGATAGCTGAGCGGCCTCCGGGATAGATAGATAGCTGGGCGGTTTGGGGGGGGGGGGTAACCCCCCCCCAACCCCCCCCCCCCCCCCATTCGAGACCCCTGGCGGCGGGTTGCATTCAACTTCGTTGCAGCTTCACCTACCTTCGGCGGCGGCGCGCCGCCGGGGGGCGCCCATTTGGGATCGGTGTTGTCGCGCACGATGGTCCACATCTCGTTGATGAGGCGCGGGTCCGTGATCTCGTTGCTCTTGCCATCGTGGGACAGGGTCACCGTCTCGCTGGAGATGTCGATGTTGCCGCAGTACCTGCGCACGGTTCATATTCAGTGTACAACCCTTTCTCCATCGTAGTATAGAATAGTTGCCCAAGGGGACATTTGCGTAAACGCATGTAATATTGCGTGGCCTTGAGCGTTTTCTAGGGACCACATTGATTGGTGTAAAGGGTCAGTTTGGGTAAATGGTGGTCACAGATCAAAATGAAGTGTATAAAATACCGTAGTGTACGAAGTGTTTCCAAAAGGTGTATCAAAAGTTTGTACTAGAATATTGATATGTACTTCTGCCTCAACCCTTCAGTCACCCCAACCAACCACTCTCCATTCTTATCCTGTCCCTGAATGGGCACCGAGTTGCCGCAGCGCACAATACCCAGCCAACCCCCTCGCTTGCGGTCCTTCCACTGGACCCAGCGGTACACGTAGCCCCAGTCCCTCCAAACTGCCTGCTCTTCGCGAGTGTTGTCGTAAGCGAGGATTTGGATTTGACCGCCCAGGTCCTTCTTGCCCGTTAGCTCTTTCTGAGGGGGTTGGGGGGGGGTTTGGGTGGATTATTGTGCAAGAACACATTATTATTATGATTATTATTATTATTATTAGGGCTCTACACACACTAGTTTTCAAGAACTCATTTCAGTTTGCTGTAATGGGGTTACCGTCAACTACAGTTGATGGGGATCAATAATCACACATTCTGGTAAACTCAAATGCAAATTTTTCCATCATTTTCATCAAGCAACCATCCAATCAACCAACCCCTTTGTACGCGAACGAGCACTCGACGACGCCGCCGTTGTTCCAGGCGCGGCCGCAGACGGGCTTGCCGTGCTTGTACCACAGGGCGACGTACTCGTTGTTGGCGCCCCTGGCCTTGACGGGCCCGTCGGGGAAGGGCACGCCGATCTCCACCCACGACCACGTGTCCTCGTGCTGCTTGCTGCTCGTGATGCGCGACGGGTGGTCGCTGAAGATGATCGCCGGGCTGCTCATGGTGGCCGGCTCTGGGTTGGGGCTGCTCGCTGCTGCGCGGTCGTTTGGTGGACGGAGCTGCGGCTCTAGGTGCCCGCTGTGCCGCTGTGCGAGCTTTTTAGGCAGTGGAATGTGGAAGTCTTTGTTTGGACTTTGTCTTCACGTTGCCATACGCTGCATTAATGTTGCTTTTTTACACCATACTTCGTGCTTCCTTTCCATTTGATACATATTTTACAAAATATTGTTTTAAACACCGTTTTCACTGCCACGTGTGGTGACAAAAATTTTGGGCTTTCAACTTTATGTCACGAAAATTGAATATTTGTTGTTTAGATCTAGATCTTTTATCTAGATCTCGATCACTCGTTTTGCCTAGGACAAACATAAATTGTCATTTATGTTTGTCCTAGGTGTCCGACTCAACAAATAATCAATTTTCATGACTGAAGAGAGTTGAAAGCCGAAAAAAAATTTGTCGTCACACGTGGAATTGTAAACGCTGCTTTAAAGGGTCGTTCACACGGTTTCTGTGCCGACAAAAAAATTGAGTTAGAAAGTTCTATAATTCTGGAATTAACTTCCATATCTGCAAGAAAAGGCGGTGAAGTGTGCTCACTACTTGAGTGTACACACATGCCAATTTGCAGATAATTTGAGCCTGTCGTTCACGAATTATAGGCATTTGAAGATGAATTTTAGTTGTCGGTTCGGTTTTCGTTTTGAAACCGAACCGACAACTGAAATTCATCTTCAAATGCTTATAAGTCTTGAACGATAGGTTCAAATTATGTGCAAATTGGCATGTGTGTAAACTTAAGTAGTGAGTATACTTCACTGGCTTTTCCCGCAGATATGGAACTTTATTCCGGAATTATGGAACTTTCTAACTCAATTTTTTTGTCGGCACAGGAAACCGTGTGAACGACCCTTAACAATAAATCATTCGCAGATAATTAGAGCGCCATGGCAGTGAACGGGCTGTACATAGTGCAAGGCGAACTAAATGCTGTTGTCGCATTGCTGCGTCGCTCCCAGCGGCACCACTATTATGTGAGTGCGCCTACCTAATCTACTTGATTTTCTGTTGAAATTTCCGACGACAATTTGATAACTGTATTTAAATAGCGTTCGAAAAAATCAATTCGAATCGTAGACATCATATTTTATTCGAGCATTCGAGAGAATAATTCCGAACAAAGACCAACCCGCAGGGCGGCGGCGTGTCCGGCGACGAGGAGGACCCGCTGGTGCGCAACTTCGCCGACCTGCGCGACGTGCTCCACCGGGTGGCCGACCTGCACGACATGGCGCCCAACACCTTCCTGGCCCCCTTCCTCGACGTGATCCGCTCCGAGCTGGTCGATGGGCCCGCTACTGGCGCTGCCCTGGCTGCGGTTGCCAAGTTCCTTAGTTATGGGTTGATCGATCCTAATTCGTTGGTTTTTGGGTTTTTTTATTTTTTTTTTGTGTGTTGTTAAGGATACCGATAAAAGATGTTTGTGATAAGATAAGGCGCACTGTCGTTTGGAGACTTTCACGTGATTTGAAAATCCAGATAAACTGTTGATGAGCCATCTGTGGCTAAATAGACATTGTAAGTGATAAGTAAAGTCGAGAGTAAAGTGATGAGTATTGTCAGTCAAGTACTTTACCCATCACTTACCACTGTTCTCTTCACTTTCGGAATTGTCACCAGAATTTTTACGTGTAATTTCAGGGGTATTTGAAAATTTGTACCCGACAGCTTAATGACAAAATGAAACTCTGAAACTTATCTCTTCACAAAACACTTTGCAAAGTGCTCAACTTAACTGCGGGCACTTTTAAACTATTTGAATATTTCTCCAGTCTGACGGCCACCACGGCGGTGGAAAACGTGGCCGACGCGGTCACCCGCGCCCGTTTCGTCGGCTCCAGCGACGCGAACAGCGGCCAGGATGAAGTTGTTTTGCTGAAAATATTGCACGTGCTCAGGACTTTGATGCTCACCCCCGTGGGAAGGTGGGCTTTAAGTGATCATGTGGGCTGGAATTATGTTGTCGTTCGAATGTTTCAAGTTAAATGTTTGAAAACTAAATACCTGAATACAGGGCCGTATCCAGGGGGGGGGGGCGGGGGGGCTGCAGCCCCCCCCCCCTCCCGGGCTGAGACAAAAAAGTGACCGAAAAATGGCACTTTTTCAACGTCAGCGTGAAAAAATTTTGCGCGCAAGCGCGCATTTTTCACCAAACGTGATGTATTATCTACAGATTTGCTCCCTGTGGCCGAAATCGTTACAAACATGCTCAATTGTGTGCTGTTTGCTGTATTTGTATGTATATTTACATACATATACAGCGTTCCAAGGCGCTGGCGCCAACGCCAATGGCGCCATGGCGTTGCGCCTACTTATGGCGCCAGCGCCATGGCGCCATTCCGCCCCTGTATACGTAAAATTTTAGGGGGGGGGGCTGAGCCCCCCCCCCGCTCGCCGGCCTCCGTAAACAAACAGCCCCCCCCGCTCAAAAATCCTGGATACGTCCCTGCCTGAATAGAATGTCGGCACCAAAATAACAAAATAAGTATCATAATTATGGAATATCGAACACAGTTTCTCACCGAAATCTTAAAATAGTATAGAATAAAGTTTCCAAATAACGATTCCAAAATCCCAATGTACACATAGAGAATAAAGTTTTCCGAATAATTTCCAATCCCATCACCAAGTTTACAAAAATGGATATCCTTCAATCACTGTTTCCTTCACAAATACCACAGGCTGTTGAGCAACGAGAGCGTGTGTGAGATCATGCAAAGCGCGTTTCGCATCTGCTTCGAGTCTCGTCTCAGCGAGCTGCTGCGCCGCGCCGCCGAAGCCACATTGGCCGATATTGTGCAGCTGCTCTTTACCAGATTGCCCACATTCAAGGTATTATGGTAGGGGTCTCCAAGGGGGGGGGGGGGCTGCCCCCCCCCCAAGAACAACGGGTCTGTGCCGGTGCGCATGTCCACGCATGTAGGCTAAATTTCCTGCATTTTCCCATTACGCTGATATTTTATAAGTGAATCAGTCTTTTGTTAAGAAAAAAATAGTCAAATTTTTAAGTCTTCCTATTGTCAATTCTGTATAAAATGCACCGAATGGCGTGCCTGTCGCTCTATATGTAAATATGTATATTTACGATTTTTGGCGCCAACACCAATAGCGCCAAAGCTATGATGCCATTCCGTCACAATGTACGTAAAATTTTAGGGGGGGGGGGGGCTGAGCCACCCCCGTTAACCGTGCTCAGTAAATAAACAGCCCCCCGCTCAAAAATCCTTGATATGTCCCTGGCCCCCCGATCACCGGGTCTACATGTGCACCAGGTTTACATGCGCACCGAGTTCTCGCCAGTCGAACTCCCCAGCGCCTCCCACAGAAAAATGTTTCAGCTGTCTATCCCTCCAAGAGAGATTTGCCATCTATTCTGCCCCGCGAGAGCCAAAATCTTGGAGACCCCTGTATTATTTTACATTTTTGAAGGCTCTGACGACTGTTTAATATTGCATTAAAAATACTCACTGCAGGAGGATCTGAGGCACCCTTATATTCGCCGTCTGAAAATGCGTACCGGAGAGCAGCGGCGAACTAAGAAACGCAAGGGTGCAAAATCAAGCGCTACTGGAAGTGATAAGAAGGTTAGAAATGGACTATGGACTATAAAGGGGCCATTCCCAGATACTCTAAAATGTAGAATGTCATGCAAGGTGTATAAAGTCATATAAAATGCCGTGTAAGATGGCAAAGTCGTTTCCGTTTTACAGGGCATTTTACAATACTTTTGACATTTAACAGGGCATTTTACATTGACGAGTCTGGTATAGCCCCAGGGGCCAGATTTAATACTCCCTACAGATTTGTAGGGTAGGGCGTACGCCCGATAGATTTTTCAAAGTTCATCCGCATCGACGCACATGCACCGAGAGCAAGGCGGTTCATAAAATACACGAAACCATCCCTTAAGGTCGCCGATATTGCAATATGACGGTTATCGCTCCGATTTTGGCTCGGAAATCACGATTTCGTCATTTCGTGGCCGTCTGCCAATTCGTTTTTTATTTTATTTTTGTAAGAGCGTTTTTACGATGGGAAAAACACCACCCCACAAAATTTTAGACAAACAAATGCAATAATAATTCACGGAACGTAAACTACTATGTATTTTGTAAACTAAATTTGGGCAAACTTTCTCAGACATTACGGCGGCTTTTCGACGGCAACGGGGACTGCATGGCATGCACAGCCTTGCAGTGGGCTGCGCAGTACCCCGTCAGAGCACTGCATCGCAAGATCGACGCCGCTACCTGGGCTGACCGAGTTCGCCTTGTTTTATAGTGGTTGTAGTGCTCTGCACAATTTCGTTTCCTTACCCCCCAATTTTAATTACTATTTTCGTGCGCCAAATCTATTTAAGTCAATTTAGCTAGGTTATGTCTAGCTTAGGTGTAACTGCATTCCACATGGCATAAGGTGAGAGGGGAATTTCACATTTTTCACTTTGAAATGCCGCGGCGCGGCGTGTGGCCGCCTTTGGGCTCGCCGGCACACTGTTGTGACTCTCTGGGCGGTCTAAAGCACATTCTACCCTTTACTTACCTGTGGGCAGAGGCGGAGACTGACGGCTGATAGGTAGGTGGCGACCGGAAGCCAGGAACAATGAATTTCACTCAAAAAAATACAAAAGCACTGTTCCGCGTTCCTCCCCATGTTGACTAGATTGTCGTGCGTCATCTAGTATCGGTGGGTGGTAGGAACAGCTTCTGATAACGCCCCAAGTGACAAGTCGCAGTCCAAAAAAATACTTTTCCGCCGCCCTAGCATAAATATCTCCTCGCGCTCGGAAGGGTGTGGCCATCGGGCTGAAACCTTTCTCACGGGCGCTAGCTGACCGGATAGTCACAATAGTGGGTCGCGGGACTGGAGGTGATAAGCACTTCGCGCCCGCGAGCATTCTCTAGCTACCGTAATTAATGAATACAAAACCCCCAAGCAAAGTTTCCATGTGACATGTAGAAACTATTGTACAGATCGTTTCACGCCAATGCCTTTCATTCCCACGAGCTTAATTAATCGTTCTGTATCTTAATTAATTACCATTAGTTGTAAGCTTGTGTTAGCTGTTTAATTATTGATTAGCTTAAATTGCTGTGTTGGATTATGATGCCGTAATTGCCCTTGTACGTACTTTGTTCATTCTGTTTTTGTAAAAATGCGTTGCACTGCATTGTTATTTGTTTTAGGTCGTTTTATATTAAGTAGGGATTTGTAGGTAATTATGGAAGTGAGTAATTGTCGTATTAAGTAAGCTTGTAATTTATAGGTTTAGTCCCATGTCGCATGAAGCTTTTTAATTACTTTTGTTAGCTGATGTCAATTAGTACTCTTTTTATAAGCAGTTGCGTTACGTACGATTTTACTAAGTGCTTACATCAGAGCTTATGTGATTTGAAAGTGATTTTGTAACTTCGCAATGTTATGTCCTTTTGCTTTTTATTCAAGTCAATTATGGTAGTCTTGATTGCCTTATAAGTAGCTGAAATTGTCTTTTCCCCCAACTTCGTCGATGCGACGTAAGCCAATTTTGCTTCTACTCTGCCGCTACTGTTCTTCCATCGCCCAAAAAAATAAACTCTCTTCTCAACCCAACTTGGACCCCCTTTTGTATTGGCACTAAGTACTAACTTTTTCCCTTAGTTAGCTAATTAACAACTGCTCTAATTACTGCGCTGCTTATGCTGAGTGTAAGTGCTGTGCGTGCCGCGGGAAACGGAACAGCGTGAGCCACCGAGTGGTTCATCGCACGTTCTGAAAAACCTACCGTCTTCGGACACGTTTCCTTAAAATTTACAACACGCATTTATAATCTGGACCTCCGGGCCCAGTGCAGTGCACTGCAGCGGCAAGCGGCCGGTGAAGTGGGAATAGAGGGAAAAGTGCGGTAAAAAACCTCGTGAATCGTGTAATCGAAAAACAGCTGAATACACGGATTCATGACAACTTGGTAGCAGACGCGAGTGGTTAGCTTAATTCACTTCAGTGAACGGTACGGCGCCTGATCAACGCCAAGCCGTTAAGTGATAAGTAACAAACGATCTGTCGCGCCGGGTGGAAACGCTGCGGTCAGGAGGGCCAGCGTCGATCCCAGGGTCAGTTGAGGAAGTGTGGAGAGCTGCAGAACAGCTACAGAAGCGCACGCGCCGAGAAGCGGCGTTGCGCAGGGCACAGCAGACTGCGGACGCGCAGGACGCTGAGGTTGAACAGGTAAGAGTTGAAGCAGGTGCGCAGGAAGCGGAAGCGGAAGCCGAGCGCGCACAGGAAGCAGCGACTTGGACCAGACGCACAGAGGATAGCACTCCCGTCGTCCGGCCAGTGCTGCAATTTGGAATTGCACGTGCAGGAACAGGCGGCAGCCGTTGGGATACGCCGGCTTGCGCGCCAGGTGCGCTACCGACTGGGGCGGCTCGACGAGCGTCCAGTGGAGGCACAGAAACAGAACGCCCACCAGATAGTCCGCTCCTGCGACCCGACAGGCCAGTAAGTGCTGAGCCCGGGCGAGAGCAGCGGAAATCAAGTAAGTGGGGTTTATTTCGACGACCGTGGGGAAAAAGCGGCCGTAGCTCCCCGGTGTCGACAGGGTCTGGATCACAGGCTGATTCAGCAGGGTACGCTGGTGAAGACGAGCCCGTGAGTTCGTCTGCATACCAGCGTAGAAGTGGTGAGACTTCCGTAAATCTAATTGACACCCCAGTAGCGATCCCAGATATAAATATTGAATTTCCCTCGTTAGCCGAAGAGCTCGAAGAGGCGGAAAATTCATTGGGGGAGCTTCAATTAAGTGCCCCGCGAAGCTCATCCACACCACGCGAGCTTGCGTCCGCGCAAGGCTCGATTGAAAGCTGTGTCTCTTCGAATAGAGCACGGCGCAGAATCGTAGGACCGTCTCCCATAAATCAAAGTAGAATGACCAGCACCCCACCCCCAGGTTCGAGCGTGACGACCGCGCCGGCCACGCTCACAACGGTGACGACCACCCCGGCGGCGGCCAACCAAGTGACGCCGGGCCAGATCCTGACGGCGGCGACCGCGGCGGACCCGGGCAGGGAAACCACTGGGTACACTAGAGAAGGTTGGACCTTCCCGGGCATGATACAGCTATTGCACCAGTGGTCTGGGGAACTTAACCGCGCGGGACCAGCGGCGATTTCAGTCAATGCTTCCACAGCAGATAAAAATAAGCTACAGGCCATTAGGCTAGGTTTGAGTATGTACACCAGCGTAGGTAACCCTAGCGCACTGGAGCAGGCCACTACTCAATTTTTGGCATTCTGTTCTAACAGGGGATTAATTCCACCCATAGCATCGGCAGCTAATGCTACCTTGGGCGCGGGAACGGCCCCTGGGAACACAACCGCGCAGACTGTGCCCCCGCCGGCGAGTGTAAGCGGATCAGCGGGTGGCAGTGGAGCGGCACCTGCGCCTGCAAACGCTACGGCTCAACCAGCTACCAGTGTAATCAATTTGGCGGGACAGCCGGGTCCCTCCTCCCCAGGATCGTCAGGATCGCTCTCACCTGCACCTAATCCTACGGATCCAGACTATCTGGCGCAGCACCAGGTGCCGCACGGCACGGCCGCTACGCTAACCGCCCTGGCTACGCAGTGCGATGCATTCACTGGAAGGGCTGACAAGAGTTTCAAGGATTGGAGACGTAAGTGGGATATTTTGTGTGATGCGCTAGGTGTTTCAATGCGCTCTAGGCAAAAGTTGCTGCCTATCTTTTTACAAAAGAATGCCAATTCTATCTTTGTAGCTAGAAGGCGGGAACTGCGCGCGCTCGATTACAAAGCCATGATGGATCGTTTGGAAGAATTGTTTGCAAACCCAAACGCCCAGCATCATGCACAGCGCGAGTTTATTGAGTCAACTCAAAGTCCCACTGAGTCTGTGCTGGACTGGGCAACTAGATTGGAACGTGCAGTAAAGCGCGCCTATCCAATGCTGCATTCCGCCCAAAGGGAAGGCATGTGCATCACTAAGTTTCACCAGGGGTTGGACAAGGACATTAGGCGCAACCTGGCGGTGCACGCCAATATAAGCTGGAAGGAATTAGTTGATAATGCGCGCATGCAAGAAAGCTACAAAAACCTTGAAACCGTTCAGAAGGAACATGCGAAGTCGGCCAGCGAGATCGTCGCCGAGACATCGAACCAGGTCATGGAGCGCATCATGGCCATGAACCTGCACCCCTCGGTCCAGTCGATGGAGGCAGAGAGTGCCGAGAATGCGAAGCTCAAGGCCAAGGAACGGGCGCTCGACGAACGACAGAAAAAACTCGACGCCCAGGAAGCTAAGATGATGGGCGCACCGCGCCCGAGGCGTGAGTTACCGCCCAAAAGGTTTGAAAATGGATGTTGGGAATGTGGATCTCCTGATCACTTCCGCTACCAATGTCCAAATAAGCCCCCTCCCGAGCCATCTGCCGGCAACGATAGCAATCAGCGTGGCCGCGGAGGCGACTTTCGTGCGCGCGGTAGAGGTGGCGGCCGAGGGCGAGGCCGCGGACAGGGAGGACAATATCCACAAAACTTTGGGTATCCAGGTGGATGGGTACCGATGCAATTAAGTCAACCTATGACCGTGCCTTCCTCGCAGATGATGCAGCCTGTGTACGTTCAGAGCCAGCAGCCCGCGGCCATCGGATGGCACCCGCAGCCACAACCGGCACAACGGCCGTTGGAATCGCAGCAAGGCCAGAGCAGCAGCGTGCCGCTGTTGAACCCGACGACAGTGACACAGGTGGGTGAATGCACTTACAAGGCCGTGACCGAGTCATCGCCGTCTTATGCTAGAATTCTCTTCCATCATGATCAACTATTGACATTGCAAGGGCTGGAACCGGAAGCCCCTGACGAGGAGGAGGAGGAGATGGAGGAGCAACCTGTAGCTAGCCTTCAGTGTAAGATGCACGCGCTCATGGTAGATAGGGAACAGTGGATTAGCCACTGGGCGTATCAACGCGAAGCCACGTCAATCCTATTTCGTACCAGTTGGTTAGATTACCTGAGGCGCACTGCAATGCATGATCTGAAGGATGAAGATTGCGTGGTGCTCCCAGACTGTCGCCCGCATGACGACCACAATGATACGCTTACTAGAATCGAGTGGAGGGTTTTGCGTGACGCCCCATTAGACCCATTCCTAAATGAGCCCCCTGTGATTTTGTCCCCGCGTACGTTTTCGAGCACATGCGTTGATAAAATGGCCGAATTTAGAGACAAAACGTCCGCAGTGCCTCGCCAGCGAGCGTATTCCGAGCCACCGTATAATAATCAAGTCTTTGGCGCTTTGTTTACAGTGTTCACCATCGCCGTGGTGATGGCGTGCTTGAGCTTGATGCCTCTGGCGGTGGCCACGACGATGCCGGACACGCCACTGCTGTGCAGCGATCTGACCGATCATTACGACTTGTACACCTACCCCGACCTGCCTAACTGCACCGCGTTAGTCGATTCTGCTGTGTCGTTGACTAAACCGGTTCCCCTGAAACTTACTATTTATAAACGCAATATGGTAGAGTATCGTGCCACTGCGTATCGATGTGTAGCGGCCACGCGGTCGGCTCATACATACCAGAACTTCTGGGGTGACGTCACTTTGGAACATTTTGACTCGCAGCCGCGTGCGGTAGATCCCTCGGAGTGTGAGAGCATGATGAAGTACCATAAGTGCAACGACGGCGCGCTTCAGCCAGTGGACGAGCTGAGCAACGCATGGGACACTCAATACCCGACAAACGTGAGTTACTCGGGGCACGGGCTGTACTGTTGCAGCTGGTTAATTACCAAGACCCCGCAGTGTGGGTTGTTTAAGGGAGATGTACGCATGCGCTACGGCGCCAAGGTTATGCAAAGTACGTTAGGAGAAGTGTCAAAGTGTAATTACGAGGAGGGCACCTGTACCCTACCCGACGGTAGCCAATTAGTCTGGAAACCAAACCCAAAGGCTGAATGCCCCTATGAGAAATGGCAAGAAATAGCTGGGTTAATTAGACAAGATATTTGGCTCGCGCATGATCACACTTTGGCATTGTCATTTCGAGCAAAAGAAGAAATCATTTCATGTGGTGAAAAACTATGGAAATCAGACCAGGATATTGTTGTGGCACCGTTCGAAATCCCCCCAATTAGGTACGTGCGGGAGAAGCGTCGCGCAGCACGCCCCGGATTTGGCGTAGTGGACACCGGTCACTTGGCCGCAGCGATGCAAGCGGTGTACGAGACATCTGAGCAAACTATGCGCGCACAGGCCGTGTCTACTTGTAGACATGTGCAACACTTTCAGGAACTTCTCCGCTTAGCCATGACCGAGCACCCGACGACCACAGCGCGCTGGTACATGCGCGACAATGAGATTTTGGCCAAGGCGGCGCCAGACGGATTTCTAGTGCATAAGTGTTTTGCGGTAAAGACTTATCAGTTGGGTACCGAAACAGGTAAAGGCGCGTGCCACGCTACGGTCCCAATACGAATGAAATTACATGGACAGAATGTGACCCTACATTTGGATACAATTACAAATGCCCTTCTGTTCCAGCCGGTTATGGGAACGTGCACAAATCGCCACAACCGTGTGTTGAAACTGCATGGGCAGTGGTATAAGTACTTACCTGAAAAAGGCGCCCTGGAACATATCCCCGTTTACAACACCCACAGTTTCCCACACAGGTGGCAACTTGAACGACCGACGGACGTGCACCATCAGATCTTTGCCGCAACGACAATGTACAATTTGTCTGAGCTGCTGCCGACTACCACGCTGAACGACGTGTGGCACTCATACGCGATTGTGCGGCGCGTGCATGGAATGCCGACGCATGCGGTTGATGGCAGTTTACAATCGCATCGATTAATGGCCAGGTCAATGGTAAGCGTGGGATTTTGGGATTTTGACGCCTTAAGGTCATGGCTGCAGATATGGATTTACCTGGTGTGCGCCATAGTGACTTGCCAGTATTTATTAGCAGCTCTGTTAGCCGCCGCGCCCCCGGCAGCTACGACGCTAATTGAACGGGCGCGCCGACGACTGCGACGGGAGTCGAGGCCGCTAATTACCAGACACAGAGACGCAGGTAAGCGTAGCTTTATGAAAAGCTATGACGGCCGATTGACCGTGTTGAATCCGACAACAGGTGCGTCCGAGCGCGCATCAGATGACACGGTAACGGTACAGATGTTTCCATCAATTGAATATAATCACCAATTAGAAATGGCGGAAATTTCCATGAGCCCATCGGTGGATAGAATCAGAATGATTACGCTATCAAAAGATGAACAGGAAAATATAAAGTCTGTCGTCGCGAGGCGGAACGGGCCTGTGCATGTCTACTACAGTCCTGCAGTGCCCGTGTGCATGGACGGCATCATGTACCACCGATGTTTGCTGGACACCGGCGCCATGCGCTCGTTATGCAGCAGAGACGTGTTCCAGGAGCATCGACATGGACATGACGCCGTTGAAGAAACTTCTCCCATTTCTCACATGCGATGCGCTGCGGATTCCAAGCTAATGATAATTGGTCAGTTGGAAATGCCCATTGATATAGGGGGACACACGTTTCGTGTTGTTTTTCAAGCCATCGATGGCCTGGTTGACAATTTAATTTTGGGCGCGGACGTGCTGCGGCACATGATAATTGATATGCCCGCGCGCCTCTTAAAAATCCCCTCAGTAGGCGTCAGCATTCCTTTTGATAACCACAAGCCGGACGTGCAGATTCGGGCAGTGTTTGCATTAGTCACAGCGGCTACCGAAATCAAGGCAAGGCATGAAGCAATGGTGCCGGTGCGCCTATCAGCTCCAGTTAGCTACCGCACATTTACGGTCACTGGGCTGGAATCCGTAAATTTGAAGGATGGGGTAGTTGCCGCATCTGCAGCATATGAAACAAGTGACGAGGTGTTTCTAATGAGGGTCGCAAACGTGCGTGATCAACCGATTACCTTGCAGATGGAACAAAAAATCGGCTTGGTTGAGCCCGTCGATTGTGTTCTGAAAGTCAAAGCCGGCGACCCCCCGGAGGAATGGATACGGCAGTGCCGCGCCAACGAAGCGACAGAGCCGGTATCTTCAAGCGTTCCAGAAAAGGTAATTGAAGACCAATTAGGTGAGCCATTGCATGTGAAATGTCCAGATGGACACGAAATGGAATTTTCTGTGCCCCAAACATTGTCGGAAAATGAGCGCAAGGAACTTGCGGCCGTACTTTTGAAGCACAAAGGCGCTTTTGCGAGACATAAGTACGACATAGGGTACAGCGAATTAGTCGATTATCGACTGCAATTGACCGATCGAAAACCGATTGCGTGCCGCATGTATCGGTTGAGCCTGGATGACCAGCAATACTTGGAAAAGCACCTGCGCTGTCTAATTGAACACGACATAATTGAAACAAGCACAAGCCCATACTGCGCTCCCACATTAGTTGTTTCTAAACCTGATGGTTCTAAACGCATGGTCATTGATTACAGGCGATTAAATTTGGTTTTGCATGCGCCGCAATTTCCATTGCCGAGGCTGGATGACACCGTGGATGCACTCAGCAACTGCAAGTTTTTTTAGCAGTGCCGACATTAATCAGGCTTTCTATAACATTGCACTGCATCCCGACGACAGACACATCACTTCGTTCCGTAATATTTTTGGTCAATTCCAATTAAAGAGATTACCTATGGGATTAAAATGCTCACCAAGTTTGGCACAAAGGTGTTTTGAACTTGCAATGGCGGGATTGATTCATCGCAATGTGCTATTGTACATTGACGACTTGTTAATTTACAGTCAGGACTGGAAAACCCATTTGAGTGACATCGGCCAAATTTTGGATCGATTGATCAAAAATAACTTCAAAATTAGTCCCCGTAAGTGTTTTTTCGCACGCATTACCGCGGTAAAATTTCTGGGCTTTATGATCGGCCGTGAGGGCATTTGCATTCCCATGGACAAACGCAATATTATCTCAGAATGGCCCCTCCCGAAAACTGTCAAGGAAGTCAAAGGGTTTTTGGGAGCAGTGGGATTTTTCAGACGCATGATACACAGGTGCGCCGAAATAGCAGTGCCGCTATCGAATTTGACACGCACCGGTCCGCGCGAGAATTACGATGGAAACGCGCCGGTAGATCTCAACGACAATCCTGAGGCTCTGAGAGCCTTCTTCCAATTAAAAGAAATACTATTACACAGCCCCTGTTTGCAATACCCGAACCCAAATAAAACGTTCATCGTAATTACAGACGCGTCACAAATTGCGGTCGCTGGAGTGCTGGTGCAGCGAGCCGACGAAAAATCTGGACTGCATGCGTGCGCGTTCTACAGCCGGAAGTTGACTGAGGTTCAGAGCAGATGGCCCGCCATCACTCTAGAGGCTTACGCAATTTTTGAGAGCGTCCGAAATTGGCATTGCTACTTGGCGGGACGCCCCTTTGAAGTGTGGACTGATGCCAAAAGTATCCCTTGGGTGAAGAACCCCAATTTGGAGGCTACACCACACGCCGCATTGCATAAGTTTGCATTGGCCATTGCCCCGTATCAAATTACATTCAAGCATTTGAAAGGAAAATGCAATGAGCTCGCAGATGCTCTGTCCCGAAGGCGTGATGCGCCAATAACTTTCGACGAGAAATTAGAACTTGACGAAGCATTCGAGCAATTTGCACTCATTAAAATATCACACAATAAAACTGTCGCGACGCAGACCGCAATTGACCCGTGGGATACGGTAGCTACTGTTTCCAGACGCGCGCCTACCAAGGAACCAATGAGGACACGCGCGCGTGCGAGGGCGGAGTCTGCGGCGCGTGACCGCAACCCTGGGACAATGGACACGCGACAGCCGGCGAACAATGGGGTGGAGCCAATTACCGGACTCACTACCGTAGGTCCACAAACAATGGCTGGTGGCCCCGCGGCTACCGAAGTGCGCGTCAATGGTTTTCACACTGATCACGTTTTGCCCCCGTTTGTCCCCATAATTGAATTGAAGCGTTTGCAGATGCAAGAAGCGTATATAGTGAATTTGATGGAAGTTTGTAAGGATGCACCTGGACAATGTGTGCCACCGTTTTTCATTGATCAATATGGAATCATGCGAAAAAGGGCTGAGGCTTCAATAGTACCGGGGATCAAGTTGTATGATCCTGTGTGTATTCCAGCCTCACTGTGCCCGCTAGTATTCGAACTAGCACACAATCATCCTACAGCGGGACATTTGGGAATAATGAAAACGTTCGAAAGATTACAGGAATTTGCGTGGTTCCCAAATATGCGCCCCGAAAGCGCGCATTGGGTCGCCACGTGCCCTTTGTGTTGTGCGCGAAAAGGACTCAGGCAGTCGATGCAGACTTTGATGGCGTGCCGGAAAATCGCGCAATCTCCCGGCGATGTCATCGCAGTCGACGCCGTTGGCCCGCTGCCACGCACGCGGCGCGGGCATAAACACGTGTTGGTTTTCGTTGACCAGTGCACGCGATTTGGTATCGCTGTTCCGGTACCCGATATCCGGCAGGATACTGTAGCATTTGCATTCTTGCTACACATTCTTCCCATATTTAGCGTACCCGGCGCCATTTTGAGCGATAACGCGCCAAGCTTTGTCGAAGGGGCATTCAAAAGATTGTTATTGTATTTCAATACCCTTCAGCATCGCTCATTTGCGTATATGCCAAAAGGCAACGGAATGGTGGAGCGCCGAAACGGTGTTCTGATGGAAATTGTGTCCCATTACGTGAACCAAACTCATTCCGATTGGGATTACCACTTAGGCGCCGCGGTGCATGCGTACAATACGTCGAAACACCCGGCAATGGGCACCACGCCGTACGCACTTTTGTTTGGGCGCCCAGCCGCGTCGCTATGGGAAAGAATGTTGACGCCCCCCGCGCCTGGCGCAATGCTACCCGAGTCGACAGATAAGCACGGTGAACCCACCGAGCTCGCGCAGCGTCTCTCGGCGGCGCGCAATGCGGCGCATACCGCGCTTAGGAATGCTCAATTGAAAGAGCAATACTACGCCAATCGCCGCGCCCGCCATTTGAATTTGAAGCCGGGCCAAGCAGTTCGTATTTTCACTCCGCGCTTGACCGATCAGACCGGCCCTTGTAAAAAATTTGCTGCTTTCTTTTTAGGCCCCTACGAATGCATTCGCTATGCTCATCCGCTTGTAACTATTTATAATGATACTAATGATAAGATTTATGTAGTGCATGCGGATCGCCGTAAACCAACGCTTGAGAACATTATCCCCACCTGTACGCAGAATCTCGGCCCTACTTAGACTCTCATTGCGGTAAAGCCCTTAAGTGGCTATCGACGTAGCCACTGAACAAATTAATTAACTGTGTTCCCGTAATTCGATTAATTCCCTCATCACGTAAGTTTGATAAACTTGTGATCCCAAGTGCGTGTGACTGCGTGTTCGTGTGTGTGTGAGTGCGGTTGTAATTCGCTGGTACACTAGTGGGCTCCGAGAGTCCACTGCAGTGCCGGTGATTGATTGTGATTAATTGCACTCTTCCTTAAAACTTAAAAACGTAACATGGCCGGAAGGAGCATGGGCGCCAAACGGCAGCACAATGGCCGGCGTGCCAGCACCGCGGGCTCGGGCTTCACGAAAGCCACCACCCAACGTGGCGAGCCGGGCGCCACCATACCGCCCCCCAAGGTGGATCACCAGTGGGGTGAGAACCAGCGGCCCCCGCCGCCCGTCTACGCGAGGCGGATGTTCGCCGGCTGGGTGGACCGTGTCTATTGGAGACACGACACTGCAGACCGGGAATACTACCAAGCCCACGTGCGACTTCACGACGACGCGCTGGCCGAGCTGGCCGAGAACGACGAATGGAACGACGCCGACAACGTGTACCCGTTCTTCACCTACTCGACCAACATCGCGCGCGGCGCCCGCGACCGCCGCACGTCGGTCGTGGTGGCGCAGTACGCCAGCGTCAACGAGAAGTACGGCCCGGAGCTGCACTTGCCGCTTGTCAGACACGGTATGAAGTTTACGGCCAGGTATGTGCAGCGTTGCACTGCCAAGCCCGACTACTGGGAGTTCTTTGACATTAAATTGGACATGAACAAAAGCGCTAGCCCCCTATTGGTGGCAGTGCCCGTCGTCGTAACTGTACAGGGACGCGCCCCGGCCGACCATGAATACGCCGCGCAGCGCGACGAGGTCGGCTACCAGCGCTACTCAACAAACTGGCGGTCGCTGCGGCTGCGAGTGGCGTTCACGCCCCGTCGCTACAAGGAGCTGCCGGAGTTGGGCGCGGGCGAGCGCAACGACTGCGGCCCGGAGCGCTTGGCGTTCGCGCACCGCGAATACACCATGCCCGGCAACCCGATCCCGAGTGCAGGTATGTTGGGGATTGCACACGTCGAGTTTCACGACCTGAACAACGACGTGTTTGACAACGTCTATTACGCACATGCGTATGGCGTTTTCTTGCTCGAAAAATCGGCGCTGGAAGATTTTTACTTCCACGACCCCCACGAGGTGGAATTGAACCGGGTGCACCCGCCGCACCTGCGCACCAAGTACGTGATGCTGGCCGCAGCATACATGTACCACGAGTCCTTGTTGCGTTTCCGAGCGGCACGCGCCACGGCGGTGCGCGCGCTAATTGAGTGGGAAGCGACCGACGCAGGTACCAAGGCGTGCATCACGATCAACAGGCCAGACCTGGCCGACGCCGTCAACGACGAGCAGGAGCAGATGGACGAGCAGCAGAGACGCGCGAACGCGCAAATCAACGCGCTACCCCAGCTGCTGGTCGGCGCCGGACCGATGTCGGTGCTGACGTTGACCAAGGCGATGCCCGACGACGACAGGCCCGACCCGACGCAGCCAAAGTTGCAACTGCGAGTGGCCACCTTAGAGGTAAGTCCGGAGCGGGCTGTAATTGTGGGCAATTTGGACCTGAAGTTGAGCCAGGCGGCGCTCCCGTCCGAGCTCGAGAACGGCGACTACATGGTGCGCACCACCAATGAGTCGCCCAACTACGTGCGAACCATGCGCTCTTTGCAAGGCGCTATCGAGCGCCTGAACGAAGGTTGGAGACCGTCCAACATACGCTCGGGCAATGTCCTAAAACTGGGTGACCAGATCGCCATTGCCATTGTGTATGATGATCGGTTGTCCGACACGTTCACCCAGTGGTCGCACATCCGCGCCACGGCCGCGCCCCTAGAAGACGAAATCCGTCAGGGCACGTCCGAAGCGCTGCTGGTGAGTAAGCCCGGCGAGTTCAAGCCGTTGGGCGGCCAGGCAAAAACCCTGGCGGCCGTTTTAGCCGCCTTGAAGCTGGCTTGGCCGCTGTTGCTCATGTGCGACTCCCCGTTCGGCACTGGCAAGACCACTGTGCAGAACCAGGTGGCGTACATGTGCTCGTTGTACTTCAACCAGTTTAATGGTCGCCCATTCCCAGACAGTAATTCCACCCTTTCCTCCGACATCACTTCCAACGCCAAGTACCACTCCACCATCGTCACGTGCACTGTCAACTCGGCGACGGACGAGAGCGCTAGGCGCGCTGTGCAAAACATGCAGCGCACCGGCTGCGACGGCGTGCACGATGCCGTGCGCCGCCTGCTGCTGGGCCGCAAGCAGTGGTCCGAACTGCCCGCCGCACAAGTTAAGGACATGCTGCAAGAGCCCGGGTACGTCGAATATTTGAAATTGAGAGCGGCGTTCGCTGTAAGGGTGCTGAGCCCCCTGTTGGAAACCCAGGAGGTCTACAGCGACCTCGCTGTAGACGACCTGCCCGCGCTGCACAAAATAGCGCAGGACACCCCTTTCTCGGTCGCGCGGATCGACGCCCAGTGGATAGAGCTGGTAGACCAGTACTGGGCGGTGAAAACTGAGTACGAGACCGTGCACTCTATCGTCGCAGGTCCCAATCAAACCCCCCAGCAGGTGATGAAGGCGCTAATGGAGAAGGTGCCGCACCTGGTCGTCACTGGCGAGGACGACGACGAAGAATGGGACGACGACAACGACGAGGTCGTAGCAGGTCGCACGGGCGTCGACGTGAACGACCCGGACCTCGAGGACACGGACTGGGGCCGCGTGCTGCGCAGGGCCGCCCGGAGGTACGCCAAGGGCACCGTCAAGCTGCACAAGTACGTTCTGGATTTGTTGCAGCCAGGACAGATCCACGTGACTGTCGATTCGACACATGATGTGCGCATCAAGCACATCAGGTACTGTGCCATGATAGTGGACGAGGCGTCGCTCGCCACGAACATTTCCATGGTCACAGCGTTGAACCCCGTGTCGCTCCCCCACAACGGCTTAGTCTTGCTGTTCGGCGACAGCAAGCAACTCACCCGCAAAGTTCAGACCCAGCGATGGGTTGAACCCTTCCTTAATCCCTCTCCATCCTTGATTGATGGACTCACAGCGTCCAAAATGTGCCCCCTGCTGCGGCTGGAAACGGTTTTCCGCGGGCACCCCCAGCTGATCAACGCCAATTCGCACGCGGCGTACGAGGGCCGGCTCCGCCCCTATCATCAGAAATCGCCGTGCCGGGACGACAACTTGCCGCGCATGCCGGGCGACAACGTCCCGATCCCGCTGTCCACGGTCATCAACCACACCGGGCTGGAGACCAAGGAGGGCACGTCGACCGTCAACGTACCCGAGCAGCTCATCGTAGTGCAGTTGGTTAAACATTTTGTCGAATTGGCGAACCAGGGCGGCGTGCCCTGGAGTGATTTGAGTCGGGCGGATGCCATTTTGGTGGTCACTTTTTATGCGGCGCAGCAGCGCGCGCTGATCGACAAATTGGCAACCGACCCGTCGTTGAAGCACTACGGGCGAGAATTCTGGGCGACTCGAGTGCTCACCGCCGACAAGGCGCAAGCCAGAGAAGCTGAGGTGACCATCGTGTCGTGCGTGCGCAGCAGCGAGCCGCCCGCGCGCGACAGGTTGACCACCCAGTATTCCCAGCAGACCACTCGAGTCGGCTTCGTGGCCCAGCTGGAGCGTGGAAATGTGGCCACCTCCCGCTCGCGTTGCGCCAGAGTCGTGGTGGCCAACGTGGAGACCTTGTTGTGGTCTGACTTCTTCCACATTTTCTTTTCGTATGAATTCGCTTCGGCTGGTCTTTACCAGTACCACGCAGAAAAAATCTGGGGATCCAGGATATGGACCTGGTCGCCCGACTGGAGACCACAGGCCCACTGCCCCGAGCACCAGTACGACGATGACGACGAAGCCGCCCAGACCGAGCTCGCCCAACCGGACGTCAATATGGACGAGCCCGTGGACGTACAAAACGCGCCCCAGCCGGCGGACGAGCCGCTGCCGTACGACCCCACGGACGAGGTCGAGGACATCGCCAGCACCTCCGATGGCGATGGCGACGACGCCACGTTCTCCGCACCGGAAGAGGAGGCGCCGCTAGTCCCCGACGGCGACATCGAGCCCGATGAGCCCGTGGCGGTCGCCGCGCCGGCGCCGGCTAAAGAGGACGACATGCAGCCCGAGGTTGCCACCGAAGAAGACGTGCCGATGGAGGGCACCGACGAGGGAGTTTGAGTAAACCCAGGACATTTTTGTTTTGCAAGTTTTTTGAAAGTTTTTGGAAACTAATAACGTAATGGAAACTATAACCAACAGTGAAACAAACAAAACAATTAACCAAGTATCTCGAAATCACACACCAAATAGTTTCCAAGACGTTCGCTGCGGCACCGAATGGCCGCATTTTGTCCCCCCGAATTGACGAACGTAACTGCCGCTCCCAGTTGACCGTCCAAAATTGGCACTTTTCTGAATAAAAAACAAAGTTTTTTGGTAAATTTGAAAAGAGCAGAATATTTTTGAAAATGGAAATACCTCCAGAACCCAATTGGCAATTCCATTATAAAGTCACGACTGCAAAAGGCAGGGCAGTTGATTAACTCCCATACCGTTCTCAGCTTATTATTGCATTTCTGTAGTTGCCAGCCACGTTTCGGAATTTGATTTTCGACTGTGAAATACACGCAAGCCATTTTGCATGCAAACAACCTCTTTTTGAAAATTTCGAAAAGATGAACAACTTTTATATTTAACGAAAAATTTTGTGCATGCAATCGTAAAAATAATCACCGGTCACACCTCAATAGTTTAGCCAGGAGGTAAACCGCAATGGCTGGTGGGTTGTAAGAGCGTTTTTACGATGGGAAAAACACCACCCCACAAAATTTTAGACAAACAAATGCAATAATAATTCACGGAACGTAAACTACTATGTATTTTGTAAACTAAATTTGGGCAAACTTTCTCAGACATTACGGCGGCTTTTCGACGGCAACGGGGACTGCATGGCATGCACAGCCTTGCAGTGGGCTGCGCAGTACCCCGTCAGAGCACTGCATCGCAAGATCGACGCCGCTACCTGGGCTGACCGAGTTCGCCTTGTTTTATAGTGGTTGTAGTGCTCTGCACAATTTCGTTTCCTTACCCCCCAATTTTAATTACTATTTTCGTGCGCCAAATCTATTTAAGTCAATTTAGCTAGGTTATGTCTAGCTTAGGTGTAACTGCATTCCACATGGCATAAGGTGAGAGGGGAATTTCACATTTTTCACTTTGAAATGCCGCGGCGCGGCGTGTGGCCGCCTTTGGGCTCGCCGGCACACTGTTGTGACTCTCTGGGCGGTCTAAAGCACATTCTACCCTTTACTTACCTGTGGGCAGAGGCGGAGACTGACGGCTGATAGGTAGGTGGCGACCGGAAGCCAGGAACAATGAATTTCACTCAAAAAAATACAAAAGCACTGTTCCGCGTTCCTCCCCATGTTGACTAGATTGTCGTGCGTCATCTAGTATCGGTGGGTGGTAGGAACAGCTTCTGATAACGCCCCAAGTGACAAGTCGCAGTCCAAAAAAATACTTTTCCGCCGCCCTAGCATAAATATCTCCTCGCGCTCGGAAGGGTGTGGCCATCGGGCTGAAACCTTTCTCACGGGCGCTAGCTGACCGGATAGTCACAATAGTGGGTCGCGGGACTGGAGGTGATAAGCACTTCGCGCCCACGAGCATTCTCTAGCTACCGTAATTAATGAATACAAAACCCCCAAGCAAAGTTTCCATGTGACATGTAGAAACTATTGTACAGATCGTTTCACGCCAATGCCTTTCATTCCCACGAGCTTAATTAATCGTTCTGTATCTTAATTAATTACCATTAGTTGTAAGCTTGTGTTAGCTGTTTAATTATTGATTAGCTTAAATTGCTGTGTTGGATTATGATGCCGTAATTGCCCTTGTACGTACTTTGTTCATTCTGTTTTTGTAAAAATGCGTTGCACTGCATTGTTATTTGTTTTAGGTCGTTTTATATTAAGTAGGGATTTGTAGGTAATTATGGAAGTGAGTAATTGTCGTATTAAGTAAGCTTGTAATTTATAGGTTTAGTCCCATGTCGCATGAAGCTTTTTAATTACTTTTGTTAGCTGATGTCAATTAGTACTCTTTTTATAAGCAGTTGCGTTACGTACGATTTTACTAAGTGCTTACATCAGAGCTTATGTGATTTGAAAGTGATTTTGTAACTTCGCAATGTTATGTCCTTTTGCTTTTTATTCAAGTCAATTATGGTAGTCTTGATTGCCTTATAAGTAGCTGAAATTGTCTTTTCCCCCAACTTCGTCGATGCGACGTAAGCCAATTTTGCTTCTACTCTGCCGCTACTGTTCTTCCATCGCCCAAAAAAATAAACTCTCTTCTCAACCCAACTTGGACCCCCTTTTGTATTGGCACTAAGTACTAACTTTTTCCCTTAGTTAGCTAATTAACAACTGCTCTAATTACTGCGCTGCTTATGCTGAGTGTAAGTGCTGTGCGTGCCGCGGGAAACGGAACAGCGTGAGCCACCGAGTGGTTCATCGCACGTTCTGAAAAACCTACCGTCTTCGGACACGTTTCCTTAAAATTTACAACACGCATTTATAATCTGGACCTCCGGGCCCAGTGCAGTGCACTGCAGCGGCAAGCGGCCGGTGAAGTGGGAATAGAGGGAAAAGTGCGGTAAAAAACCTCGTGAATCGTGTAATCGAAAAACAGCTGAATACACGGATTCATGACAATTTTGTCGGGCAGGTTACTCGCATAAATCGCGCTTTTGTACGCTCGTGCATGCATTTCTTTCTTGTCGCTGCCCTCATGGTTTCGGTTGCAGACAGTGACCACTAAAAAAGTGACCACCTGCCTACACAAAAGCGCGACTTTTGCGAGTAACCCGCCCGACAAAATAAAATAAAAAACGAATTGACAGACGGCCAAGAAATGACGAAATCGTGATTTCCGGGCCAAAATCGAAGTGATATACGTCATATTGCAATATCGGCGACCTTAAGGGATGGTTTCGTATATTTTACGAACCGCCTTGCTCTCGGTGCATGTGCGTCGATGTGGCTAAACTTTAAAAAATCTGTCGGGCGTACGCCCTACCCTACAAATCTGTAGGGAGTATTAAATCTGGCCCCAGATGTTACTATTTCACTATCCGGTCAGATATGAATATTTTATACACAGGATAGTGAGACCGTACCGCAATCAGAAGCCACCACACCGGAACAGCCGATTCCGGAAGGCCAAATTGAAAAACCAAACCCGTCAACAGAAACACCGGTAACCGAATCTCAGCCAGAAGAGCAAGCTCCGCCCACTTCAGTCCAAACCAATGAACAGCAACCATTGGCCCAGAGTGAACCGGACCAGACACTACCACAAGAACCTACTGAAAACCAAGTTGACCCTGAAACCGGCGCATCCAATGACCCCAAACCGGAACCGGAACCGGAAATCCGTCAGCCGCACACGATCGACGTGCACTCTGCCACGCTCGGATTGGGCTACGCGTCGGATGAGGATTCGATTGCTAGGAGACTTGATGCGGGCGGCAGCCAGGCGATGCTGGTGACCAGTGCCGAGCAGTATCACACTGCTGGTGGGTGCATGGGATTGGTTTGGTTGAAGGGTGGTGGAAATTCTGGTAGTGGGGGGGGGGTAAAAAAACATTTTGGAACTGAGAAGTGTGATGAGAAGGGAACAGAGAAGTAGAAAATTTAATAATGGCACTTTTTTGGATGCGTGTTTACATAGATGAAGTAGAATGTCAACTCGAAAAGTGGAAAGTGATAAATATACCCAGAAATTTGACTTAAAAAGAGAACACAACCCCCGCACGAAAAAAATTTTTTACCCTCGTTACATTTCATACTTATCATCTCACTTTCATGTTTTTCTTACTTCTCCATTTGCGTAATTGATGTTTGCATGTGCAGAAAGAACTGTGCAAACTGATCGCTGCGTGGTTACAATTTTGCATATGCAGATGTCACTCGCTCTTTATTTTGTGCAAAAAGTTTTTTAGCTTGCAAAATACCACAATACCTGTACAAAATTCTCTCAGGCACGTCGCCCGATGCTTCCGAAGCTGTAAATGCGGACGAACAAAGTTCTCCTAACGACAAAACCGTCAGCCCAGAAAATGAGATTAGTACGGATCGTGCCGCCAGTCCTGTTCAAGAACATGAACAGCGGGAGAAAGATAGTGGATCACCGCCGGAAGAGCCGCAGACAACGCAGCACATCCCCTACGGGCTGCCTTGCGTTCGTGAAGTGTTCAGGTTTGCATTTTTTGTTTTTTTTCCCGCACCTGATGCATACGTATTTAGGGCACTAGTTGACATCAAACTTTCTGTCAACTGAATTCAGCTAAATTTAGGTTATTTAGGTATGTGATTTCGACTTTAGATGTGATATACCGTAGTTAATTTTCTATCATGACAATTTTTATCATTGTTTCGGTTAAGGTGGTGCTTTGAAAATTTTTTTGGTGTTTTAAGTTGACATTCCGTTGACAATAATTTTATGTCAACTAGTGTGTGGACCCTTACTGACGACTTTTTTCCACTCGATGCAGGTTTCTGATCTCATTGACATCGCCCCTTGACAAACAGAACACCGAGCCAATGATGGCTCTGGGCTTGCATTTGATTACGATCGTGCTGGAGGCGGGCGCGGATCACATTTCACATTACAGTCTGCTACTACCTTTAGTCAAGGACGAATTGTGTCGCAGGTCGGGGGGTTTTTCGAGAAAAAAATTTTATTTTCAAAGATTTTATAAAAAATTCCCATTTTTCAGTGTTGTCGCGCTGACAAAACCCGACCGTACGCACTTGATGGCACCGGCGGTGCGCATCGCATTCCTTCTCATGGAATCCATGAGGACACATTTAAAGCTGCAGCTGGAAGCTTACCTGCGCAAGCTCATGGACATGCTTACAGCTGATACGGTTGGATTTGCGAGATTTTCGTGAATGTTAAGACATATTTGAGTTCGTTTTTGCCATTACTGCTGCTAGGGATTGCCAGAGTTTTTTAAATGATTTAAAAAAAATTACGCAAGCATCGAAACCATTTTTTAAACGGTTCGGAGATTTATAGTACTTACTTATTCACAGGTATTTTGTAAATTTCTCATACAAATTTACAAAGTCGGTTGTTTTCATGGATTTCATGGAATTTTAGTGCCCTTTTCATTTCTGTTTCCATTTCTACAAAAGACATTTTGAAATAAGCTTATAAAACATTTTAAAAAACGGCTTGAAAATACTTAAAAAACCGGTTCTTTAAAAACCGTGTTTTTCATCACTGAAAAACCGCCACCCCCAGAATCGCGTGTCGCCCGAGCACAAAGAAATCGCTCTGGAAGCCTTGGAACAACTGTGGCGCGTGCCCGGCCTGGTGACCGAGCTGTACCTCAACTACGACTGCGACCTGTACTGCAGCAACCTGTTCGAGGACCTGGTCAAGATGCTCAGCAAGAACGCCTTCCCCAGGTGTCACTTCAAGTCCGTGTAAAATGCCCTGTGAAATGTCATGCAAAGTGGCAAAAGTAATGTAAAATGTCATGCAAA
Source organism: Sphaerolaimus hirsutus (assembly GCA_964036195.1). Taxonomy (NCBI): domain Eukaryota; kingdom Metazoa; phylum Nematoda; class Chromadorea; order Monhysterida; family Sphaerolaimidae; genus Sphaerolaimus; species Sphaerolaimus hirsutus. Next base: position 23,331,558 of record OZ038451.1, on the reverse strand, counting down.
GTGCCAAAAGTAAGGTAAAATGCCCTGTTAAATGGCAAACATGACATTTTACATGACTTTTGCCACTTTGCATGACATTTTACAGGGCATTTTACACGGTCTGTGAGTGCCCCCAGTTCCACGCTGGGTGCGCAGCACGTCAGGAGTATGGATGCATTGTTGACCGTGGTGGACACGATTGAGTTGAATTGTTTGTGGCGATCGGCCGGCGTGCTTCCCGGTGCACAGGTTTGAGTTTTTATTTTTTGAATTTTTTTTACCGTGATCTGCGTGTGAAATTATAAATGTGCAGACACGGTAGTTTTCACGCAAAATTTCACTCGAAAACTCAAATATCATAATTGAACGCATTTGACTCTGCTGACTTTTTTCATCTCCATCGCATGTAGTTGACAGACACCTCGTACCGGTAAACTCAAATGCGTTCGAAACAGGTTTATGAGTTTTCAAAATTTCGGTGGAAGACCAGTGTGGTGGGTAGTAGGGTGTCAACAAAAACTTTTTGGCGGAAAACGGAAATGGAAAATTTTTTGCACATGCCGGAAAACGGAAACGGAAACGGAAATTTTTTTGCATATGCCGGAAAACGGAAAACGGAAAAATGGAAGGCCGGAAAACGGAAACGGAAACGGAAAAATTTGCTGAAATTATGCCGGAAACGGAAAAAATTTGCTGAAATTTTGCCGGAAACGGAAGAAAATTTGGCAGAAATTTATCCTGAATAAAAAAAATTTGCAGAAATCTCACTAGAAATAGGAAAAAATCATGTCATTGAGAACCTGCATGCATTTTTACCAGTTTGGCTTAAACAGAAAACAGAAAATTGAGTTGGAAAGTGGAAAAACAGACAATTGAACCGGAAAACGGAAAAAGGCGGAAAAACTGAAAAAATTTGCCGGAAAACGGAAAATGAGCCGGAAAAACGGAAACGGAAAAAAACATTTAGCAGCCGGAAAACGGAAACGGAAACGGAAAAAAATTTGCCTGCGGAAACGGAAAACGGAAAACGGAAAGTTGACACCCTAGTGGGTAGAGCCAATAGGAATTTCCATGCTATTTTCGACCCATATTGCTAAACTAGCAAAAACCGAGCAGGATCATGATCACTAACAACTCAGTTGACTCTAAAAACACTTAAAACACACAAAGTTCACCCTGACAGGGCGCCATGACCTCGTCAACTACAACGATGGACAACGAGCCGGGCCAGCTGCCCCTGCCCGCCGTCAGCGGCTACACCCTGGGCCAGCAGTTGGTGCACAGCCAGAGGAGCGACGTGGCCGCCGGCAGGGCGCAAGTTGTGTCGCAGTCCGATTGTAAAGCGTCGCAGCTGCGCGAACACATGATGCTGCTCGGGGTTGGAGGGCCTACTGCCATGGCACAGGTGCGAGATGAGTTTGGAGGGTGAACTGACGCGGAATGTGAGGAGATGTGAAGTGGAGAATCAGTTTTCGGGTGGATTGTTTCTCACTTCGCAGCGTTGGCCTTACACACATTAGTTGACAATGACATCGGGTGTCAACTATTTTCCCATGCAACTTTTAGTTGATGAGTCGCTGAACGATGTTCAAATGCACAAAACGCACAAATAGTGATCCCTTTTCTACATTTCCGCATGTGCACCTGCAAACTTTACCGCGACCCGTCAACCAAAATCTGAATCGACACGGAAACCAGTTGACACCCATTCTCACTCCAGTTAACTAAATGCCCCCATTTACACACCCACCCACCCCCAGGTCCGCCCCAACCGCATGCCCATGTCCTCCCTGGTGCCCTCCCGCGAGGAGCTCATCGAACGTCGCAAGCAGAAGCGCCTGTTGTCCGCCGGCACGGACCTGTTCAACCAGTCGCCCTCCAAGGGCATCGCCCTACTGCAGGAACATGGCTTGTTGTCCACGCCCCTGGTGCCCGCCGAGGTGGTCGTGTGGTTGAAGGAGAATCCCAGATTGGATAAGAAAAAGATTGCCGATTATATTGTTAATAGGTTGGGTGGGGTGAGGGTGGGCATGGTTGAAATCTAATTATTTTCTATTTTTATCTATTTTATATTTATTCTATTTTTCTATTTACATCTATTTTTTTAAATCGGATACTTTCGGATCGGATTTTCGGAAAATCGGATCGCATTTTTAGGTACTTTTAAGCAGCACACAAACTCAAGCGAAATAGTGGTGGGGTTGGAATCGTCTTTTCTGCATCTGCGATCATGTCCGAGAAAATCACGTCATTGAAAAATTGGCCCTACACACACTAGTTTTCACTGTGACCGATGTGAAAACTGAAATGGCGACATGGCGACATCCAGCCTACTCTTTTTGTACGCCATGTGTGTTTTAGTTATCAAATTTTAACTTTCATTAATTTAAATTCCAATTTAAATTTAATAAAATCATTCAACCGTGTTCATTAATTGCATTTGAAAAAATTTCAGTTTTCACACGAAGTCACGGTGAAAACTAGTGTGTGTAGGCACATTGTCACAATGTTTTACGTCTTGTGGTGTATGGATACTCACGCCGCCGTGAAAAATTTCCGGTGAGGGTTTTTATTTTGCATATTAGAAAACAAAAAACGTTTTTTTCCAAATAAGGGCAAACTTGGAGCAAAATATAAATTTCTGAAAATGTTTGTAACGCACCCACAAGTTCCAAATAACCTAAGTGATCACACGCACATCCCGCAGGCGACACGCGCCCGTCCTGAAGGCATTCGTCGCCTCGTTCCAGTTTATCGGCGTGCGCATCGACGACGCCCTGCGGCAGTTCCTGGAAGCGTTCAGGCTGCCCGGCGAGGCGGCCGAGATTTCCATGGTCATGACGCACTTCTCCGAGCATTGGCACATGTCCAACGGGGAGCCGTTTTCCAGCAGCGATTCTGCGTTCACGCTTGCGTACGCTGTTGTTATGTTGAATACGGACCAGCATAATCCGCAGGTGTTTTTTGTTGTTGTGTGTTTAAGAGTCCCCACTAGTTAGTTGACATCGCAAGTTCGTGTCAACTAGCTCAACTGTCAACTGTCAAATAGCAAGTTCGTGTCAACTGAATGAAAAAAATGTCAACTAAAAACCACCAAAAAAAAATTTAAGCATCACACATAACAGAGACAATGAAAATTAATTGTCACGATATTAGATGAACTATGCTCTATCACATAGGAAAGTTGAAATAACGTAATTAACCAAAACTTAGTTGACATGAATTCAGTTGGCATCCAACTAGTGGCGGCCCATTCTTACTTATAATTTTGAAAAATATTTAGAAGAGAACTTTTGCATCCAGGTTCAACGCAATCAAATGCCGATGACAGTGGAAAATTTCAAGAGAAATCTACGCGGCTGCAATGGCGACAGTGACTTTGATCCTGAAATGTTGGAAGCTATATATGCCGCAATTAAACACGATGAAATCGTGATGCCCGCCGAGCAGACTGGCCACGTTAGGGATAATTACCTGTGGAAGCTTTTGTTGAAGGTGATTTATGTGTGCATCAAGCAATTTTATGACATTGTTTTTAGGTCATATGTTTTTATTTTATGTTTGGGTAAATAAATAGTTACCTATGTGTATTTCATGTATTTACTTTCCTTTATTATTTCACAGCGGGGGGATACCTCGGATGGCAATTTTGTGCACGCACCGAATGGCTACATCGATTATGACTTGTTCCAAATCCTGTGGGGTCCCACAATTGCCGCTCTGTCATTCGTTTTCGATAAAAGTGAACAAGAACCAATTCTTCAGGTGTGCTACACCGCTTTTTATAAATATTTAACATTATATTGTGCATTTTAAATTGCCCGATTTGACTAAGTGCCTGTGTACACTAGTTGACAATCGAAATTTTCTCAACTGATAAATATGTTTTGAACACATTTGAGTTCACCGGAATGGATCAGTTTTTTTGGCTACCAAGAGTAGTTGACGGACTCTTCATATCGTCAAACTCAAATGCGTGAAAAACAAATTCACCAGCCTTGGAAATTTCAATTTTCAACTAGTATGTGTATGGCCAAACATCCCAAACACACCCTCAAAACCACCAGAAATCTCTGACGGGCTTCCGCAAATGCGCGTCCATCTCGGCGCACTACGGCATGTCGGACGTGTTCGACAACCTGGTCATATCCCTGTGCAAGTTCTCCCAGCTGATGCAGTCGGGCGGCGGCGACGGCGCCGTTTTGTCCACTGCCGAGCAGCGATACATTGCGCACAGCGGCGACGCGACCAGACTTGATAGGTGGGTACATGGTCGAGTTAATTGTCGATTAGAGATTGATTTGTTCAGTTAAATTGGTTAGGAGAGTCCATAGATATGTGATATTTATATGTTTTTCGAAAATCTTAACATAATATAGTTCAACACTTCGGCGTGGATATTCTGCATTCACATTGTTATACATTCGATATAGGGTTGGAAAAAATCGATATTTTGAGCACCCCGTTAAAAAAAATCTGATTTTTTAAATCGCAAAAAAAATCGCTCGCCAACCCTCATACGGCATGGATAAAAATTCTCTAATTAGACACAATGATTAGCCAACCATACTTCAATCTCGCAGATGCACCGCAATCGCTGTGGCGCTCGGCGAGTCTAGCAAATCGCAAATGGCCGCGCGAGCCCTGCTCGCACTGGTGCACGAACATGGCGACATTCTGAGGGAGGGCTGGCACAATGTGCTCGAGTGCATGCTTACGCTTTATAGGTGAGTGGACCAGAGGCCAGTACCGAAAAATGAGAAGTGAGAAGTAAAATGGCAAATTCGAAGTGAGCAGTGAATTTAGACGGAAATTGGCAAAAGCAAAGGGAAATTATTTTTATATATTTTTTTTTTACTTCGCTTTTGCCAATTTTCTTCTCAATTCACTTCGCATTTGCCATTTTACTTCTCACTTCTCGATTTGCGGAACTGGCACCAGATTTTGTCGCTGGGTTATCTGATTTTGATGGATGCATTTTTACTTATGTTGTGGTTTAATATGACGTATTTGTACGAATCAAAAAAGTGATAAAAATTTTGCAGGGCCCATTTGCTGCCATCTGCGCTGACAGAGGCGGAAGATTATGTCGATCCCAAAGGTTGGGTGTCGATCGACGTGCAGCCGCAGCCCAGGCTACAGCACAGGGTTGATAGCGGTTTCTTAAGGTGCGTGCCACCATTTTTCGTGTCACATGCATGAGGGATCAACTCCTGCTCAACGTAATGAATTTCACAGACTTGAATAACTCCCCCTCCTCGAATAACTCTCCTGTGCATACCAGTTCATGTACATAAATACCAAATAACCCTTTTCTTTTCAAGAAAAAACACCCTGTCATATGAAATAATATTTCCTGTCATAGAAAAACACCCCTGTCTATTCATATCAGAAAAAAAATTTTTAATGAATGAATTTAAAATGACCCCCGTGAGTAACTCCATTCCCACACTTCAGGTCAATTCCCCCAAATGACTTATTAATCCAAAAAAAATCGCGCCATAACAAAACCAAAACCCAAAATCCCCTCACCCCACAGCTCGTTCATGTCGTACCTGGGCGGCACCGGCTCCGCCCCCGACGGCAGTCGGCAGTGGCGCCAGCCAACCAACGAAGAGCACCAGTGCATCAAAACGGCCCAGACTCTGGTGGTCGACTGCCATCCTGAGTTGTTGGTGACCGATTCGAAGTACCTCACCAAGGCGGCACTGGATGAGTTCATTGGGGCTATTGTGCAGTGTTCCCAGGCGCTTTTGGGCAGTGTCGACCCGGTGGGTGGTTTTTTTGGGAAAAAATGAAAGTTTTTTTTTGTCTGGTTTGTGTGAGTGTGATGTGGAAGTGTGGAAATCGATCGGTTTCTGTTTGGCGCTAAACACAATGGGTGTCAACTGGTTTCCATGTGAATTTGGATTTTTGTTGACGGGTCACAGGGCAATGTTCGAGCGAGCCTGCGGCAGTGTCGAAAAGAAATTAATATTGGCATTTGCAATTGAACATCGTTTTGTGACTTATCAACTATAATCTGAATGAAAACCAGTCGACCCAGTTGACACTCGATTTCATTGCCAACTATTGTGTATAGGGTATTTTCATGGCCTTTTCATTTCATTTTTGTGGCTGTTTCAGGTGGCTGCGACCATGAATGAATCCACCGAAGGCGCCGTGATTTTCTGCTTGGAGTTGCTGGTGTCGGTTGCGCTAGAAAATAAGGATAGACTGCCCTACTTTTGGGATACAGTCAGGTCAGTTGGTTGCTTTTTTATTTTTTTATGGAGCAGGGGCTCTTGAAAAAAGTTTTTAGATTTTTAGTGTTTTTTAATGACTTCGAATTTTCGATTGTTTCCAAAAATAGTTTTCGAATGTTTCAACTAAATTTTTTATCTATCGACTTGTCGAAATTATCTAAAAAGGACTAATGGAATTTTTCAGTGTTTTTTTAAGAGTGCAATAAAAAATTCAAGTGCAAAAAATACGAAAAAGTATTCGAATTTTCCATCGTTACGCCAATTCCATTCCATTATTCAAAACCACTCTAAACCAAATAACCTCACAATTACGTAGGCGTCACGTACAATCGCTAATCGTTGACCATGGCGACCTGTCGCCGCGCGCCGTTGAACGTGCCGTTGTTGGATTGCTGCGGCTTGCAAATCGAAACTTGTTTCGCGGCGCTGACGATACGGCTGATGAATTGGTCCAGTCGTTGACTATTTTACTGGTTGGTTTTTTTGTTTTTGTTTTTTAAGTTAATTGTAAAGGCACTACACACACTAGTTGACAACCTTAAATTTTTAAGCTGATAAATGTGTTCTTAACTCATTTGAGTTTATTAGAATGAGGATTCCATGGACTACTATTGACGGAGATAAAACTTGATGCTTCGTGGTAAACTGAACTGTTCAATTTTGATGTACCAGTTGATCAAATCAGTTGTCAAGAACTAGTGTGGTGTGCCTAGGCACATTTGTCAACTCACTACCGTTACCCAACGCAGCGTCTGCCCGCGTCGACAGCGTGGCGTTTGTCGCGGCAAGTAGCGTACGGACTGCACGAGCTGCTGCGCAACAACGCGGCCAACGTGCACCGCCGCGAGCACTGGGACGTCCTGTTTGCGCTGCTCGAAGCCGCCGGCGCCGGTGTCAGACAGATGGTGGGTGGAGGGCGTTTTTAAAAACTTTTTTTTAATAACGGTTTAAAACGAGATTATAACCCCCAAGATTACGATCTGTTTGACAAGTTTGGCAGACAAAATCGTTTGATGAGTACTGATTCGCTTGGTATCTTTCCAAGGTTATATTTAAGTAGACTACGGTCATTTTACACAAACAAAACCTCTTTATGGTATTCTTAAAACGGTTTTTTCCAACTGAAAGTGTTGTCACATTACACACTCGAAAATGTCACAATCTTTAATGCTTCACGGCAGGGTTCCGAAGTGACTGACGTCGACAGCGGCGATTCTGAACCAGATAGACCCGCTTCAGCCAATGAGCAACGAGCCAAGAAAAAACATCGCAAAAAGAGGGCCGGAGGCTCTCCGCGTGCCTATACGAGTGATTCTGAGCTGATTTCCGCGTCGGCAGGCGAAAACATCACGGCCACAAGCAAGGATGGATCTGGCACTGGGCCAGCTAGTTTGGCTGGTAGCCAAGAGTGGATCAAATTGGACCACCCCGATGCGACCAAGGCGGATAGTGGTCAGTGGGGCATTTTGGAAAGTTTATAGTTGACATCTTCACACTGGTTTGTTGTCATTGAGGTAAAAGTAAGTGTCGCTAACTTTACACAACAAAATATTAATATTGTTTGAACCATTTCAGTTGCACATTTCTATATTTTTAGCGTTTATTTCGAATTTTTGAAAAAATTACTAAAATTATCTCATCGAACTGTGTGGGATCTCTACAAATTGGCATTTATCGCCCATTTTTTTCAACCTCGCTTGAAATTGTCACAGAACCGGCATCGAACGTCCCCTCACTTCCCGTACCCTCCGTGCGTCGGTTCGCCTACGACCGACGGTGCCTGGTGCTGCGCCGCGGCCTGGTGCCACTCCCAGACCCTGTAAAATGACCTGTAAAATGTCAAATGTCATGCAGAGTGTCAAAAGTCATGTGAAATGCCCTGCAAAATGGCAACCGAGTTGCCATTTTGCAGGGCATTTCACATGGCTTTTGACACTTTGCATGACATTTGACATTTTACAGGGCTTTTTACCGGGTCTGGGACTGCCCCCTGGCCGAGCACGACGCGCGCGCCTATCTGAAGTGCTGCGAGACGCTGGCGTTCGTGGTGCGCGACGCGGCGCACATCACGCCGTACAACTTTGAGGCGTGCGTCAGGTGCCTGTGCGCCTTCGTGGAGGCCGGCCTGGATGGGGGCAAGTAAGTTGTGATTTTGTGCGCGCAGCGCTGGATTGTCGTTGGATGCGGAAAAAAATAAACCGGACGATTTTTTTTCGTGCGGCCCTATTCATTGCGTCTGAATTTGTACTTATTTCCTCAATTCAAATTGCTGAAAAGCAGAATCACGTTGAATGTATCAGACTGGGGGTGGGCGGTGTCTTTTTAACGGTTTTATTTTTGAAAAGTTTTTTGAACATGAGCATCTAAACCGTTTTTTTACGATCGTAAAAAAACTTTTTTTATCCCTATGTCTGACGCAACTAGTCGGGGTCCCGAAAAATCTTTTGGTCTCGTTGCTTTTCCTCCCGAGAGTAGCTTATTTTCACTACAAAACTACATTTCTGTGCAGATATATGTCGACAGAAACCGGAATTGAGAGCAGCGCTGAAGACGTGACGTCCGGAACCCGTCGCTCCGCTGGCTCCACCGCAGCGAGCAGCGGCGCCAAGGCTGATAAGAAGTCGATATCGATACATCGACGATCGCGCACCGCTGCTAATCAACAGGTCGGCAACGCTTATCAGTCGATGCGAGATCGATCGTTGAAGCCTACACAGTTATTTGTGATAAATACCTAAATATTTCTTCCCAGAGCGACACCGCAACCGATGAGACAGTCGACGCGTTACAAACGTTGGCAGATTCGTATCACCAAACGTCGCATCAGTTGATCGACTTGTGCCACACGTTGCACGTTAAGGCGGCAGCTATATTTTCAAGCTGGGCTGAGCACGGCGCCCAGAGTCCAAATGGTTCTAAATCTGTTTTGAAATTTGTTTAAAAAAATAAAATGTGTGGACATTGAAATCAGCGTGATCAATCGTGAAGCAGGTCACGTTGACGCGTCTGCGGAGCATCTGTGGCTGGTGTGCTGGCGGCCGCTGCTGCAGGCGCTCGCCCGTCTCTGCACCGACTGCAGGCGCTACGTGCGCACGCAGGCACTCAATTACCTAGTGGTAGGCTCTTTGTGACCATTTTAATTCTCAGTGTGCCGCTCCAGGGCCCTGCAAAATGTAAAATGTCATGGAAAGTGGAAAGAGTCATGTAAAATCTCTGTAAAATGGAAAATGTCATGCAATGTGTCAAGAGTAATGTAAAATACCCTGTAAAATGGTAAATGTCATGCAAAGTGTCAATCAAAGTCATGTGAAATGCCCTGTAAAATGGAAAATGTCATGCAAAGTGTCAAAGTCATGTAAAATGTATTTCGTTCATCATTTTCCCGGGCATTTTGCATGACTTCTAACATTTTGCATGACATTCGACATTTTACAAGGCATTCTACAAGAAGGGGAGTCCCCCAAAGTCCATCCACTCAACCCCCCCCCCCCAATCGCAGCGCGCGTTTCTAATCAGCGATCTGCAGCGCCTGTCGCCCGCCGCCTGGGAGGACTGTTTCGGCTCGGTGCTGTTCCCCCTGCTCGCCGTGCTCGCCGACAACGTGAGCCCCATGGACCCGTTGGGCATGGAGGAGACCAGGGTCAGGGCGATCGCTTTGCTGTCGAAGGTGTTGTTGAATCATCTCGGGTAGGTTTGAGGTCGCCTTTGAACTGATTTGTTTGGTGTGGTGTGTCTAAAGTTTAGATTACGTTTTCATATGTTTACAGTGGTCCCACGTTTTCATATACAGTGGCCCCACGTATTCCAGGTTGCAGTTCCGTACCCTGTATAGTGTCATGGAAATACCCTGTCATGCAAAATATCAAAAATTCAGTAATAAAATAGTTTCTTTTTTCTTTAATTGTCATTTGACACTTTACATAATGCGGGACTGCCCCCAGTTTATAGCAATGATGATGGAAACTGAAAACTTATCTTTGGATGCACTTGAGTTTACCGGAAAAGTGATCCGTGAACTAGAGATGAAAAATTATTCATTATAGTAAACTAGATTTATCTAATTTTCTCTAGACAAACATAGATTTATCCGTTTCCGAAATAACGTCAGTAAACTAGTGTGTGCATGTGACCACACTGCTAACAATCCAACCCCCTTTGTTCACTCAACACGCCAACACGCAATTCTCAGCCCTCTGAGTGCACTGGCCTCGTTCTCGTCGCTGTGGCTGACGATCATAGACTTCATGCAGCGGTATTTGCACACTGATCGAAGCGATCTGTTGTCCGAGGCGATTCCCGAGTCGTTGAAGAACATGCTTCTGGTCATGGACAACACGGGCATGTTTCTCAGTATACCCGGGCTCTACGTGCTCACGGAAGGTAAATTCGAGGGTGTCTACTAGAGTTGGGAAACCGACCCGACCCGAACTCGATACCCGACCTCAATACCTGAACTCGAACCCGACTCTACTACCCGAACCCGAACCCGATACCTGACCTCAATACCCGAGCCCGAACGCAAAATTTTTGGAATCGATACCCGAAACCTAACCCGAGCTTTTTTGGAACCGATACCTGATTCCCGTACCCGAAAATTTTGAAATTCCAAACCCTAGTGTCTGCCGCATCAAATACAATCTTTGTGACTCACATGTATAATAATTTCCAGAGCGACTTCGTTGCTTTCTGCCCGACCTTCTGCGCGAAGTGCTGCCCAACCCGCCGGCGGCGCCGCCGCCCCCAATTCAAGAGACGACAGCCGCCCACACCGCTGTGGAACAATCGCAGCGACAGCTGCCGCAGCCGACGCATGAGCAGCCGCGACACGACGCAGCCCCAGTTGACGGCGGTCGTCATGAAGAGAACACGTGTCAAACGCAGCCGGATCAGCCGTCGCGTTGCCCCGCCGCCCAACAGCAGGTGCCACTACCGGACCCTGTAAAATGCTTTTTGAAATGTCGAATGTCACGCAAATTGTCAAAAGTCATGTAAAATGCCCTGCAAAATGGCAAACGTACCTTTGCCATTTTCCAGGGCAACTTTACGACTTTAGACACTTTGCATGACATTTAACCTCTCACAGGGCATTTTACATGATCCTCTAGTGCCCCCAGGACTTCACGCTGGAATCGGTGGTGATCAGCGCGCCGACGGTGTTGTCCGCGTCGCCGCCCATCGACCCGGTGCAGCAGATGCACGGCCGCGGCGCTCCGCCCAGGCCGCCCGTGCAAGCTGGCACTTACGCTATGCCCATGAGTTTTCAGGTGAGGAGGAATGGGAGTAGGTTGGGCCTAGGGTGTCAACAAAAACTTTTTGGCGGAAAACGGAAACGGAAAAATTTTTGCACTTGCCGGAAAACGGAAACGGAAAAAATCTTGCACCTGCCGGAAAACGGAAACGGAAACGAAAAAATTTGCTGAAATTATGCCGGAAATGGAAAAAATTTGCTGAAATTTTGCCGGAAACAGAAAAAAATTTGCAGAAATTTATCCAGAAATCAAAAAATTTGCAGAAATCTTGCTAGAAAAGAAACAATTCACATAATTGAGAACCTGCATGCATGTTTACCAGTTTGGCTGAAACAGAAAACAGGGAATTGACCCAGAAAATGAAAATAAGTTGGAAAAACAGACAATTGAGCCGGAAAACGGACAAAAGGCGGAAAAACTGAAATTTTAGCCAGTAAACGGAAAATGAGCCGGAAAAACGGAAACGGAAACGGAAAACAAATTTAGCAGCCGGAAAACGGAAACGGAAACGGAAAAAATTTTGCCTGCGGAAAGCGGAAACGGAAAACGGAAAACGGAAAGTTGACACCCTAGTTGGGCCCACACACTAGTTGACATCGGCACCAAATGTCAACTGGTTCCGATCCCAATTGAAAGCTTGCTGACAAGCCAACGAACGATGTTCAAATGCAAGCTTGGAATTAGGAACGGAACCAGTTGACATTTGGTGTCGATGTCAACCAGTGTGTGTGGGGCCATTGTAAGTTGCGTAGCGATTTTCATCAGCTGATGCCACGCAGGCGCCGAGCAACCCTGTGCTCGGTGGACACAACCTGCTGACGCAACACGTCAGTCCACCCTCGTCCGCGCAGCCAATGCAGCATCAGGTGCGGCGGTTTATGTGGTTGACTTTTTTACGTTTTTACACATTTTTGACCATGAAAATGCCTGCAGTAGTTGACGTTTTCGTTTTCATTTCAAGTGTTTGAAAGTGCCCCATAAATGGCCGAATTAAAAACAAAATTCTTTTTAAGGCAAACCAATAGAATTATTTTCCACCCCTCAGATAGTTTTGCATCCCCCCGCACCCTCGAACGGCTCCGATAGTGGGCAGGCACAGGTGAAAACTGATGAAAATGGTGTGTGAATATAGTTATTTATCGGTTGGTTGAGGCATTCCTTGCTTGGATTTGTGTATTTCATTTGATTTAGAATACTGATGCGAAAAAAATTTCCCGGCGTCTTTTTTCCGGACAGCGAGAAATTTTATACAGCCCGATTCAATGTGATGCGTTCGTTGTCCGAAAAATGCGCATGGTTTGGGCTAATAAAAATTGGTCCCTGGGGGTGGATTTCATTAACGATTTTTAGACTTCTGTACTTTTGGTGTATTGTTACGAGTCAGATTAGCTAGATCAATGCGAACTACGCTAATGGCCCCACGCGCACTAATTTACGCCCGTCAACTACTGTTGACGGATTTCAAAAATGTTTCATTCTGGTAAACTCAAATGTATTTTAAATAGATTTTTCAGTTTCTGAAATTTCGGCTGTAAACTAGTATGCAGAGAGAGCCGCATCGGTTTGCATAAAAGCTGTGATCCATTTAAACCATTTCATTTTTTGAAGCTTGATAACTTTTTTTCAAAAATGGTGAGATTCTTCTGTGTGTCGGTGTGAATGTTATGTTTCCTACTGATTACTGTTGATTTCAATATTTATGAGTTTACGTAAATATTCAACCACTTTCAACCAAATTTTCTGAAGCTCTTTTTCCTGGGTGACTTTGCTATATTTAACTCGACTATTTTCTGATTTCAATGAAATTCTACTTGAATTCGATTGCACTTTTAACTAGACATCAAATCAACCATCGATTCAAAAATTGATCAGCGGCAGTGTTTGGAAGTTCATTGAGTAATGAATGGAAATTTGCAATATGGATCGGTAATTCGCGTGAAATACCGTAATTATTGTGCATATTTATGATGGCTATTATCCAATGGATCGAATCACAATTCCAACATTGTCGTAAACACGTAAGTTGTTATATTTATATAATAGCGTAAATTTCGATAATTTTATCCAATTATGTATCTTAGGTGTATAAAAAGTGTATTTTTCAGTTTTTGCAGCGATTATGCAGCAACAATATGAGTAGAGGGACGGAATGATTTCAAAATGATTTCCTGAATTTTGAAGAGCAATATCAAAAGGATAACTATTACAATCGGCATAAATTTCCCGCAAAAAATTGTGCAAATATTTAGGTATATATTAAAATAAAAACGAGTAAATACTTTTCAATCAATCAAAAATCACAGTGTCAAGTAACGCCCCATCTCCACCCCAAACCGTTCCAAACAACTGCCAGCGCCAAAAATCCGACAAAAATCGACGCTGATTTTTCGCGCCCAAATCTGCCCCCTCCAGCCGCGTTGCAATAATTTCTGTCCCTGCAATAGCAGTTGGTCGACGGGAAGCCCATAAAGTTGGGTATGGTGTTGCAGGGCTCGTCGGGCCGCACCACGGAGGTCTCGTTGCCGCAGCCCTTGCTCACCGTGTTGGCCACTGAGACTGAAATTGCTATGGTTGAGTTGATTTTCAAGGTGATTTTTAGTGTGTAGTGGCTGTGTGTGCTTGGGCAACTAGTTGACGAGGAAAATTTGAGTGTGACTGATGGAAAGGCTGTAAACGGCTGTTGATGGAGTTCAAAAATGATTCATTCAGGTGAACTCAAATTTGTTTTAAACATATTTATTAGCTTGGAAGATTTCCGTTGTCAACTAGTGTCCGTGGGTCCTGATGGCCCCACACACACTAGTTTTCACCGTGACCGGTAAATACTGACATGGCGACATCCAGCCTACTCTTTTTGTATGCTATACCTATGTGTTTTAGTTTTAAAATGTTCAAAGTTTAACTTTCATTAATTTAAATTAAATAAAATCGTTCAACCGTGATCATTAATTTGCATTTGAAAAAAATTCAGTTTTCACACGAAGTCACGGTGAAAACTAGTGTGTGTGTGGGCACAATATGACGCTTGTGTAAACTCACTTAGCGATTTGACGCACACGCGCCCGTAGCACTCGCCCGACATGCAGTTTCCCTTGCCCGTGCACTTGTAGCAGCGTAGCAGCGCGCTACCTGCGAGCATTGTTTTGCAATTCTTTGCAACGCTGCGTTTATCTGGTGCCAGTTCCGCAAAGTGAGAAGTAAAATGGCAAATGCTAAGTAAATTGGCAAAAGCGAAGGGAATTGGATAAAGCGATGTAATAAAAATAAAAAGTAATTTCTCTTCGCTTTTGCCATTTTACTTCTCAATTCACCTCGCATTTGCCATTTTACTTCTCAATTTGCGGAACTGGCCCCACGGCGGAATTCAATTTTCCCGACAAGTTTTTCGGGCAACCCGATTCAAAGTGTTTTTGGCTATAATCGGACAGTCGGGCTGCCCGAAAAAGCCTGTCGGGCTTCTTGAATTTCCCAATGCTATTGCTTATTTTCAATTTGCTCACCTGTTCCAATACACAGCAAGAACACCAGCGTTCGCAAATAAAGCGACCATTGTCTGCCGCTCCAGCCATCTTTTCTCCACTGTGATAAATTTGGCGATTTCGGAGACTCTTGATAGCCCGAAATTGGTACCCACTCTGTGGACACTAAATTTCTATATGCTTCCACATTTCTGACGAGTGTAGTTTCACGTTTTTTGTTGCTAGATGTTTGGCTGCATGTTGTACTGCTGCATGATGGCCACTGCTCGTAATGTCGAGTCATTAGTAAATATTTCAACTTGGATGGTAATTGTGTCGCCGAATTTTTGTAGTTTAGTATACATACGAGTTTCTGTTAGCCTAGTTTGATAGGAATATCTTGGTGGAAGTGTCTCCACTCATCTGGAATTTTTTTTTGTTTTTTTCCCAGTGGTAAAATAGAAAAACCTAGTTCTTATTAAACATCGACAAATATAGCATAGACAGTAAATCATAGATAGTCGAATATCCAATTGACAGAAAAACAGTTTTTGTGTTTCACATGTCAGGAAACAGTTTGTGAATCAAATGCATACTTCAGGAATACGCTTTGGAAACACTGCACAGACATAATTTTTTTATTTCGTTACGGTTCATTGGTTTCAATGGCGCTGCGCGCAAATACACCACCAAAATTTAGGAAACTCGTAAATTTGTGTTCAACACATTTGAGTTTACCACAATGTCATTCTGTCAACTGCTATTGATGGTGATCAAAAATAATCCATTCCGGTAAACTCAAATGTGTTCAAAATATATTTATGAGTTTCCCAAGTTTCGGTGGTGTACTAGTGCGCGTGGCCACATGGTGTTGTTCTTTGCTGGCACTGGGCTTTCTTCAGTTTGAGACGCATACTCGCATGATGTCTACAATTGATAAAAATCTTTGTACGACGTCCATTTGAGATGCATTCAGAGCCGATTCATTAGTTTTCAAAATTTCTAGAAAACTAGCGCGTGTAACCACATTTCAGCATTAAGAGATACCAAATATCTCGCTGATACAGCTGACGTAAATACCGTATTTACTCGAATAATTCCCCCCGCTTGAATAATTCCCCCTCGAATAATTCCCCCTGCTAGACGAGTGAGAAAAAAATAATACCCCCACTTGAATAATCTCCCCCAAATGAGAGGATAGATAATGCACATATATTTTTTTTAAACAATCGATGAAATGAAACCAAGCAAAAAAGCGGTGCCTGGACTGATTCATCGAATACAAATGCAGCACATCCGGTGTGCAAAGATGCAATGGAATGTGCATTACCAATGGAAATTGGATGTACATGTGCATGTAGTGTGATGAAAATATACCTGAAAATTTTGAGGAAATAATGATTCCCCTACTTGAATAATTCCCCCCCCCCTTGAATAGTTCCCCCCTCAAAAATGTCCGAGGAAAAATAATTCCCCGGGGGAATTATTCGAGTAAATACGGTAGATACACACGCTAATTTTTAACTTGACTTTTTTGCCGATTTTCAAAACACATAAGACGCATGAGTTTTCAAAATCGGCAGATAAAAACTTTTGAAAACTACTGTGTGGGCACAATATCGCCAACACCGTGCGCGATGTCTCAACTGCACTCGTCCTACCGTAAAACACATTCGCTCCCATCAAAAACTTATCCGGAACGTATCGTTTCATCCATCAGCATCTGCATCGCGGCTGAAAGGGCGCCCGCGCGCGGCAACAAAGAAACGCATAAAGTAGCCCGCCATGCTAATGAATTGTAGCGCGGCGCAGCGCAGTGCAGCGGCTGGACAGGTGGTTGCACCGCTCGCAGTTGCAACGCATCTCTCACTGCCGCCTCGTGGATGCGTGTGCTCGCCGCTGCGGCAGTGTGATACGCGGTGGCTCAGGTGCCAGTTCCGCAAAA
The DNA here is from genome assembly GCA_964036195.1 of Sphaerolaimus hirsutus. Classification (NCBI taxonomy): domain Eukaryota; kingdom Metazoa; phylum Nematoda; class Chromadorea; order Monhysterida; family Sphaerolaimidae; genus Sphaerolaimus; species Sphaerolaimus hirsutus. The sequence goes on along the minus strand of OZ038451.1, from coordinate 23,314,682 downwards.
TGAGAAGTGAGAAGTGAAATGGCAAATGCTAAGTAAAAGCGCAAAAGCGAAGTGAAATGGCAAGTGAAATGGCGAAAGCGAAACGAAATTACTTTTTAGTTTTAGTTTTTTACTCCGCTTTTCCCAATTCACTTGCCGTTTCACTTCGCCTTTGCGCTTTTACTTCGCCTTTGCCATTTCACTTCTCGCTTCTCATTTTGCGGAACTGGCCCCTGATGGCTGGATACAAGTTTTTTTGGTTTGGTGGAGGGATTTGGTTGACGGATTCAAGAGAAGGGTTGGAACAAGACGTTTTTTGTATGATCTTGTTTATATTGTTGTTTTTTGATTAAATAAAGGTTTTTTTAAACTTCCAGTTATCGTTATGAGTTGACTTATACAGGCATATCGGACAAGTTCCAGTACCTTGTGATGCAACATATACAATGATTTTTTATGCTAACTCATCATGTAAATAGATTTCACTTTTCGTTGAACATTCATGGCTTTTTATTGAAGTTGAGCATGAAAAAGTGCTCAAATAAGGTTCATACACTGAAAACGTATGTTTCATACCTCAGAAACATGTGAAAGCGCAATGGCTGGATATTATACCTGTACTACAGTAACATAATGACTTGGTAAAATAGCATGCAGAAATGAAAGGTTTGCCACTGCAAGTAAAACAAAACCAATGGAAACAACCCTCAATGTTTTTTTGCAAGTGAAAAGTTTGTAAAATACCCAGTGATCAAGTACTGAAAATCTGTTAAAAACCTCTGTAAAAATGTGTACCACCTCTGTTAAAAACGGTCTTGATGCTCGTGTTTTTTAAAAGAAAATCACGTTTTTTAACGGTTCAAAAAGCACTGACCACCCCATCAAAATTGATCGAGTACTTTTGGCGCGTTCTGGGGCCAGTTCCGCAAATTGAGAAGTGAGAAGTAATATGACAAAAGTGAAGTGAATTGAAAAATAAAATGGCAAAAGCGAAGAGAAATTACTTTCTTTATCACTTTTTTTACTTCACTTTTGCCAATTTATATGCCATTTCACTTCGTTTTGCCATTTTACTTCGCTTTTGCCATTTTACTTCTCACTTCTCAACTTGCGGAACTGGCACCTGATTTTCAGGCGCCATCGAACCACCGCGTAGATGGGTATACATATTTAGCATATTTCCAGCTGTGGGATTGGAAACGCAGAGAGTATTAGGTATATACCATTGTGGGTTGCTCCCACTGCAGTGGTGCACTGTCGGCGATGAAATTAGAACAAAAGAGCCGTCCAGATAAATGGACAGCGGCTCTACCTACGCACTGTGCAGTGCACTGCTTCTGTTCTGAGACATGGGAATAGGATGGCACGAACTGGGGGCTCTAGCAAACTTTGTAAAATGTCAAATGTCATGCAAAGTGTCAAAAGTCATGTAAAACGCCTTGGAAAATGGCAGTCAAAATTTTATGCAGTCAAAATTCATGTAAAATACCCTGGAAAAAGGCAAGCGAAATTCCACGGAATTTTACATGACTTTTGACACTTTACATGCCGTTTGCAATTTTACCTGACTTTTGACATTTTATATGACATTTCACATTTTACAGTGCGTTTTACAGGCTCTAAGACTGGCGCCTGCACGGCACTGTCCAAGGTGCAGCGCAGCGCGTGTGGATCATGTGTCACGCACGGCGGCTGCATTGTTGCGCACCGCTGGCTAATATGGCATTTCAATTCTGGACCCCGCCGCCGGGGGCCGCCCGACTTGTTTACTGCGTCGACGACTTTATTGGGAACTAGTGAAATTGTTCTTCGAGTCTAGCTAGATCATTAATCAGTCAAACGGAAAGATAGGTATCATGCGTTCCGTGACCATTCATGTAAAAAGCTCGTTTGAATGTCAATTGAAATCTATCTACGGATGGATCCTTATTACTCGCGTTGGAAAATGACATCCTTTTACGTCATCATGGGCTTGTCAAGCATGTATCAGAGTTGTTCAGAGTACTTTTCTAAAAGTATTGATGTAAATTAAATAACCTTGAGTATTTTAAACTCACGCACTCAAAATGATGCGCATACTATTTACTACTTTGCAAAAAGTACTATATTTAGAGCATATACACCTAACGCAAACATAAATATCCATGAGGGTATTTATCACTTAAAGAACAAGTAACTTCGAAGTAAAATAAAACACATTTTAGCAACTATGGCACGTATCACATGCTGCGGCGGTGCAAATTACAGCAGAAAGCGACACAGCAGCAGACATGCGCCGGCGGCGCTTTTTCATCCGAATTATGACGACCGAGGCAATTTCGCCGCGGCATATCATGCCTGATATCACACTTGGCAATGTCGCGGTTCGGAGGCCGGCCGTGGAAAAGTAATAATCACCGGTAGCATGTGAGCGAATGATTACAGCTGCGGCGGCGGCGAACCGCCGCTGTAGCCTGCCGGCTTTCGCTGAAACTCGCGTTGGGACGGGCCGCGGCGGCAGAACAATTCATCATATCACTCACATGCGACGCGGCCACCCGTCGCCGAGGCAAATTGATTTTTCACATGGCTTTACCCGACTTATGTGTCTCCACTTTGAAAGTTCCACTCGACTTTCAATGGCCACTGTCGTTAAGTATTTTACATGGCAAATTTTTATGATAAAATAAAACTAGGGCGCGGGGTAAAATGCAAAAAGCCATCACATTTTTTTTGCTACACAGAGAAGCGCCTTTATTCACGTAAATCTGCATTAGGTAGGGCGATTTTTCAAAAATACAAATCCGCCTAATGCTTGATTTATGTGTACTACGCGCTCGCTGCATTCATCAACAAGAAAGCTTCGTTTGTAAATTACGCTGATAGCGAGCGACGGCAGAACATTCATGCGTGTGAAGTTCATGCAATATTCATTTGACATTTTCTACGCAGCCGCGTCTGGGGGGTGTTTGAAGTCTAGCGACTTGAGGGGGCGGGGATTTGGCCACGTTAATTTTACCTTCGCAGGGAAATTATTTCCACATTCACGAGGCGCACAAGTCACCCGTGTAGTAGGATTTTCCCAGTGTGGAATACGATTGAGCAGTCAGTGCACTTAGGTAGGTAGCCTCATATCATTTCGCTCATATCACGACTGCATGCGGCGCGCAGAAATTTGTAGTATGACGTAAGTTAGCTGAAAGGAAGGGGGCTCACGTTTCATTGAATGAATAATCCCGCAGGAAGGATGTCTGCGACTCCATTTGCATCAAGTTTCTGCATCTCATATCTTTTAATTTTCGTTGCACAGAGCGTGTCTAATGCTACGATTGCAGCTCGACGCAAAATTCCAGCGTGAAATTCCATCGCAAAATTTATTACATGAAAGTGGATGATGATACATGTCTAGGGTTCAAACGGGATTGACTTTTCGGGATCGGGATCGGGATCGGGATTGGTTTTTTGAGATTTCGGGATCGGGATCGGGATTGGCCGGGATTGGGGTCACAGGATCGGGATCGGGATTGGCATTTTTTCGGGATCTGGATTGGGGTCTTGGGATAGAGATTTTGGCCAATGTTTTGGCATCCACAGTTGTTCATCAAGGTCTAACAACACTGCTGGATGCCAGAAACGTGGCATAAAATGAACGCTGGGGGTTTGCTTTCACATTTTTGCATGCAAAAACGTTGTTTTTTCACTTTTGATAATTTCCACTAATTTTTCCAGGATCGGGATCCTGGACTTTGGAGTTTCTTGGGATCGGGATCGGTATTTGAAAAGTTTCGGGATCGGGATCGGGATCGGGACTGCTAAATCCCGGAATTTCACGGGATCCGGGATCATGATCGGCATCCCGTTTGAACCCTATACATGTCTGCAATTTTTCATGGACAATATGTTTATCAATACCTTCATTGTGTCCCAGAGTCTTCGTCCATGGTCACTGCGATTTGATTGTGAAAATTCAATAATTTCTATTTTACGTTGAAATTTTATGCCAGCTGAAGAAAAATCAATTCAATCAATTCTATCAATCAATTGAAAAATCAATTCAATCAATCAATCAATGTCATTGCATGCAATCACCTGGCGTAGAATTGACTTTTCTTCAGCGGGTGTAAAATTTCAATGTAAAATCGTAATTTTTGATTTTTCACAATCAAATAGCAGTGACCGTGGACGATGGATGACCCTTGGTCACAATCAGGTATTGATCAACATTGTCCATGAAAAATTGCAGACCTGTATCATCATCCACTTTCATGTAATAAATTTTGCGATGGAATTTTACGCTGGAATTTTACGTCGAGCTGTAATCGTAGCATAACTGCAAAATGCAACCCACTTTTTAGGGACTCAAAAACGCCCACTCAAAGCACCATGAAAAAGTGAAATTTTGGAATAGTGGCGAATGTAAAAACTAATGGCATCAATTTAAAAACTTTTATTGCGTTCGAAAACTTCTTAAACCAAGCGAAGCGGCCCTCGACGAGCAATTTATCGTTTTCACATCTTGACGCCGCTGCAACAAACTCTAGCCGCGCGGCACGAAGTAGCAGCGATTGTCAGCGCGCGATAAGCGCCGCCTCTCTTGAACCTATTGTATTCCAGCGGGACTGATAAACGTAAATAATCGGCTGACAAAGCCAGTAAATATAACTTTGGAAAGTGGCAACTTTGCGAGCACTTCACGACGCCGCTAGCGCAATGACACATTGCGGCCGCCGGCCAGTCGGCCGCGCGCGCGAGATCGATGGTGTTCACATGCGGCGTGACCAACTGCGCCAGCGGGCTTATCAATTCAACGGCCCGCCGCCGCGGCGGCGCAGGACCCGTGCACAAGTAAACCCGGTGCGCAAGTAACAAGGTGTGGTGCCAATGTAGACCCGGTGCTTAGGTACCCCATACTTGAGCACTGGGTCTTCATGGGCACTGCAGGGGTTCAGTATGGGGGGTTGGGTTACCCCCCAAACGCTCCAGCTATATCTACATATGTATCTAGCGATTTTTCTCCCTTTTTTCCATCTAAAGCTTGAAAACCCCCATATATCGAACCCCTGCGACCCCCCCCCCCCCCTCCAAAAACAACAACTATACACATGATTAGTGATGGAATGGCGCCATTTGAGGGCGCCAAAGTAAGCCGCAGCATGGCGCCCTTCTACTAGTTTTGCTACTTGTGCACCGGGTTTACTTGTGCACCGACACCCCCCCGCCGCGGCGCGGCCGCGCACAAAGCGCAGTCGTTTTGGCGCCATCATTCGGCCCCCGGGGCGCCGCGGCGGCGCTAAAGAACAGCGGTTTCGGCCTCGTTTGTCGATTGGGAAAATGCGCCGCTGAAGTGCGCCCCGCTGCCAAGAGCTTAGAGGTCATGCTTTTTGCCACAGTTGAGCGGAAAAAATGTGCTGCGCGTAATACATGTAAATTTTTATGTAAAAAAGTTATTTCCTGAATTTCACGGCGGATCTTAAATACCTACACATTCTGTGAGGAAAAAAATTACCGCCATTTTAGCAATCACGCGTAAAATGGACGCTTCTCAGTACTGCGCAAAATCGGTCCGCAGCCAAGCCACTTGAAGTCGCGAACAAATAGAATGGGGAATCGGCTAAAATAGCGCGAGAAATACGATTAGCTGTCGGCCGGCTCTCATGTGCATCCGGTTATGAGTGCCGCGCCAAAGAGTGAGTGGGGTGTGGCCAGAAACCATGCAGCTAGAGGCGCCTTTTGACAGCCCCTCGCCGGCGCATGGGCGGAAAAGCGTAAAATGTTTAGGTTTTTGGGGCTAATTGTATTTATTTTTGGTGGAAATAACTTGTGTTAAATTGTAGTGAGATTTGATAACTTGTCACTGTTCCAAAACACTGGCTGAAACTCGAACTTTGTCGAAGTTTTCCATATCATCACAAAAAATGGTTGACATCAGAAAATAGTTGTCATCACATGAAAGCCATGTGAATGCTGTTATACTTAGCACCACACATTAGCATTTTTGTGTGGTGTGTCCCAGCTACTATCAATTGTCTATATCCCATTTTTCGGAATTCTAAGTATACTCCGGTTACTTTACACCCTGCACGCGTGGTTCACGCTGGAAGTGTGCCAACGATGGTAACCGCGTCCGAGTTTCATAAAAAGATGAAAAAATTGATTGTTGTTATAATGTTATTCATTAACATATTCACATCGATGAATTTTTTTCATATTTTTACGGAAATCGCATGATTAAATAATCATTGGCACGCTTCCAACACGAGACATAAATCAGTGCGAGGGCAGAGTATCACGTACGTCGAGTATACATTAAATAAATTCTCCATCAATTCACCATCCCAACTTTATGTATACATACACCACTGCTGTCAATTACCTAGACTTTCATGACTGCATGTACAAAATATCTTTGAGCAGATTTTGTTTCTCCTGGAATTTGTTGCGGTTCCATCAAACGGTTATATGTTGAGGAGAAGATTTTTTATGTCCTTGGCAATGGAATTTCGGTTAGACACAATTCAAATTAAGGACTTAACACAAGGACTTAATTTTAAAATTAATCTATTTTCTAAAGGTGTTGAAAACTTGGAAAACAACGAGTTTGACAGAATCTGTTGAAATCATTTGATCACATTTCAAAATTACATTTGTGCAACAATGAGGTTACAGTTATAATGACTACATAATTACTACGAATGCAGGGATTAAATAGTTCACCTGCTGCAAGTGACATACTGCAGCTTACTTAAACTTGTTTAGCTCCGTATGTTTGTCGATGTTTACGTGCATCTGGCACGTGTCAACATACATAGGGACGGATCAATTCTTATAATTGCGAGTTTATAAATACCGCTTAAGTAAGCAAGCGCAAAACTACCTATGTGGCGATGGAGTAACAGTGAAAATGAATTCGTAATGTGGTAATTTCTAAATACCTACCTATGTTTTATGTATTATTTACATGTCTCTTCAGTGGATGAACCAGTATGGGTGTAAATTTCTAGTCGCTTCAAATTTTGTAGGCGAATAAAGTGAAGGCAGTCTACGCAGGCCTAAAAAAAATCCAATATGTTATTATACAGGGGTGGGCATCTTCAGTTACCGCTTGAAAAACGCGATAGCTTGAGCTACGGTTGAGCTATCACAGTGAAATTTTAACACAATAGAGTAGACTCCATAGGACACCTATTCTGAAGTTTGCAACCCAAACGGCCACATTTTGGGTGAGTAGTGGAACACACCGTTTTTAGTGTAATTTTGTGACTAGGCGTCACCCATAGGATAAATCGAGGGTGGCATTTGAGGGGGGGGGGCATCGGTCGTTGGTGTCGTCCCATTCTGTCGTACATCGGCCGATTTGGATGCCCTTTGAGTATGTTGGGGTTTGGGGTCGGGGCTACAACCATATTCTTTGTTTTTCTCGAATAGTCCCCCAGTCCTGAGATAACGGGGGTCAAGTCACAAAATTACACTAAAAACTGTGTGTTCCACAACTCACCCAAAATGTGGCCGTTTGGGTTGCAAACTTCAGAATAGGTGTCCTATGGAGTCTACTCTATTGTGCTAAAATTTCACTGCGATAGCTCAACCGTAGCTCAAGCTATCGCGTTTTTCCAGCGGTAACTGAAAATGCCCATCCCTGTATGTAGCGGCTGATAATTATCTACCTAGGTACCGTATTACCTCGAAATGGGGTTTATGAATTACCCATGGGGTTTATTATTTCGCCAGCAAAATTTGAGTGGGGGTTAATTCGAGGGGGGGTTTATTCGTGGGTTTTTTTATTATTTCGTCAGAAATTTTCGTAAGGATCGTAGTAAATAGTAAGCAGGGTTGGCAAAATCTCAGAAAAAAATAAAAATAAAATAAAAATAAAATGGAAAATTACAGAATAAAATAAAATAAAATGGAAAATTAATAAAATAAAAATACAATTTTACTAAGATTTGAATTTTTGTAAAATTTTAGTAAAATTGTACAATAATTCAAATTTTACAAAAACTCGAGTGTCTGTTAAATTCTATAGAAAGTTTTCTATCATGTTGCTTAAGTTCCTAGCTGCCAATTTGCAGAACTAGTGCCTTGTTGTATCTTTCATTGTTGTGATTGAAACACATCGTTGCTCAAAATTGCAAATTTTCACTTTTTTTAAAAATATTTTCACCTTAAAGATCACTAATTTATGTGATTTGTTTCCCATACCTTGAAAAAGCCTATATATTGAACCACGCAAGCCCTCCCCCACCCAAAAAAACAACAACCAAATTTTAGGTATCTTCCCTTGGGAGGAGCAATTAGATGCATATATCCAGGACCTCCTGAGGGTCAAAATACAAAATGCCTACCTCACAACTCGTGTCAAAAGTTCACATAAATTTTTTTTTGTATTCATCTGCATGCTTCTAGCATGCACATTGTTTTATGTCCTTGCATCCAAGATTTCCGATTTTTTGTAAAATTTTTGTAAAATATTTGTAAAATTTTTGTAAAATGGTTTCATTTTATTTTATTAATGACATTTCAGAATAAAATAACATAAAATAAACTGAAACATGAATAAAATTAAAATAAAATACAATTTTAATAAAAATAAAATACAATTTTAGTAAAAAGAATTTTACTAAAACCAACCATGCTAATAGTAAGCTTTTGCGTATCCAAAACAGGTAATGAATGTGTCCAAACAGGATATATTTGGACATAAAAACGTAGATAGCTACACAAACTAGTCTATTTGTAGCTGCAATGTAAATTAGCAGTAATAAATACATCATGTACATTGCATACATAACGTATTTATTACGTACATGACGTACATCATTCCGGGGGGTATTTCGAGGGGGGTTTATTATTTCCCCATTTTGAGGGGGCTTAATTCGAGGGAGTTAATTCAAGGGGGATAATTCGAGGTAATACGGTATTGATTTCCATCCGTTAAAATCACATCTCTGACAAATGAAAAGTCCATCAAAAGTGTCAAGTGAAAAGTGTACAAAGCCGCGGAAAACCGACCCGCCACGATTCAACGAGCCATGCTCATGTGTCAAAAGCCTTCACTTCACACGTGACACATCATACTTCCCATGGCAGTTGACAAGCGCGCATGACCACCTCCACCTGACTGCATGCAATTGACGCGTTCCCCTGGGATTGGGGGCGTCGCCCAGCTAATCAATTGGTCTCTTTGTCGCTGCGCTGAGCTGCCTTTGTTGTCGAGTGTGTTTTGATGGTAGGATTTTGAGAATATCTACCGTAATTCCTCGAAATCCCCACCCCTCGAAATAACCCCCCTCGAAATACCCCCCCCCCTCAAAATGGACACTATGAACATATAAACCCCCTTCGAAATACCCCCCCCAAATATAGTGTATAGAGAATGTAAATAACAAAAGCTACGGTTTGTGTTCCGGGAAACATAGAACACACGTAAAAAATAATGACTGTGTTATGTTAGAACTAGGGTGTCAAAAAAATTTTTTTACGGAAAACGGAAACGGAAACAGAAAAAAATTTCAGCGGCCGGAAAACGGAAAAAACGTTGCACTTGACGGAAATCGGAAACGGAAACGGAAAAATATTTTCAGTGGCCGGAAAACGTAAAAAGGGGCCGGAAAAATGGAAACGGAAAAATGAAATTTGCATGGAAACAGAAAAATTTGCTGAAATTTTGCCAGTAAACAGATAAAATTTGCTGAAATTTTGCTGTAAGTGGTAAAAATTTGCTGAAATTTTGGTGGAAACAGAAAAATTTACATAATTGACAATCTGCATGAATGTTTACCAGTTTGGCTGGAACAGAAAACAGAAATTTGACCCAGAAAAAGGTGAAATGACGTGCAAAAACAAAAAATTGAGGCAGAAAACAGAAAAAAGGTGAAAAAACTGAAATTGAACTGGAAAACGGAAAAAAGGCGGAAAATCTTAAAATTTAGCTGGAAAATGGAAAATAAGCCGGAAAAACGGAAACAGAAAAAATAGTCACCGGAAAATGGAACGGAAAACGGGAAAAAATTGCCTGCGGAAAACGGAAATGGAAAACGGAAATTTGACACCCTAGTTAGAACAGGGTTTACAACGTATAGGTACTTATATAAGTCTATAGAGTTTTATAGATGGCTGTTTTTTTTGCATGTTTCAACGTCTGTGCACGTTACAAACAACAATTTAGTACTGGGATTTCAAAACATTTCTGGCGAATTAATAACCCCCGCCCCTCGAATTACCCCCTTCGAATTACCCCCCTCAAAATTCTCACTCTGAAAAAATATACTTCCTGGGGGTATTTCGAGGAAATACGGTAGTTGGGAAAATGTATTTATTTTACCTAGGTACCTAAGTTGGATTGGAACGAAAAAAAGTGGATAAAAAATCGCGAGAAGTGAAGGACCGAGACCCTTTGCATTTACCTTATCGCGCATTTACCTTACTAATTAGTTTACCCTAGTCCGCCGCCTGTTTACCTTAACAAATATTTACCATGAGTGCTGCCAATTTACCTTGGGATGGTATGCATTTACCCTGAAGGTAAATCTCAAGTGCCACAAATTTCCCATGAGACATTAGACATTATACACATCTTTTTGTGGTTGTTAGACAGTTAAATAGCTGAATTACATGAGTTAACAGACTACATCCATACAATGAATAAAGTCCAAGTTTTATGCAGAAAAAATAACTTCCCCTCGAATAACTCTGCCCTCAAAAACTTCTGCTGAAAAAATAACTCCCCTGGGACTTATTTGAAGATTTAGGGTAATCTAGTTCCACACCAGGCGACAATGACAAAGCTTCTCCTATGCTGCTGCCAGCTTGCTGCTGCTGCCCCATAAACTGGCATCATGCCAGATAAATTGCGGACAAAACAGTGATTACAATCACATTCTCTTACATAACAAAATAGGCATGCTGACAAAAATCAATGATGTGATCAGGTGCAAAGCTTCATGCAAACATAAGAGGGACACATGCATGTGTTTGTACAGCTGATAATCTGCATTATGAGTACTTAAAAATAAATGGTATCAATTTCTTTGTATGGTTAATGGTAAATCCAGAGTGAATGCAAACCCAGCAATTAAGAACAACAGGCGTCCATACTTTGTGTTAGGGTAAATCGGTACCCTCATGGTGGGTGAATGTTTGTTGTGTAGGGTGAATCTTATGTCTGTAAGGTACATTGATATGTAAGGTAAATGCACAACTGTTAAAGGTAAATTAATTAGCAGGGTAAATACACCACAAAGGTAAAAGGGCATTCTCCCGAAGGACCGGACAACTCAATATTTTCAGCTCATGCCGAATCCAAAGCCGCAGTGCCAAGTTGTGATCGAAAAGCGCATGGGGCGCCAAGGGCCCTAATAAACAAAAGCGACAGACGCCATACAAAAAAATGGCGCTAGGTGCGAAGGGCGCCACAGAAAAAGCACCAATGGCGCGGCGTTCTTTGATGCACTAAATTGGCGCTAAAATGGCGCCATTCCATCACTACTGCAACTGTAAATATCGTACTACCTCGAATAAATCCACCTAAAAATATCCCTAGGTCTGAGTGAGTTGGGAAAAAATATTCTCCCGCAAATGTCATGTAAAAGTCTCTGCAAATTGTCAACTTTGTTTTTACCTATTTATTCTAAACACCTTCCCGATCAAGTCCGGCCCCCCATTTTTTATTTTACTTCTGACGTCCTATCTCCTGTTCTAGGACGCGCCAGAAGCTGAAACTTGGGGTAGATATTGGCGCCACCCCCCCCCCTACTTCGCATGACATGAAGGGGTCGCCGGGTGCAAAAAATTTGCAGCTTTTTTAGTGTCTCACACAGGTCCGGCCCCCACTGATTTCTTTCACTGCGGGTGCTGTACGTCCACCTGTGGGAGGGGTATTAATCTAAAATTTTGGGGATGTTTCACCAACACCCCTCCCCTACTATACACTGGCCAGGCGGTCTTTGGCAACTCACCACAGTGTGGGGTGCAAAGTTTAAAATTTATTAAAATGTTACTGTCCCACACAAGTACAGCATCCAATTGAATTTAAAAAAATGGACACTTTTGTGTTGTTTTAACACTAATGTGGTTGACAATGTGAAAAAAGCATGAACAATCTTCTAAAAAATATCTTATTTGACCTTAAACTGCCCACCACATGAACCCCTCCCCCCAAGTGGGCGACAAAAAAATCACTTTTTACAACTTTTTCATCAGACACTTGAACTGCTGGTTTACAATGATTTATGGAGCAGGGTTAAAGGTTTCAAATTGTGTAAAAAACCTTACCTCAAAAATGCCTTCATAAGAAAATTTGCTGGGGGTAAATTTAAAATTGTGAATTTTGCCTATTTTTGTTCCTGCAATGATGTCATTTTTACAATTTGAAATTCACCCCCAACAAATTTTCTTATGAAGGCATTTTTGAGGTAAGATTTTTTACACAACTTGAGACCTTTAACCCTCCCCTATAAATTATTGTAAACCAGCCATTCAAGTGCTAATAAAAAAGTTGTAAAAAGTGATTTTTTTTGTCACCCACTTGGGGGAAGTGTTCATGTGGTGGCCAGTTTTAGGTCGGATAAGATATTTTTAGAGGATATTTCATGCTTATTTCACATTGTCAACCACATTAGTGTTAAAACAACACAAAAGTGTCCATTTTTTGAAATTCAATTCGATGCTGGACTTGTGTGGGACAGTAACATTTTAATAAATTTTAAACTTTGCACCCCACACTGTGGTGAGTTGCCAAAAACCGCCTGGCCAGTGTATAGTAGGGGAGAGGTGTTGGCGACACATCCCCAAAAATTTTAGATCTATACCCCTCCCACAGCTGGAGATACGGGACCCAAAGTGTAAGAAATCAACCGGGGGCCGGACCTGTGCAGGACAGTGAAAACGCTGCAAATTTTTCTAACGTATATGGCGACCCCCTCTATAGTGAGTCGCTGCTGCCCCATTTATTCATGCGGGGTAGTTGGAGCTATTTCCATTTTTCATCCCGTACGGTTTACATGCTCACGGTTTTCATGCCATTCTGTGTCACTTTACTAGCTAAGTGTGACACTTTACTTGCTACTCTACTGTGCCAGTTTTCATCCAAAGTATTACACTTTACTTGCTTTAAGTATGCCACTTTTCAAGCCAAAGTTGTGTGTTTTGCTCCAATTCTCTCTTTTACATGAACTGTGGCATACTGTATTTCTTCTAATAGAAGGGCATCTCCAATAGAAGGTACATAGTAGAACTGCTGGAAGCGCTGATGTCAGACAGTTCCATCATTTAGTATAGTAGGTAAGTAGTAAAAATTTTGATATCGTTGTTATTGTTCTTTTCAAATATTCTGGTCAGTATGCCCTGTACAATGTTGGTGACATTTGAAGAAAATGTCTGAAAAGATGACGAAAAAATTAGAAGGGCAATCTTCAATAGAAGGGTGGGTAAAGAAGTTGTTAAAAAATAGAAGGGCGCCGTTTTATTAGACGAAATACGGTATTTAGTGGCGTGCTTGTGGCTTGTAAACCGTAATGCTTTGGCACGTAAAGTGGTATACTCTGGCATGAAAAGTGACACATAAATTTGACATGTAAAAACATGTCTGGGGCTTGAAAACCGTACGTTTCAGCAAGTAAAACGGAGCATTTTAGATGGAAAACGTGAGCATGTAAACCGTAAGGGATGAAAAACGGAACACACTCGGTAGTTGGGGGTTGCGCCTATATACCACCCAAGTTTTAGTTTTCCACCCATCCCGCAACCGGAGATGTGGCCTGCTAAGTGAAAAAAAAATAGGCGGCCGGACTTGATCGGGAAGGTGTTTATTACTGGTCATGTGGAATTTTCATGGCATTTTACACGACTTTTGGCAATTTGCATGACATTTTACAGTGTCCGGGATTGGCACCAGAATAGATAATCGTGTCAGTAATAGTATCGTATAGTGAATGTCTTTTCATCGTTTTGGAAGGCCATTATAAATAGCAAGCGCCTTTTATCACCTTGAAACCCGATCGGCATAGTTACAGTAAAATGTGAACATAAAACAGTCGCAAAAGTTTTTACGACTCAGTGGCGGAAAATTGGCTTCCGCATAACAGTGCAGAAGGTTAAACAAGTAAAAACATGCAAATTGATGATGAAAATGGTCATTAAAACTTGATAAAATCTTAGTACCGCTGGATCGACATCAAACGACGTAAAGGAATTGAAATCTTGCGGCAAGCCATTGACTTCCAACTTATGTGTCGAAAACGAACATCAATGACTGATAAAAGCATTTCCAGGCTCCAAATTAAAACAAACTTTCGACAACGTCCACTTAAAGGCGAAATTGTTAGCTGTCCTTTTTAAAATCATCATTAGCTATCGGGAAGGAGCAAACCAAAACAATAGCATGGCGGCTCACAAAACTCCGTGGGCGATAACAGTTTAGTTACCTGTCATGTTTCGTCCGCAAGAGCATTCGGTCATTTGGTCAGGTTGAAATAAATATGCGATAACAGAGGCGGGAAATTGAGATGATAGTGTGCCCGGCAACTGAAATTTTCATGCGGCGGATAAATGATTTTTGGACACATTTGAGTTTACCATAATGGATTCTTTTTATCTCCGTCAAAATTAGTTGACGGACTTGTCATTCCAGTAAACTCAACTGTGTTGAAAACAACATCATCAGCTTTGCAGTTTTCGTTTGTCAACTAGTGCACGTAGGCCCATTGTTCACCAAGCTGTCACTGACAATTACAGTTGCCAGGTTTCATTCGGTCAGGTTTTTCCACCAACGTCGCACAGGTAAATACAAGTGCTCACATGCCCGCCATTAGGCAAGCTGGCACATATGGGCGCCGCGATTCCACTAGGTAGTTTCATGCGAGCACATGGGCGAGACTAACTAAGGCATATCACATGCAATAAGCCGGGTCAGCTGAATGAGCGGCGCCCGCGTGAACGCTGGAACGGCATTAGTCCATAGTTGCTAAAACGTATTTACGTTTACTCGAAAAATACGTATACTCGAGTACTGCGTAAATACGTTCACGTTTCCTCCCGGTAAAAAATACCGGTACTCACTTACTCGCGTACTTTTTCAAAGCACGCGAGTACCGAAAACGTAATTCCTATAAATTAATGGGGTGCATAAGAAAGAAGCAAAAACGACTCGAACTAATTGAAACGACTGTGAAAATGGCAGCGGAAATGATCGAAGTTGCAACGGGTGAGGAAAGCGATGAAAACGATTTACTGTGTTTTCCGCGCGTAAAAATACTGGTATTTACGTTTACTCACGTAAAACGTTAAAAAATTTACTTTGCGTTTTCTGTATGTTTACGTTTACTTTTCAAAAAGTTCAGTACGATAAACAACTCTGCATTAGTCAGCCCCACGATTTTTGTCTGGCACCCAAATTGATTGCGTCTGAAATCATATTCAAGAAGATTCAGGCCCGGCTGTAATTTTGTCAAACAGAAGCACCACCGAATTGGGCGATGGATAATTTAGAAAAGAAGAAATCAGGCTGCCCGAAATACCGTGTCAGGGAACTTAAATTTCGCGCCTGGCCAAGAAATGCAGTGCACTGAACGTATTTACGGGGGGTGCACTGATACGCACACGTGCCCGATACGCACATATGCCCGTTTTTTTCACTTGACACTTTTTCAAGTGATTTTCAGATATGAGTAAAGTGAAAAAAAAGTTGCGCAATGACATTAGTAAACTTTTTTCACTTCACTCATATCTGAAAATCACTTGAAAAAGTGTCAAATGAAAAACAGTGAAAAAGGTGTGTAACATTATCGTAAAATGTAAAAACCTATAGTATTTAAGTTAACGTCTTTTTGTTTGCTTTTATATTTAATTAATTCAACTTATCAAGATTTCATTTATATTTACATTCCAATTTTAACATCTTCACATTCGTCATTTAATATCTCAAGCGAAGTTGTTTACAACGTGCGCTTCACATCGCTCACATATTTAGATCTTAGTCATTGCTCACATTCCGCCACATTTCCTTGACAAGCAGCACGCATATACGCCAACATGTTTATGTTAAGCGGCGGGCCCGCCCCGAGTGGGGGGCTGGGCCCGCGCGCCATTTCAAATGTTGTCTGGCTTGGTTCACATTTTCACTATCTTGCCAGTTTAGCTCGCTTTTCATCGGAGAAGCGAGCGGGCAAGGATTGAACTTTCACAATTGGAAATGTTGGGTAAAAATCGGAGATTAGAGCCGACCGATTGGCGCCAAGTCAATCGCCAACGGTCTGGCCCTTAAAAGCCGATTTCACAGCTAAAATCGGCAGTGTTTGCAACCTCGTCAACTTCACACGAATCTCTTCCTAGGATCTAAATAAGCGCCGTTTGTCACTTTATTTAGTCGCTTGTTTTTGGTGCTAAGTTTAACTCTTGGTGCTTTAAGTCACCTCAGTGCTTTATTCACACTTGCGCTGTTTGAGGTGCTTTATTCACAACCGCGCCACTTAATTGTCGCCTTTTGTCGTAATTAAGTGCCTTCTTTAAATTGCCTTATTTCTACGGTAATTAGAGCTTCTTTTACGTTTTATTTAAGTAATTAATTTAGTTGTAAATTAATTCCTTTGTTTACGTACAATTTTTATATATATTTTATTTACACTTATTTCTTTGTATTTAATTGTTTAAATAAAAACTTTCGTCAAACCTTTTGTAATCTAAATTTGCTTCACACTAACTCACGTCAATTCACTTCAACTCAACTAATCACATTTGATAAAATAACGGAACGTCAACTAGAGACGACGCTTCACGTCAACTTTCATACGTTCACATTTGTCCTCTTCCTCGGTTAGGAATAGGAGCTGGTTCACAAGTCATTTCCACAAGTTCCGTATTATTTTACATGGCGCAGCGAGCAGGGTGACTAATTAAACTAATTGGTCACTCTAATTAAGTCGTCTCGCGCGAAATTTCATTGGAAATTGTTTTTCACAGCCTGAGTCACACGCACGAGGTTACGGTAATACGGTTTTGGACGCAAAATCGTTAGTAGCGCGTGCATATTTACTTACGATTTTACAAGTACAAGTCACAATAACCGAAATATTTATTTTATTATTTTATTTCATTCACAGCTAGCTACCACTTTGCTAATAAGCAATCAATCAATCAAGATTTGCTATGGAGGAACGCGTACACGCTCAACGAGGCGCCCAAGCCGCCGCAGCTATGCCTGTAAGCAACGTAGATGAGTCCGACACAACTCATCCGTTGACTCAACATAGCCGGGCGTTGACTGGAGTGCGCAACGGAGTGCTACGTTTCACATCCAAACCGATTCCTAAAATCGTCAAAGACGAGTCACAACCCGCCGCCGTGAACTTGCGCGCGGCGGAGGAAGTATTAGAATTACTTCAAGCCTACGGCTACCAAGCTGAGCTGAAATGCTCGGACCTGTCTACGGCTATGGACAAATTCACATCTATTGTCCAAGATCACATCACAAGCCTAGACAGAGATCAAGACGGAGTGGCCGAAGAGATAAAGAGCGCCAACGCAAAATTGGAGCGCGCGCTCTACTCGGGCTCGAACAACGCGATGATGCTCATGGATGAGCTGGAATCGAGGATGGCGACCGCCCAAGCGCAAATCAAATCCGCGGAAAGGTTGATACTTTCCTTGAAAGGTCAGTCAAATGTTAATGTTGATTTAACTACTCAACCCCCTTCACAACCCCCTTACAACAATGTCAATATGGGAAGTAGTTCTCAACCTTCACAACCGGAAACTTTGTTAAAGTTACCTAAAATCGAGCTTGCCAAATATAACGGTGATCCGTTAGAATGGGCAGCTTGGTGGGAGATTTTTTGAGCTCAAATTCATGACCGAGCTAATTTGTCAAATGGTATGAAATATACATACCTTAAGCTCAGCCTTATCGGCCCAGCAGCGGAACTGCTGGCCGGATTAAAAGGTGATGGTCGAGATTATAACACAGCGGTCACCATGTTAAAATCAAACTTTGGCGAAACACATCGGGTACAAGCCGCCCTTTGGGATAAATTGTATTCACTTGAAAAACCTTCGTCAAGAGGAGACTCTCTCACAAATTTCACACGAACCCTTTTGTCAACTCTCAATCAACTTAAAGAAAGGGGTGAAAGTGTCGATTCTGGTGCAGTGTTAAGAATAATTCGTGGTTACCTTCCCGATAATATTGTTCTTGCCGTCACAGAAGAACACCGGAATTCGATGCGCACTGCTGCAACCGACGACACAGAACTCACAGTCGTCAGGTTTGTTGATGCATTAACTACCATTGCTCGTGCTCGGTTAGATGCGATGAAAACTGAACAACAAAGTTCACAATCTTCAAATGTTGTTCAGAAATCACAAAACTCATCGTTAAAAAAGCCACAAAATGGAGGAGGTTGGCAACAGCAAAAGAAAAAAGGAAATAAATCACAAAATACCTTTTCAAAACAAAAACCTATTCACAATACGGTTGCTTTTGCTGGTACCAATGCTAATGCTGGTAAACCACAAGGAAAAATTAAAAATTCCACTCAACCTCCCAGAACTCCCGCGAGCGGCGCGATTAGTCAAAAGCAGTTTTCACAACCTGCTGCTGACTATCGCAAGCCGAAATTCAAGTGCTTGTTCTGTGGCATCAAAGAGCACTATACCACCGATTGCCCTCAATACGTCACACCGAGAGAGCGCACTGAACGGTTGCAAGCTTTGGGCGATGTGTGCACGCGCTGCACACGCAGAGGCCATCAGGCGGCACAATGCACTCAACGACTGAGTTGCTACTATTGTCGCCAGATTGGTCAGCATCACGGGGCGTTCTGTCCTACCAGACAGGCACCCGCCAAGCGTCAGGTAAACAATTCACAAAATAAAGCCTTTGTCAAAGCAACACGCGCTAATTTTGTCAACGCTCAGGTAATCACAACGGGCGCGGCTTCGTCACATGCACCGCCATCGTATCCGCCGTCACACACAGAACCGATGAGCGTGTGTGTCATCCCCCCGGACGAGAACGATTTTCGGTGGAGACAGCAGACGCTGTACCAAATGGACATGGACGGCCCGCTGGACATGGGCGAATGGCCGAGGCCCGCAAACGAGCTCCAGGCTAGAGCTCAAGAGGAAGCCCGCAAGTATCACAGCGAAAATGAGCTGTGGACGACGCTCCGCGCCGGCCTCATCAAGGACGGCATGGACATGGAGACCGTCGAAGCCAAAATCCGCGGCTTCCAGCAGAAACGGTACGAGGTGTACCCGCACCTCAACCCGAACCAAATGTCATCGTCGGTGCCACTTCAACCCAGTCACAGACCCACGGTGGAGGTGCTGAGCGCACAAGCGGGTTACGGTAACCCCAACACCGCTACCAGACAGCAGGCCGAACAAGAATGTGAGTTCGATTTTGCTCCTATTGTTCGTTTGCAAGTGGCCCAGGCTTCATTAATTAATAAAGACGCTGAATTAAATCGAGTCACAGACCCTTTGTTAATATTCTTTGACACTGGATGCGAATATTCATATATTAAAGCATCCGTTGCAAATGAGTATAACTTTGAAAACAAAGGAGATGTTGTTCTTCAA
The DNA here is from genome assembly GCA_964036195.1 of Sphaerolaimus hirsutus. Taxonomy (NCBI): domain Eukaryota; kingdom Metazoa; phylum Nematoda; class Chromadorea; order Monhysterida; family Sphaerolaimidae; genus Sphaerolaimus; species Sphaerolaimus hirsutus. The sequence goes on along the minus strand of OZ038451.1, from coordinate 23,295,152 downwards.
ATGAACGTGTTTGCGACAAAAACGCCTGTCACAGTCAATACGTTTTTGGTCGAGGCTGTCATGCCTATTTACAAACACGTCGACAATAAGGGCAATATGTTACAAATTCCGCTCACTTTACGTGCAGTGGATAATTTGGCAAGATATGCATGCCCACCTCCTTTGTCACAAGATGACAAAACAGTCATTTATATTGTGTACGGTGAACACGCACAAGAACAATTCGCGGAACCGCTAGAATTGACCGAAATGACTGATGAGTTTTGTCACAAACTATGTCAACCAGATGTAGTCATTGGTCAAGACTATTATTGGAAGTTCGAAATTCAACCAACAGAAATCGAACTCCCATCTGGATTGATTATAGTTGAATCAATACTTGGATTGATGCTTGGCGGAAATGCGTCATCACAGTCATTTGTCACAACACCCGACATTTCACCACATCAATTCATGGTTTCATGCAGTTCACATGCTTCATCAGCTGTTGCTGTTGGCCAAGAGACATTATTTCAGTTTCACAGTCTCGAGTCAATAGGTATCACAGATGATCCATTATCACATGATGACGACATAGCTGAACAGTTAATTCTGGAATCGATTACTCTCGACCCAGAAACTGGTCGCTATAGCGTAGATTGGCCATTCAAATCAACAATTCAAGAATTGCCAACTAACAATGCAGAAGCATTTCGCCGCTTTCTGTCACTATTGAAACGGTTTCGAAAAGATCCCGATTTATTCGCTACCTACGCGAAAGTCATCTCAGATCAACTTCACAAGGGTGTCATAGAACCCGTATATGGTTCACAGGATGGTTTGCAAGAACACATCTTACCTCACCAACCTGTCATCACACCTGGCAGATCGACAACATGTCGAATAGTGTATGATGGTTCTGCAGGCAAGCCAAGTCTCAACAATTGCTTATTTCGAGGCCCAGTTCTCACACCACTGGCGCTCGGATTAATGCTTCACTTCAGAGCCGGAAAAGTGGTGTTATTAGCAGATATTGAGAAAGCATTTTTACAAATTGCTCTTCACCCAAAATCACGCGCTTTCACAAAATTTTACTGGCTGCGTGATGACACTATTCCATCTCACGAAGATAACATTCAAATGATGCAATTCACAAGGGTGCTGTTTGGTCTCACATGCAGTCCATCCATTTTGTCAACTGTTATCAAATATCACCTAGAAGCGGAATTAGCTCACATGCACCCCGCTGAGACACATGAACGATCGAAACTGGAGCTGTTGCTCAACAGCATTTACGTTGATAATTTAGTTATCAGCGTAGATGATGAAAAATATGCAATACAGCTCTATCACTTAATTAAAGCTGTTTTTGCTAGAGCAAATTTCAATATGCGCGAATGGATGACAAATTCGCGTATTGTTTCGGAGAAAATCAAACCTGACGATCTCAACCCAAAACCAAAGTCACAATATATCAAAGTAATGGGTCTCGTTTACGATCACATTGAAGACACCATTGCGGTGCCAGCTCCCAAGAAAGACTTCACGCTCATTGTCACAGCCACACGCCGCAACTTGAACAAATTGCTGGCTTCAACATACAATCCTATTGGCATCACAGCACCCGCGTTATTTCGGTTGAAATTTCGCGTGTCACAAATAATTCAAAGGTGCAATATCACAACCTGGGATGAACTCATCGAAGACCCAGAGGCGGATGACTTACTGGACGATTTAAAACGACATCTCTCGTCCATAAGTCAAATCAAATTCCCGCGCTCATTTCATTCTTTTGACATCGATGTCAAAGCCGAAACACGGCCATTAGAATTACATGTGTTTTGTGATGCTTCAAAAGATGGATACGCCGTTTGCGCTTATTTGCGTCAAAAAGCGATTTCACCTGACGAATATGGCTATGAAGATGACCGATATTTTAGTGGTTTTCTCACAGCTCGCACAAAACTAGCCCCACTACCGTCAAAACAAGGTCAACCCCTCACAATCACACACTTGGAATTGCTAGGTGTCACAATTGGTGCACAGCTCATCGATTATTTACATCATGAACTCGCTGAGCTGGGTGGATGGAAAATTCACAGTAATTTCCTCTGGACCGATAGTACAGTTGTCATCGGCTGGCTATATACAGCAAAGCCGCTGGCTACTTTTGTCAACAATCGGGTCACCAAAATCCATTCACTTATGTCAAAACATTGCATTCAAATTTGCAAAGTTGCTACAAAAGACAATCCAGCTGACATTGCGTCACGGGGATGTACTTTTGATCAACTAATGATCGAAACAATGTGGTTTACCGGACCCACATTTTTCGCTGAACCCCTCACATCAACCATGCTTGACATTTCGCAATATCAAGCGCAACCTGTCACCGAAGAGCTTGCGAAAGGCGACACTCACATCAGTCGACCTTTATATGCTGGAGCAGTAACTTCACAGCCTGTTTCACAACCAGCTAATGCTCTTGCACAGCAAGTGCCTGTCAATTTGGACCCCAACTTGTCACAAAATGTCACTCCTCAGAATCCGTTTGTCGAAAGTCGACAACGTCACATCCCTTCAAATCCGTTCGAAATCGACATTCGACGATTTTCAACACTGTCAAAATTGTTGCGCACTGTCGTATATCTACTTCGTGTCAAAACATATTGGCTAAATCGTTCTATGCATAAAGCTGCAAAGCGCGAAAGCGAATATTTATCAAAACCCATCACACAAGCTGATTTAAACGAAGCATTTAGACATGTATTGCGCATTTCACAAGCAGAGGAATGTGCCGGTTGCATTTCACAAGCGCAACTTGGCAAACACCACATGCTCAAATGGGACGCGTGGAATAATTTATTATATTGTGTCACGCGTGTGTCTCACAAAGAACACCGAAACCCTTCGTTGTTTTACTACCTGCCAAAGACCGGGTGGTTAACAACGCTAGTAGTTACTCATTTTCACGAGCTTGCTGGTCACAGTGGCATGCTTCACACTTTAGCAGATTTACGCGAACACTGCTGGTTGTCAAGTGCCAAGCAGGTAGTTGCAAAAATTCTGCGAAAATGTGTCACATGCCGCAAAGCGGAAGGAGGTCCATTCACATTACCTGATTTTCACACCTTACCTGTCACTCGAACACAATCACAAATCAAGCCATTTCAACATATTGGCATTGATTATATGGGACCGTTAGTTTATTCACAAAACGGAACCCGTCACAGTCAACACATTTTGTTGCTAACATGCTTCAGTACACGCGCCATTCATTTAGAGTCAACTAATAGTGTTTCGACAGCCGACACAATTATGGCTCTAAATCGTTTTATTTCACGTCGAGGCATGCCGGTCACAATTTGGTCCGACAATGCCCCAGCGTTCAAAAATTGTGTCAAAATGCTACCGGACGTAAAATGGCATTTTATCACAGCCAATAGTCCTTGGCAAGGTGGAGTGTACGAACGCATGGTAGGATTAGTCAAACGCTTGCTCAAAAAAGCATGCGGACGACGTTGTCTCACATGGCATGAATTTCTCACAGTCATGCTTGACGTCGAATTCTCCGTTAATACGCGACCATTGTCATACTTGTCAAACACAGACATTGGTGCAGCAATACTGCGCCCAATACATTTTCTTTGGGGCACCCCACCACCATGTTACATGGATGAAAAACGTGAAATGGAACTCGATTCCACCACGATAGAACCCATGCGAAAAATTCCAAAAGAGGAATGGGAAAGAATGACGGATGGATCGTTCAACCTCACACCCTCACAAATCGATAAATCCTATGTACTCACACCCCCACGAGTCAATGACGTCAATTGCATTGATGAAATTGCACTCAACTCTGTGCCTGAAAAGGACAGAGACGACATCACATTACTTTGGGACCAAATTCGTCACAATCGTGAAGTGCTTTGGTATGAGTGGTCACGTCAATACATTGACCTACTCAAAGATCGAGCAAAAAATCAACGCTTGAAAAAAGGCACTATCAACAAAGCTCCCAAACGTGGCCAAGTGGTGTTAATCACAGATGATAAACAGCCACGCGGCATGTGGCAAATGGGCCGCGTTCACGAAATACACGTGTCAAGCGATGGCAAAATACGTGCAGTCACAGTATTGTCAAGCAACGGCCGTCGCACACGTAGATCGCCATCTAACCTAGTGCCTCTTGAAATCGACACAGAGGACGGTGTTGAATATAAAATCGACACTGAGATAAAAGATGATGATAATTCACAACCTTCACCTGATAAGGGTGATGATTCACAAACAGATCAATCACATCAACAATCACAATCTTCACAACAAGATGCAAGACGCGTAAACCCACGTCGAACATGTCGCTACACTGGCACATATTCGTTCTGGGGAAACGTGTCGCATTTAATGGCACTCACGTTGCTAATACAATCAAAATTAGCCAACGCGCTCACATGGACAGATCAATATCACAAAACTTTCAATCTGTGCCATAAAACACGCACTGGTCACGCAATTCAACTTCCGGAAAAAGTAACATGTCACTTTCCTAAAGTTACAGCCATAGAGGATATTGTGGTATCCATATGGACATTGCGTGTTCAGCCGCAAACGACACCAATTTATAGATGCTTTCAACAAGAGCATACTATAGTCACGTATATGAGTCTGGTGGGCGGAAAAGCTATGCTGCCACCAGAAATTATTAAAAACCACAGAGAACTTACGATTGCATGATCGCCTACCAAAATAAAACTTGGAAAGGCGAACCTTTAATAAAAATTGGTCATGCATTGTGGAGCACCAACAAATCACTTCACATCGATTATTGTTACTTTTGTCACAATTTGAGTAACACAGTAATGAACTTTCACATAGAGGAAGGTGTGGTCGCAAGTCTTGACGGAAAGAAAATTGTTTCCGAAATTCAAGATCTGTCACATTGCAACCCACAAGCCGGCTATTGTTATGACAGCGACAATGGCGTCTCTTTATGGAATGCTACTGCTTTTAACAAGCAGTGTGCATTCCAAGAGATTGGTCAATTCGATGCGCAATATTCACAAAATCATTACATAGTGGAAAAATTGCAAGCTGCATTTTCTGTCACATAGAGATCACAACAATTTCCAAATAATGCAGAATGCGTGCCAAAAGACGCAAAATATATTGACCAGGGCTCGGCATTCATTCAATTTCTTCGATATCAACTTAAGAAATTGAAAAAACCTGAAACCGAAAAAGCTCCTCTTCATTTCAAACTCGCACCAAATCTTGATGTTGGTGTGTTTCATTTGCTCACAGCCCGTCAACAATACGAAGTTGACAAAATTGCACATCTAGAACAAAAACAATTCGGATCTATCTGGCAACAATTATGTCACATCCGTCAGACCCAGCTAGATATAATTCATGCAATCGTCACATTCAATCCCACGCTTGGCTTGCGAGCGTTGCTAGGACGTAAAAATCTCTATGCTGAATGGCATGGAGATATATTGATGTTTTGGGATTGTAAACCGGTCACAGCAGAAATGATTTATTTTCAACATGAATATAACAATACATGTTATAAATTTCTGCCAGTCAAAGTCACAAATCACCCACATATTATGTTCGTGGCTCCTGGTACCAATGATCTGATCACACATTCACCAATAGATCATTGTCTCATGAAAGATCACAAATATTATCAATTAAATGATAATTCATGGGCCAACGAAAACGGACCAACGAATTTGCACGTCACAAAACTCCCAATCGAATTAATTTGGGCTGGCTCGTGGAAACCATTCACACTAAATGTTTCCGGGTCACCAGGTGTAAGCATGACTGACATTGCATTCAGTATCATGGCTGCACATCATCACTTTCAAAATTTGCAACGACTCGAACAACAAGTCACACGTTCAGTCGATTATATTGCAACAAAATCCAACGATCCTAAAGCAGTGCAAGCATATATTGCTGGCATTGGCCAAGGGGTTGGTGCATATTTAGAAGGTGTAGGAAAAGAATTGGGTCACATCATTCACGGTAGCGTCACAGGTGGTGCGTCTGCATTAGACACGTTACTTACTGGGCCACTTCAAACAGCTGTGAACATCATACTCATTATTATCGCAATTGCTTGTATTGGGTATATTGGTTATGTTTACATGCAGTGGCGGCTCGTAACCGGCAGGGGTATGCTGCCAGACATCAAGGGCTTTTTCCGAAGAAAGGGCAGAAGGGACAGAAGCCCAAACAAATGGGAACCCCGTCCGTTCAGCAAGGAAAAATCGGTAAGCGACGGCGACGTAACCGCCAGAAGAAACCGAAAAGCGGCTTCAACAAACCCGCTTTGTCAAATCAAATCGTCACACAATCGTCAAGTTTGTCACAGTTACCTTCAAAGTTTGTCACACCCCTCAAACGAGTATCTCCATTCAAACAGCTTTCAGGACGCTCGGTACAGCCTAGATCGGATTCCCCGGTCGGTTATAGTACCGAACGCGCCGAAGAAATCGAAATGGAGACGGGTGCGCGCCGGGTCACAAAACCTGCACCCCCCTGCGAGTCACAACCGCAGAGCTCGTCACCAAACGCCAGACTCACAGTCTCCGAGCCTGTCACAATGGAAGTCACAATGGAAGACGCGATCCCTGAACGCGAGCCCTTGCAAAAGCGACTCAAGAGATTCGCTGGAGTCGCAGGGCTCCCAGGTGAGCAGCAATCGTCACACCAGACATTTTCCTTTATACCCCAAACTTTTCACAAATTCAATAACATCAATAAAAAACTGGTCAAATCAAAAGTTAAACGATCTAAAAAGATCCGTGACCTTCCTCAAACAAACACCTTCACAGTCCGACATAGAGCTCGGAGAGATGGAAGAAAGTCACGATCAAGATCTAGAACCCCCTCCGTACCATTTGACCAATTCAACTCAATCACTTCACAATGTACGACCTCATTCACAACCTCCCATGTCCCCTTGCTATCAAGCCAACCGCTTGCAGCATCGGAGCAATGGCAGCCCACCGAGCCGTCGAAGACGATCGTCGACGAGACCGACACGCTCCGACAAGCCTTCGAGAAGCTCGCCAAGGAATCTGAGAAGCTCCCCAACTGGCCAGGCAGACCAGCGGGGGCCCCAGAAGACCAGGCGCCCGGACACGGGGAGGGCAGTAGGCCTGAGGAGGATGCCGTCGAACCCATGGACGAGCATCATGAGGAGGGCCGGGAAAATGCCGGCGTCGAAGACGCCGACGATCTGCTACCACAGGAGTGATGAGAGTATCACAGGCGTTTGATTTTGATTGTGTTTCACATCAATTTGCCGAGATTGGCTGAGATAAAATTAAATTAAATTTAATTTTTATTCTAGTTTCGGGAGTGTGTAACATTATCGTAAAATGTAAAAACCTATAGTATTTAAGTTAACGTCTTTTTGTTTGCTTTTATATTTAATTAATTCAACTTATCAAGATTTCATTTATATTTACATTCCAATTTTAACATCTTCACATTCGTCATTTAATATCTCAAGCGAAGTTGTTTACAACGTGCGCTTCACATCGCTCACATATTTAGATCTTAGTCATTGCTCACATTCCGCCACATTTCCTTGACAAGCAGCACGCATATACGCCAACATGTTTATGTTAAGCGGCGGGCCCGCCCCGAGTGGGGGGCTGGGCCCGCGCGCCATTTCAAATGTTGTCTGGCTTGGTTCACATTTTCACTATCTTGCCAGTTTAGCTCGCTTTTCATCGGAGAAGCGAGCGGGCAAGGATTGAACTTTCACAATTGGAAATGTTGGGTAAAAATCGGAGATTAGAGCCGACCGATTGGCGCCAAGTCAATCGCCAACGGTCTGGCCCTTAAAAGCCGATTTCACAGCTAAAATCGGCAGTGTTTGCAACCTCGTCAACTTCACACGAATCTCTTCCTAGGATCTAAATAAGCGCCGTTTGTCACTTTATTTAGTCGCTTGTTTTTGGTGCTAAGTTTAACTCTTGGTGCTTTAAGTCACCTCAGTGCTTTATTCACACTTGCGCTGTTTGAGGTGCTTTATTCACAACCGCGCCACTTAATTGTCGCCTTTTGTCGTAATTAAGTGCCTTCTTTAAATTGCCTTATTTCTACGGTAATTAGAGCTTCTTTTACGTTTTATTTAAGTAATTAATTTAGTTGTAAATTAATTCCTTTGTTTACGTACAATTTTTATATATATTTTATTTACACTTATTTCTTTGTATTTAATTGTTTAAATAAAAACTTTCGTCAAACCTTTTGTAATCTAAATTTGCTTCACACTAACTCACGTCAATTCACTTCAACTCAACTAATCACATTTGATAAAATAACGGAACGTCAACTAGAGACGACGCTTCACGTCAACTTTCATACGTTCACATTTGTCCTCTTCCTCGGTTAGGAATAGGAGCTGGTTCACAAGTCATTTCCACAAGTTCCGTATTATTTTACAAAAGGGCTATTTTTCACTGTTTTTTTTACTTGACACATTTTCAAGTGATTTTCAGATATGAGTGAAGTGAAAAAAGTTCACTTATGTCATTGCGCAACTTTTTTTCACTTTACTCATATCTGAAAATCACTTGAAAAAGTGTCAAGTGAAAAAACGGGCATATGTGCGTATCGGGCACGTGTGCGTATCAGGCCTGCCCCGTATTTACGTTCACTCGACAAATATGTATACTCGAGTACTGCGTAAATACGTTTCCTCCCCCAAAAAATACCATTACTTACTTACTTGTGTACTTTTTGAAAATACGCGAGTACAGAAAGCGTATTTCATATAGGCTTTTATATGGGTTTTTCAAGACATAAAGAGACAAACGGTGAGAACAAAATATTAAAAAAGGGAAAAATATAAAAAAATTGCTTTAAAATAGGCAAAAACACATCAACTAGTGAATTTGAGGGCAAGAAAAATTGAAAATTAGTTATTTTGAGTGTAGATCTTCTAATTTCTAGGTAAAATTTCTGAAAAATATCGAAAAAAATTTTTGGGACAAAAGTAATTTAGGTACTCAGGTTTACTTATGTAAAACTAAAAACTAAATACTTTACATTTACGTTTATTTTCAAAAAAGTTCAGTCCTTTTAACAACTCTGGTACACTGCAGTGGGACCGGGTCAATCGCTCAAAGTAGCCCCTGCCGTTCTGGCCAATAGTTGCAAAATGCGCGCGTCAAGTGCCGTCGGCTAGAATCGAGTGAGACTGATGCATTGTGGCCACGCACACTTGGAAATAGTATTGACCCGGTAGACACTTCGGGAACTCATAAATCTGATTTGAGTTCACCGAAATGAATGAGTTTTTATCACCGTCAATTGCAGTTGACAGACTCCTCATTTTGGTAAACTCAAATATGTTCAAAAAAGATTTTTTAGTTTCCCAAATTTCCGTAGTGTACTGGTGTGGGCAGCGCCAATGTAGGGCCACTAACGATGCATAATCAAGCTATTATACTACTAGTAGTATTATACTAATTTTAGAGCCGATAAAATACGCTGGCTCGGTGAAATTACAATGACGATGTGAGATATGTTACATTCGAGAAATTTATTCAGGCTGTTTACGTTGAATATTCAGTGCTTTTTTTGATTCTGCGCATCATTTTTCAGGAGTGATAAATATGCATCACACACAAAGGTGTACAAAGCATTTTCCACAAGCGGTGTTTGCAACATTCGTTTCACTTTTTTGGTAAAGTGGGGGCTGATTTAAGCTTACTCATCGATGTATACTTATGTCCTAAAATCGAGAGATTAAAAAATTTAGTATGTACGTTCAATAAAAAAGCTATGCTTCCGAAAAATTTCGGGATATTCGGGAGATATTCGGGGACACTTTCACCGCTTGTAAAATATTATACCAACGAACTAAGCGTCAATTACAGTGGGCGGAACCAATAAAATGTTTGAATGAAATGAAATTTGTAAAAAAATATCGCGCAAAACTGCCAACTGTCAAACACAAATCTTGCACAGTTGAATATTATACTACAGCACATCAAACTGTACAGTTCGAACCATAAACCAGAGTTGTTAAAATACCGGTATTTTTGGAGAGCGTAAGCGTAAGCGTAAATACACTTTCCAAATTATGGGTTTGGATACTAAAAACAAAGGTATTTTTAAAATACCTAGGAAAGCGTAAGAAAAAGCATAAGCGTAAAATTTTTCTTACAAAGTGCTCTTGCTGCTGAGCATACGATTATCGAATTACCGTATTTCCTCAAAATACCCCCTCGAAATACCCCCACCCTAAATGTGTCTAATAATGTCCAAAAAATGTAGTTTGGTATCTGTGCAAAATGCGGAACAATCGTTAAAAGGAATACCAAGTTATATTAGGACAGGGCTTATACAAACTAGGTAAATACGTATTATACTTACTTACCTATGTAAGTTTATAGACGCTTATATTTTGCGCGTTGAGAAAAACCCTAGGTGTATTTCGAGAAAATACGGTATCCATTATCTGACCCGAAATTTCTAATCCTAAGCCACGATATTGCTAGACGACACAATTTGCACATGTGCCGCTATTTCACTCCGTTAGAGAACATACGCTGTTATTTTTTGGTATTTTACGCATTCTCAATTACTTTCTGTTTCTTTCTTTTTTCAAAAGCATAAAACTGGGTTGTGTGAAAAAATTTTACGCTTTTAGTACCCGGGTATTTCCGCCGGGAAAGCGTAATAAAGCGTACGGGTATTTTACGAAAGCGTAAGCGTAAGCGTAAGTATAAATACCCATTTACCCGGGTATTTCGGGTAAGGGTAAATACGCTTTCGCAACTCTGCCATAAACCACAAACAGGGTTGGCAAAATCCCAGAAATAAATAAAAATAAAATTAAAATAAAATGGAAAATTGAAGAATAAAATAAAATAAAATAAAATGGAAAATTTCAAAATAAAAATAAAAATTGTATACAAATTCGAATTTTTGTAAATTTTTTGTAAAATTGTATACAAATTCATATTTTTGTAAAAATTGTATAAAAATTCATATTTTTTGTAAAATTTTCATCTTGTTGTTTATCGTTCAACCAGTTTATTCGCGGAGCTGGGGCAGTCCCAATATGAAATGAAATGTAACATGTCAATTGTCATGACAAATGTTAAGTAAAGTGTCAATTGTCATGACAAGTGTTGAGTAAAGTGTCAATTGCGATGACAAATATAAATTATATTTGGTAACTGTAAAGCAGATTGTATCCGAATCTTATTTTATGTATCCAAATATTGTTGTTGTTTTTTCTATTCCAATTTTATGTGATCATTTGGATACAAAAAAACATGAGATTTGGATACAAACACATAAGATTCTAACTTAACATAACATAACATAAGAACATAACATAACACAAGAACATAACATAAATAAGATTCAGATACACAATTTACACTTTGCATGACATTTGTCATCACAATTATACCTTGCTTGACATTTGAGATGTCAATTGACTCTTTACTTTACATTTGTCATGACAATTGACACTTCTCTGACATTTTACAAATGTGCCCAGCACACTCCAGTAATCCTTCTACTGAAAATGCAAACCATTATTATCAATAATTGTAACTTTACACTTGAAACTAGGTAACAATACCTACTGCATGCAACTTTTGCAAAGTAATGAAAAAATTTGTCACACGTTTTTCATGTTCAGGTCTAATAAACACATTTTTCTGACCTTGCATGCAAGATTCTGATTTTTTGTAAAATTTCTGTAAAATTATTGTAAAATTTTTGTAAAATGATTCCATTTTATTATTTTATTAACATTTTGGAATAAAATAAAATAAAATAAAATGAAACAAGAATAAAATTAAAATAAAATACATTTTTATACAATTTTTATACAATTTGTATACAAATGATTTTTATAAAACCAACCCTGACCACAAATATATGAGTGACCAGTGGCCACGACTGATTTTTGGAGCGCGCATATCCCAATTCAGCTCCACCATGTGCCCTAATATCATTTAGAAGTGAAGACAGCTACGCAGAAAGCAGACAAACGGCGTTTCCCAGTTGAAACAAAGTTTCAGACTGCAACATTGCATGCGACCGATGCAAATTGGTTTTACTCGGGCATACTTGTGTACATTGGCGCGAGTGTTTCCTCGAAGACAACTTAGATTCTCGTGGTGCGAATTTAAATACGCTCCGGAATTTAAGGCGGTGTTTACACGGATTTGTTGTGACGACAAAAATTGCGATTTTGTCAACCATATTTTGGGATGAAAACCAATTAGTAGATAGATCGGACGCCTCAATTTATCATTATTTGATCGACCCCATTACACGGAACAATAATTAATTTTTATAGATTACGCAATAATGCACAATAGATAATGGGCCCACACACATAGTTTACCAACATGTAATGCTCGACCATTTTGGTAAACTGTTTTGACAAAACAGTACGAAACACCGTACAAATCTGTACAGTGTTTCGTAATCTTTTGTCAAAACAGTTTACTAAAGTGGTCGAACATTTCATGTTGGTAAACTAGTGTGTGTGTTGGCATTGTATTTTTCTTGTTGTCGTAGGTTTGTCGGAGGGTTTGTTCTACGCGGCCTCGCTAGCGAGACCGCGCAGAACAAATGCGGCGACAACGTCCGACAACATGAAAAAGGTGTGATCTAGTGTGCGTACTTAGGGAAATTATGGAATTGGATTTTTGCCCCAGGCAGTGAAGCTGGCACAATCATGATCAATTGAGTCATCACACATGTAAAATAATATAATATATTTAATATAATTTAATATTTAATATTTAATATATTTCACGTTGATTCCACAAGAACAGTTGAAAAATTTCATTTTTTGTCGTCACATAAAATCCGTGTAAACGCCGCCTAATAAACACCTTCCCGGTCAAGTAAGCCACCCATTTTTTTATTTCACTTCGGAAGCTATATCTCGGGCTATGGTGGGGTTATAGAGCTGAAACTTTGTGAATATATACTTGTAACATCCCTCTACTCTGCATCAATGGGGGGAGGCATGGCGACCCACCCTGTAGTTGGTCGCCATGCTTCCCCCCATTGATGCAGAGTAGAGGGATGTTACAAGTATATATTCACAAAGTTTCAACTCTATAACCCCACCATAGCCCGAGATATAGCTTCCGAAATGAAATAAAACAATGGGTGGCTTACTTGACCGGGAAGGTGTTTACTAAATATTTTTACGTGTATTTAAAAATGGTATTTAAAAAGCTTATAGTGCACCGATCAACTGAAGAACTGTTATGATCGTGATAATTTTACTCATGCGTGATACTCTGATTGTCAAGGTGGGTATAATTATGTGAAACCATTTCGAAATCGGTTGTCTCAAAAAAGAACGCAACGCGTTTCAAAATGGTTGGTACAGATTACAAATACTGGTACAACTTCTGCCTGTTTTTGCATATACGCGGATTTGCAACAACTATTAGTATGAAGTACGTATCTCTACATTTATCCATTATTTGGTGTAATGAAGGAATAATGTCAATGAATGAAATTACAAGCCAGTACAAATTTGTTTGTTAGATGTATCTCAAAACACACATCACAAGAAATATTCTTCTCTGAATCATGAAAATGTTATGTTTATAGCGAAACACTCGGACTCAAACCTGAAATTATTAGATACAAACTAAAAATTTCGAATGGGTTCAAAACAAATGTGATGTCAATGCTAACTAAAAAACACGTGTACCAAACATTTTGAAACACCGCAAAATATGCCCGTTCCGCCCGTCAAACGAAGCAAAATGGCCAGCGATGAAAAAGCGATGTGCTCATCAGTGGACAGCGGCAGCACGGCTGACTTACAGGATGATCAATCGAAATCAACTCAAAAAGAAACCGACCCCAAACTGGCGTGCATGTGAATCACACTTGGTCCTTAAGTACACATTTCAGACATTTGGACGTGTGCCAAAAAATCCGCAGGACTGCGCGGCTGCCTTTCAGCGACGAACGGAAAGCTCAAATTGTGTTCGATTCACTTATAGCTGACGAGGAGCCGCCGAGAAGCAAGGTTTCGAGAAGTTTGCAGCGTGACGGCTGTCTTTTGCGCGTGTGAGTCCATCGGTTTTGTGCGGATATACCGGCCACCCTTTATATTTTAACTTTACATTCATTTATAAATTGTTTTTGCACTTTTCAATTTGAGGAATTGACCCCAGGTAAAGCCTCAGTAGGGGCTTCGGATATGAAATAATCCGAAGTTATTTTATTTGTAACCAGACCTAAATAGGACAGAGTGCTGTAGTTATAATACCTGAGCTTACTGCGAATCTGAAACATTGTTTCAGCTTGTCACTTATAAAACGCTGTATTTGCCACTCAATGAAACGTCATCTTCAATATTAGGTGCCTTTAATGAGTCTACTTTCAGGTCGTTTTGGGGTCCGAACATGAGAAGCGTGAAGAAATCACTTGACAACTTCATGGAGTTTGTCCATTTGACAAGTGACGCCATACAACGATTCGATGTGAAGAAAGAGTGATTCTCTACTCGATCACCATGTGATGGTGTTTTTTTCTTTTCTGATATAAGTATTTCATAATGAACTGTTGATCACGATTGTACAATTTGTTGTTCGAACTTTGCTGGGGCTCTGATTGTTTCTGAGATGAGTTCTGGTAGGAGTATTATCGGTAGGGAGTAATGGCGGATTGAAAAAGAATCCATGCCAATTCCCTATTTTCGATCCTAATCTGAACCCGCAAAAATCACGTTTCAATGATTCTTCAATAGGACTGGCAAATGAAAATATTTTCAGCCCCAGCAGATGGAGCTTCGTCTCTTTACCTTTGGAGCTGACTTTGGTTGGATGCCCCAAAAATCATGAAACATATTTTTTACAGGTTCAGAGTCTTCAGAGTGTCTACCTCAACATATTTGGGGAACTCACTCTGACCATGGTGTTCTGAACCCGCAAGAAATATGTTTCAATGATTTTTGGTAATCATTGAAATTTTTGACAAAGTGTGGCCTTAACAAATGAAGGTTGATGATTATATATTTTTGAGGGTGGGTAATGGGTGTGGTTTGTTGGGCCATAGAACCACGCCATGGTCGCTGAGGCCCTGAAAATGGTGAAACATTGTTTGGGTAAGGTTTCCAATTTTAGTGCATTCATTGCCCCCAAAAATTGTGAAACATAATTTTTGCGGGTTCAGTTTGGCCCCATATTCAACCTAAATATCTTTTGATGTCCCTAAAAATGCCTGGAGTACCTCTAACCCCAAACCCGCAAAATTGATGTTTCATCAGTTCTTGAAACATATTTTCTAAGGGTGGCTGTATTTCAGTGGAATCTACAACAGACCACTGAAATAGTCAAGTGCAACTGTTGGAGCACAACTTGCTTGCTCCAACAGTTGCTTGGCATTGCGTCTTTTAAAGGCGTACTACTGGTGATCCAGCTCCCATGAGTTCTGAAGCTTGAGTCATCCGCACCGGCCTGATGGGATTTTTCCTGAAATGTCATAAAAGGTGTCAAAAGTCATGTAAAATGCCCTGTAAAATGGCAAAAGAGTTTGCAGGACATTCTGCATGACTTGACACTCAATAACATCGGACATTTTGCGTGAGTGCCTTCATCGATGTTTCGTCACTCGTCGTGCGGTCTCTGAAGCTGATTGTTGTCTGCCGTAAACTGCGCAATGCATGGGTTTCACAGAAGACCTCATTCGTTTCTGGCCGGTACTTTTCCGGCTTCAGTGAGCCAATAAATCTCGGTTCGCTGTGTGTCGCGTTCCTTTGCGAACTATATATGTCGTGTATGCTTTGATATCCCTACTAATTTTGTTTGATTTGGGCGTCTTCGGGTCTTTTGCCGCGCGTCGGCGCTCGGCTGTGTTGCCCTCGCCACTTTCCTGAAACTCAGTACGATTGTCGAAATCGCTTTAAAAAGAAAAACGTGCGTGTGCCTTTCGCCGCTCTCGGGTCGCTTCTTTTCTGGTCTACTTTTCAACAATTCAGCTTCAATTCGCCCTTCAAAAGACACCAAACCTCTCAGAAAGCCGCCTGCGAATACTATTTTCGTTGGATTAACCGTCGCCGGGTTAATCTTTAGTTAAATTCAGCGATCGCTCGACTCGACACGCGCGCCTCGACGTTTCGCATATCGAGGCTGACTGGTTTTTGAAGGGGCGGCAAAATGGTCCTGTCGCAGAAACAACGCGATGAATTGTATGTTTTGGGATGGATTTCGATGAGTTGGCAGAGTGCCAAGTTGTCGCACGTGCGCCGCGTGTTTGTATGAAACTTCGGTACTCGATGGATGTAAGGTTAATGTCCACGGTCATTTTTGCCCAATACGTGCAGTTTAAATTGATGTCTGGGTTTCTAGATAAGTGTGTGATGTCCAGGTGTGTATTTCAGCATCAGAATGTCAGTCTATTTAATCAAACCTATCTAGCTACAGTGTTCGTTTTGATCGTTTAAAACAATACAATTTTTCTGTGATTTTCTGTTTTCTTCAATTTTTTGGATGGTATGTTGATTGTTATTGTTACATGTTACAGTTAAGTAATGGCCACAAATCCTCGAAATGACATTTTCGAGGATTAGCACTAGTTTTCCTTTAACAATCATATCAAAACGTTTGCAGTGGGGGTATTCTTGATTTTGACCCTCCGGGGAGTTGGGTAGAGGCTGTATAGGGAAACCCCCACCCAACCACGCCCCCCCTTTCCTGCCCCTGGCGGGCAGCAAAGTATACGCCCATGGATGTATCCCGTATTTTTGAACGGGGGGGGGATCTGCTTGCTGCGGCTGCGAGCCCGACGAACGGGGGGGGGGCTCTGCCCCCCCCTAAAATTACACATATACAGTGAGGGAATGGACCCATTTGTAGGCGCCACACCGTAGCGCCATTAGCGTTGGAACTGGCGCCAGGAACCGCTGTTTGTGTATATAGCTATATATATACCATACATCAGGGGTCTGGAATAGGGGGGTTACCCCCCCAGACCGCCCAGCTATCTATTCCGAAGGCGGCTCAGCTATCTATCCAACCAATCGGAGGGTCAAAATTCATGATACCCCTGCCATACATACTATATGTATATTGCTTCTGTATATATATACATAAATTTTACAGCGACATGCACACGTCAGAGTGCATTTAGAGGGATTTGTGTCTACACGGACAAATCTCATGATAATGTGAAGGGCATGGAGGGAAATGCGCGCTTGGGCACAAATTTTTTGAACATACCATGAAAATTTTATAGGAAAAGCTGCATTGCCCGGGAATTTTCTGGTCTCACCCCGGCCTTGTATACACCCAAAGTTCATTATGTGCTATGCTAGCAGGATACTTATCTACCTGCATAAACCTAAAAATAGAAAAATGACGAGTTGCTCCTCTGTCGAGAACTCAAATACCGTATATCCTTGAATAAGACCCCCCTTTGAATAATACCCCCCTTGAATAACACCCCTCTGTTGGCCAGGTGAGGAAAAAATAACGCCCCCTTGAATAACTCCCCCCTCTTGAATAAGTCCCCCCTCTGGGTAAAACGATCGATGAGCAACACGAAAATGAAAACGAGACAAACAGAAAAATAAAGCTATGTCTGGGCTGATTCATCGAATGGGGTTTGGTGTGTGAAACGAAAAATACAAAAGAATGTTAGCCTATGATATTTTTTAGGTTTAGATGATTGAACACGAATTTTAGGATGGATACGTTGTTTTGTTAGTGTTGAACTGGTCATTTTCTGCATTAGATGTGTTGGCGGGATGCATACAAACAATGAATAAAGTGAAAGTTTTCCTGGAAGTTCTGAGGAAAAAATAACTCCTCCCCTTGAATAGTACCCCCCTTGAATAACTCCCCCCTCCAAAACCTCTGACGAAATAATAACGCCCCTGGGGTCTTATTCAAGGATATACGGTAGTATATTTTTATTCAAATTACTGTATTCACATTTTTAAACAGCATTTTAAACACATTTTTGCTTATTTTTCGCGATTTTGACTTTATTTTTAATGATGACGTCATCATGGAAAATATCCTTACAGAATGCATAGCTTGCGGTCCGCGGAGTATAATGTTTGAGATTTTAGAAGCGTTTTGAAACAAAAGGTAGTGTAGAAAAGGATGTGATATATTTACAACAACAAAGAGTGGGGGCAAAATATGGGCTTTTTCAATGCATAGAAGGCAGAAAATGGAAAAACGCTAAAAACAGGTTAAAAGTAGCCAAAATAGGCTAAAAATAGCTAGAAATAGGTATATAAACATGTGAAAATGCGAATGCCACGATTTTGAAGGTGAAAAACTATAAAATGGTATGAAAATTAACGATTTTGAGCGAAAATTGGGGCAAAATTTCTAAAAAATTGCTCACGATAGATAGGTAGGTAGCTGAGCGGCTGGGGGGGGGGCTCAGGGGTAGTAAGTAGCCAAAAAAATTTCCTCGTGATAGATAGGTAGCTGAACGTCCTCCGGGATAGATAGATAGCTGGCCGATTTTGGGGGGGGGGCAGCCCCCCACCCCTCTAGGCGACCCCTGGTATGGTTACATTCTCACCGCAATAGTTATTTGTTATGACTAGCACACTGCCGACATTTTGGCAGAATGCCGAGTGTTTGTTTGCGCATATAGTTTTACACATATTTTCACGATTTTTTTACCCGCGACTTACGAGCGGCTGATCCCAGTTCCCTGGTGGCCAATCCAATGACATTATTGTCGTTTTGGCCACACGCTTATTAGGTATTTTGATTTTCAATTGTTTTGAAAGGCAGCTTTAAAATTGTTTGATGAGAATGTTTGATTTATCAAAATAGGTAGTAATTGTAAACATTTTGAGTGGAAACTGTATGAATAAAATGAAATTCCGACTTTTCGGCTTTTTCATTTTGTGTCTTTCATTTCCAACTACCCATTGGGCTATGACCTAGCTACAATTTAGCGGGTAGTGCTGGTTTATAGTGATGAAGTTATTTTGTTTGCATTGAAGCTTCAGCAAACATTCCAGTTTCATACAGCGGCACGGTTGTATTAAAATGAAAAGTTACTCTACCACTAGCAGTGACATAATCCAGCTATTTTGAGTTTTCGCTCATCAAATGCGTTTTAAATCTTGTTTTAAACAGGTTCAATCGCATAATTAAGTGAATTAAACTAAACCTGGAGTATGATTGACGTCACGGTTCTCTTAGATTTTGACCCTCCTGGGGGTTGGATGGGTAGCTGAGTGGCCTCCGGGTTAGAT
The DNA here is from genome assembly GCA_964036195.1 of Sphaerolaimus hirsutus. NCBI lineage: Eukaryota > Metazoa > Nematoda > Chromadorea > Monhysterida > Sphaerolaimidae > Sphaerolaimus > Sphaerolaimus hirsutus. Next base: position 23,275,903 of record OZ038451.1, on the reverse strand, counting down.
ACATAAATAGTTGGAGAAAATTTGGGGGGGGGGCTTGCGGGGGTTCGATATATAGGCTTTTTCAGGGTGTAGAAGGGAGAAAAATTGCTAAAAGTAGGTGTAAACTAGCTCAAAATAGGTAGAACATATAGTACTGGAAATAGGCGATAAGGAACATGAACCCCCCCATTGGAGACCCTGATTGACGTAGTCATTCTCCAATTTTCAAACCAAAATTTAATCCAATCTCCCCTATTGTACCGCCCATAAAAATGGGTCATGCAAAGCGAACGTCATTTCTGCTGCACAGTAGTCATCTACCGGGGTCAATAAGCTTCATGCATTATGTCAACTGCAACTGCACATGCATCGCGTGGAATTGACGAGCCGGCGCCCCATCGCCGTTCTGGTGCGACATTAATTTAGCAGATGCACTCTCGCATTCTTAGCTTTGTGCAGCGGCACGGCGCATGCGCAACCGGCGGACCACACTTCTTCTATATTGATCGGCGCTGCGCGTTGTTTGTGCCGCAGCTGCAGCTGTCTGCGCTCGTTCGCTCAGTGGAGCTCGTTTCGTGGGCGGGGGCGCCCCTTTTGCGCTGCTGTTGGGGACTGGTGTTAGTGCTGGACAATGGAAAATGGCAAATGTGGTAAAAAGTGTCAATGGTCATGTAAAATGCTCTGGAAAATGGCAAGACGAGTTTGCCATTTTACAGGGCGATTTACATTACTTTTGACACTTTGCATGGTATTTGACATTTTACGAGCGTTGGGAGTGAGCCCTGGGTAAAAAGTGAATGGTTGGGTGAAATGCGAATTGTGAATGGATGCAATGGGACCGTTGACATTATGAATGGCTGAGCACCTTCTTATTTCATTCTTTCTCATTTCAGAAATCGAGCAATATTGGATTATCTGAAAGCGAATAACTACGCGACTGCAAGTGACGCGTTCAAATCTGAAGCTAATGTAGTGAGTTTTTTGGGTTTGGGCGTGTTGTTTTCAGACTTGATGTTTACCATTTCAATTTCGAGCCGGCAAAGAGACCGTCAGTGCTATACAATGATATTTTTTTGTCAAGTAAAAGTCACTTAAAATATTTGTGATATAGAAATCTTCTTTTTCAAAATTATTATCCACATTCGGCATGAACGCCGGTAATTTTTAGGAAAATGGGGGCGATCGTATTTCGTCGAATACGGTAGGAATTACAGTAATCTTTTTGATTGCAACTAGGGATGGCCAGCGCTTTTTTCACGCGCTTTTTTATAAAAAACGCCGCCTTTTTTATAAAAAAACGCAAGGGTCCCAGCGCTTTTTTATAAAAAAAAGCGCTGGCAAATTTTTTTGTACTTATGCACTAGGTATTTTGCAAGTTTTTTGGCGCAAACGCGTAATTTCACATGCAAATTGTCATTGGTGGTTGTTTTCATTGATTTTGTGGCATTTTAGTGGCATTGCTTCTATTCCTGCATGGTATCATGTAATAATAAGTTGTGATATGTCGGTGAAGTAAATATTATCCAGCCTAGGGTTGGCCGATGTTTTTTTTAAACGTTTTTTTTATTAAAAAAACGTTGTTTTTTTTAAAAAAAACATGACGTCCGAAATGTTTTTTTTTTTTTAAAAAACATCGGCCGAAATTTTTAGTACTAAGCACTAGGTATTTTGCAAAATTTTTGCGCGCAAGCGCGCAATTTCACACACAAATTGACATTGGTGGTTGTTTTCATTGGTTTTGTTGCATTTTTAGTATCAAAACATCCATTTCTATGTGCTACCATGGGTGAATAAGCCGACATATGTTGCTGTAATATATAATATTGAGGTAATGTGCTTCCATGTACCTCCACAGTGTGTAACTTCACTCCCAAAGTAACAACCTCCTTTTATAACCTTGTTTGATCACCATTCCGTGCCAAACGTTACCTGAAGTCAGGAACATTCGACTATAAGGCGATATACGAACGATATGTCGACGAAAAATGAATATTTTTGACACAAATCACCACTTATAATGCTATCCCATGGCTCCACAGCCATTATATGGTCATATTTAACATCACAGAGTATTGCCAGTGTCTGATATACCTATATATGTTGACACTAGGTCATATCTGGGAGCTTTTAAAAAAAAACGTTTTTTTTTAAATAAAAAACGTTTTTTTTTTTAAAAACATCGAGTTAAAAAAAACGTTTTTTTTCCAACCCTAATCCAGCCAATGTGCTTCCACACACTTTTCTACAGTGTGAAACATCACTGTCATGTATTAGCCTTCTCTTATAGCCATATTTAAGCACTATTCCATGCCTAACTTCACTTGTAGTCAAGAAACATTCAAAAACAGCGATATACATAACGAGTCGATAAAAAATAAGCTTTTTTTGGCAGAAATTAGCACTTATAATGCTATCCCATGATTACACAACATTCTATGGCTATATATCATCACAAGTACTGCCACATGTCTGATATTGACTCAGAACCATATTTGGGAGCTTTTTAGGTAGCGCCTCGACATTTTTTTGAAAAAAGCTAAAAAAGCGTGTGTTTTTTTAAAAAGCGGGCCGTTGAAAAAAAGCGCTTCTTTCCATCCCTAATTGCAACTATCCAAACAAGATGCCAAATCCACGTCCTGGACTTTTTTATTGACAGCTGGTGGACATTTTTAAGTGCCACTATTCACATGAAAGTCATTATGTATACGCCTCAACCCGCAGTCAGATGATGCGGACGCGAAAAAGTACGCTGGTTTGCTGGAGAAAAAGTGGACGTCGGTGCTGCGCATGCAGAAAAAGATCTACGAGCTGGAAGCGAAGCTGGCCGACGCTGAAAAGGAGTACATTCATGGCGCGCCCACCAGGTTAGGGGGGTTTAGTGGGATGAAAACTGCCTGGTACTTTTTCCTGTGCAGGGCGGGTCTTGTAGATCGGACCCCTGTGGGGGTAGTAGTCAATTTATTTATTTATTTTAGAGGATAGAGCGGATCAGCGCACGAGATGAATAACTTATATCACTCACACACCAAGGACAGCCTACACGCGGATTTGTCCTTCCGCACACGAGATAAAGTTCCAACAAAATCGTTTCTCAACAATTTGTAAATCGTTTCTTCGGAACGACAGGTGGAAATTTTTATCGCGGCAGTTCAATAGATAGCCTTTTTCAAAATTTAATGGGAGAAAAATTAGGCTTCTTTCACACTGCACTTGTGTGACGACAATAGATGTTACTCGTCACAGACCGTTTTGTGATGACAAATCTATTTTTAGCAGATTTTCATGAGTGTGACGACTGGTCGGCCTCGTTATTGGCGACAAGTAGTGACCCTTTTTCAACCATGCTCATTGTGACGACGAAATCAAATATTTTACTTGTCGTCACACTCAGGCAATTTTTTTTTTTATTGTCGGCGCACCTGTTGGGCTCCGACAGTGGCAATTTTTTGATTATAAGCATGTATAACTCTTGAGCAACACACACGATTCATCTGAAATTTGACATGCATATACACCTAGGTGGTATGTATACTTTACCACATTCACTCATGAATATGGAACTTCTCACTCGACTTATGGAACTTTTTCAAGTGTTGTCGCAGTCGTCACGAAAATGCAGTGTGAACGCTGTCTTAAAGTACCGTATTTCCTCGAAATACCCCAGGGGGTTGATTTTTTCAGAGTGGTGATTTTGAGGGGGGTTATTATTGCGCCAGAAATTTTCATAAATGTCGTAGTAAAGAATGGGTTTTACATACCTAAAACTGGTAATAAACGTCACCAAACGGGACGTATTAGAACATACAAATGTAGATTATACAAACTACTCTATGTATAGCTGCGATGAGATTTGGTCCCAATAAAAACATCATGTCATTTTACACATGATGTATCTCATTCGAGAAGGGGGGGGGGGTATTTCGAGGGGGTTTCTTCAGGGGGGGGGGTATTTCGAGGAAATACGGTAAGTAAATATAAATAGCAGAAGAAAGTTAAAAACTAGGTGAATAATACATATATTTAGTAATGCGAATTTTTCTCAGTATTTAAATAGCTAATTAGGCTACCCACTCGCTACTCAGGGACAAACGATCACCAAGTGAATGGATCCCCCGGCCGCCCGAACGACACTCGCTAACCGGCCACCGGGCGCCAGTGAACTGCGTAATTTTCCACCCAGTATACAACGTGATGGCCAGCTGCAGCGAAGACGCCACTATCAAGGTGTGCACTAGCCACTTGGCGCACTTTCGCGCTGCATACACCAGTTTGAACTGAATTACTGGCGCCACTACGCCATGGCGCCACACACGCCGGATGTCAACTGAATTACTGTCAGCCAGGATTTTCGAGCGGGGGGGGGGGCGGATTGTATACGGAACCCGGCGAACGTGGGGGGGCGGCGCCCCCCCCCCCTAAAATTTTACCTCTGTAGTAGCGTAATGGCGTTGGCATTGGCGCCAAAACAGCAGTATACGTCTGTATTTTACAGGCATAAAGTGCGACATGGACGGGAATTGCGTCCATTTTCACTGGCTTTGAGGCCGCGGAAACTGGTCAGCCGAAAATATATGTTGTGAAGGGAAAATGCGCGGTTGCGCGCAAATTTTTTTCAAGCTGTCGACAAAATCGTCTTCTGAAAGTGCCATTTCTGGCACATTTTTTGGTCCGGCCCGGGAAGGGGGGGGGCGGCCGCCCCCCCCCGCCCCCCCCCCCCTGGCTACGTCCTTGCTGTCAACTAAATTTAGCGAATTATGTGATTTCAACTTTCCTATCTGATACAGCATAGTAAATTTTACATTTTGACACGTAATTTTATTCGTTTCTGTGAAGTGCGATGCTAAAAAAAATATTTCTGTTTTATTTAGTTGGCATGGAGTTGACACGAATTTGCAATACCAACTAGCGACAAGTGTGGGCCCTATAACAATAAAGATTTTAGTTGACTGGTCGCAGGATAATTGTCAAATGCACATGCGGCAATGTCGGAAAAGTGATTTATATTTACCGTATTTCCTCGAAATACCCCCCCCCCCCCCCCCCCCTTGAAATACCCCCCCCCCCTCGAAAAGGGCACTATGAATTTGTGGTCCGGGAAATGCATAACAGACGTTCAAAACACTTACTGTGTTACGTAACACAGTAAGTGTTTTGAACGTCTGTTATGCATTTCCCGGACCACAAATTCATAGTGCCCTTTTCGAGGGGGGGGGGGGTATTTCGAGGAAATACGGTAAATATAAATCACTTTTCCGACATTGCCGCATGTGCATTTGACAATTATCCTGCGACCAGTCAACTAGCACATCGTTTATACCATCTACATCCTTGTATAAGGCTGTAAAAACTTATAAATGGTGGTTATTGTTGCATTTTTCACGTTTTTCTATCAAAATTTTCACTCTGAAAAAATAAACCCCCCGGGGGGTAATTCGAGGAAATACGGTATATCGATATTTATGTGCATTTGAACACGTTCCGCAACCCATCAACTAAACTGAATCAAAACGTTGAATGGAAACCAGTCGGCCCAGTTGACACCCGATGTCATTTATAAGTAGCGGGTGTAGGGCCTTTGGCGATATTTTTGTGACTTTTCTGCGCTGTTTGCAGATCTGGGACTGGGAGAGTGGCGAGTACGAGAGAACGCTCAAAGGCCACACGGACACCGTGCAGGAGCTCGCCTTTGATCCCGCCGGCAAATATTTGGGTATGTTTGCGTGCGCTGACGATTTAAACCCATCTGGGGTCAATTCCTAAGTGACACAGGGAAGTGACAAATGATAACGCAAAGTAATTTGACAAATGGCAAGTTGAGAGTGAAGTAAAAGTAAAGAGATTAAGGGAAAACGACAAGAAAATGTAATAAAATTTTTTTTTAAAGGTTCGAATGAATTTCTGTCTAGAAAGTATCGTTTCCGACGATCATCATGAGGATTTAGAGCGGAATGTGCGTATTTTTCACTTTTTATTACATTTCCTTGTCATTTGCAAGTTGTTCCTTTCACTACTTCACTGTCGAATTACTTTGCCTCGTCATTTACCATTTTACACTGCCACTTGCGGACCGACATCCGAGCGTCGTTTCCCACTATCAAACCACTCTACATAGCTTCGTGCTCGGCCGACATGTCGATCCGCGTATGGGAATTCGGCCAGGACTACAACTGCGTGCGCACGCTCAAAGACCACGAGCACAACGTGTCGTCGGTGTGCTTCAGCGCCACCGGCGACCACGTCGTGTCGGCCAGCCGCGACAAAACCGTCAAGGTGTGGGAAATGGCCACTGGCTACTGCGTCAAGACGCTCACTGGTCATGGGGATTGGGTCAGAGTTGTGCGCGTGCACTCGAGCGGCGCGATTATGGCCACCGCGTCCAATGATAAGGTGTGTTCGATTCCTCTATCCAATCAGTGTCTTTTTGCAACTTCTAGCCGCCAATTTGATCGCAGTCGATCCGCGTGTGGGCGTGCGCCGACTTCGCCAAGACCGAGTGCAAGCACGAGCTGCGCGGGCACGACCACGTGGTCGAGTGCATCGAGTGGGCGCCGGAGCGCGCCACGCAGGTGGGGTGAAAACGGGATGGACTTTTTTTGGATCGGGATTTGTTTTTTGAATTTTTGGGTTGGGGTCTCTGCATCATGATTGGCATTTAGAATTCCCTGGGTCGGGATTTTGGCCAAAAAAGTTGGGGATTTCGGGGATGGTCCGGCCGTAAAGTAAACCCGGCTGTAAAGTAGAGGGTGCCTCTAGGCTGGGCATCATTACGGCAGTGTTGTTTAAAGTACTGAACTTTTTTCAAAGTAAACGTAAACGTAAAGTATTTTATTTTTAGTCACACCTGAATACACAAAACGGTAAAGTAAAAATTTTCTACTTTTATGCCGTGTAAAAGTTGAGTTAACGTAAATATCTGTAAATACTCGTTTTCTGTACTCGCGTACTTTCAAAAAGTACAGAGTAACTGAGTACCGGTATTTTTTCGGGAGGAAACGTAAACGTATTTACGCAGCACTCGAGTATACGTATTTATCGAGTAAACGTAAATACGTTAATACAACTATGCATTACGGCCGGATTTACTTTACGGCCGGGTTTACTTTACGGCCGAGATCTCGCCGGGGATTTCTAATATTTTACAAAAATGCTTAAAACGCATATGGATTACAGAGAAGTGGCGTAAAATGCGCACTGGACATTTGCGGTTTATGCTCGCATTTCTCCGCACAGGCAACACATTTTTTCACGCTTTCATCTTTCACTTTTGAATTTGGTAATATTTTTTAACGATTGGGGGCATCTTATCGGGCTCGGGATTGGTAAATATTTACAAGTTTCGTGATCGGAATAGCTAAATCCCGTAAATTGAATTCTAATGCTCGACCCATGCTCACGCACTCTGACCTACGGCGGTTTGAAACTCACAGCCTCTTCTAAGTACCAGAAATCACTTATCATTAAACTTTGCCATTAATAATCACCCACAACCCCCCCCCCCCCCAAATCACCTCAGTACATCCGCGAAGCCAACGAGCACGGCGCGGACGTGGCGCACGCGCCCGGCATGGGCTCCTCGGTGAACTTGGCGCACGCCAACGCCGAGAACAGGCAGCCCGACCAGCCCCACGGCCCCTTCCTGGCCAGCGGCGCCAGGGACAAGACTATAAGGTTCTGGGACGTGTCCTCTGCTACTTGTCTCTTTGTGCTTGTGAGTGGAAAAGGGGGTTTGGGGTTGGGGTTGGGTTTTGAATGGGGCGGAGTTTTCGGTGGCGGGATTTTTTTGGCGGAATTTTAGGTGTTTCACTGATAAACTCGAAAGACTAAGATTTTTTGTCAAGAGATTCGTTCTTCAAAGTATATTCATTAAGAGAGGATCACCATAACTGAAAAATGGCTATAAAAATATTTTGGCATTTAGCCTGGGCAAATCCCGCCTCAACCCGTGTATAGTTCGCAGTTTGGATATCTTTCACTCATTTTGCCCTTATCGCCATTCAGACTGGTCATGATAATTGGGTGCGTGGCCTGCGTTTTCACCCACATGGAAAATATTTCGTATCCGCCGCGGATGACAAAACACTGCGCATATGGCAGATTGCCAATAAACGCTACATGAAGACCATCGATGCGCACCAACATTTTGTCACCAGTGTTGGTGAGTTGTACTTTTTATATTTTTTTGGTACCAACAACAAAGATGTCGGTAGATTTGATTCAGTTTATTTTGACTGTTCGTTGGTCAGGAAAGATGGTTTTGTGAACCCCCGCCCGAGGGGGTATTAATAAATACACAGTCCATTTTTTAGATTCAGTGAAGGGTGACCCATTTTGGGTGGTCGTGGTCATTGCGGTGGGGATCAGTATTTATATTGCGCTGCTTTTTGTTCAGGTAAAAATATACTATTAGGTAAATGACAAATATTGATCAGGGAAAAATATGTTTTGTCAAAACCACCTTTTACCGTCTCATTTTACACAGATTTCCACTCGTCAGCGCCGTTTGTTGTCACGAGTTCAGTCGACCTTACAATCAAGGTGTGGGAGTGCCGTTGACGCGGTCACCCGTCACAAAGCTGGACACTTTTTATTGCGCCGTCAAAATATAAATTGGCGCGTGGCCAGCAGATTGTTCGTGGAATATCACTTTCGACTAGGATTTGTGATAGCTTTTATTCTCAAATTCGCATATTTATTTATGGGATGAAAATGAGAGTTGCCGGCAAGCTTTGACTTCGGGAAAAAGTTTTCCACTGTTATGCACGTGTTTTGGGTTGTGACAACGACAAATCGGTCATTGACGACGACAAAAATTTCCAGGACAAACATTCGTCCATATGTGTTTGAGTATTTTTGTTGAAATTCTTGTTTCACACACGTTTTCGAAGCTTCCCGGCACCAACATTTATAAAATTCATGAATTTGTGTCACGCCTGGGCTTAACATTTAGCCGAGGCACTTTGTTAGACACGAGAATTCCTTTGCACAACTGCTGCTAATTTTTATACCCGCTGTTATTGAGCTGAGCTGAACTTTTGGAGGTATTTATTTGTTTGTATTTTGATCGGTATTGATTTTGATTGATTGCGAACAATTCGTCGGCGGATTTTTAAAGTATTTTTCGATCGTTGTTTGCTTCCTCATTTCGCTCGTTCGATTTCTGGGCCATACTTATTTGTCTGTTTGTTTTTTAGCATCATGGGTAAATGAAGCCAGCTTATCAATCAACACATATTTATATTTAATGACGTTTTAGCCCGGTTGTCCTTTAAATTAAATTTCCCAATTTTCTGCGACGAAGAGTTCTTTTTTCAAATATCTATTGCTTTGATGCTTCGATTTTGGATTGTATTCAACTAGTGAAAGCCCCCCTTCAAAAATTGTGCCGATTACAGTAACCCCCCGATTAGGTAATACCATAAGTACGGTATTTTGTCTGGCTGATTCATCATTGTTAAATTACCCCACTTTGATTGCAGCCCTGCAAAAAGCAAGCATTTATCGTTTTTTTTGTGCTTCCAAAAGAATCGTTCGTGAACCTTAACACGTTTTCACAGGCTTTTAATTTTCTCTGTATTTATATGCTTCGCAAATTACAATTTAGGTCTGTTGAGCCAATTTTGCGTTTATTACCCAAATTAGATTAGATTCAAGTAATTGCCAATTAACAATTTCCGAAATGCCTATCAATGGCGCATCGCACACTGACATTTTGCGTTCAGCGTTCGAACGTTTTTGCACGCTGAACTACAAACGTTGAGATCAAAATCTGAAGAATACAACGTTTTTGCAGTGTAACAAATAAAAATTAAAAATATGCGCGCAATATTACAAATTCCGAATGTTTTACACTTCAAAAACGTTGTGTTCTTTAGATTTAGATTTCAGCGTTTGTAGTTCGGCGTGCAAAAACGTTCGAACGCTGAACGCAAAATTTCAGTGTGCGATGCTGCAATGGTGTTAATGCTAATGAATCGCGCTACCGATACGAAGTGGTTTTCGTTCGAATAGCGACACGTCTGTTTTAGGTCAAAGTTTGGGATGGCCCCAAGTTTTTGAAGCTATCTGTTTAAAAAAAATACCACCGAAAAGTTTTGTGGCATGGCGATGTGGTGGCCAGCTTTCTGCATGCTTTTGCGCATGCTTTAACTGCGCTTACATACATTTATGAATATAATGGTACCGCTTATGTGCTCCCGCCCCGAGCAGTTCGCCTCCACTATCAAAATGATTGAGCCACTATTCAAATCCCCGTGTTGTTTGAAATTTACTAAATAGGTATTAGCAACCTACCGTATTTCCTCGAAATACCCCCCCCTCCTCGAAATACCCCCCCCCCCCTCAAAATTGGCACTGAATTTATGGTCCGGAAAATACATAACAGACGTTCAAAACACTTACTGTGTTACGTTAGAACATCGTTTATACCATCCATTTACATCCTTATATAAGGTTGTAAAAACTAAATGGTGGTTATTGTTGCATTTTTCACGTTGATGATGATGTTTATTTGTATTGCCATATAGGTATATGACTACACGCCAGCGATCACGATCACGCTTTTTCTCTCAAAATTTTCACTCTAAAAAAACCACGGGGGATAATTCGAGGAAATACGGTAATAGGTAATTCCACCTGACAGGTATTTCTCACTCGACATTCGGACAGACAAAGGGCATTAGACATCGATGTGTTTGACGATAGAAATTCTGACGATAGAACACGCTTTGTAAATCCAGACCCTGTAACCTGTCAAATGCCACGCAGAGTGTAAAAAGAATGTATTTAGACTGTCATGTTCGATGTCATGGCATTTCCATGACGATTGACACTTTGCATGGCATTTGGACGCATGTAAACACCTTCCCGATCAAGTCCGGCCCCCCATTTTTTATTCTACTTCTGACGTCCTATCTCCAGTTCTAGGACGCGCCAGAAGCTGAAACTTGGGGTAGATATTGGCGCAACCCCCTCTACTTCACATGAATTGGAGGGGTCGCGGCGACCCCCTACAGGGTAGGTCACCCTAAGTGCAAAAATTTCGTGGCTTTTTAGTGTTCCGGAAAACTGCCTACGGCACTGGTCGTGTTCAAAATCATTCAAGATCAAGATCACATTTTTATACTCTCGCCAAAATTACAGCCGCAACCGTTTTCAATGATCTAGCTAAACATTCACAATCCCAGCGCGAAGTAATTTACAATCCCAATCCCAGCGCCCCGACTGCAAGAAATCACTGCGTCGCCATCGTGCAGCCAATCAGCGATGGCCCTCAACAATGAACCGGGCGTCGGGTCGATTCAGGGCAGTCGTGAATTGGACGTGTGCCAGTTTGTCAGCGACCGGGCCAAACAGGTGCTTGACCTGCTCGCCGCTGTGGATAATGCTGAACTGCCTAAAGGGGAGGTTGGTGTGGTGTTCTTGTGGCTAGGCTTTTTGACTGTTTCATTGGCTCTATGTAAATGCACTAGTTGACAAAGACATGGGGTGTCTTCTGGGCCGAGTGGTTTTCATTCGCATTGAATTGCTGGGTTGCTGAACGATGTTCAATTGCGCGTACCAATATTAATTCGTTTTCAACATTGCCGCGTGTGCTCGGAAAGTGTCCTTCGGCCTGTCAACTAAAATCTGAATTGGCGTGGAATTAGTTGACATCCGGTGTGTGTAGCACCAACTCGCGGTGTGGTTACATGCTCATTCTCTGGTGGACTGCTAAATGCTTTTGCGCCACTGCTTTTGCGCCACTGCTTTTGCACATGCAAATGACACGTTCTCGTCCAGTTCGCAATTACCCATCTGTAAACTCTGTCATCCCTCAACAGGTGACGCACGGCACCCGAACGGTGCTGCAGCGGCAGCCGCGTCACATGCGCCGCCGCGCCATGAGCCACAATGTGAAGCGGCTGCCGTTGGCGCAGCGCCGTTTCGCCCCCAGCAAAGGGGAACGCCCGCCGCCGAAAAAGCCTCCCAGTAGGTATTACAAGAGGCGCCAGAGGCATTTGTTGCAGGTTTGTCATTGAAACGGTTGTTGACCACCCACATAGGGTTCAAACGGGACCGCGGTCCCGGTACATAGTTTGGCAAAAAGTCCCGGGAGTGGGGCGGTCCCGGTCCCGACACCCCAGTCCCGGTCCCGGTCTCGACATTAGAAAATTTCTGGTCCGGAAAACTTGTCCCGTTTGAACCCTACACCCACCACAAGCATACTAATTAGATACTTCTGAAAATGCGAATTCAGCAGAAATCAGAGTTTTTCCAGGGTGAGGCGACCGTGAACTACAGTCAAAATGATTCATTCTGGTGAACTTAATGTGTTCAAAATTTATATGTTTCATAAATTTTGGCCGCGTACTGGTGTGTAGAGCCACATTATCTGTGAAGTCATTTGCTATCAGGTGGCATCGTGCTGCCCTGTAAAAGAATAAATTGTCAAAAGTCATTACAAATTGAATACATGCAAAATGTCAAAAGTATTCAAATCTTTTCCTTTTTTCAATTGACATTTGAATTGACATTTGACACTTGACTTTACACTTTGCAGAGTACAGGACTCCCGCAATAATCGATTTACCCCGTGCAGGCCTACGCCCGGCGCCAGCGCGTTCACGCTTGGCTGGAAACGCACATTTGGCACGCGAAACGCTTCCGCATGGAGAATAAATGGGGCTATCGGTTGGCCATGCGGTCGGCACAAAGGCACTATCGGGCAGCGCTAAGAGATGTGAATAGGCACTGCGTTGTTCAGGTGCCTTTTATGATCCTGATATGTACCGTTTTTCCTCGAAATACCCCTCTCAAAATGGACACTAAGAATTTATTAGCCCCCCCCTCGAAATACCCCCCAAATTGAGTGTAAAGAGAACGTAAAAGACAAAAGCTGCAGTTTGTGATACGGGCAATGCAGAACACGTTAGAAACAATGACTGTGTTACGTTAGAACCTGTTTTATACCTGTTTTATGTTTATATTATATCTACAGATTTTGTCTACAGACTCTTATACATATTGTTGTATTTTTCAACGTCTGCGTACATTACAAAGAACAAATTAGTATTGTGGAATTCAAAATCTTTCTGGCGAAATAATAAGCCCCCCTCGCAATACCTCCCTCGTTTAACCCCCCTCAAAATTCTCACTCTGAAACAATCACCCCTGGGGGTATTTCGAGGAAATACGGTAGACACTAACGGAATGTCGCTATAGCACCATTCGTAAAGCCACCAGACTAATACATAAATACTGGTAGTGGGGGGGGGGTGGAATTTTACCTCGCCATTGTTTCTCGTAGCTTTAATCTTGCAAATCCATGCATTATCCATCCCATTTCAGGATGTCTCCTTCGAGTGTTGTCTTGAACTGAGCGCAAATAATCGGGACATTTTGCTGTCTGGTCTAAAACGACTATGCTCCGCTGATGTGGGCTTGACATTCGCCAGCGCCACTGCCGCCAGCGGTGCCCAGCTGCAGTCGCTGGTTCTCTATTCAGCTGATATGTATCCTTTAAATTGCATTGGTACTATTGCTTATTGCTCTCAGCTTTTCGTGATGTTTCAATATGCCCACACACGCTAGTTGACATCGACACCAAATGTCAACTGGTACCGATCCCGATTCAAAGCTTGCTGACGAGTGGACGAACGACGTTCAAACGCAATCTTTGAATTGGGAGTGGAACCAGTTGACATTTGGTGCCGATGTCAACTAGCGTGTGTGGGGCCATTGTCCCTGTCAAGGGTTTGGATTCCAACAATCTCGATCCCGAGGCCCCAACACGATTCGAATTTTTTTTCCAATTTCCAAAGCAAAAGATATAAAGATAACTTGTTTCTGCTGAGAAATGTGAATGGAAATCTACAGGGTGCATTTTATACCATATCTCTGGATTTTATGCCATATCTCTAGAGTTCGTTTTTAGATATTTTTATGAAAGATAATGAGGAACCCAAAACCTTTTTTGGCCAAAGTTCCCGGCCCCGATCCCGAAAATTGAAAATACCAATCCCGATCCTGATCCCGAAAAGTCCCGTTTAATCCCTATCCGTGTGTTTCCTCTTTCCAGGTCCGATTCAGTACCACTGGTTGAGACCATTTGGCGTAAATTCAGTTGACAGACTTATCATTTGGTCGCACCCATCCATTTGGCAGGCAGTACGCGATCAGATCTGCGCAGTTTTCGGTTTGGAAAGGCAGAATGGGGGTACTGAATTGAAGCAGCTCGATAGTGTGGCAAATTTGAACGAATTGTGTTCAATTAAAGCGGATAACAGTGCGGAAACATGGGCATCAGCTTTTAACAAAGTTGTGCTGTCGGTGCGGCGCGACAGGTTCACCAAGCTCAGATTGACTGGTGTGTTGCGGTCATGTTACCGAATTTCTCGAATAATTCCCCATCTTGAATAAGTCCTCCTTTGTTAAACGAGTGAGGAAAAATAATTCCCCTCGAACAACCCCCCCCCCCATCGAATAATTCCCCCTCGAACAATTCCCTCTCGAAAAGTTCCCCCCCTCTAATAGTACCCCTCAAAAAAGTCTGACGAAAAATAATTCCCCGGGGTAATTATTCAAGCAAATACGGTACATTAATAATTATTTTCAGTCGGTATTGTCTCCAAAGTAATGGCTAAAATAAGCATACATTTACACGTATATTAATTTGCAGGGCCATTGTCAACTACGATTTTGCGACGCGTACTCGAGCCCTTGTTTGATCCCGACGATTCAACCAGCTGGAAAAGACCAAATGATGAACTTTCGTGGCATCAACGCCATTACGCGCAATCGAACACAAAAGACCCATTTGAACAGATCACCGCGCAGCATAATTTATGGCGATATGTTGCTGAAAATGCAAGCGACAGCGCGCTGCCTTTGGGTGGGTCTTTTTTTTGTTGCTTGAATGTTGATAAATTTTAAATGCATTTTGCGAAATTTCACAAATTTTACAGGTTCAATTTTACCGCTGATAGTTGGCGATCCGCGTTTCGCAAAAGCAGAAAGGAAGTCTACTCCAGCGCTGCCCACAAACCTGCGACCGATAGATTGGGACCTTTTTTCGTCGGTATACGGTAGTGAAAGTGGTGTGCATTCTGCACTTTGGGATGAGGATACGCGAAATGAGGTGCTACGCATGAAAATCAAGGACCACATTTTACATGATATGCGCGGAAATTGTGAGTAGTGGTCTGATGGTGCCAATTTTACATTCCAAATTTTATTTTTTTAAATTTTAACATGTCGATGATTACAAGTGATCAACAATTAATATTCTGTCACCCTAACCATATTCGTGACATAAATTAATATTAAATTCATTGACAATTCATATATTTTTCTACATGGGACCCCCCTAATTTATCAACACAGATCAACTCCACTCCGACCCAAAACTCTGCCCAAATCGACAACCCCTACCAATCGTCCTATACCGCAATTCGAACGGCTGGGATCTAGTAGCGCCGTGCGGCTGGTCGACAGCGTTCTGGGTGCCTCTGCAGTACGCCACTGCCAGGGCTGTCGGCGTGGTCGAGATGGAGCAGATTGGGTTGCATGGTGGGCGGATCAACTTTCCTGTCGATTGGGTCGATAGTGTGAGTTTTCAGGTCGATTGGGGAAAGTGGAGAAATATAGAAGATAAACACCAAAAGGTGATGTTGTGCGAATCAATTCGTGGCCAGAAATCCACTTTTTGAAATTTTAAATGTAAAAAATCGAAATACGCCCCCTCGAAATACCCCTCCCCCTCAAAATACCCCCTCAAAATACCCCCCTCAAAATGGACACTATGAAAATGAATTTATAAACCCCCCGTACAATTTATAAATCCCTCAAAATTCTCACTCTGAAAAAATAAACCCCCTGGGGGTAGTTCGAGGAAAATCGGTATTTAAATAACACGATGTCCGTTATGTTTCGCTTTCAGGCGGCAGGTAAATCCGCCATGAGCGACGAAGCGTCAGACTTGCGAGCGGCATGGAATCGAAAGCCTACCAATAGACGGGTGGATTTCATCGGAACTATGGGAATTCAGTTTCCATTCGAATATCCATGGTCCAGTCTTTGCAGTTTGGAATGTGCACCCGGCGCTGGTGAATTCCATGTGATCAGGGATCGAGCTGTAATTGAGCGAATCAAGCAATTATTGAAGAACACAGGTACACTATTCTGCTGGTGCCGGTAACCCGAACTTTGTAAAGCGACCCATTTCAGAAATTTCCCGGTAAACTGTCAGCTAAATATACCGTATTTCCTCGTAATACCCCCTCAAAATGGACACCATGAATTTATAAACCCCCCTGGAACCCCCCGCCCCCAAATATAGTGTATAGAGAACATAAATGACAAAAGCTACGCTTTGTGATTTGGGAAACGCAGGACACACGTTAAAAACGATGACTGTGTTATGTTAGAACAGGGATTATACCGTCTACATACTTATATGAGTCTTATACGTGACGGTTTTTGTAACATTTTTCGACGTCTGTTTACGTTACAAACAACAATTTAGTACTGGCATCTCAACACATTTATGGCGAAATAATAACCCCCTCTCGAAATACCCCCCCCCCCTCAAAAGTCTCACTCTGAAAAAATAAACCCAGTCGGGGTATTTCTAGGAAATACGGTGAGTGTAGTAGGCTGGTAAGATATTTATAAGCTTGTGAAGTGAGTAATCGTGCGAACTCAAATCACTCTAAACAGTTAATCGGAGTAATTAATTTTCTCTGAACTTTGTGATTTTGCATGGTGCGGGGTTGTATTTCCAACTACGGTAAGCTTGTGTTTCCATCCACTATCACTCTAAATTCAATTTTCTATCGTCTATGCCTTGCTCTTTCGTCGCTGTGGAAACACAAATGCTAAACTCCAACACGCAGAATCTGCAGTCGCTGCAGAAGTTGACGCTGCAACAAAAAGATGGCCACATGCTTTAGTGTGCGTCCGGCTAAAATGCGTGGATCGAGGCACGCCGGCCGCGCATGCGATCATTTGCCAACCGACTGCGGCAGATTGTATCGATCTTCCCGTGTTTAGTGCGCCCAAGCCGGTGCCGGCGGCAGGTGTGGATAAATTATTTTCCGACTGCACAGTGTGCATGGTAATCTACTGTAACCCAGCTGAATACTGATCAGAGAATTGAGTATTTGTCAGCTCAATTACATCAATTTTTATATATTTAGGAAGATTTCACACGGAATTTTATTCATAATGATTCGGAATGATTTTATTCATCAAATTATGGTGACATTCTCATGTACGCGGTCCTCTCTGTCTCGTTTTTTGATAGCTTTCCTTGCCTGACAGCATATAATGCTTTTTGTCATTCAAAATCGCAGTTTGTGAAGATCAAAATGCCGAGCGCCGGCCCGAATTGCCCGATTTCATTCAGTTGGAAAATGAAATAGAAGTAGACATGGATGATTTCTTCCCGGACGTCGATGCCTCGAAAGCGGCCAGACACAAAGCCAAGCGCAAAAAGCGAAGATTGAAGGTTAGATAAGGTGCCATTTCCAGACCCTGAAAAATGCCCTGTAAAATGTGAAATGTCATGTAAAGTGTCAAAAGTCACGTCAAATTCCCGGTAAAATTTCAAACGAAGTATCATATCACAGGGCATTTTATAAGGTCTATGAGTGCCCCCAGACACGCTAGTTGACATCGACACCAAATGTCAACTGGTTCTGTTCCCAATTCAAAGCTTGCGTTTGAACGTCGTTCGTCAGCTCATCAGCAAGCTTTTACCGTAATCGGGATCGGCACCAGTTGACATTTGGTGTCGATGTCAACTAGCGTGTGTGGGCCCTTTCTAACACGATATTTGACTGATAATATCTAACTACTTGCAGTGGAAATGTAATAAGAAGCTACGCAATAAAAAATCTGTCGGCGCGCCAGAACAAGGCGACCCTTCTGCCGTGGAAGAAAATAAGTGTCATTCTTCTGCCGATGAAAAAATGGACTGCGATTCAACAGAACCGTATTTTTCGGGCACCGATGGGTGCAGGAAGATAATTGGATTCATTATTAGGGGTTTACACTGCATCCACTTATCCCGGGGAACCGCAATCGGTCAGTTTGTGTCCACCTACCGTATTTGCTCGAATAATAATCCTGGGGAATAAATTTTTGTCATACTTCTTGCAGCTGGAACTATTCGAGGGGAGAATGTTTATTTCCTCAAAATTATCAAGCATGTTTCTATCAACTCCATTTCACGAAATATGCCTTATTAACAACATAACATGTCATTTTTGACCAAATTGGACACGACAAATTTTCATATGCCTAAAGGGGGGTAGTTCAAGGGTGGAGTATTTTCTCCTCACTCATCTAACGGGTGAATAATTCAAGGTGGGTATTCATACGGTGTTTACATTGTGCTTCATTTCTAGATGTTGCAGCTTTCCTTCCAGGCTACGTCTCACTGAATGCGTTGGTCGCTTGGCGGCGCGCCAACATTTTGCTGAATAAGAAACCATTTGTTCTTTATAGAAATTCCACCAGCAAGTTGTATAGGCGTGCGACCGTCGATCTCATGGATGCCTTCGTTTGACTACAAAACTTTTTCATTTGTTTGCCGCTTTTTTGGTTTAAATCCGTGTTCTACCTGTTGTAATTGTCGCCGAATTCCATCATATTTTCATATATAATTATCCATTTGGTTAGCAATGTCGGTTCAATATTGGCCCTAAACCGCATAAGTTTGAAGGTCTTTTCAAGCTGCACGATTTTTCTGTATGTGATGCTCAACTTTTTTGTGATTTTTGTTGTTGGCGTTTTATTTTGAATAATTTCTGTTATCAGATAATAAACATGCACATAAATATTCATAAACAAGAGTTGGCACTCGCTCAGAAAGTCTCAATAATCGCGACTAATGAACTGTAAGTGCCCATAATAATGCCAATTAATGCGACGATGGCCAGTGCCCCGTTTTTTACCAGTATTCTTGGAGGCACCTGAGGACGTGCATGGTAAATATTTGTTAGATACTATTTATGTTATCAAAATAAACCGTACATGTGCCACTCCCAGACGCTGTCAAATGTCATGCAAAGTGTCAAAAGTCCCGTAAAGCAGCGTGTGAAACGAGTCTGCTATTTTACAACACATTTTACACGACGTTTGACTTGTTGCATGACATTTTATATATTTTACAGGGTCTGAGAGTGCTTCTCTGGGTGCAGTCCCGAGCCCTGTGAAGTGTCAGTGTCAAGTGTCAAATGCCACCTTAATTGTCAATCTAGAGAAAAAGAAAATCTTTTAAAAATTGAATTTCGATTTTCACATTGCATGATAATTGACAAATTTGTATGACATTTGACACTTGACTTTACACTTTACATGAACTGTAAGTGCCCCCAGGTGCACACACGCACACAAAAATACCTGTCCCCCATTGGCGGCCCTGTGCACGAGTGCGTCAATGATGGCTGGAAACAGCACGGCTAGACTGGCGCTGCCGCACGCGCCGATCAACGAAATGATCAGACTCAGATGCGGCACCAGCTCAGCCATGCCAACTGCGTTTTCATGGTTGAACTAAGTGCCGTATTCGTAACACAATGCAGTACTTTGAACTCTGGCACATTGTAGCTTTCACATGGATTTCACGTGATTTCATGCTATAAACCGTTGTAGCCAAGACCGTTCGGCCATTTTTTCGCGGATGAAAAAGTACATTTGTAAAAATTTTCACCTGTCAATATTGTGAGTGAATTGTGGCTAGTAATCTAGGTAGGCTGAAAGCTTAACTCGAAAATGGATTAAATCAACATCAGGTCGCTTTGGTGCCATTAATCCTCCATTTTAAACTCTAGCATTGTCGTCACATCAACTCAATGTAAACGCCGCTCAAAAAACTCACAGCACACCAGCACCAGGGCTATTCTGGCGCCATAGTAAATGGCCGTCTGGGCGTTGGGCCGGCCGCGGCACACCTTCCTGGACACGAACTTGTCGATGCGCTCGAGCGGCACGTAGAACTGCAGCGCGAATGTGACGAACACGGCCAGGCAGAAAAGCACGCGCACGTAGGGGTAAATGCTGTGAAGGGAGACTATGTTTGTCACTTTGAAGCTTGCGATTCTGTTTGTCATTTTACATGAATTTTGATTGGTGATGGAAAAAGCGCCAGGACTTTGGCACCAAGCGCCAAAAGTGCCATGACTCTTCCAAACACCAGCGTCAGAGCAAAATGGCGCCAGCGCCAGGTGTTTTGTTTTGCGTGTTGGCGTTTCGCCATGGCGCTTTTCCATCATTAATTTTGGCACTGCATGTCATTTTACAGGGTCTGGCAGTGCCCCTGACGGCAGTTTCGCACCCTTTTAAGTTGAGTGTAAAATTTTATGCAAAGTGTCAATCCGAAGTAAATATTCTATTACTGCACTTTAGTTTAGTTTATTTTCGTTTGCACTTTTGACATTATGCATGACAAATTTATTTGATATTTTGCATTGAATTTGACACTTCACAGAGTGCGGGACTGCCCCCAGCAGTCGACTCACCCGGTCTGCGGTAGATTGAGCGTGACCGTTTCCTGCACATCAGCGCCGAACTTGACATAGCCAAAGAAGCCTACACAGGCGTAGATCACGGTCACTATGACGCAGCCGGTGTTCATGACGCCCAGTGGCGCCGTAAAAAATCGCCTGTCACCAGCTTGGTTCGCTATCGGTAGTACCTGTTTTTGATCGTCAACTAAGCGTTTTTCTACCAATAGACTCGATGAAAAAGGAACTGCTAACCAGGCACACGCCCTCGAATGCGAACATAATAGTGCCCATGGCCATTGGCACCTTGCCAAATTCACTGGGCCACTTTGGAAGTCTCCTGGAATCTGGTAAATCATACAGCAGATATTGGAATGTTGCCAGAAATGCCAGAACGTATAGGCCATCGGCGATCATGCATGGAATGGCCAGGTGTTTCAGATGCCTGATTAGGCACAGCAGCAAGATCTGGTTGCGAATAGGTACTTTGGTTGAGTGCCAAGTATTTTTAGTGCCTTCCATACATTTATGTAACGATGCGGATAAATTTGGCATTTTACAAGGTCCGAGAGTGGCCCAGTGGTGAAAGTGTGTTCTTAAACGTTTGAAAACTACCTTTTTTTGTTACCTACTACCAGTTTGTTTTCAAATTCTAAATAAATTTGAACACCTTTCAAATTCAAACCCACTTACCGGCATCAACCAAATCGCGATCCAGTGCGCCGTATCGATGTCAACTACTTTTCCACCGATTTCACTGTCGAGCACCTGCTTGGTGTTCTCCGCCAGGAACACAAAGTATATGCCGCACGTGCCGAAACTGGTCACGAATATGAGCGAGTTAATCGAGAACTTGCACATGTAGCCCCAGCGTTTCAGACTGGGCGCGCCTTGTTCCAAGGATAGGCGGAACAAATTGGCGTAGTCTAATGCGCGTAGATTTTGCCTGCGTGCACCATACTTTTTAGGTGTTCAGTTCGAAAGGTCGATAAATCCAAAATTTCGAAAATTGAGTTAGCGCGGAAACGGCATCTAAAATTGTTCCGCACATCTTTCACCATTTTCCAAATTTATTTAGCCATCACTTGCCTCTTTTTAAAGTGTCACGTTTTAACACTTTTGGAACAATTAGGAACAATTTTCGAAAAAAATCTCCAGCGAGAAGTCGATAACTTCAAGCTGTATCCACCAAAAAGTCGATAAGTCCAATCTTTTGGAAATAAAAGAAAAACTTGTGCACACGTGCGTCTGAAGTGGTCGGCGGAGCGCGCGAGCAGCTGCATGCAGTAGGTGTCCACGGCGCACACGGCTAGCAGTAGGAGTAGGCCCAGCTGAGTGCACGTGCTGTTTTGTTACTTTTATAGGTAATTGCCGTTGTTGTAACATTTCAAAGTATAAATATGATGGCGGTCCGCACACTAGCTAACACATGTGATTCAACTTGTCTGCGTCAACTCACATTTCGGCCTCACTTGTCGCCGAGCGATCTTCCAATGCACTTGATGTAATATTTATTTTTAAACCTTGCCGCATGTGCATCAGGAGATCGATGCGACACGTGAAGCCGAAATCTGAGTTGACACACGTGTCAACTATTATGCGGGCCGCCAATAGTGTGAGAATTGTCATGTTTGGTTGCGAGGGCCAATCTCGGGTGGTCCCTGTGCCAAAACCAATAGGTATACGACGCCGCAGCGGAATGACGCAGGTCCCGCACTCTAAACTGCCCTGATGACAGATTTATGGAGTGTCATGTAAAATGTGAAATGCCCGGTAATAATTCATTCTAAATTTTCACTGGGGATTTTGCATTCTAATGACCCTTTACAAATACGTCTGACACGGTGCGCGACAGCCCCCAGCGCGCTGCTACAACACCACATGGTTGTTAACCTCACCCATAGTCCGCACTGCGAGAACGCCAGCGGCAGCGACAGCAAACCGGTGCCAGTGAGCCCCTTGACCAGATGAGCGAGAGCTTCCTCGGCACTGCCGCGGCATTTTTTTGTTTATTTTTGCTTATAAAATACCGCATTTGCTCGAATAATGCCCCTGGGGGATTACTTTTTCGTCAGACCTTTTGAGGGGGACTATTCAAGGAGAGGAATTATTCAAGGGGAATGATTATTCCGTCAAAATTTTCAATCGTGTTTCTAGCTACTCATTTCAGGAAATATGCGTTATATTCAAGAAAACATCCCATCATTGTTCAAATTGGGCACAACAAATTTATCATAAATATGCCTAAATGGTGGGGATTATTCGAGGGTGGGGATTTTTTAATCACTCTTATAACAGGGGTGAATGATTCAAGACGGGGTATTATTTAAGTCGAGATTATTAGAGCAAATACGATTGTATGAAAGATAATAAATACCTCAGTTTGACATCCAAATCATGCGCATCTGTGGGTGCCAATAGAGGCGTGTCTGGTGTGAATGACGTTTCTGATTCATATTTTGGATGCAATCTTTTTGGAGCCTTGTCATTCGTTTCAAATGTTCCATGAGAAAGCGGCCGGCCTTTCTCGTCTCCTTTTGCTGACATTTTAATGTTTTAGAACGAATTTTCAGTGTGTGGAATGAGTGATAAAAACGCAGTATCTTTTTTCGAACCCCTTATCATTTTGGGACAGTCAGACAAATGAAATTTCAATCACATGGTTTTGTTTGAACTCTTTATCATCAACGCTACGCATAGAATGAAAAAAAATGTAAATGCGAGGATAAACATGGAAAATTAAAAAAATCTAGGTTTGTACAAAATAGTGCTTTTTACAAAACAGTGTGTTTTTACAAATATCTTTTTTAATATTTCAATTTTTATAGTAATAACGATTCAGATAATTTTAATCAGATAAAAACAGCGCGTAAGCGTGACGCGACACGAGCAACATCAAAAGACAAAGAAAACGCAAAAGCAAATCGCAATATATAAAAAAATCAATCACCAAACCCAGCACAAGCCCGGACAACAGGGCCAACAATAAGCGACAGGGAAGCAGCACACGCAGCAGCCGGTGCACAGGAACAGCACCAGCACTATGAGGAGCATGAGCACCATCGAGCTGCCCGCCACCACTGCTGCGTGGCCCTCGGACAGACCGGTTCTGTGCGATTGTGACAGTGTTGCATTTTGTGGCAACGTGGTGCATTTTCGTGTCACGCTACTAATATATATCCGAGTGAGAGTGATTTTCGATTCACCTATTCACCTAACAAACTTATTCACACTTAACGAATTAGGCCCATTTTCCAATGACAGAACCAAACCAAAACCCATTGGGCCCACACACACTAGTTTACGAACAAGAAATGCTCGACCATTTTGGTAGACTGTTTTGACAGAGCAGTACGGAGCACTGTACAGAGTTGTGCGGTATTTCGTACTGTTTTGTCGAAACAGTTTACCAAAATGGTGGAGCATTTCTTGTTGGTAAACTAGTGTGTGTGGGCCCAATGGGTTTTGGTTTGGTTCTGTGATTGGAAAATGGGCCTAATTCGTGAAGTGTGAATAAGTTTGTTAGGTGAATGGAAAATCTCTCTCACTCGGATATTTATTTGTAGCGTGAGACGAAAATACACTATAAATACTGATGATGATTACCTAGCATCCATATATTGTTGTTGATATATTGTTTATTGTCAATAACCAATCAATTAAATGATACCACCATTTTTCTGCGTCATACTGCTTATACGATGAATTGGAATAAATCATAACTTGGTGAAAATTCCGATGCAAACATGCCAATCTAAAAATTCTCTTATAATTAATGTCCACAAAAGCTCAATCAAAATACTTATTCCCCGCGGACTTATTCGAGTTAATACAGTAAATAGTTTAATTGTTGGGACACAGCAACACAGTAATTACGAAACTTCTTTTACATTTTGCTACATTTTCAGTCCGATAACCTACCCACCTGATCACATGCCCAATATCCTCTACAGCGTCGTGTGCGCCAAACTCTACATGTCGCACGAAATGTTCCCCATCATATTGCCTGTATGGCGGCAAGCCGACGCGAACTTCTTGGTCTGGCAATGGCGCGCATTTGCAGCCTGAGGGTTCGGTTTCGCTCGTTCTTTTTGTTTGTTTGTTTTTGGCGGAAATGGTTGATTGTGGGAAGAACGGTCAGATTTTTAGGGCTGTTTGAGTGCGCTGGCGAGAAACTGGCTTTACGAAAGCGATCGAATATTTCGACACTGTGAGCTTGGAGTGAAATTTTATCGCGTTCACCGCCAGAGTCGGACCACATGATCATGGCGTTTCATCGTTATTTACAATTGCGTCTCAAGGCTTGATGTTCTTGATGTAGCAATTACGTACCGTATTTGCCTGAATAATTCCCGTTCGGAATTATTGTTTCCTCAGACTTTTATGAGGGGGGACTATTCGAGGGGGGGTCGATCAAGGGAGGGATTATTATTTCGTCGAAATTTTCAAGCATGTTTCTATCCACTCATTCTACGAAATATTTATTGATACAATGAGGTGCCATTTTTGTTCAAATTGGACAAATTGATCTTAGGGGATTATTCAAGCAAATACGGTAAATTGGCAAGCGGAAATTGAGTTCTGTCTGCACTCACCGACGAATAGGGACCCAGTGAGAAGTGTAAAAGAGACGAATGTCTTCAGCGATGACAAAAAAAATATCTTGTCGCACATTGTCGAATTTATCAAATTTCAGCCTTTCAAGCTTTCTTTGCATTTGACAGAAATTCACATGATTGCGATGTGATAATTTACTGAGACATGTGTCTGTCCATTCTTTGCGACTGCATGCACTTCTATTCATGCAGTGGTGATACATGCTTGCACTTGACGTATGTGCATGGACTTTGTTTGACGGTTTGTTTTACTCGACTACTTTATGTTTCTGTGTACAGAAGTGATCCAAGTTCTTAGTACGGCAAGTACGTGGAAATAGTGCATTCATGGGATGAATAATTCTTGTATTTCTCGTTTTGGACACCCCATTTAGAAAAAGTTCATAAGAAAATGCGCAATATTACCAACGAACACACCCAGGGTACGTTGGGTATGTTACCTAATATTTATTAGAAAGTCAAGTACCTAATTACACAATAACCCTTCATTCTTGTACTGGATAATCCAGGACAAACGCAAAGTACCTTTTATGTGTTTATTCTGGAACAGAAAACTTTAAAACATACAAAATACGAATATCCACACACCTTGTTATGGGTGTGAAATTTTATTAAAATATTTATTAGAAATTGGAGGACATCCTAGTCTCATGCTTTTACGAGGTAATTTGAACATACACTGCGTTTGTTCCAAGTTCTCACAACAGATAATCCCCATCGAAACTGATGATACGCACTTGGGATTGCATGAAAAGTGATCGCAATCAGGGCAATTCACATTAAATCTTAATGAAGCGTGAGTGCGGTGATTTCCCAGCTTAAAGAGATATTAGGTAGGTTTAAAAGGTGAGCCGCTCCTTTATTTTTCATCTCAGTGTACTTTATACACCCAGGTGCCAATCCCAGACCCTGTAGACTGTAAAGTAAAGTGTCAATTGCCATGACAAATGTAAAGTAAAACGTCAATTGTCACGCAAAGTGTCAATTGCCATGACAAATGTAAAGTAAAGTGTCAATTGTCAGTTCAGGGGGCAATCCCAAGCTCTGTAAAGTGTAAAGTAAAGTGTCAAATGTAAAGTCAAATGCAAAGTAAAGTGTCAATCAAAACAAAAAAAAAGAAAAGATTTTATTACTGAACTTTGCATGACAATTGACACTTTACTTTGCATTTGACTTTACATTTGACACTTTTCATTGCATTTGACTTTACATTTTCAGTGACACTTTCAGTTTACATTTTCAGTGACACTTTCAGTTTACATTTTCAGTTTACATTTTCATTGACATTTTACTTTACACTTTACAGGGCTTGGGATTGCCACCAGTACTAATATTCAGTGCAATTCAGTACTAAAAATTTTTTTGGTTGACATTTTACATGACATTGTACACTTTACAGGGTCTGGGACTGCCCCCAGATTAACATTAATCGTACTTCATCTGATCCATTACTAAATCTGACAGTGCACCATTACTAAAACTACTAAATGAGTATAAAAATGGTGAATTCTACTGTTCACCGCCGACTGCATTGAAATATGAGACAATTTCTCATATGATACCTATATAGATGATTTTTACTGTTGGATGATGCATGATAGAATCTATCATACGATTTCACTCATCAAATTTTTGTCACATCAAGCATAAAGCTGCGGGTTGCTTAGGATAGTGTACCTGGTTGTCACAATCTACCATGTACCGTATTTCCTCGAAATACGCCCCCGTCGAAATACCCCCCCCCCCCGAAATACCCCCCCTCGAAATACCCTCCTCGTTAAACCCTTCCCTCAAAATTTCCACTCTGAAAAAATAACCCCCCCCCGGGGGTAATTCGAGGAGATACGGTATTCATAAATATTCTACAAACCCTCTGACTGTCTAAAAATAAACAAATATGTAAACAAGCTGGATGCGAGTTTTCCAAATGATCCATTATGGGCTTTGACAGTCGTGCAAGCGTAGCAAACATTTCTGTAGTTTATTCATGTTACTCGTGTGCCGTGCTGGCTGCTCAACCGAGCCGAGCAGTGCCTTTATTTATAGTTTTCTGTTTGCAGCAGTTACAATATAAAGGCCACACAAGCACACGCACTAGTTGACAATGAGATCGGATGTCAACTGGGATCCTTTCGATCATTGTCGCATGTGCATTTCTCCTGCGATCCGTCAGCTTAAATCTGAATTGATATGAAAGCAAGTTGACGCCCAGTATTTATGGATGTAATTGATGGCGGTGTGATTTCGTCAGAATGTCCGAAACCGATAAAAAATACAATTCAATCTACGTTTTCCGTGTCTTGCATTTAAATAATGACAAAATTGTCTTCTCGATTCCGAAACAGTTGAAAAGTAACAAACCTAAAACAGGTGTAGGATAAAACATAATCCGGTATTCAATAGATTTTTACAGCAATTTGTTTTTACTTAAAATTGGCGGGTTAAATGGAACTTACAACAGGCGTAAATCTCTAAAAGTCAAAAATTTCGAATTTTTTGAGATATTTGCAGAACGTTGATAAGTCCATCCTAGACACTGATTTCAAAAAGTCAATAAGTCTATAAATTGGCCACCTAAATCCAATTTATCGGGGCTGGTCAAAAAAAATTTCATGGGCAAGAAGTCGAACAGTCCACTTGTTCACTGGACGCATTTTTTCTGATCGAAATGCATTGTGTGGAAGGGTCACTCTCCCATTTTTGTTGAGGGCAAAGGCAGAAAATTTCACACTATGTTATCAATATTTGGAATTCTACGATAGTCGTGACTACACCGATTGGTTATACATCACTGCCTAATACCGTATTTCTACTAATAGAAGGGCGCCATCCTATTTTTTCGCCAGTGTTTTTACTCGTCCTTCTATCGGAGACACCCTTCTCTCGGAAGCCACTCTTCTAATTTATTGGATATCGCGGGACCGACCGATTTAATTTATTTCGTGGCTCAAATAAAGTCAAAAAGTCGCTCAAATAAAGCCCTTTACTGTATTTCCTCGAAATACCCCCTCGAAATACCCCCCTCAAAATGGGCATTATGAATTTGTGGTCCGGGAAATGCATAACAGACGTTCAAAACACTTACTGTGTTACGTTAGAAGAACATCATTTATACCATCTACATCCTTATATAAGGCTGTAAAAACTTATAAATGGTGGTTATTATTGCATTTTTCACGTTTTTCTCGCAAAATTTTCACTCTGAAAAAAAAACCCCCGGGGGGTAATTCGAGGAAATACGGTATTTGAAACCCGCCCTTCTATTAGGAGAAATACGGTAATTGGAAACCAAACTTGAAATGCGGTTTTCTCGAAATGGATAACCTATCTGGACTTACCGACATTCATATTTAAGTAAACACCTTTATTTTAAGTCTGGGAAAGTTAGAGCCAGTTTGTTAATTCATGATAAATTAGCAGCATTACGGGTCCCGACTCTGTTGCTTATCGCCAACACATTCACAATGAATATTTATGAAATATACCTAAAAAATACATTATATCCTTTCCTACCGCTTTGTATTACCCTTTATTCGCATGTACTTGTATTGGTATCCTTTTTAGGTTTGGTACCTCTGTTACAATAGAAATAATTACGTAAATAGCAATATGTTGACGTTGAGTTGAGCGGGACTTACAGCAGAACGACAAATGACAGGTGAAACGACAAATTCAGTACTGAAAATTACAAATACACAAAGCGCCTAAATTATCCCTAAATGGCATGCTCAAAGACTAACCGATAACTATTTATATTGTGTCCAAAAATTATCCAAAAAACCTACAGTAGTTCTCAAGATTTTAATTTTACGTCAAGATTTACAGTTTGTTGGCAACTGCAACGAAAAATGCCGCCGAAAATTTGTAAATATTTTACATAAAATCATTATCTCGAGAATCACCGTAGCTTTTTGGATAATTTTTGGACACATTATAGATAGGTACCTAAATATGCGTTAATGCTTTCAACATGTCAATTTTTAGGAATTGATAAAACAAGTTTAAAGACGCACGATTTCTGTTCGCGTCACCGTTCGCGTTCGCGTTCAAATTGATTTAAGCGACCGCAAATGGCGACCCACGTACTAGTTGAAACTTGTGTGGACTTGATCGCATTCCGCGGCCGTTTTCGGTGACGCGAACAGAAATCGTGCGTCTTTAATATTTTTGGTATCAAACGCAAGGAATTTGGACGTGTGCCAAATTCATGCATACGTACTTTTTCGGAGGAATTTGTCGGGGCTGCGACGATAAGATCCGACTTAAGGCCTTACAATCCGACTCTCTATAACGATATGCCTATCAAATTCATATCGTTGTCATATAAAAGTCGGATTGAAAAAAATGAACTTGAATGGACACATTCCATTCGGTTCACGATACGAATTGAAAAACATACGTCAGTGGTAACCAAGGGCCGGATCACTGATTCGTTTCATGTCCGCCGAGTTTATCTGTAAGCGTTCTTATGTACCTAAACTGGTGGAAAATATAAATGGGAAAATCACTTAATTGTATTTGAAAAATCCCACATGCAAGCTGTTAGGCTTTCATCTTGTGTGAGGGTGCCCCCAAGTATTTACTATATATACCCTAGGGGACATACCCCTCAAGCCACCCTTGATGCAGAAAAAATTTTTCTCATGTTTTTTTCTGGCAAATATAAATGGGACTTCCATACAAATTTTTGTTCCTGATGAAACAAAAATTATTGATAGATTTTTTTCTGGACATTTGAGACCAAAAAGTTCTTTTGACATTGGTAGACTGTAATTATGTGCAACTTTTCTACCCAGTCAGAACCCCTGGAAGCCCCACACAATGGTGGCGTTGTCGATCAAACATGAAATTTTTTTTGGAGAAAAACGTAGGTTTGAAAAAGTAAACAATCCACTATCCCAAGCTATTCATGGAGCACATGGAGGCCAGAATTGGCTTGTTTGGTGTCAGGGGCAACATATGGCTGCTCCTGGACTCCATTTTTTCATTCAAGTATTTTTTATAGCCAATGATAAAAATGGCCCTGCGTAGAGGGGGCACTCGCCTGACAGCGTGTCTGGCGCCTGCAGTGTCTTGAAGCAAATGACAAAATACTTGTGCCCATCCAATGTGGACACTAATTATTTGATAAAAACCTATAGGGGCCAATGGGCAATGTGCTCTGTATCTAGTGTGACTGGGATAAACAAATGAAGAGGTCATGCCAAGAAAATAGAAAATCACATTTTTTCAATCACAACTACAATTTTGATAATCACAAAGTTTAAAATCATTGTTGTCATGTTTTTGTGGTCCATGCCTGCTTGCTGGGGGCAAGTTTTGTGGGTGTGAGTTGATCAGGGGCTAAATTATACTCCCAACTTACCAGCAGACAAAATATGGCTGTGGGAAAGCCATAAGTAATTTTTATTTTATTTGAAAAGGACCCAACACAAGTGCATTCATTGCTTGTGTTGGCAGCACACAAAAAAATCGGCTGTGCACTTTACTACAGCTGTATTTTGTGTGTTTTTTGAAAATTCCCATTTATATTTGCCGGGAATAAAATTGGAAAAAAACATATATCAATCTGTCGCAACAGAACAGGGGGGTGCCAGGGGGTGCCACTTGGCATATATGTAGGCAAATGTTGTGGGCAGCCCCACATCAAATGGCAGCCATATTGGGCTGCACGTTTCCCTGTGAGATAGTTATGAAAAATGAGGTACCTGATTTCCCATTTATATTTGCCACCAGTTTACCTATTTGTAATTTTTTGGTACTGAATTTTTCGTTTCACCTGTCATTTGTCTTTGTGCTGTAGGTAAGTCCCGCTTTAATCAGAAGATTGTGGCCACAAAAGCTAGTTTTCATGGTTCCAGTTTGTAAACTCGATTGAAAACTGAGTGGCGACGCGTCGTCATTAAGTTTTCAAAACTCGAAAGTTCCACGAGTTTGAACACAAAAAAATAATAAGTTGGCAAGGTTGAACCGTGAAAACTAGGTAAATAGCTTGTGTGGTGCCATTGCAGGCTTAAACGCCTTCAGTCAAATTATTCATTCTAAAAATACATATTTACCTATTTATTCTATCATATTCATGTATTATCTCCTTGTTATTATATCAATGTTCTCATGGGCAGAAATGTCTCTCTAGTATCGATTACAGCTCGACGTAAAATTCGCCCACGGCGTAAAATTGATTTTTGGGCGTACAATTAATTTCAGGTGAATATGGGGTTGTAATTTCAGTCAAAGAAATCACATATGCACCTGTTTCTTGTGTCTAAAACTCATCAGTTTGTTTTGATTGTACTAGAAGTTATGAATTTTGGCACAGATTTATTTAACTTTACGCTGTAATTTTACGCTACTGACGGCGCATAATTGAAAAAATTGTGCTAAAATTCATAACTCCGAGTACAATTAGGTAGGTACAATGAACTCAAGAGCTTTGGACGCAAGAAACGTCTGCATCTACGATTTCTATGGCTGAAATAACAATGCTGTATCTTTATCCATTCACCTGTAATTAGGTAGGTAATTAAATCTACGCCGCGTTGTATTTTACGGCGGTGCACTAATACGCACAAATGCCCGTGCCCGTGTTTTCACTTGACACTTTTTCAAGTGATTTTCAGATATGAGTGAAGTGGAAAAAGTTCATGAGTTTATATTAATCGTACTGGGAGTTATGAATTTTAGCACAATTTTTCCAATTATGCGCTG
Source organism: Sphaerolaimus hirsutus (assembly GCA_964036195.1). Taxonomy (NCBI): domain Eukaryota; kingdom Metazoa; phylum Nematoda; class Chromadorea; order Monhysterida; family Sphaerolaimidae; genus Sphaerolaimus; species Sphaerolaimus hirsutus. Next base: position 23,244,114 of record OZ038451.1, on the reverse strand, counting down.
TAACTGCCGTAAAATTAGGGCGTAAAATTAAAAAAATTTGCGCCAAAATTCATAACTTCTAGTACAATTAAAATAAACTGATGAGCTTTGGACACAAGCAACATCTGCATGTGCGCTTTCTTTGACTGAAATTACAACGCCATATCTTTATCCATTCACATGTAATTAATTTTACGCCCAAAAATCAATTTTACGCCCCGTCAATTTTACGCCTGGGGCCAGTTCCGCAAGTGGTAAAGTTAAGAGTTAAAACTTAAGAGTTGAGTAAAATGACAAATGGCAAGTGATTAGTAAAGTTAAGAGTTAAGAGTTGAGTAAAACGACAAACGATTTTACTCAACTCTTAACTTTTAACTTTACTCTTAACTTATCATTTATCATTTTACTCAACTCTTAACTTTTAACTCTTAACTTTTCCACTTGCGGAACCGGCACCTGATCTGTAATCGCAGCATAACGGGCATTTGTGCGTAATAGGCCTACCCCGTATTTTACATTGAGCTGTAGGTAATCGCCAAATAAAGTAATTTGTGCCACATGTAATTTAATATAAATACATTAGTAGTGGGAGTGGGGATTATTTTTTGTCATGCACAGGGCATGACAAAAAATAATCCCCACTCCTGTCATTTTACCCCCGCAACGTTTTACTGAAGGTCCTTTTTAAATATTGTAGATGTATTCATAGGAATATGAATACGTTCCAAAAGTTGTTCATGATCAGGGCTCAACACAAAGCATAGATGCATAAGACTGGAACAGGTAACTGAAACGTGAAAAATACGGGGTTGAGTGTTTTTGTTTTTGCAAAGAGCGAATTGAATGAGCGAAATGAACCCGCAAAGTTCATGTCTTGGGCACGTTTGACACTACTTCATTTCCCTTTGAGCTCGTTTTCTTTTTTTCATTCGTTTTATGTGTAAACGAATTTAAATTTCTGACCGGATACCAAAAATGGTAACCTTTTATAGGAATTTGGTTAATGTCCATTTGCGCATGTGAAAGAATATGTGTGTCGCGCTTGTCTGCATGTCCTTTTCAAGTGCGTTGCTGTCATACACATTGGCACACTGCTGTCATACACATTTGCGCATATGAAAAATGTGTGTGCGGTGCGTCAATGTGCATGTGCATTTGAAAGGCACGTGCACACAAGCGTGGGAAATCTTAGAAATTCCACCCGTAAAATTCATGTTTCAGACACTTTTGACATCAATCTATTTGTCTTTGTGTATGTTTGCTCTTTTTGACTCGTTTCAGGTACGAACGAACTTAATTTCTGACTGGTTACCAAAAATGGTAACCTAAACGTTTAAAATATGTGAGCGAACTCATATATAGAATCCTCTAGCGATCACTGAACTGTACAATAAGATGTCCACTACAACGGATAAAATTTGATCCAGTAAAGTGAAACATACCAAGATAACACTGACCACTGCCAATCGAAATTCGAAAACCCGCAATGTTTTTGTTTCAAGGGTTTTTCATGTATCTCTGTATTGTTTGATTAGATGCACTCTATTGTGTAGTAATCCAAATGTCCTCCTAGCGAGGAACAACAATATTTGATTGGGTGGTATTTAACCTATACCACCCCGCATTTCTTTTTATGATCCAGCATATCAGGGAGCCTTCACGTGGCCTGGATTGAACATTTTGTTAACTTGGGAAAAGTTAGCAACATGACCGATGCCCTGATTCCACCTTCCACAGTGAAAATATTTCAACCCGCAAAATTCATGTTTCAATGACTTTTGAGACCCCTCAAACAAAGACACAGTCAGATTTGTACATATTCCCATTTGTACAGTATTTATTATACTCCAGAAGGGATATGGCACCCACCTCGAGTTTGAAGGCCACCCTTCAGTATTCGAGGTCATATTTAGAGGGGGTTTTTTAATTGAAAAGCCCCACTTCTTGATAGTGAGATTTCATTTCTGAACAATTGGGGGGTATTCTTTTTAAGAGGGGTTCCAATGAAAACCGCTCCTTTTACTCCACAAGCATTAGGTCATAAACCAGCACTCCATTTTGTTTGTTTTTGATAGCGTTTTATATCCTAATGCGTGTGTTTAGTAGGTTTTAGGTTTTAGGTTTCGACGAGACAAGTTATTTTAACCTTTATGTTATTTAAACATTGAAAATCTGAAAATGGTCAGTGTTATGAATTGGCGTCAAACAGAAATTCGTGGTATTTTAATTTCACTTTTCTTATTTTTTGTTATAGACATGATATGGTGAAAATATTTGAAGGTGAAATTTACCCACCACATGGGGCGTTGGACGGTGTCTATTTTTATGAATGGAAATTTCGTGGGGTTTGGTTTGAGCATTCAATTTTGATGTCTGTTACACTTATACCTGGACAAACGATACCGATGGGGTCATGCATCAAAGTTCGGCTGCAAATGGTAAATTTTTGGTGTGATGAGAGTTGTATGCTCTGAGGTGGTAGGTATTAGTGTTGTATAAAGTAAAATCTCAAGAGTGAAACTAAATTGACACAAAAATTTTACATTTGACATATGGTTGAGGGTTTCACATATTTCCCATATTTGATATATTACAGAATGCCGCAAATGGTCCAATAATTGAATTGAGTCCGATGACACATTTGAATATGATATCAATGCCTATCGATTGCGCACATTTGGGGAATTTGAAGCCGTATCAATCCAGCCTGTTTTATGTTGGAAAGGTCATGAAATGCGGTATTTTGGTTGGTATAACCAATGAAAGTGAAGATGGTAAAATGTTACATTTCGCAGCTGGTGCACACCTGCGAGATAATATGATTGTAGTCCCATTTAAATTTAACAGTCTTCAGTCTCATTGTGAACGCCTGGATGAAACTTTATGCCATCGAAAATTGAAACGCCGTTTTTCGGTTTAGTATGTTTGGCTACGTCATAAAATTGGAACGTCTCGTTTATGTTTAGGACGTTTTACACACATTTTGTTTTATGTTTTGAAAAAATTTAAGTGTCAATACACTATTATATATAGAGTATTTTACGTTTTGATAAGCTTGTGTTCGGTTGTTATGGTTCTATGTTCCAAACGCGCCAAAAAATTCCCATAGTTACAAGTAAAATTTTTTGTGAGAAAGAAAAATCTTCATGATGTCAGAAAGTAATATTCAACAAGTTACGGCTTCATCATTCGATAAAGTGACAGGGGTATGGCGTTTCTTTGGGAAACTGAATGGTTTTTATGTGCATATAGTTCTGCAGTCGATACCGCAAATTGGATTTAATAAAGAAATGATTGGGCGTATAACCACGGTATGCATCCTTAATTTTTGGTTAGAAAAATTATATAAATATGTAAAAAAAATTGCGTAGAGTCGTTCTGGACATTGCATGTTAACAGTCAGTGTGTTGCCATTTGATGTTGGAGCGGTGAAAAGTGTCAATTTGGAACTTTTGGGTGAAATTAGTGATGAATTGCCACTCACTTTCGGCTTGGGGGAACTGGACAATGCAAAAATAGTAGTGATGATTGAATCTATAAAACCTGGAGCATCAATTAAGTTTAGGGGTATTGTTAATTATCGTGTGGGAGATTCATTTTTGGCAATTATGATGCAGTTTGGAAATAGACAAAGCATTCAAGATTCAACTATTGACTTAGGTAACTTGCCAATGCACCCAGAAATACTGTCTGTTGTATCTGATTTGGTTGATAAAGTTGTGGATTCACAAAAAATGCCTTTTGCGACTGTTTATGTAAGGGATGTAATAAATTCCTAGAGTTATTGGTTCCTTAGAAACACTAGTTCCTCTGCTATCAGGTTGAAAGACATTTACGAGTTTTTCATATCGAAATATTTGCCCCTATTTTATTTCAAAATGAAAAGTGTTTTCTGAGAAAAAGTGCGAAAAATATATAGACAACTAAATTCTAAAAATATAATAATGGGTGAAAAAGGTATGGCATCTGGAGTGGGGTTCAAGCGAATTGCACATTATCCATTTAGCATTGGTGAGTATCTACCGTATTTCCTCGAAATACTTCTGGAGAGATGAATTTGTCTTAGTGTTCCCAGATTGGGTAATAAATTGGGGGTTATTAGTTCGCCAGAAATTTTACTTTTTCTCTTTTATACTCAATTTGGAGTGTTATTTTGAGGTGGGAGTGTTTCATAGTGATCTCGAGAGGGGTGCGACATTGGGGGGGTTTCCAGGGGTATTTCGAGGAAATTCGACGGTGGGGTATTTTTTGTCTTTTTTGATGTAATTTCTGCTGTTATTATTTTAGACGGCGAATTTCGATACAGTGGTGAATTTCTTGGGGTTCATTTGACGATCGATCTGAAAGCAATCCCACCCCTTCCGGGGAATGATCCACGGAAACGTTTTCATGGTACAATAATTACAGTCAGTTATTTGTTCGATGTTTTACTGTCTATCAAAGATTGAAACAAGTACTATATATATAGCATTTTCGCAGGGTCCGAATGGCTTGTTTCACATAGGAATTTATGATGGGTTAGGTAATCGCCCAGGAAGGATTTATGCTTCAAATATTCTTCTCTCTGGAGAGCTTTCACACCATGTGCCCTGCTGCTACAGTGTTGCACAGATTAATTTGTAATTTTTATCAAAAATTTACATATTGGGGATGTCTAAGGACATAACGGATCTACATTATATATTTTGTGGAACTGTATTTTTGGTATTTTGTGCAATTGTAATTTTTATCAAGAATTTATATATTGGGGATAGCTTAGGACACAGTCAATTTCAATTATATATGTTTGATAAATTTTTATGAATTATTTTGTGCAATATTTTCGGCATTGCCGATATTGGTGGATCAAAAATTTTATTGGGAATATCTGTGAATGGAGATCAATATCTTTATATGAAAGGTATTACTGAGAAAAGTGAAAGTGGAATGATTAATCATTCCATTCGCTTTAAAGTGAAAGAGGCAGAACCTGGTGATTCTAAGGAAGTGCAAGTAGTTGATAAGGCGATGACATTTTTATATGGCGGAAGTTCTTCAACTGGCTTCAACTGGCCAAATCTTCCATCAGATAGTAAGGCTAGTTCGTCTTTGCCCTAAGAACCATATTTTATATTATATTTTATATTATATTATTTAGTATTATTAGTATTTATTTTATTAAAATGGTGGTATTAATTTTTATCACTGAATTAATGAAAAATCTGGGCGAAATAAGAAAAATCATCCAACCAATTTAATGACAATTTGAATACCTTCATTTTTTATCACATTTTGGAGCACAGATACAGACATCCTATCATTACTGTAATTTGTCAAGCACCAAGCAATATTTAATCCGCCAATTTTTCCAATGTCCATTGTGCGACCAATTCCCGGTTCCAAATGATTGATAGAATGTTGAGTGGTGCCAGATACAGGTGTCGGAAAAGGTTGAAACACATCGCACCATACAATTCCGTAGTCACTGTGAACCTATAAAAAAGTTTTCGTCAAAGTTTTAATTTCATTGTTTAATTAGCAATATTTATATATATTTAAGGGTGTCAACCTTCTATTTTCCATTTTTCGCTTTCCGTTAGCAATTTTTTCCAATTTTCTGACAACTGCAAAAAGTTTTTCTGTTTTTATTTTCGTTTTTCCTCCAAGTGCAAAACGTTTCCGCTTTTCTACAAGTAAAAATATTGCTATTTTCCTCGTTCCACGGGCAAATTTTCTCCATGTTCTCACAGCAAAAAAATGGGTGTGTGATGCGCGGTGAAGTGTCCTGAAGTGACTTCACACAGACGCATAATCTCGGTGTGACGACACTTCACTGCATTCCAGATGATTCATGACACTTCACGAACCATGCAAAGTATGCTGCAAACATTCACGAAGTGCACATCACGAATTTCGGTCTTCGTGAAGCTAGGTGAAGTGAGTGGAAGACACTTCACCGAAAACTTCGTGAAGAGTGTGGAAGTGAGTGTAAGTCTCTTCACAGAGCGCACTTCACAAACCCATTTTTTGCTGTTTTCCATTTTCCGTAAAAATATGTTGAACCCTTAAACATACCCGATTAAATTCAACTGTAGGGAAATATTCCGCCATTTTTACTGGTCCTGTTTGGTTGGAGAAAAGTATTTTGAACATTATAACACCCCATCCTAATGAACCATTGTATGAATAATTTTTTGGATTTGGCAATAAAGTATCTATAAGATAAAAAATTAATATTATATTTAAAAATATTTTTTGAAATTTTTTATTTGACTTACTTCCAGCCATTTTTCCTGTTTTGTATATTTTTGCTCGAGAAAAGTTTGGCTATTGAAATGATGAAATGCTATATAAAGTTATATAAATTTTATATATCTCTATAAACTCACACGTTCACGTTCACAGCACAGCGGAATTTAATGTTGTTTACAGAGCACATTAGATGTTTAGTGGGTAAACTGTATTTTGTAAGGGAAAATGGACGCACCTTAGTACCAGTCCCTTGTTATACCTTCTTCATTGCTGGTTTTATCAATATCCAATTTACCCAAAATTAATTTAGTGTTTCGTAGATTTTGGGGTGGGAACCGGACATTTTCCATTTCACCGCAAGTTAGACATCTTAAAACTAGGATGTGTCTTCGCGGTTCCATGCATTGTCCATGACACCTGGGCATGACATACTACGATCTATTCAGTTATTCACTTTTGTGATTGTAAAAAAATTACCGTAAATGAAAGAATTTTCCATCAGAAACCGGATAAAGTATTTGAAGTTTTTGTTTTTGGACAGCTGTTCGACATCTTTCTTGTGGAGATAGACAATTCATTCCATTTTGAATTGATGTGTGAATGTGAACAAACCGGCCTTCTGGAATTTTGTCTGGAAGGTAATATAACACATGTATTTATTTATGTATTTTTTAATTATTTTAGCTCAAATTACCTTCCATAATTGCGTGGTTTTCCAACTCTTCAGTTTTTTCTTCAATTGCTTGCTTATCGCACCCTAGACGAATTCGATTTTTGAGAGCCCCACCGTCAAGTTCACTGTGGCTCTGGAGGAGTATTTTTAAAAATTATTTGAGTATTTTATGTTAGTATTTATTATAAAAATGTTTACCACTATGTGCATGGGCGGGAAATGATTTCGCTCGGCCAAAAAAATGTTATAACAGAAATTGCACGAATGTGTTGCATTGATGCCCATGCCACCCAATTCATTAAAGTGATCATGTGCCATTAGCGGATTTGATTTGGCTTTATGCGTTTCGTTTTCAGTGTTTCTTCCAGTATTTCTTTCGACAGGTTCTCCATATATTCTGGCATCTACATATTCTGTGTCGTAGAAATATAAAATGTTTATATAGAGATAAATATTTTTCGAACATTCATATATAGTGTAATTCTACATGCCTGGTTCTGCAGGTGCATAGAAATCTTGTTTAGCTGCAATGACAAAGTTTGCATCTATCTGAGGTGTGGGATGGGAAGTTGAAATGTGTACCCTTCGACCAATTTTGATATTTGACTCCCAAATTGCCAACATCCCTGCAGAGAAAGATATAATAAATTCAATAGTATATCTAAAATAAAAATAATTTTACCTGTTGGATTTACAGTGCTAATGATTATAGGCACTGTTAAGGGAATAGTTGGTGTAAAATCAGTCTCTTCAGCCCGAAATGTTGGGTACCATGACATTGATTCATTGTTTTCGAGTTTTTTCCCATCTGGACATTCTTCACTATTTTCCCCAGTTTTTCCACTTGGACATTTTGTGTCATTCATATGAGTGTGGGGGGTATTTTCTGATTCTAGGGGGTTGACTGAGTTATTTGTTATTTTGAAGCCATTCTCATTTTTCTGTAACAAGATTAAAGTTTGAGGTAGTTTGATCATTGAATAAAATCAAAATATTATAACCTCATTCAATTCATTTGCGAGTTGTGTCGAATCTACATTTGGATCATCTTCAGAGAATGGAGATAGCTGAGGTGTGTTTGTTGTAATTGCTTGTCTTTTTGGAGGCATTGGTATTTTTTTGTGTGATCCTATAAATAGGTATTTTGATTTAAAAATAAATATCTAGTAAAAAAGTATATAAGCGTGAAAAAGTGAATATCTTTAACCATTTCCATTGTCAGTAATTCCGAGAGTCGCTTTCAGCTCCTCCAAAGAATTTTTATTTGATGCGATTTGTTGAAGTTTTGACATGCCATCGTCTGAATTACTTTCGTGGGAATTCGATTGGGCACCATTTTTCCATAACTCATTGCAGACATACCCACCCCCATTCAAATTTTCTGGAATCGAATGTGGGAATCCATGTTCAGTCAAAATCGGTGCTGTGGGTGGTGGAGGTAGCACACCAATGGCTGGATACCACTATAATGTTGATTTTAAGCGATTTTCATTGATATATGTAAGTATACAAGAAAAAATTTCAGACCCCGTTATTTACGAAGGAGTTTTCATTTTCATCTGGGTTTTCAACATCCACGAATTCCTGAAATTTAGGTAGACAATTTACTTTAAGAAATTTATTTAAAAGTATTTTTTTCATTTTTTACCAACTTCAGTTGCATTGTCATTCATTTCATTGTTCAAATGTTCATGAGCACGAATGATTTCTTCCATATTTGCAGCAAGAATTAATGCATTCTCATTCTCTGTAAGTGCCACTCCATTTTCAGATTTTGTAATCAAATCCAAGGCTACATTAGCCACTTTATAACATTCTAAAGCATTTTCAGCCTTTCTTCCAGCTTTATTTGCTTTTTTATTATTTGTTTTTTCATATTTTGAATTTTTCTGGTAAGTTTTTAATGCGCGGCTTTTTATTTTTCCAAAATGTTGTTTCAGCTCGATTAGAGCTGAAAAGGTTTTATTATTATTTTATAAAAATAAACCAAAATAAAATAGTTAAAATAAACTTACTTTTTTCGGATTCATGCCTAGTCGGTGCCAATAGCACCCCGGCGAACCTAAATGTATAGAACATTTAAAAAATTTAAATGTATAAAACATTTTTCTTTCAAAAATACCTTTCTGATTCTTGTGGTGTGTGAGAGGGCATTGCTTTCCTTTTTTCACTTATTCCCTTTGGAATGAACTTGCTGAGGAGAAAACTTGCTTTTATACCAAAAGCTTTTTCATTGTTTTAAGATTTATGATTATACTTTATTATATAAAAAGTTTTATCATGCAAGAGGACTTATGATGTCAGGGAACAAAGTAGCACCTAGACAGTCTGTGTGTCATTAACTAGGACCAAAGTAGTATATGAGATAAAATATTTTATACTCTGACAGGTATCTTCTGGTACAACTTTCCACAGACTGTCTCAGTGTCAGGCATTGAAGCAGTACCTAGACAGTTTCTGTGCTGTTCTGCTACCTAGCACCAAAATGTGAGGTAATAAAGTAATACGCAGCCAGTCTGTGGCTGGTTGTACCAAGAGGTGCTGGTCAAGTTATAAAATATTTTATAACCTGAGAGGTACCTTCTGGTAGAACCGCCCACAGACAGTCTGACTGTTACTTTATTACCTCACATTTTGCTGCTAGCTAGCAGAACAGCACACAAACTGTCTAGGTACTGCTTCAATGCTTGAACTTCATCCACATCCATGATGAAAAATGAGAGTCTCTATCAATTAATTATGCCGTGTGCTCTGCTACTATGTAAGACGAACAATGTGAGGTAATAAACTAACACTCAGACAGTCTGTGGGATGTTGTACCAAGAGCTACCTCTCAGGTTATAAAATATTTTATCACCTTATTACCTCAGATTTTTTGAGGGTCAGGCATTGAAGCAGTATCTAGACAGTCTGTGTGCTATTCTGTTAGCTAGCACCAAAATGTGAGGTAATAAAGTAAGACTCAGACAGTCTGTGGGGGTTGTACCAGGAGCTACCTTGCACATGAAGGTTGTACTAGAAGGTACCTCTCAGGGTATAAAATATTTTATTTCATATATCACTTTGGTGCTAGTTGGTGAGACACAGACTGTCTAGGTGCAACCTAACACCTGACACTGAGACATGTTTGGTTGCAGTTTTATTATATACTTATATATTTTTATTTTTAAATTCTTTTTAAAACCGTAGAAAACATTGCGCGGGCTGTTAATAACGTTAGTGATAACGCTACTTAAATATAATGTTAAATACAGAAAAACAACATTATAGGTGTTTTATAATTTCTGAGACATTGTTTACTTTTTTGAAATATATAAATGGTGGTGTTTTTGTAAATGTTAAATATTTTAACTTAACTAAAAATGGCTAGTGGAAAAAAGTTGATTAGAATGTCCCCAAATCATGGTGAAACTGAAAATTTGTTAAATCAATATGTTCTAAATGGAAATGACATAATTATTCCAAAACCAGTATTCCAAAATCATTGTCAAATTGTGGCACCATTTATTTGGTAATTTATTTTTGAAATCTGTTTTATATATAGATATATTTGACTTTTTTTAAGGAGAACTCCAAATTTACGTGAACTTCAACGTGGGAAAATGGCTTTGGATACATTAAGGTAACATTATACTACCTTTAAAACATTATTTTTTCAATATTTTTTGATGTATCATTTTTACATTGTCACCCATGAAGATGAACAGATTTAACTAAGAAATGTTTATATTTTTAAATTTCCTTTAGGTGTCTCATTAATTATTGAACATGCAATTTCTTGTGAATTTTTTACGATTTGTGTTCTCTGTTCACTACATGTGTTTCTCAAAATATATAATTACTATAAAATAAAATTGTTAGACTGATGAAAAAAGATGTCGGAATTTTTTAGTTTACTTCTATTTACTCTTATTTTGGATCCAGTAAATTCGGGGTGTTCCAAAATTGGGCTCTTTTGTTGTCTAGAAGCTCATGATTTTAGTGAAGGGTATTGCGATGAGAATGAGCTTATTTGGCCAGATAATTCTAGCTATACCAGTCCCGAGTTGACAAAAATTGATTTATATGGATGCACAGAGTTGAACTGCAGTGGAATTGAATTGGCGTTTCCAAATTTGGAACAAGTGCTTTATGAAAAACCAGGTAGTGATCGCAAACTCTGTAAAATGCTCATGTAAAATGCCGCACATCTCAAAATTTCTCAAATATTTTGTATAATTTTTTGATAAATTGGTAGATACTCGCCATTCTACAGGCATTTTACAGGGTTTGTGATTAATCAGATTGCCCGTGTGTGATCCTATGTGGAAAACCGTTGATTATTACAGGCGCCGAAATTTGTAGTAAGTTAATTTGGACACTTTATAAAGTGCCTGTCATGTACAGGCTTTGTCTTGATCAGATTGTTGTGTCTTATCCCGGGTCACACATAGATTTTGATCGCGGTACACCCTGTAAAATACCATCTAAAATGACTTACAGTCCATTTTACAGGGTCTACCGGGACTAAAATCTACATGACTAGTCTCATACTAGTTGGTTCCACTCGCTGTAAATCCACTGTAAGATACACAGGGACTGGATGTTACAGTGGATTTAGAGAGCTGGAAGAAACTGGTACGGGACTACTCACGTAGATTTTAGTCGCGGTACACCCTGTAAAATGGACTGTAAATCATTTTACATGAAGTTTTACAAGGTGTAGGACGACTAAAATCTACACGACTTTAACACAAAGTAAGGTGTCGGTTGTTCCAGTCCCTCTAAATCCAGTGTAAACGTCCAGTCCCTGTGTGTGTTACAGTGCATTTATAGAGAAAAAAGGTTTACTTTACAGTCCATTTACAGGGACAGGGACTGGAACTGCCTGGACTGGAACGGGAATGATTTACAGTCCATTTTACTTTACACTCCATATAGTATATTCTATCTTGTTTTATATCGAAGCGACAACAACTATCGTTCCAACGTCAACAGAAGTTCCGAGCAATGGTCAATTTGTTACTCGCGGGAATACTTTGGGTATTACTCTGGGAATTTTGGGAGGCTGCATTGGCATTATTGGCCTGGCTTTTGGAATTTTTTATTGGAAAAGGTATAAAATTTATATATAGTACTTTTTTACTCCAAATCTTCCAAATCTTCAAACATCAAATTTCAATTTATCACCCTCTCACAGAAAAAAATGGGTGTGTGGATGCGCGGTGAAGCGTCGGGAAGTGTCTTCCGCTTCACGCGCATACAGCCCGCTTCCACACGCTTCACGGATCCATTTTTTGCTGTGTCTGCAAAAAATTGAAATAACTTCTTGAAAAAATTTCGATCAAAATGTTATATTTTTGGCTTCAAAAAATAGTCAAAACTGACATTTCAGATCCCGTGCCTCGGAATGGCGTCTGTGCTTTCAAAGGCGGGGACATCAGATGGAGGCAGTTGAGAATCCGGTTTTTGGTGCCGGGCAATTGCACGATGCAGAGTTTGATGAAAATTGTTTGTTTCGCAAACTAAAAATACTTTCATATTTCAACAAATGTCGTTTGCAGTCGTTTTTACGCAGGAGGAACGAAACCTTTTGGACACCTACTTTGAATTTCGATAAATGAGATTTTTAGTTACTTTTTTTCTTGTGACAACTGTTTAAGTAATTCAACTGTCCCTTAGTATGTTTTCTCTAATTATATTTTCTACAAGTGGTGCATAACTTTTTATGTATTTATCTCTTTGGATTTTCATAATTCGTAATTTTGTTTAATTAAAAAGAAAAAATTTCGAAATTGCACTTGCAGAAATGAAGGTACTAATTACTATTTTCTGGGTGTTTATTCGCTTTTCGAATTGTAATGAAGAATGCAGTGTGTTTTGGAGCAATGAGCATAGCGGCCCGTGAGCTTTTTAATAGTGAATTTATTATTTGGCACTCTGCCCAAATTTGAATAAATTGTAGATCTTGGGGAAAATAAGTTTATATCAAATTACATTGAAAAATTCTCTAAATAAATAGATACAATTGAGAACCAAATACATTTTATAGTTGTTTTCCGGAAATAAACATGTTTAAACATATCTGAAATTTAGGCTCCGCCCATATTTGAAAATAGTGGGTTTTTATCGCAGAATTGCCTATTGTCCGACACTCCCGACAGATTTTGGGGACTTGCGCCGAAATTTGGTGTTTGTAAAGGTCGCAATTGACGGCTGCATTCCACATGAAATCGGCGAGTCGTTTCTGCATGGCATTCGAACGGCGAATCCCCGCTTGGGAATCAACAATATTGAGATTTCTTTATGCGGGTCGACTGAAGGAAGTGGTTTTCAAGTAACACAGGTGCTTTTTATTTACATTTTGTGATTAGTGTTTGAATGGATGAGTATTTGAAGAGACTATGGCGCTGGGGTTATTTTTTCCGCTATTTTTATCGGCGTCGGGGCGGGACCATGACCTATTATATCGCATTGACAAAAAATTGCGCTCCAGTAATCTTAGTAGTGATATAATAGGTCGTGGCGCCGACGGGAGTAAAAAATGGCGCAAAAAATGACCCCAGAAAAAATGATCCCAAAAATAAGCCATTATATCGCTTACTCGGCCACAAAATTGCGTCGCGGTGACTTTAATACTGGGGTCGTGAAGCTGACGTCATTTTTTTATATCTACTCAAATGTAGGGTTCAAACGGGATCCCGATCCCGATCCCGGATCCCGTGAAATTCCGGGATTTACCAGTCCCGATCCCGATCCCGATCCCGAAACCCCAATCCCGATCCCGATCCCGATCCCGAAATCTCAAAAATACCAATCCCGATCCCGATCCCGAAAGTTTTCAAATCCCGATCCCGATCCCGAGAAACTCCCAAGTCCGGGATCCCGATCCCGGAAAAATTAGTGGAAATTATCAGAAGTGAAATAATGACGTTATTGCATGCAAAAAACTGGATGCAAACCCCCAGCGTCAATTTTATGCCACTTTTCTGGCATCCAACAGTGTTTTGAGACCTTTATGAACAACTGTGAATGCCAGAAAAATGGCCAAAATATCTATCCCTAGAACCCAATCCCGATCCCGGAAAAATGCCTATCCCAATCCCGATCCCGATCCCGTGACCCCAATCCCGGCCAATCCCGATCCCGATCCCGATCCCGAAATCTCAAAAAACCAATCCCGATCCCGATCCCGATCCCGAAACCCCAATCCCGATCCCGATCCCGATCCCGAAATCTCAAAATGTGAATCCCGATCCCGATCCCGATCCCGAAAAGTCAATCCCGTTTGAACCCTACTCAAATGTAGTAAAAAAATGACGTCAACTTCACGGTCCCAGTATTAAAGTCACTGCGACGCAATTTTGTCGCCGAGTAAGCGATATAATGGGTTATTTTTGGGGTCATTTTTTCTGTTTAGTGAAAAAATGACGTTAGGGACATGGACCCAGTATAAATCTCACTGCGACGCAATTTTGTCGCCAAGTAAGCGATAGTATAGCTTATTTTTGGGGTCATTTTTCTGGGGTCATTTTTGCGACATTTTTACTGGCGTTGGCGCCACGATCTATTATATCACTACTAGGAACAATGGGACGCAATTTTTCTCGTCGAATTAGCGATATAATGAGGGGGTCATTTTTGCGCCATTTTTACTGACGTCGACCCCCACCAATTATTTAACTGTTAGTATCACTGGGACACAATTTTTTCTCGCCGAATTATTGATATAATGAGTTATGTGACTGGGACCATTTTTCAGACTCTATGACTAGCACAAAAATGGTCCCAGCGCCATAACTCATTATATCGCTAATTCGGGGACAAAATTGCATCCCATGGGGTCATTTTTGCGCCATTTTGACTGACCTCAGCGCCAAAACCTATTATTTCACTAGTATCCAATTTTTCTCGCCGAATTATTGATATAATGAGTTATGGCGCTGCGACCATTTTTCACACTCTATCACTAGTGCAAAACATGGTTCCAGCGCCTTAACTCATTATATCGATAATTCGGCGACAAAAATTGGATACTAGTGAAATAATTGGTTGTGGCGCCCACCCCAGTAAAAAATAGCGCAAAAATGGCAACAGTCAATCTGGGGTGGTATTTTGAGGGAGGAGTGTTTCATAGTGATCTTTGAGAGCGAGCTCAACAGCGGGGGGGGTTAGAGTGGTATTTCGAGGGAAATCGATGTGGGGTATTCTCACTGTGTTCTGTTTAAATTCCAATTTTTATTCCTGTTTTTTTTGCATTCTAGCCCGCCCCAAGATTTGACCCGGCCCAAGTTTTTTTGACAACAGAACAACCATCTGACATTTCTGAAGTGCCAATCAACGATGAAAATGTTTTTCATGATGCGCCATCCATTAGCGAAACGCCCAGACACCCAGAACATCAGGTAATCAAGGTTTATTCAGTTTTGACTGATTTGCCACAAGCTTTGATGTCTATTGGAACTGAAGAGATGGTGTGTCTATTGAAGATTTACATAGAGTTGTTAAAGGAAATTATAAGATAAATTTTTTTGCAGTTGATTCCAAGCGTACGGCATTTGATCCAATGTGAAAAAATATATTTCCAAAACAGAGATTGTCAAGTTTATTATGCTCAAAATAAACTTTATCAAGAGTGCTAGTTTGAAAAATTTTTAAAAATATTTATTTATATTTTCTTCAAAACTTGAAAAAAATAGAATAAATTTAATAAAAAGATTTGGAATAAATATATATATATATATATATATATATATATATATATATATAGATAAATATTTTAAATGTTTTTCTACTGGTATGTTATTGCTAAAGCAAGATTCTATGATCAAATTCTACTTTTTCTAGACAACCAGCGGACCGTCACTGAGTAGTGTGATTTCTCAAATACCAACTACTTACCTGAGTGAAATTAATTATTCTGTTGAATTGAATCAATGTGAAAGCAGGAAATTGTTGCTGTGGGGAAATTATCTCAAATTGAATTCTACTGTGCAAAATTTGCATTTGGAAATTGCACAAATCAATACCTCATATCAAACCTGTTTGCAAACTGTCAATTCAAAAGATACAGGTCAATTTATTTATTTATATGATATATATATATATATATATATATATATATATTATGCAAAAATTTCAGATTTGCGCAATTTGAATGCGAGTTTAACTGCCTGTAATACTAATCTCCCTTTGTTCACTGCCAAAATTAATATGGGGAAATATAACCTATCTCGGTGCTTGGATGAGAAACAAATATTAACAGCTAACATTACCCATATTTATAATCAATACAAATTAACACTGGAGGCTAATGATGGGTTGAATCACTCAATAATTCACTGCACAGAGGAAATGGGAGATTATAAAAAAGGTGTTATGAATTTTAAATATTCTCTGAGAATTTTAATCCACTCGTTTTCCAACTCTTTCAGAATATGTGATGGCAAAAAATGTGTTGCAAATTTGTATCGGAAATTTGACTAATTCGCAACAATTGTTGGAGATGCTGAATCTGAATCTCAGCTCATGTGTGACGGAAAATCAAAAGTTGAAATATTTAGATGATACATTGAATAGTACAAAAGAGAAACTAAAGTCTTGTTTGAGAACGACTCAAACATTAAATGTTCTAAATGCTACTAAGCAACAATGTCTTACAGAAATCAACTTATGCAATGAAGGTAATTCTACCCCTTTTTATAATATTATTCAAAATAACTGTATTTCAAAAATATGAATATTCTCAGATTTAGGAGAAGTGAAATTGCTCTTGGAGGGATGCAAAGGAAATGTGCGCCAGTGCTCTGGTGCCAGTTCAAACACTATAGAAAGTGGGAATATTAATTCTCAATTGGGTTAAAATGACATGGTGGGTATAGAGTTCACTTTTACTTGAGAAAAAAATGAGGTCTACTCTATGACTACAATCTCATTTTAATCTAGTTGACAATTAATTTTGTCAGTTCTATACTGTTGAACTGTCTCCTGGTGAGCTGGAAAATGAGAGAAAAAATTACACTAGATGTGAAAATGAAAAGGCCATTTTCTGGGCTAATTTATCACACTTTTATCCACAGTACAAGCAGCTGCTTATTCAAGTTCTTGAATACAAACTGAATATTACTTATTGTCAAAAGAAATTGAGGGAATTTGAAATAGCTGGGAACACACAGAGCATCCAGTATTCAGAAATGGTTGAAATCCACAATGGAACCCTAAATAGCTGTTTTTCCGAAAAAGCTACTGCTGAAGCCCAGTTAATTGCCTGGTGACTGTCCCAAGCCCTGTAAAGTGTAAAGTAAAATGTCAAATGTTAAGTCAAATGCAAAGTAAACTCTCAATTGAGATGCAAATTTTAGTAATAAAATATTTTCTTTTTTGTCTTGATTGGCACTTACTTTGCATTTGACTTTACATTTGACACTTTTACTTTACATTTTACAGGGCTTGGGAGTGCCCCCAGTACTGCAAATTTATCTTTGGGATTTTCAAATTTTTCAAATCTCTCAAATTTTTGGGAACAAAAATGGTTATTATTGAATGATTCAACTCTCACCTCCGACATAATTAATTGCACGGTGTGTCGTTACACTATTTTTTCATTTTTTTCTGTTCTTTTAATCAACTAACAATTTTTCAGCAAGTAGAAAGTGATTATTGGTTTGGCCCCATTAAAATGGAATTGAGATGGGAGAAGATGCCAGGTAAATACAAAGTTTTCATACACAATTTCATGTAACTGATAAAATGAAATGTTTATTAAAATAAACAATATTTTTTGTTTATGTATTACAGATTTTATCCTCCGGCTGATTGGCATATTATGGGTGATTACCGCCTTGATTCTAAATCCGGCTATCAAAGTGTGTGATGAAACACTTCAGAAAACGTCCTTAAACGACTCCCGGATTCAGAAAACTTTCCACAGTTTTGGAGAACTAAGTTTGAGCAGACTTATTGAAAATGCAATTGTTGGTTTATACAAAGTTTTTTATTTTCGATAGAAAAACTTCTAAAATAATATTTTGTGAAATTTTATTTTAATCGATTTCTATCAACATGATATATAGAAAAATGTTCGCTGTGTATAAAAAAGAATTTTTCAAGACTCCCCCAGGGTCCTATTTCAAAGTAAAAATATCGTAAATACCTTATTTCAGGTGACTACAATTTTGAACGTTGGTCATTGGGTGGGAAAGAGATGTAAAAAGTCAGAACAGAGAAATTTGGTTGATTTTGAAAATGCAGTTTCGACCCCAACATCTGAAAATCAACCAGGGGGTGAAATTTTCCAAGAAATGATGGGGCTGTCGACTATTTTTCCGACCAGATCAACCAATTTTCCAGCTCACTCTACTCCAAGTAAAATATTGACTTAGATTTTGGGGTAAATTTTTACGTATAGTTCTAATCTTTACATACATTTCAGATGTGCCTACAAGCTCAAAAAAAATCTGTTTTGGGCGGAGTGTTTCATTTTCTGATGTCTGATTAATACTTTTATGTTTATCGGCGATAACTGTATTTTCCTCGAAATACCCCCCTTGAAACGGTCAAAATCTACATGAATTTGTGGTCTGTTGGGAAATGCATAACAGACATTCAAAACACTTACAAAAAAATTGCACTCTGAAAAATTGACCCCGGGTAATTCGAGGAAATATGATAACTTTTTTATTTTCCTTGAATATCCGAGTTTTAATCGATTTATTTAATTCTTAAAAAATATTTATCTAAAAATTGTGAGTTTCAACATTTTACATTCACATGCATTTAACGTTCAGATAAGGAATTGGTGGAGTATTGTCAAATTGATTTTCCTTGAATAAATTCTTTGTGGTTATTTTCAATGAAAATATTGTGAATGAGGATGTGCATGTAAAATGTAGTTTTACTAAAGTTTACTTATTCAGTGGGTTTTAATATTGAGTCTACTTATCCAGTGGGTTTTATGGTGAATGCTTGATCGTAAAGTAAATCCGAGCGTAATGTATAATGCTAGAAGCGTATTTACATTTACTTTACGATTGGTACATCCCAGATTTTAATATCGAGTAAAATATATCAAATACAAATCTGGAGAATAAAGAAATTTATCAAACTAGGCAAATGAAATGTCTAAAGTATATGCATTTTCTAAGCTTTCGATCAAAAACAACACACGTGCATTGGGAAGTTGGTTAGCGTTGAGGCAGAGTCCAACATGTATTTCTGGAGCAAAAGTAATATCGGGGATGTCGGGGTTTGGAGTTTCATCAATTTCCTCATTTCCTGGCAAATTTTCTTCCTGCAATGAGATAAAATGGTGTCTGATGTGTGATTAAGTCACGCAGACGCGTAATCTCAACTTAAAGACACTTCACTAGACACAGATCTTTCACAAAATTCCACGAACTTTTTGAAGGATACTTTGTATAGTTAGTGGAATGTCGTGAAACATCTGGGATTAGTAAAGTGTCTTTAAGCTGACATTGCGCATCTGCGTGAAGCGATTTAAATACTTTAAAAAAGCGCTTACTGGAATCTGTTATCACAGAAAGAATAGGTCTGTGATGCGCAATGAAGTGTTCTGAAAGTTCCTTCACGCAGAGGCGCAATGTCAGCGTGAAGACACCTTCGCTAGACCCCAAATGCTTCACGACACTCCATGAAGGTTTGCAGGATACTTTGTATGGTTTGTAAAGTGTTCTGAAGGATCTGGGTCTAGTGAAAGTCCCTTCACGCTGACATTACACATCTCCGTGAAGTGGCGCACGGGGGTGAAGGTATTGAAGTGTGATGAAGTGTTCTGAAGTCCCTTCACGTAGACGCGCAATGTCAGCGTGAAGGCACTTCACTAGACCCCAAATGGTTCGCGACATACCATGAATTGGGGGTCTAGTGAAGTGCCTTCACCCTGACATTGCGCGTCTCCGTGAAGAATTGGGGGTCTAGTGAAGTCCCTTCACGCTGACATTGCGCGTCTCCGTGAAGTGACTTCAGAACACTTCATCACGCATCACACATCTATTTTTTCTGTATACCTAATAAACCACTCAAAACCCCCAGGAGTGATAAATCATACCAAAATTTCCGGTAATTGTTCCAGAGAGCAATGAATCTTGCATTGAGCATGGGAGACAAGTTCGATTTCAACTCTGGAGGAAATTCCACTCTTTGAAAACGAGAAAATGTGGTTTCTGTATAGAAGGTAATGATAGATATAAGAATAAATATTCTGTAATTTAGTGTTCTTTCGTGTAAAATTTTGGCTCACCGTGGGGATTTTAGACGGAGTTCATTAAATTGTTATGTGTTATGTTTCGGGAACGTTCAAATCATGTACTCCCAAAGCATGTCAAATTCACTTTAAAATATAAAAAATGTCGTAAATACAATGACTTTTTATATTTATGGTATTTTTATATCTCATAGTGTATTTTTACAGGTTTTGGGATTGACACCTGCTCTAGAAAAATGTAGAACAATATTTTTTAAACTGGGATAACGGCGTAAGACTATTTCTTTTGTTAATATGAAGTCACCATAAAAACGAATAATTGCACAATGGGAAAAAATTGTCTCTGAAGTTGAGGGATCCATTTTTCAATATTTTTCATAAATTTCAACAGTGATCAATAATCTATAAGCGTTTACCTTTTTCCTACAAAATTCCTAATAGAATTACATGCATCCAAAAAATTAATGATGCGTCAATAATGACCATAGGTCTATGCATCATAAATATTTTTCAAGACTTTTGGCTTGTTTTTATGTTTTTGTATACACCAAAAAATTTCACTCCTGGGGGACTTATTCAAGTAAATCGAACTCGATTTTATTTATCTGGGGGACACTCTCAATTTTTTAAATCTCAGTTTTTGTCAATTGAGATAAACATGGAAACTGCTTGGAGTTTTAATTGGTGACATCCTCAGACCCTTTAACATATTATCCATAACATTTTGAGATTGGAAAGGGACTGAGAGCGTTACCAGACAGAATTCACTCTCAAATCCCGTGAAAGTCTCACCACTCTCACTCAACCGCTGTATTAAATGCCATCACAATACTTTGGGCTTTATCTGATAGGGGATAATCAAAAGTTGAATGTTTTTGCATCATTTTTCTGTGAAGTAACAACCTGGAAAATAACAACCTGGAAAATGACGACCTGCGAAGTGACTACTTGCGAAGTGACTACCTGCGAAGTGACTACCTGCGAAGTGACTACCTGCGAAGTGAGTACCTGGAAAGTTTGAAAATCATGAAAATGGTAAAATATTACTTGATAATTTTTACAAGGGCTTCCACTGTCAATCTTTTACTATATTGTCCAGGGCATTTTCGAAAGTTCTTGCACTTTGTGGGGAGAATCTAATGTCGAATTTTTTGTTTTATTACTCCATCTAAAAAAGCCTGGGAATCTGCGAAGTGACAAAATAATGAAAATGGCGCCTTGACAGTGGACAATCTCTGGTACAGTCTTACACCCTCTAAAAATGCATTTAAAATGCATGAGAAGTGTCAAAAATCCACTGAAAAATAGTAACTTAAGCAGGCATTTTACTGTACACAAAGCCAGTAAAATGTTCGATTCTGGCCGCGAGAAGGCTCCCTGCATTCAGAATCATCTAAAATGAATTATTTTTCACATGAGAGACCAGTTCCAACCATGGCATTTATATATGATACTTCCAGACATGAGAGTATAAATTATAGTCTAGACCTGGCATTCTATGCATCGGAGTCTAGACAAAAGTCTAGACATGGTAGTCTAGACATAATTGAATGAATCATTTGTTTATTGATTTTGTGGGTGACATGAGAGTCTAGACTATTCTTGTTGATTTTGTGGGTTGGAATGCTCATAAAAAGAAGTGATAAGACCTGCCGGGTCAGTATAAAAGCAATGCATTTTTCTCTCACTCCTCATTCCATTCTCAGAAAAGGAAAACCATGGACAACCTGAAGAAGAAGTCTAGGAAATTGAACCCGCTGGTTTCTATCGAACACCAGGAAGAAATCGAAGAAGATTACAAAACAGAAAGTGAATTGGAAGAGGAAGATAACACCCCTCAACCACCAAAACCTCGCAAGAATTTGTCAAAGAAAGAAACTGTCCCCAAATTAAAACGTATGAAAGCGTTTGTGTCAGATGGTATGTGTTTCTCAAATCATATATTGCATTACTTTGGGCTATGCATTTGTTGCACTCAAAATTGATAAAAATTCCTATATTTCATTATTATTGTGACTACTACTAGTGCCATAAAATAAACGTGAAATAAATTTTAAAAAAATAAAAAATTGAAAATCATTTTGGTCACTCCTTTCAGATGATGTCCATTATCCAGTAACAAAAGGTGTTTTTGGTCAAAGATATGAATACTGGTGTACGTAATCTCCGCCACTTTCTTATGGTTCTCACTTATTACCTTCTATTGTATCCCTTTATTATTATCAGATATGCCGCCAAATAATGCTGAAAATGATGATATTGAAGCTCAATATCAACAAGAGTTTGAAGAAAAGCAAACCAAGCAAAAAGAAGAGATCAAGAACAATCTAATTGCTTCAGAATTATTCTGGCTCTCAAAGAAAAATAAAACTGAAGCTTTTCGTATCATATTTAAGGATTTTGTTCCATATTTACAGGTATAGAGTTTTTAAAGGATTTCAAATGAAAAATTAGAAAATTTATTAATTTACACTACTCTACCCAGATTGGAAGTTTTGAATATGATAGGATTACAACAACCTTTCGCCCTTCAAGGTCATCTCCATGGGCAAATGCAAACACCCAATTTAAATCTGTAGCTGAGGCAAGTTGAATATAAATTTATATAATAATAAGATTTGTTATATAAATTTTATTTCCAGATCCCGCTTGGTGACAGTCTGATATTTGACCTATTCAGGGGGAAATTTGAAGATTTCTTCACAATCGCTCTAAAACAAGCGCAAACAAAAAAGAAAGAATATGAGGCCAAGTTAATTACACAACAGCAAAAATATCAACAATCTCGTTTTGGGAATCAAAAATTCAATGTCAATTCTTACACTTGAGCATTATTATTGTTCAGTTTTTTTTGTGATTTGGTGATACATTTTTTCACAGTTTGGTGATTTTTATTTATTTAATTTTTTACAAATGTATTTTATGTTATATGTTATGTTTTGATTACAATAAACTAATACTTTTACTTTTTATTTTGATTTTCTTGACTCTTTGAATGGGTTTTCAACCCCTAGAGCTTACAAAAAAAGCTTATACTTTTAGAACCAATTAAAGGAATATTATCAATTGGTTTCTATTCTCCAGTGAAAATTCCTTTTTAATTTATTTCAGGATTTAACAACATGGTGACATATTTATGTGAAGTTTGTGGTGAGAAATTTCATGTTCTAAATATGATATTTCGACATATGGAAAAATCTCATGAGACAAAAAAGAATAATATATCTTGTGATAAAACTGATCCTTTAATCTTCAAATATAAACCGGTGAGTACTAAATAACAAAAATATCAATAAGAAATATATATAAATTACTTGCTTATGCCCCCTTGCAGTCATTTTTTCTAACCGCAAACAGTGTCCCATACTTGAATTTCAATTACCATTTGTATCCACAGAAACCCAATGAACAAAGAGAAAATAAAAATTCAAAAAATGAGACATTGATTATTCTTGAAGAATTATTGGAACGTACAAATGCTGTTGAAAGGATGGTATGGATAGTATGATTGATTTGATTTTGTTTTAATATTTTATGAAAATATAACTCAACAGGCTGAGGAAATTTTGATGAAACAAAAACACCTAGAAGAAATAGTATATGACACCAAAAAGCATCAGAAATCAGAAATCGCTATGGTGTGTTTATTAAAGTTTTAAATTGATCAATGGGTATCATATTTATCATATTTTTTATTTTACAGCAATCGAATGACCCCTCAAGTCAAGTTGCGTCCAGTTCCAATGAAACATTACAAGCTCGAAAACATCTTCCTGCCAAAAAAATGAAAAAACGATCACATGAAAGCAGTGATGGTTGTAATGATAGTGATATTGAAAGTAAGTTACCTCAAATATCACCAAAAATTTTGAATAAAATAGGATATGGGTTGCCAACTCCTCAGTTAGCTAAAAAATTTATAACAAACAAAGTTGATAATTCGGGGTATTATGGTCAAAATGCATTTTTAAAACAACTTTATGAAACTGAATACAAAGCTCGACTTCTATTATTTAGAAACGGAACTCGTATAGAATATAGATTCCCCATATTTATGCGCAGCAAACTAAGAAGTCTACTAAACACTGAGATGCAGAATTTACTACATGAATATCCTAAAATTTACAGAATAAAGGCCCAACTAAGCTTTCTTCTTGTTGAAATAGACAATCCTGAAAATAATCGTTACTTTAGACAGAGTTATAATACTCAAATTTTTGATGGTGTGATTAATGAGAAGTTTTACAGCAATTTTAACACTGAAATAAATGCACTTATTGATGGTGAAGTTGAATCTTACTGTACCTATATTAATGATATGTTTAGTTCTGGTATGGCATATAAAAGTATACCATTTTCAGTCAGTTATATTGGTCTTGTACTATAATGTTACACACATTTTTCAGCTGCTACCATTTTCAGTGGTGTGAAATCATTTTTACGAATATTTGGTCGAATGAATTTTGGAAAAGAGATACAATTGGAGATAACAACTTTGTTATGTTTAACCTTTGCAACTCATCAAAAAATGAATAAAAAAGAAATTTTAAAAAAATACGATTTATCAGGGCAAAGGAAATTTTCAAAAGAATATTTAATATGGTGCGCAAAAAAATTTAACTGTGCGCTAAAAGTGTTTAATGGAGGATTCGATGAAAAAATATTTTTCGAATCAAACACTAAAGATATGACTCAAAAGAATAATGTGTTTTTATTATTTTTAAAAAATAAAGCCGAATGTCAGCTAATTAAACATTTTCAAAATTTCCGTTCCATCTTTCAATGTAAAAACTGTAATCAAATTCTAACAACACAAAACTCATATTATAAACACAATAAAACTTTTTGTCCATTATCAAAACTCAAATTAAAAACATTAAAAGCTAATGAGAAAGTGGTCGAAATGAATGAAAATGGACAAAAACGGATTGTAATTCATTCTTTTCGTGAGGGTAGATGGAAAATGAAACCATCTCTAATTGACAAACTTACTGATTATTTAGGCATTGCTTTACCAATCATAGAGAGTGAAAATACCGGAGTTGAAAAAATAAATCCAATTGTGAAAGCTTTATTAAATCTAGAATGTTTTTGTACCTTTGACATTGAAACCTCATCTTGTATGACTAATTTACCATCAGACACAAAAAATATGAAATTTTTAGGTCGTCATATACCTTTAATTATTACTGTTGCTCGAGCAGATACATCTGAAGTTACAGGATTTTTTATTCAATCTCATACAGAAATTAAGCGTGTATTAAAAGATTTCATTTTATATTGCTTGGAAATTGTTGAAAGTTTTACCATTATAAAAGCAAAAGCGTTAGCTCCAATTTTTGGGCGTATTGAAGAAGATTTGAAAAATACAACAAATGGGTTTGAACGTCAAAAAATATTCGCCCTGAAAAAAAAATTACATGAGCATTGCATTGTAACACCAATCTTTGGTTACAACAGTGGTCGTTATGATCTGAAAGTGCTTTGTAATGCTGGGTTAATCGAGACTTTATATGAGTGTGATCTTGATACCAATGGAAGAAATATTATGCCCACGACGATAAAAAAAATGGAGAGATATTTAATCTTGCGAAGCCCCCATTTGCTCTTCACGGACTGCTTAAATTTTGAGGGGGCGGCTGCTAAGTTATCGGATTTATTAGAACAAACATTCCCTAATGATAATAGCCTTAGAAAATTGCATTTGCCGTATCAAGTTTTGAAACAAGGTTATGACTGTTTTAAAGCGAAAATTCCGCAGTATGAAGATTTTGAGGATGAAATGTGTTACACAAATTCATTAAATATTGAATATTCTGAATATGAAAAATGTATTAGTGATGGTATGACAGAAAGCGAAACTTTAGAACACTTGAAAATGAAACAGAAGCCCAAAACAGGAAGAGAGAAATATAATGATATTAAAGAGTATTGGAGAAATAGAAATTTCAAAACATTTGGTATGATATTATAATTTATATTTTAAGAAAAAGTTTTATATACAATACAATATTTATCTTACAGGTGACATACTCTGGGATTATTGCGTTGCTGATGTGCGACCCCTAATAAAATTTTTGCAAAAAAGAATTATTTCATATTATATGATTGGAAATCAGTATTTACACAGCTTTATTAGCATTAGCTCATTCGCATTTTACTTGAGTTATAAACAAGTAATGCAACAACCAGATGAGTTATTCTACATACCAGGGGAAAAATTATACAATCAAATTCGAGAGGCGATATGTGGTGGTATGGTTCTTGTTGTGACAAAACATGTCGAACTTGGGGTTACAAAACTTAGAGAATACAAATATCATGAAAACGCCAAAACAGCGAAGCTTATATGCGCATTTGATGCTAACAGTCAATATCCCAGCATGATGGTGATTAGTCTTTTTTCACGATAATTTTTTTAAAACTAAATGTATAAATAATGATATCCACAAAATTCAGATACAAGACATGATGATTGGCCCCCCCATTTATCGCTGTGCCGCAGTTAGTAAGAATTATAATTATAAATATAATTATAGAATACACATTTGAACATATTTCAGGATGGTTTTAAAGCAGACTTCATCAAAAGACACAAAATACAACCCTTACGATTTGTCGAATATATCCGTGTCCAAGAAAATGCTATTTTTATGCACACCCTTGCAAATAAAGGAGAAATAAGTATATTTTTACCAGAAATTGGTGAAGTATACTATTTGGATGGATATGGATTGAAAAATGAAAATGGGAAAAAAGTTAGAATTGTTGTGGAATACATGGAGGTATATTTTAATTTATTTTTAAAATTATATATAAAACCCAATAGATACTGTTATATACAGTGCATGGGCTCACATGGTATTTGTTACACAACAGTTTGTTTGAATAAAAAACACTGGCATGACAAGAAAAAAGTCTTTGTTAATGGACTAACAATGGAAGAAAACAGAAATAATACAATGATAAGAATTAGAAATTTGGAGCAGATGTATGGCGATAATTTTAAATGGATTTGGGGATGCGAATGGATCCAGTTAGAAAAAAGTGATCCACTTGCAAAAGGAATTGTCAAGTATTACAGTATCGGACCAGCGTTTTCACCTGAAAAAACATATACAGAGAGAGAAATTTTAGCTGAAATTTTAGATCATAACTTAGATGGTTTTGTACTAACATCTGCTGTAGTAAGAGCTCGATCACGTGAGAAGTTTCAAGATTATCCACCAATAGTGAAAAGAGCTGAAATTACATTTGACATGCTTAGTCCAAAAATGAAAGAATATGTAAGTAAATACAAATTGATGGAAGGCAGTAAAAAGCGTCTCATTAACGTTGCTGGTTATTTTGTTGAATCTCGATTGTTTACAACAGAAGAAATGCGTGAGCTTTCAACAAAATACGACACGAAATTTTATAATATAATTGAAATGTATCAATTTAAAATGAGTCCAGTCTTAAAACCAATCATGGAACAACTATACAATAGAAGGAAAGAAGCTAAGGTAAATACTTATATAATTTTTACCAGCATAAAATAGAATACTAATCAACATTATTTTTTTGCAGGCTAGTGGTCAACCCAGTTTAAGTTTAACTTGCAAAACTCTAATGAACAGCATCTTTGGTAAAAGTTTGCAAAAAAAGACAGCCTACAAAAACACTCAGTTTATTGACACTTCAAGAAGTGACGTCAATGGAAAATTGAGTAGAATTCTTTGTAGTCCTCATTTTGCTGATGAAAAGCAAATAAGCAAATCTATATGTGAAATTACTATGCGAAAGATGAAAGTTACATTTGATTTACCAATTTCGCTGGCATATTTCATTCTACTACATTCGAAGCGTCAAACACAAAACTTTGCTCATGATTTTATTGGAAAATACATTCACCCAAGAGACTTTCAAATTTTAATGTCGGACACCGATTCAATTTTTGTTTCATTTGGAGAAACATCAATGGATAAATGCGTTGATCAGCCTTTATTAAGTGAATATAAAAAAGATAAAAAAAAGCTGTTCCATGATGACTTAGCAGGATGGAAATGCGAAATTGAAGTTGTTGGAAACGGGGGTTTCTGCGCACCCACCGAAAAAATATACGGTGTATATAAAATGAGTAAAACTGGTAAATATTATCGCTCAAAGTTTGCATCAAAAGGAATATCATTAACAAACACAGAAAATAAAAAACTTTTTGAATATGACAACTTAAAAGGAATTGTTTTTGGTTACATAGAACCACCATTTACTCGTTCTACTTCATTTCGTACTGTCAACTCTGGTATAATTACAACTGAAATGACAAAACGTGCTATGACATCACTATCGTTTAAACGTTACCTCTTAGATGATGGATTTAATACTATTCCATTTCCTGATCTATAACTGATAATTTTTTACTTACTTTTGTGAAATTAACATATTTATCTGCTAATACAAGTACTTTTTATTTTTTATAAAATGATCGTACTTTTAAATTTGGAATATTTTTTGAATCATTAATATTAAAATCGTGCATACTTAATAAATGTAAAAAAGTTTTTAGACCTTCAACTGCACTCAAATTTTCCTTTCCTATCTTTCTCTTCCTTTTATATATTATTTCAAGTATTTTATTTAAATTTATTGTTTTACCTAATATTTTGAGTTCTCCACTTTTATCTAACTCACATCCTTTCCCTAAACTTTGAGTCAATATATCATAAATCTTTGTCGCAGATTTCGTAATTGCTGGGTCATCAATGTAAGATTGAAAATCCTTTCTTATTATTTCAACATTGTTATTTTCATTCATCTCAGAATTAAATCCGTTTCCTGTTCTTTCCATTTCAGTTTTACTGAGTTTTGGCGGCTGGACATCTTCATGTGGTTCTTCAAGTTTCTCTGTATATAAAGGTAAGTTTCAATAGTATAATATATGTGTCTTACAGTTCAGCAGGTAAGATAACTGACACTGAGTTGGTGGTATGTGTGGTGAGTTGTGTTCGATTTTCTTTATCAATTTTCTTTGCATTAACAACACAGGAATACACTGTTTTTAATTATCAATTTCTATAGAATTTTCTTTATATTAACAACACAGGAATTTCCAGGGCTAATTTAAAAAAAGTTAAATATATGTTAAAACATTCAAAAATATGGTTTAAAAAAAGACACAAATTTTTTGTAAACTAACGTTCTGTTGACTCAATAATATTATCCTTATTATCACTTGTTGCATGAGAAACTTGATTGTTTCGGACTTTATTTTCAAAAATTTTCAATCTATCTAATAATTTTTGATAATCATTAGCTTTAATTAAAACCATTCCATTTATTTCATACTTCATTTTTTCAGGCATAGCTAGTATCAATCGAGAAAAAAATTGGTGGTTTTTCAAGTGAAGTAGAGGTTATACCACTTCGAACCTTATATTTTAAATCTGAAAATGTGTTGACTGAACAAACAAGGTAACCATATTTATAGCGAGCAAAAGCTAATTGACAAATATTGTGTAAAACACCACCCAATCCACTAAAAAATCGCTTTTGTAATTCGGTTAATATACTTGTACCTAAAGTCGTACTTGACAAAAATAAGTATGTTGAATTATCAATAATCGGCGTTAAAGAATTTTTTATACTACCAGTACCATTAGTACTTTGCAGTGTGAGTATACAAGATAATTCATCATGATGACTAATTCGCTCAAAAATGTCACGAATTGATGTATGCACCTCTTTTGAGCTCCTCAATAAAGATGCCATATCTTCAATTACACACAATACATCCTCAGACTGATTCCTAGTTACAGCCCAGGAGTAATCACTGAGTTTCCAATCTACATTATAACCTATCTCAGAAGAAAAATTTATCGATAATGAATGAAGTAGTTTTTGATATTTGTCTGTTGTTTGCTCATCCTGCGCAAAAAGTATCACACCGAGAAGTTCTCTTCCAGGACGAACCATAGACCAATTTTCAATGAAATTCAATATTGTGGTGGATTTTCCACTACTACTCGAACCCAAAAAAATTCCAGTAAAATAACTCTTCCCATTATTAGAAAGGCTCATAGCTTTTACTAAATCAGATGTATCATCCTGTCTTTGTTTATCTTCTTCGGTATCAAAAAAACTTTTCATTTTTTTTAATTCATTTTCCATTTTTTATTTTTCCAAAATAAGTTTCAAACCACTTGGTAACACTATCCTCATTTAATGAAACATTTCGTGTGAACAATGTCTTTATATACCCCCAATCAGGATTTTTCAAATAATGGTAAACAAAAAACAAACAAAATTGTGCGCAAATACTGCTATTTTTAGATTGTACTGGATATGAGAAGAAATTAACATCCCCATACATCTGAAAAAATTCTGATAAAAATGGGGTCCTGAACAAATTACCACCTAAACTATCAAAAAAAATTATAACATTTTTTGAAGTTGTATAATCAATTATTCCAGCGGTGAAATGGTTATGATCAATAATGA
Organism: Sphaerolaimus hirsutus; assembly: GCA_964036195.1. NCBI lineage: Eukaryota > Metazoa > Nematoda > Chromadorea > Monhysterida > Sphaerolaimidae > Sphaerolaimus > Sphaerolaimus hirsutus. The sequence goes on along the minus strand of OZ038451.1, from coordinate 23,213,551 downwards.
AAAAAAAATTTTTTTCATTTAAATTTAAAACAATTTTTTTGGCAAGATCATATTGAGAGTAAATTCCTCGATAAAATTTAGCCATCTTTGAATTAATCACAAGATGATGTAATTGACGAACCTCCATTTTAAGTCCCTTGGGCCAAAAGACTCGATTGATGTATATTTCTGAAAAAATATAAAAAATTAAACAAATTAAATAAAAATAATTAAATAAAATATATCCCCCATGACCTGTGTATATCAACCGTCAGGATCTGTGACTGTATACAAATACAATACATATGGTACGTCCTTTTCAGCGGCTCCTTTAATTCTATTTTAACTCTCGTATTTCCTGAATATAGAATAAATAAAGGGGGCTTTTAACAGGAATGAGAAAAATATGAAATAATAATAACCTGTGTCTGTTGGAACATTAGCACTAGCGTTATTTATCCCATGAGCCTGAAAAATAAACGGCAACACCGTTGCATTTTTCCCAAAGTCCTTAAATGTTACAATTGAGGAAACATTATTATTGTATGCTCCTTGCAACTCCAGCAGTTTCCCATACATTTGTTGTAAAATTGCTGGGTCACCTTCTGATTTTGGCATAGTTGTTAGATAAGGATTTGTAGGTACCCTATCAATTGCCTCAAATGATGCCTGACTGGAAACTATCCCCAAATTTGAATATTTATGAGGAGATTTATTATATTCTCCCCGATCACGATCCGATTCAACAAAAAAAATAGCCATAGCATCCGGTCTGACACCGCTCACAACTTGAGTATCAATTTGCGATATACCAGATGAAAATGACATTGGTCCAAATATCTTTAAACCTTTGTATGAATAATTAACAACATTAGTGTTGTTATATTTTAAAAAAATTGCATCAGCTAATTCCGGTTGTAGACTGTAACGTTCTATCAGTAAGTCTGACTCCAAAATTTTTATTTTAGGTGTAAGAGTTGTGTCACTAGTCTGAATAATCCGACGATCGTTTGCCCACCTAATTTCTACGCTTATCTTTAAACCGGGGACAAGCAATTTTCTCTGAAATGTCATTGGCCAAAACAGACGTGATATACATTCTGTCTCCTTTGAACCTTCCCCATTGAAAACGATGGAATGTCGATACTTGAAACCAGGATTCAAATCATCTGGAAACATATTTGTGGGTATTTTCTATAAAATATATACATCCAAGGTTTAATCCTACCATTCAAATCATAATTATCTCCATCCATCTGATAAAGACCAGTTTCTTTCTGAAAATTTTCCAAATTTTCCTTTGAGTGTCCAAATGTCGTAGCAAAATAACCCAATTGGGAATAAGCCCCATCATATCCACAAACAATTCGATCAGAAACCTTCACAATTAAATCTGCAATAGCAGACTGTGGGAATGCATTCGCGATTGCCACTTTTTTACCTGTAATATATTCCATTATATTATTCAAAGAAAAAACTGAAATAAAATACAGTAATCAAACCTGGGGGTAATTTTACGCCTGTTGAGTCAACTAATTGGAATTTAAAATACAACAAAAAGTTGGGGCTGGTGAACAACGTATGACTCTAGAAGGGTGGGGTGAAATTGGAATTAATTATTATTGATTAAATTATTAATTCTAATCATATTCATCAAATCACTAACGACAGGAATATCGAATGTAACAAATGTTGGAGTTACAACATTCGGTTTTATTGTATAATCAAGCTTCTCACTGACTTCATAAATTGTAGGTATTTCAGCAAACAAATCACATCTGGAAAAAATATGTATAAAAAATAAAGAAAAAATATTTTAAATAGTAAATAACTTTACCGGCTGTCCAATAAATTAGGTGTCTGTTTTGGAATAATTCTAGTATCCATTATTTTTTAGTTTTACGCTTTTTTTTATCTGGAGAAACTTCTGCTTTATCAATACTAGGAACTTCACCAACACTTGAAAAACTTTCATCAAGTGTTTTAGAAATACTAGAATCTTCCGGTTTATATACAACATCACTTGGAGCTTTACGTTTACGGGGTGCACGACTCTTCCTGTTTACATATGAATCACCACGAAATGTAATCACATCCTTTGAATCTACTTTACCTGGTTTCATTTGCCCACTGATTAATCCTCGCAGGGTATGTACCCCGGTAACATTTTGTCCATAAATCGTATCAGCAGTATAATTCCTGTAAACAAACAAAATATTTGTTTAGTTAAAATTAGAAACATAATTAGTTAACTTACCTTGCTTGTATCTTTGAAACCTCCATTCTTGAGTCCTTATACCAAGGAGCAACATGCAACCCAAAACGATCAGCTGGGGAAGCCATCAAACCTATTAAACCCGGTTGAGAGGGTTCCAAAAAGGCTGGATTGAGTATGTAATCTTGATCAGACATTTTATCAATTTATTTTCTTTTAAATTCCAAAATGATATATCCAATAGGTGGCGTTTTATATATAGCCTGTCGACTATCCAAAGAAACAGCTCTGTTAAGCTCAGAAAAAAAGTCAAAAGACAATGCATAAAGGGGCAATGCGCGTGTATCTAAATACCTAACCCCATCAGGAAGAATATAATCACGTGACTCAAAACCCACAATTTTTTCTGTAGAAAGTAAATCAATCACACCTGGTTTACCAGTACTATCAATTTTTGATACCGAACCACGTATTATAGACCCCGAAGCATTTGATACAATACGAGGAATAATTGCAAACAATCGTTCATATGAATTATGAACTCTAACACTTTCACATATATTTGATTGAATTTTTATCCAATGATAACCATAATCTATATCCGGATTAGGAATTGAATATACCTCATTATGACCTTCTTTGTAACCCTCCCAATCGAATACAATGCGTTTCATGAACCCCATTTTTTGAGCTAAAACTGGACTAAAACCAAAGACCATACGTAATCCCCTTTGTAGTGGTCTTCTCTCCAATTCCGGAGCCCGGAGATAAAAATGTACACCATCATTACTCCATTTTATATCACAATAACAGGTAATCTTGGAACTTTCTGGTCCTAATTGCCAATAGTATTGGGTAAACTCAGGTGTATTGAAAATTGCATTCATATTATTTCTAAAATCATCCATTGAAAAAACTGACATATTTGGAAATGGAAATCGTTTAACATCCTTTATAATTAATTGATCGTAAAGTGTTAGAGTAAAATAAGCATCAGATTTATGTAATATAGAAAAGTAGGGGGAAAAATAAAAGTGTTTTATCGCCACCTGCCATGGAACACTTGTATCAAGTATAAATGGAGGTGATAAATTGAACTTGCATGAAGCCCCACCATTTTCCCAACTACATTGAGACAAATCTACAATTAGTTCATGTGAATCACTCATAATTTATATCTGTAGCGGGTATTAATCTATTTTCTTGAAAACTACCCAAAATGGTCAAGCCACTCCTTACACTCTTAAGCTCGTAACTATGAAAAGGTTCGGTATCGATTACTTTCACCACAAGACATGGATCTCTAATATATCGAGACTCCCCAATTTTTCGAAATTTATTTGCAGCCAAATTTTCTCTTATATAAACTTTATCTCCAACCGCATATTTTGGTGGGTAATAATTATTGGGTAAGTTTTTAGTATCTCTAATCTGCTTTGAAACAGCAAAAGCCTCCTGAACTCTCAAATAATTGTATTTTGTTACCTGTAAGAATGAAAAATATATTATCTGCAATCTGTAAGCTAAAAATATCAAAGTAAACAACCTCGGATGGACTAATAAATCCGAGTGACGGTCGCCTTTCAAGGTTATAGGATTGTACCACCTTATTTATAGCATCTAACAATGATGTATTGTTATATGTATTGAGATATCTAGACACACGTAGGCGTATAATGCGAATCATTTTCTCAGCCTGAACAGTCTTATGTTGAGAATAAAGACTCGTAAAACTGTGCTTCAATCGTAATTCGCCAAGCCCTGTATCGAATGCTCCCAGAAACTCTTTCCCATTGTCAGTAAGTATTGTGTACACAGGTGTTTTATATTCAACTATACCTTTCTGAAACGCTCTAAAAACATTTGCTGCCGTAATATTTTTTAATGCTATCACAATAGTATAACCTGTCAAACATTCAACCATTACTAACATATACTTAAAAGGAGCCCCTTTAAAAAATTGAGTTAAATACATAATATCACATGCTACGGTTCCTACAGATGGGAACAGGTGTCTAGAACTAATACCAGGTTTGATTGGTTTCTCTGATATTGCTTTGTTTAGTAAATATCCATGTTGTTTACTTAACCATTTCTGAATATATGGTAATGAAATATTGTATCCGTCGTCTTTCAACACTCTCCACAATTTCCTTCCGCTTGAATAAGCACCGGCCTGCCCAGCATTGTTCCAATATTTTTTCAAAACTTCATCCACATCCATGATGAAAAATGAGTGTCTCTATCAATTAATTACAACCATTATATTCTAAAATTCTGGGGAGTGGGGATTATTTTTTGTCATGCATAGATACATATACACAAAAAATGCTAAATCTGTTTGCGCACCACAAGTGCACATTTAAAAGTGACGCCCCCCGCAACTGAAGCTCGTTGAGCGTGAGCGAAACGAGCTTCAGTAAATTGCGGGGGGCGTCACTTTTAAATGTGCACTTGTGGTGCGCAAACAGATTTAGCATTTTTTGTGTATATGTATCTATGCATGACAAAAAATAATCCCCACTCCCACTACTACATTGTCGGCATAATTGATCATAAAAGCGACAAAACCTTGAAGCCATGGCGCTTTTTCGTTCGCTTTTAAATGGAGCTAATAATGGCATTTGCAATGTTCCAAACAGAAGAATACTAAATAGAATGTACCTCATAGAAGATGTTTGATAATCAAATTTAGAAAATCTAGTATTTTCTGGAATGGTCTGGCAACAAGCTTGAAAGTTCTTATACCATGGAAAGTAATTGGCATGGGCGTTTTGTGCTGTAAAATAATACTTTCGTCTCAAAATTGTCCTTCATCCAAGCAGTATGCTAAATAAATAGATACCTAGATATATGATCACTAAATTGTAGCAGTGTCTAAGTGATTTTATTTTGCCATACACACAAAACTGCATCAATTTACACGTAGGCACTCTTGCCAAGGGAGCATGGTGCACAAAACATAACCCTCAACTGAAATTCTTCTGACTTCAGTTGCAATTATCAAATCAGTCAGTTGTTTCTGCAAGTGCTTATAAACCCCCCCTTGAATTAACCCCTCCTCGAAATAACCCCAGGTGTTTTCGAGCTGAGGAACAAATAAACCCCCTCGAAATACCCCGCCTGGAATGAAGTACATCGTGTATGCAGTATACATGATGTATTAATAGGGGTATATTTGCATCGCTGCTACACATATGTGCTACACACATGACTAGGTAGATTGTGTAGCGATACACGTTGATACGTCCCTATTTTAACCTCTTTGGATGTACTTATTACCAGTTCACGGTACATTATAGCCTATTCTTTACTACCATACTTCACGAAAATTTCTGGCGAAGAAATAAACCCCCCTCGAATAAGCCCCACTCGAAATACTCCCCCTCAAAATTCTCAGTCTGAAAAAATGAACACCCTGGGGGTATTTCGAGGAAATACGGTATTGATAAAAATAGCAGTCTTTTCCAGCTCACTGCACTCTCTCGAAACAAGTTTTTCAGCTTTGTTTGCGTGGGGGACTGTTTTTACTGTACCCAATCATAACACGTGCCGCTAATGATCATTTCTGTCCAATCTGACTACTGTAAAATGCAAATAACTCCCCCCAACCTTCAAGACAGCTTTAGGTATGTTACTCGGATTTAATAGCGACTGCGACTGGAATTGAGTTAACGCGCGCAGTTAACTGCCATGCCATGTGTAGTATTTGATTGAATTACTACAATATTAATATTGTAAATATTAATATTAATATTTAATCATTCAATCAAATACTACACATGCATATACAGCAAAATATCATGCAAAGTATCAAAATTCAATCAACTACTACAATTATTAATGACTTTTGATGTTGTGCATGACATATTAAATTTTACAGGTTACTGTAGCTAAGTACTAGTTTAGGTATTTAACATAAATACTTTTGTTGTAAGCTCATTCAACAAACGTAGCATAACATAGGTGCGTATGGGTGGGGGTCCATAATCAGCATTTAACGGTACAGTCTGAAGAGATTAATTAAGACACATATAACTGTACAAAACTGAAGCCAAACTGAAAGCGTCTCGTCAGAAATTAGTGCTTAGAAAATTAGAGTTTCGCTTATGTAATGAAAGTAACACGAATGTAAGTAGACGGTTCGTTATGCCTGCGTTCACTTTTTCCGGAAATATCCATGTCGTATTTAGTTTCAGGAACAACAACAACAACAGTTCCCTCTAACTATTAAAACGGTTTGTCGCGGCAAAAATTTCTCCCAATGAATTGCAACACTTCACCATCCTATCAAGCGCTACCTCAACCCACAAAAGTTGTCCACCATAAAATTTATTGGATGTTGCCAGTATGGCTGGCCTTCCTGGTGCCACTCCCAGACCCTGTAAAATGCCCTGTAAAATGTCAAATGTCATTCAAGGTGTCAAAAGCCATGTAAAATTCCCTGTAAAATGACAATAGTTTCTTTGCCATTTTCTGACATTACATGACTTTTGACACTTGTCATGTAACATAACATTTGTCATGACCCTGCATAACATTTGTCATGACACTGCATAACATTTGTCATGACCCTGCATAACATTTTGTCATGTTACAGGACATTTTGCACGGTTTGGGAGCGCCTCCTGGCTACTGCCAGTTTCTGTGGAATTTTGGTGCTTTTTTGGCAGTGGCACATATTGTCTGAATTAGGTGGGGATAGGTGGAATGAAAATTACGATTCCAACGATCAAATAATTGGGAGGCTGTCCAAGAATGATGTTGCTGTCAGGGCGCTGTTGGTCCGCCAGATGTTGGCAGTGTGCCAAAGGTAAATGATGGATCAATAATATACACACCGAATAGGAGAATGGAGAATTTTTCAAAACCTTTTGGATAATGCTTATATCTAAAATGTCTTTCACCAATGTGTTCTTTTTCTGAGTCATTTTGAAGCGACCGCACTGTAAATATGCACAGGGTAGGGAGCATAAATATTTCATAGATATTTCACAGCTAAACTTCACTGATGAAAATGTCCATGTCGCAGGAACAGTACCAAATTGAAAGATCCGCACGAGGAAATCTACGCATCTTGCACATTGGAAGGCCACAGCGAATTCACCAGAAAACTATGTTTAAAAGAAAATCTATGGCACACAACAACGGATGGCGATTGTCAAAGTTTTATGAGGTTAGGAAAATTATTTGTGTTGTTAGGATTTAGAATGACATAAATACAGAGTTGTGAAAAGTACTGAACTTTTTTCAAAGTAAACGTAAACATAAAGTATTTTTTTTTACTTTTACACTGCGTAAAACGTGAGTAAAATACTTTTTTCCTGAGAAAACATAAAAGCGGGTATTTTTTCTCATCAAAAACGTAAAAGCGGGTATTTTTTCTCGCAGAAAACGTAAAAGTGAGTATTTTCTCTAGCTGAAAACGTAACAGTCAGTATTTTTTAAATTTTTACTCAAATCAAATGTGTGTGTGTGTTTTTTCTCCAGATACGTATTTTGGGGGAAATATAATCTCATGTTTGTCACTCTATATGTCCAGTTAAAACACGTTTTCGGTACTCGCGTACTTTCAAAAGGTGGACGAGTAAGTGAGTACCGGTATTTTTGTCGGGAGGAAAGGTAAACGTATTTACGCAGTACTCGAGTATCCGTACTTATCGAGTAAACGTAAATACGTTTTAACAACAATGCATAAATACACGGTGTTCCAAGTGCCGACAAGTGCCATGTGACACTTTCAGTGACGTTTGGCCGGCGACTGCCTTGAGTGAATTGTCGCTGCATCAGGATGATTTCACTGAAGAGTGCACTACCAGAAACGATCAGGTGCCAATCCCAAGCCCTGTAAAGTGTAAAGCAAAGTGTCAAATGTAAAGTCAAATGCAAAGTAAACTGACAATTGTCATTCAACATTCAGTAAAAAAATATTTTCTTTTTTGTTTTGATTGACACTTTACTTTGCATTTGACTTTACATTTGACACTTTACTTTACACTTTACAGGGCTTGGGACTGCCCCCAGCTGTACAGGAGTGCCATGCAAGATGCCATTCGCATTAACTATCTTTTCGGTAAGTTCATTTGCATTGCCCTGGGGCCAGTCCCGTAAGTTGACAAGTGAAAAGTCAAAAGTCATGAGTTAAGTAAAATGACAAAAGATAAGTTTAGAGTAAAGTAAAATGACAAGTGAGAAGTTAAAAGTCAAGAGTCAAGTCAAGAGACAAGTAAATTGACAAGTGACCAGTTAAAAGTGAAGTGTCAAGTCAAATGACAAGTTACACGTGAAAAGTTAAGTCACTTTCATTACACTTGACTTAAATCAAGTTAAATGACACGTGACAGGTAAAAATCTGTGAAAGTGACTTAACTTTTCACTTGTAACTTGTCATTTGACTCTTGACTTTTAACTTGTCACTTAATTTCACTCTTGACTTTTAACTTGTCACTTTTCATTTTACTTTACTGTTTACTCATATTTTGTCATTTTACTTGCATCTTGACTTTCCACTCTTAACCTGTCAAACTTGCGGGACTGGACCCTGGATTTCAGTCCGTTGACAAATGACTAGACAAATTCCAACCGATCTCTACTCCGCTGGTATCTTTATATTAATTAGTTCCAGATTCCAGCTACGGTAAGGTTCTTTAAAACATCATCTGCAATTTGTCACATTTGTCACATTGTGCAATTTGTCACAGTTTGGAAATGGCCGCTGGGCTAACACACTAGAATACCTAATAGTATCAACCAAATAATGCAAGCATTTTACCACCCACCCTCAGGCTTAGTCCTGTATGGCCCAACAGAACAGCGCCCCCTCCACTGGACTTCGTTGTTGGAGCGAATAGACACAGCTGGCAGGTTGCCAATAGCCAACGACATTGGCCTTAGCTCGATGCGCAACATGTTTTCAGATGCACAATCCACGGATGATATTGATCAACGTTGGCAGCGGGAACGAATCACTGCAATGATTAGGAGCATGGAGGCCATAATTAAAAAGATAGTCAAATGTGAGTGAAGTTTTGCGTCGGAATTTTTCGTTCCGGTTTGTGCAGCACCTTTTTACGCAATCGTCTGCGGAAAATGTGTCAACGTAAAGTTAATTTTACGTCGGTCCATTTTTCATCAAAACGTTTCATTCAAATTAGAAAATAATATCCCGCACATGATAAATTTTTGCGAGAAATTGAATTTTTAACACGAATTTCGAATAAAAAACTCGAAAAAAAGAAAAAAAATCGGTGACTTTGTATTTTACGTTTCACCTATATTTTTCGCCGAAGTGTAAATATCACCCTAACACCCAGACGAGAATCACGTGAAAAGCATCGGCGGCACTGACGCCGCAGTCAATGGTGTCGTTTGCGCGTCGGTCGTAATTTTCGCCTGCTGTGTGGCTGCAGTCGGCACGGTCATCTTGGTGCTGGTGGTGAACACCGTCGACAGGAAGGTGCACAGGGGCAACAATTCCATCATGCTGCGCGAACCTGTGGGTATTCGTTCACATGCAATATTTTGACAATTTTGAGACCGTATTGACAACTTAATGACAATCTGGAAGCAATTCTGCGCCGTGTCAACTGGCTTCAAATGTGATGTTTTATGTGATAAGAATTTATGACTGGGAAGAAAACATGTCAAGACGGATTTTGTAAAATAATTGATGAGAAAATCAATTTTATTGTCAGTTGACAAGTGACCGGTCCATTAAGTTCGTCGAGTGACATGCAAAATGTAAAAAGCTTAGTAAAACACGTTACCCGAATTTGACACATTTTGTCTGACATTTTACACTTGACATGACACTTTCAGTGGTGCGAAACCAGTTCCACATCTGAATTCACCTGAGAACCCAACACGTGAATTGTCCAAGCACTCCCCCACCCAGTACGAGTACGGCAACGTGCCAGCCGTGGTGACGACAGCTCCATCAGAGCGCAACACCTGCGACTGCAGCACAGTAGCAGCTACCAAACGGTCGTCCTGCGTCGAACAGGGCAGCGACAAGGACGCCGAAGGTGCGCACGATAAACGCGCCGCGTCGGAGCCGTGCATCCACGCCGCCGCCAATCGCGAAGTCCCGAGCGATCTGCACCAGCAGAAGACCGCCGACAGGCTCTACCTGCCCAAGCAGAGGGCACGCAGTCCGGGTGAGTCGAGTGAAAGGGTGGGAAACAGAAAAAAAACCCAATTTTTTTCTTGGGTTTTTCCGGTCGCCATAACAAAGCACGGCAAACTAGAACACTAGCGAAAATTGGGAAACTTGAGTTTACCCGGCAACACATTTGAGTTCACCAGAATGAAGAGTCGGTCAACTACTGTTGATGATGATCAAACGATTCATTCTGGTAAACTCAAGTGTTCAAAACGGATTGGAGTGTTCCAAATTTCGATGGTACACCAGTGTGCGCAGCCATTATGTTTGTATCCGATGCACATTTTCTTCACGTGTCTACATTCATCAAAATACGGTAACGTTCCCTGTAAAAATAGCCTCCAATCAGACCACTAAAACAGCGCCGACACAATTTCAACCGTCAACACAATCAACCGTCAACACAATTTACACTCAGGAGCCGCCAAGCAAACGGCCGGCTGCAAGAAAAACACACTGAGCCACAAAGTTGAGGAACGATTGTGGCACGCGGTCGCGCCGTCCGACCGCCGCGGCTCAATGTTCGCCGCGGCAGTAGTTTGAGGTTTTTGATTAATCGACAGAGTTGCTGTTGGTGATCGTTTGACGGAATGTACTTTGTATACTTCTAGTTTACAAAATTGAGGTTGGAGTTTTTGTTGGAGAATTCAATTGACAAATGACAACCACTATACCTACCGTATTACCTCGAATTATCCCCCCCCTTGAATTAACCCCCCCCTCGAAATACCCCCCCTAAAATTCGGCTGAGGAAATAATAAACCCCCCCTCGAAATACCCCCCTCAAATTGAGTGTAAAGAGAACGTACATGACAAATACCGCAGTTTGTCATCTGTACACTGCATAACACACGTTACAAGTGATGATCAAGTGACGTTAGGGAAGGGCTTATGTGTATATACAGTTATATATGCCTATAAACACATATACATCTACATAATCGTACGATTTTTCTACGTCTGCGTATGGGGAATTTCCGAAAATTTCTGGCGAAATAATAGACCCCCCCCTCGAATAACCCCCCCCCCCTCGAATTATCCCCCCCTCAAATTTTGCTGGCGAAATAATAAACCCCCTGGGGGTATTTCGAGGTAATACGGTATATTAATTCGAGACACACATTTATTTACACAAACCACAACTAATATAATAATTACGTAAATATGTATTATACGAAATTACGACACAATAAAATAAAACAAAGCATAAACTAAGCAGCTATCGTGTTCAACTAGAATTTTAAAACTTTGGATTAAAACTGTATTTACAACCTAAGTATAGATCATCTCATTGGCATCACTGGTTACATGGTGATAACGGAAATTATGCACACAGCAAGCATTTTTGGATACATAAAAGTTTACAGGAACCACAAGCAATCACCAAAAGCTTAAAACAACCATCTACAACATGCAAAGAGGAATGTAACTGCAGCTAACAGTGAATTTCGTTCAGCGTACTAAATTGGATACAAAATAGCCACGAACAAATTCTATGGTTATACAATGACAATTGGGGCGTCCAATTCTAAAAGTCGACAAGTCCAAAATATGAAAATTTCGAGTTAGGCCCGGAAACTTCATCTGGGGCTACTTAGGCACATTATTTATTATTTTCCATAAATTTTTTTGACCTCAGATGCCTATATATGATAGTGTCAAATTTGACACTTTTTGGGAAAAATGCAAGTCGACAAGTCCACAGAAGTCGACAAGTCCACTTAGTTTTGGGCTAGAAGTCGACAAGTCCACTTAGTTTTGGGCTAAAAGTCGACAAGTCCACTGTGGAAACCGATTTCTAAAAGTCGACAAGTCCATAAATTTCGCATTAGGCAGCATCGGGTTCTCCGGGAAAAATTTTTTTCAGCGCGCAAGATGTCAACAAGTCCATTTCCCTCCCCAAAACAGTTTTGCTCTAACATTGGACACGCACAACGGGCCTGGAATTGGCTCTGAAACTTAAAATGCGATTTACTCAAAATAGCATTTTGTGGACTTGTCGACTTTTAGAATTAGACGCTTCAATTGTTTTGTCAGCAAACGATAAGCAACAAAACTTTGCAAAAAACAGGGTTAGTCCCGGAAAATAAGATTTTATTAAAATGATAGAAAACCTTGAAAATTGTAAAAAATATTTGCCGTTATTATTGTTCCATTTACAGTTGCAGTAATAATTTCCGCACGTTTCAATGACATATCTTACTAAAATGGAACATTTGCTCTCATTATAGCTTTTAGCATTTTATTTACCTACATTAATCTTCCGGAATTTACCAACCCTGGCCAAGAGGTTATCAGAATTCAGAACGAAAAAACACATCGTACCCGAAAAGAACGAATCTGCAAAACCTACAAAAAAACCTCCAGGTAAACAGGTAGAAAAAAGTCCTCGCACAAGACAACATGAAGTAGAAAGTTTCCAAAACACGACTAGAGTAAGTATGGAAGTATAGCGTGCCTCCCCTCGGGGTACAATTTGCCAAAGTGCCTTCTATACCAGTTGTGCGTGATGAGCGCTGCGATAATCTGGTTCACGCAGACGAACAGAGTCACGCAGCCCCACGTGGGTGCCTGAATGCCCAGGATTAAGTGGAGCGACAGGTAGATGCCGACCTGCGCGCGATTGAGACGTGGATTGAGGTTTGTTCGATTTAAATATCATTATCATTTACCGGGGTAGTTCCATAGCCCTGTAAAGTGTCCAGTAAAGTGTCAAATTCAAAGTAAATTGTCAATTGTCACGCAACGTGACAAAAGTAAAGTGAAGTTGACACTTTGCATGAATATATTGACAGTTTACTCTGCATTTGACACCTTCGTTTACACTTTACTTTACATTTTACACTTTGCATGATAATTGACACTTTACTTTACACTTTACAGGGGTTGGGACTGCCACCTGCAGTGGGAGTGTGGTGCCGCCTCCGAAAGCGTTACACACATATTTACATGTCTATCTAGCTATCTTAGGGACGAAAAACGCGTTGTTTTTCAACGACGCCCGTTGATTTTTTGTTGGACGTTTTTTTCAAAACATTGAAAAAATCAGCCATTCGTGATATACATACCGTATTTGCCTGAATAGACCCCCCTAGAATAATCTCCCCCTCGAATAATCCCCCCTGTAAGACGAGTGAGGAAATAATAATTCCCCCCTCGAATATCCCCTCCTTTAAAGATTTAATTAATATGTTATACCTAATTTTAACAAAAAGGCACGTTATTGTGTTTATCACGCATATTTCGTGAAATGGTTGATGGAAACATGCTTGAAAATTTTGACGAAATAATAGTCCCCCCTTGAATAGTCCCCCCCCCTCAAAAATGTCTGACGAAACCCCAGGGGGATTATTCAAGCAAATACGGCACCCGGGACAGTTTTGATTGCTGATTCATCAAACAGCGATTGTTTGCTGATCGTCAAAATGATCACTGCTGAAAGCCAATAGTCCCGCAATCTTTTGATAAGTACCTTTAAATTCCCATTTCCCATAAATACATACGAATCCGACAAAATTTCCAAATAATTATTGCTGATCGTAGAATCCGACAAAATTTCCAAATAATTATTGCTGATCGTAGAATCCGACAAAATTTTCACCAAAGCATTATTTTTACTAATTTTTTACTAATTTTACTAAATCTGATAAACCGCTAAAAACTTCCCTAATTCCCTCACTGCTCCGAACCCCCCGCCCCCCCCCAAAAAAAAACCCCAACAAAAACAAACCCCAACCACCCACACGAACCTCACACAAAAAGTGCGGGCACGAAACCACATCAAAGTACCCGCCCACAACAATCCCGTGCGCGTACGTGTACACGGCGCCGCTGGGGCGGCGGCGCAGCGCGGCCAACTGGCGCAGGCAGCGCGACTGCACCCAGCTCAGGTACGTGAACAGCACCGAGCCCACCAGGTGGGCCCACAGGCGCTCGGTGACAAACCAGGACAGCTTCCCTGCAGTGTGGGATTTGTCGGATTTGGAGGTTAGGTGTGGTGAAGGTTTTTTTAGCCTATTTTATTGGGAAACAAATAGTGGAAGGATCGCCACAGGTGATATTGGAGGGATTAATAACCGCTTGAATAACTCTCCTCTGACACGGGACAGGGAATGACTACACATCACTAATTTTCAACAAAAATTTTGAAAGCTCATAAATCAGCTGTGCGCACATTTGAGCTTACTGAAACGATGTGTCTGTCCACTGCCATTTCTGTTTATTTCGGAACAGTGCCACAGCGAATTTTATCCTTTCGTTGCACATTTCCATGGAAGAAGTAATTGTTCGCACGTATCATCTCAAATTCTAAATTAAGTGATCTTAAAAAATGACCTCCAAATGGGTTTATCGAAATATATACGGTACACTACTTTCATCACAACGCACCGTCAAACATCATCTTTTTATCCGCCTTGCCCAGCAGCACATTCGCATCAGCCAGGGCGCACAGAGCCAGCGTAAAGTAGTGCCAGTGGCCCAGGGCGTAGTGCGCCAGCGTCATGTCCGAGTAGGGCGAGAACACTTGCACGCAGGTGGACTCGTAGCAGCGGCGCACGCAGTGCAGCAGTACTAAGGTGACCGCCAATAGAGCCGCCGGCCCGTCAACTGAATGGGAGAAATGAGTTTACGAATCGCGAATTAAAAATGAAATTTGACACGGGGTCTATTGAGGGTGGCGATTTATCGTCTCAACGCCCAGGACCATCTATACACAGGCTAAATTTTGGGCCCATGAAAACCCCCGATACCCCAAAAATGAGCCGGCCATCTACCTACGTAAAGCGATTTTGCCTTGATTTTCACCCAAAATCATCAATTTCTGTACATTTTTCATTTATTTCAACGTTTTATAGCTAGGTATATACGTATTTCTCCTACATACGTCCTTAGTTTTGGCGATTTTTCACCCTTTTCGTCCTCCACACGTGGAAAAAACGATATATTGAACCCCAAACCCACAAAAAAATCTTCAGCTCAACCTTCAAAAAATCTGAAACCGCCTGGGGGGCACCTTTTAAGACCCCCCAAATCACCCCAAAACCGACCACCAGCCCACTGGCTATGTTTTGTATCAAGCAGCGGGTCGACGCCCTGCCGCAGACGTTTGTGCTGCTCGTCAGCGCACATAGACGGCCACAGGTACAGGCCACAGGCGAACCACAGCGCTACCGTGGCAGAGACGATGCCGGTCAGGTAGAAGTGCGAGAAGTAGCTGCGGGATGGGGGTTCAGTGGTAGGATGTACGCACTGGTGGAATGTAGTAAAATGGCATGCAATGTGTCAAGGGTCATGAAAAATTCCCTGGAAAATGCCATGTAAAGTATAAAAAAGTCATGTATTAAAAATGCCCTGGAGAATATCAAACGAACGGTAAAAAAATTTTTTTTGCAATTTTACATGACTTTGACACTTTGCATGACATTTTACGTGGTCCGGAAGTGGCACCCAGTCTCCAGTAATGTAAATACCCCTCAGACCCCAAACCCACCTCTTAGGCACTCTGCACATGCCAATCAAAGCCTCCAATCCCTTGGCCAGGCACCTATCATCATAAGCGATCAATTTTCTCATCCTAGCACCCAGGCCCACTTCGGGCAGTGCCAGCACCAAAAGACCGGCTAACAGCACCAACAGCGTGCTGAATATGGTGATCGACTGCAGCCACGACAGGCCGGTGAGTAGGGGAATGTAGAGCGACATTGTTGGAATGTATTTAATTGGGGCCCGGTTTTAGTGTGTGATTGATTGTGTTGAATGTGGGATTGTTTTTAGTGCTGCGAGTGGTGGGAATGTGGCGTTTTAGACTAAAACTATAATCAAAACATTTTGAAAATTCTAAAAAAGTTATTGAAATATTGTGTGCGTGTTTTTGAAGTTCTATAAGGCCTATAAGTTCTATAAGCGTAAGGCCGCGTTTACACGGATTTTATGTGACGACTCAACATCACTAAAAAGTTCTATAAATTGAGTAAAAAGTTACTAAATTCATGAGAAAAAGTGGTCAATTGTACATTCAATGTAGGCGAATATACATGTCAAATTGCAGAATCGTGTTTCTAGTTTAGACTTATAGACGTTTGAAAAAATTTTGCCATTGTCGGACAGTCTCCCGACAGCCAGCGACAACAGCAAAATCGTTTCAAACGTATACAAATCTAAGCTACAAGCACGATTCTGCAATTTGACATGCGTATTCACCTAGGTAGAATATACAGTTAACCATTTTTTCCCATGAATATGGCACCTTTTTACTCAACTTATTGAACTTTTTAGTGATGTTGAGTCGTCACAAAAAATCCGTGTAAACGCGGCCTAAACGTAAATACGCTTCCCAAATCGCAATTAAACTTTCGCAGCAATTCTACACAGAAGCACTGATGACGCATAGTTAATAAAACAGCACAGGGAGCGAATTGTATTCAAACCGCAAGACGTTTGCGTAAAAGGCGTGGCCGGCGGCAGCCTCACGTAAGACGAACTTTAACCACCTATTTACAAGCAAAGTTCAGCGCGGTTATGTACTCACATGTGCGCAAACAACCTGCCAACTTCGGACAGACACAAACAAAATTCCGAGGCGAGGTAAGCAAGTGTAAGCGAGTGTTTATTTAGATTGGGCACGCTTGAACGCGGGCTGGGAAACGGCCAGTGTTAGAGTGCACATTTACGCAAGCGCACTGGATCCAGACCAAAGCAAACACGAGGGTGATACGGCATTGGAGGAAAATTTACGGCACAAATCAGTAATTAATCGGGCTGATTAGACACGCAAACCATGAAAAATCGGTGTTCCAAAGGGCCTGTACTATTCCGCATGTAAACCCATCCCGCATGTTGAGCCGGAATACATTTAATTATACCCGGCATGCTGAAAATATGCAAAAAAACACATGAATTAAAAGGTGAAAATCTATCTAAGTAGTATGAAAATTAGCGATTTTGGGTGAAAATTAGGGTAAAAGTGTTCAAAAGCGCTCCAGATAGCTAGGCAATTCGCGGGGGGGGGGGTGTTCAGGGGAAAGTTGCCAAAAAATTTGCTCCAGGGATAGATACATAGCTGGGCGGTTTGGGGTGGGGTCACCCGCCCCCTTTCTTACCCCTGTCTTAGGCGCTCCACACGGTGGTTGACGCTACTTTTTAGAAGTCGATTGAGTCAACTCAGAGTCAACTGTTTTTTTTTAGTTGACCCTGGAACCTATTTAGTTGAAAACGTGTGCACTTTTTTTGTGTCAACTGTAAAATTTGGACAGTTGACAATTTTGAGAAAATGACAAGTCAACTAAAATGACACGCGTGCGCTAAAAAGTGTACGTTTTTCATACAGTTGACATTTCTTGATGATCACCTTTGTCAATTGGGTGATTTTATTAGGCAAAAATCAACTTCAGTTGACATTTTTGCTGCACACAAATAACTGATTTTTATAGTGAAAATGTCAACTAGTGAAAAATGTGTATGTAGTGCATGTAACTGTACGTTTTTAGTTGACATTTTCATTTTACAGAAATTCAATTGACACAAGTAGTCACTCTTCATTGTCAACTGCCCAAAAATGTATGAAAAAGTATGTTTTTTTGCTAGTTGACACAGCACTCACCGACTTTTTAAAAGTACCTTTATTCATTCATTTTTAATTGAAAATGTATGGAATTTGAGACTCTGATAGAGAAGAATTTACTCCATCTTTCATAGAAGAACTTTTTGCATGAAAAATTATAATTAAGTTTTGAAAAACATTTTTGTCCAAATTTTTTGCTTGAGTTGACATCAGGTTTTTGTACTGATCGTACGCGCACGCTCACTTGACAACCATCAATTTTTAACTAGGTCAACTTAAAAAAAATTTTATCACAAAACTTACTAAAATGGTAATTTGATGCTAGAGTAGTGAGGGAAAAGGTGAAAAAGTGGATAATAACTGGTGATTGCAGACTGTCATGGATAAAATGGCCAAATTGCTCAATTGACATAACATTGTGATTGTATTTGTCATATTCATGAATTCATGCTCAACTCAGCAATTTTTCACTCATTTTCAAAAATCATTTTTGAAAGTTAAATATGTTTCCATTTGTAACAATTAAAAAATATATGTTTTAATATTTTTCCTCTATCAAACGACATGTATTACACAATCTAAATTGCAGTAAAAACATATTTTTGAAATATTTTAACATAGAATTTTCCAAAAATTGTATATTTTGTTTCCTGTATGCATTTCTTTTTGTTCAGAGATCACTATGTTCAAATTTTTTATCTTTCTGCTGGTACTGTTAGCAATATGATATACATTTGTTGTGTTCAATGAAAAATAAATTTTGGTTTGATGCAAAATAATTTTTTCCTATATCATGAAGGCATCATTTAAACATTTTGTTTATTCAAAAAATTGCCCTATATTAATACTACATGAATCACCAAAACAATATTCACACAATTACACATGTCACAAATTAAAATTATTTCAATGTGTAACTAGAAAATAAATTTTAAAATTATCATACTTTACTTTCACATGAACAATTGAGTGTCACAATAGCAAATGAATTTTGCTTAATAACATAGGAACATTTAAATCACACAAATAGCATCAAAGAAGGCTGGGTCAACTCATTTCTGAAAATGTATTTTTTGCAGTTGACAATATCATTTGACAATCAGACCTAACTACCAAAAAAATAACAAAAACAGGTTAACACATACGCAGTTGCGTAGGCTGTATGGCCCAAGTCAACTCCCCCCGAAATAACAATGTCCCGAGTCATCAAATTAGTTGATTCACTATACATAAAAAAAGTAATTAGTTGATTCAGGGCACATGGGGTTGATTCAGGGCACATCACTCCACATGCGATATTTCCGCTCACACGCATGGCGTAATAGGGCGCGCAGAAAAAGAAACATCAAAGGGGTCAAAAGATCAAACCCAATGCGGGTCACAAAAGTGAAACTTAAATGAATGGCTAATAGAGGAATGGATTGGACACACCTGAGGGCTGTTCTGGCGGCAGACCAAAGCAAATTATGGCCCAAATTAAACCAAATTATAAATTTCAATGCCAGGTCCAATTCTGGGTCTCGTTCCTGGTCCAAAAAGTTTTTAATTTATTACTTATTTTTTCAATGTCTGACCCGAAACGCGATCTGGAATTGGACCGGGATTCAAAATTTATAGATTATGTATTTATTTGTAACACTACTTTACTGAATAAGTGTTCCAAATAAATACCCAGAATTGTAAATTTCAATTCTGTGTCCAATTCCGGGTCAAATTCCAGTTCCAAAATGTTTATAATTTTTTATTCATTTTTTGAATTTCAATTCATTTTTCTTTTAATACTGGCCCAATTTTTTTATGCAAACACTTGTTTACTATCATATGATATGCACACGCGGAATAAATATGCCATTTGTCATGATGTAATGGCAGTTTTACTTAAACAATGGGGTTGATGCCAATAAACAATGGGGCTACCGTTGGGTTATTTTGGGACACAATGCGGGTGCGCGAGTCAATTCCACTTCTGGGTTGATTCGGGCACACTGGGGGTTGATTTGCTACACATGGCTCTACGGGGGTCAACATAGATGTAGGTTGATTCGGGACACATAGAAAGAGTTGATTCGGGCGGAGTTGATTCAGGCGCCCGTGCCGTTGCGTAAATGTCTACTAAGAAATAGGTTGCGTCAACTAAATGGAGTTGACTCTGAGTTGACGCTGGAATCTATGTCAACTAGCGTGTGCAGCGCCTTACCCCCGGGTTGTGATGTGTCTATAATGGGTCAACATGCGAGATGGGTATACATGCGTAATAGGCTTGCCCGTTGCAAATCAGTCAGCAACTTATCCGCCAAAACCGACCACAAAATCACCCTCAAAGGAGGCCAATTGAATGAATCATCCATATAATGCCCTTCCATAATCGCTTATGAATGAGCGGCGCGCGGAAACACACATCCGATCAATTTCCTTTTATTAAAATAAGACACGCAAAGTGCAGCCATAAAAACATGCGATGTGTGAGAGAAACACAATGTAAAGTAATCGATGAAACATGTGTTCTAAACTAGTGCGATCTAGATTTTGTTGGAAGTGTTGGAATTTACATTCTTTTCTGGCAGCCGCTGTGGGCATTCTTCGCGCAATTTTTTAAGATTTTTTTTCCATGACTACAGACCAATTTTGTAATCAGATAACGATCCGAATATTTTGGTAACAATTTTGTTTACTACACAGGTAAAAACTGCGAGAAATTCGTGCGATAAAACGCGCTTTGAAGTCCCGCAAACGTATTTATAAAGAGATTCACGCCACTCGAAAATGACAGGCGCCGTGCCAGTGAAAAGAAAACGTCGCATTGTGAAAAGGCCACTTCAATGGGTCGAGATAAAAATGCACAAAGACGCGGTGCAGGGATCAATCCAGAAACGAAAGCGCAAAACAGGGAAGGCTGCCCGGAATCAATAAAATGCGAGGGGCTGACACAAGCGGAGCGGCACACGCGCCACGCAAAGGCGCTGCGCATATTAGTACACGGCCGGAATTTGGAAACTCATTAATCTGGTTTGAACACATTTGAGTTGACAGGAACCAGGAGCCCGTCAACTGCTGTTGACACAGATCGAAAATTATTCACTCACGTAAACTCAAAACCGTGTTCAAACAAATGAGTTACCCAAATTTCAACAGTTCGCGGCTACAAAGCTACAACGGCATACATTCATCCCGTAACTGACCCTTGCGCAGCGGCGGCGTGATATATTTATGAATCAGCCTAGCGTTTTCTTGAAGACTGGAACATTTAGAAGCTGCTTTACAGATTTTTTTGTCGCTTTTCTATGGATTTTTGTAAATAGGTGGTCAGTGATAAACCGTCACCATTTGTTAATAAACAAAATAAAATAGAAACTAAATAATATACAGCAGAATGGAAGAAATTTCGCTGCAAATTCATTTGATTAAAAGTACAATTTTAATATAGGCGTCAATATGTAAATAAGTTTATTAATAACAATAATGCAAATAAATATAATTCACCACGCACATAAAATCAAGTCTTCTAGAGCAAAAAAGACAGTAGGTATTCAGGAAAATGTACGACACCGGTTTTTGAGATCCGGGTATGTATAAAGTCGAATTGTGGTCACAATGTAGGGGCAAACGGAATTCATTGAGTTGCAATAGGTGTTTTTAAAATAAAAACATCCTCAATTGATCAAAATTGTCAACATTCACATGGTCGATGTTAGCGATGGGATTTGAAATACATCATTTGATGCATATCAAACTGACGAAACGTATTCATTTTTCTATTATATAAAAGCGCATATACGCATTTTCACATCGTGTTTGTGTAGAGTAATTGTTTGTGATTAACCAAAAAGTATACCCTAAATACTCGAAAAAGACCCCAGGGGATTTATTTTTTCGTCAGATGTTTTTGCGGGGGGGGGACTTATTCAAGGGGGGAGTTATTTTTCCCTCACATCGCCAACAGGGGGAGGTATTCGAGGGGGGTCTCATTCGAGGATTTGTGGTAAATTATCTGAGGGTGGTTAGGGATTATCCTGAAGATTGAATGTATGCATCGAATGTGTGCAATGAAATTGAAGCCTATAATTCTTAAAAGTCGATAACTCCAAAATGTCGATTTCAAGAAAATGGTACCTATTAAATCTTCCATTTCCAATTCCCTGCCACTGATGGGCCACCACCATGTCCAATGGACGCTCCCGCAGACTATTGTAAAGTCCAAATTTTAATTACAAAGTGTAAAATTTTCTGCCTCTGCTCTCAAAATGTATGGGAGCAGTAGCCTTTCCACAAAATGCATTTGGACAGGAACAAAAAGCATCCAGAAAGTAGTCCAGTTCACAAGTATACTTGACTTCTTAGCGGGACCAAATTTTGCTCCAACAAATTTGCCTATGGACAATTTATGGACATAACACATTTCTTACTTATCTTTTCCAGAGACTTTTTGTTGGATACAGCATGGAGTTATCAACTTATTGTCTTTAACATCTTTTCAGAATTGTTCCATAAGTGTTGAAATGTGGCACCTAAAAGTGGGTGGGGCAAGTGACATTGAATCCCACACAGTTAATAGCCCTCAAACAACTAAAAATTGCGAGTCGAAAAGCCAAAAATTCGGCACACACAAACTTCACAGACACTGCAACACTAATTTCACAATCATAGATAAATAAATACAAATTGAAATAAATATCTATGTGTGTTCGGTTATCAGTATACGCAAAACCGAACATGCAAAATCATAGCGTTATTTATATTGGTTCTCTTTAGAGAACTGATTAACCATTTGTAGTTGAACAGACCTATTATTTAGTTATGATTTAGCATACCGTAAATCCTCAAATAGGTCCCCAGCAGATTTGCTTTTTTTCGACAGAAGTTTCAGTAATTTATTGCATGAGAAATTTATTGTATGAATAGGGTTAGACATATCACCACGTATGAATTCCAGAATTCAAGCAATCAAGTCACAAATTTTACTGCAGTTACTAGAATGTTATGTTAGGTGTCTTATTTTAGGGGGGGGGGTTGTTCGAGGAAAACGGTAGATCGTTTTGCAGAGTTACAAGCATATTTACTGACCAAAGGGCACCCGCACAGCCACGGCCACAATCACCAATATCGGGTCAAAAAATTAGTATTATAACGATGCGCGTAAAAAAAACAGCGAATTAATTTCACCATGGAGAAGACATTTTCGTTTATCGGGCATTATTTGAGCGCGTCGACGAACCGCAAAGGCGATAAAAGCGAACGATCGATTCAGCTGAATAGATCTTCCGTGGCTCGCGCAACGTCCCAGCCACAATTCGACAAAGCCGCCAGGGCAACATCCTGGAAAAAACACTTTTGAAACAGGTTTATGAACCGTTCATTGGCGCCCCGCACTTTAGTTGACAGAAGTAAGTCAACTGGTCTGTGTCAACTCAGATTTCGGCTTCACGTCTCGCAGGGCGATCTCCAAACATGTAGCAATTTTGAAGTTTTTACACTCAACATAAATGAAAAAAGATTTTGAGCTGTGCTGTCGGAAATGGGGAACTTTTAAAATGTTGAAAATTAAATATTACGGCAAGTGCATTGGAAAATCGCTATGCGACACCTGAAGCCGTAATCTGAGTTGACACAGACCAGTCGACACACATGTGTCAACTAGTGTGTGGGCCGTCATTGAGTAGGGATCATGCGAACTTGTACGTGGAAAATGTCGTATCGTCGACCACAAAACATTTCGTGAAAAAAGTTCATCATAATTTCCTTCGGCATCACAGTACCTGCTGGCAAAGATCCATGAATTTCACTATCTCATAAGTACGCAAACACACGAACTACCCCTTGCCAGTAACAGCCAAACAAAATCTCAAAACACTCAAAAAAAACTTCGACAGTCAAACAGCCTAACCCCCCACCAAATCGGCCTGTGTCGGTGCTCATTTTTACCCGGTGCTCATCCTGCGCTACCAGGGGCCAGATTTAATTCTCCCTAGAGATTTGTAGGGTAGGGCGTACCCGCGCTTTTGTACGCTCGTGCATGCATTTCTTTCTTGTCGCTGCCCTCATGGTTTCGGTTGCAGACAGTGAACACTAAAAAAGTGACCACCTGACTACACAAAAGCGCGACTTATGCGAGTAACCCGCCCGACAAAATAAAAAAAACGAATTGGCCGACGGCCAAGAAATGACGAAATCATGATTTCCGTGTCAAAATCGAAGTGATATACGTCATATTGCAATATCGGCGACCTTAAGGGATGGTTTCGTATATTTTACAAACCGCCTTGCTCTCGGTGCATGTGCGTCGATGCGGCTGAACTTTAAAAAATCTATCGGGCGTACGCCCTACCCTACAAATCTGTAGGGAGAATTTAATCTGGCCCCAGGTGTTCATGTTTACTCAGTACCAGGGGTCTCCCGGATTTGACCCTCCGGGATGAAAATAGCACAAAATAGGTATATAGGTAAGTACATATAGCACTGAAAATCGCTGAAAACTGTTGGACACATGGAATAGTGACTTTGGAAGTGAAGATCTGTAAGGCGATTTGGGGGGGGGGGGTCAGGGGACCCTTGCGCTGTGCTCATGGTGCCACGCTCACGATGATCAAAGGGCGATTGCCGTAAATGAGCAGATGAGCACCGGCCCTTAGTCCACCAAACAACCCCCCCACCTTGGTGACGCCCATCTCAAACAGCTGCTGCAGTTTTCCGGCCATCTCGGGGCACTTATTGCCGGGCGCCTGGGCAAAGTGCTGCGCCCAAAATCTGGCAGTGCGGCGGAAAATCTCCGGCTGCGCCAGCGCCTGCTTGGCTACGACTGCATCTTGGGGGTCGTCGGGCTGCGGGCACTGCAGTAGGGCTTGGATTGATAGAAGGACGGTGCGCAGGGTCATGGAAGCCGCCCTGGGGGTTTGGGAGGGGGTAGGGTTGGGGAGGGTTTTTTAGAAAAGTTCGATTTTTAGAAAGATGGCGTCATCGAATCGAAAAAAATTTTGCTGACGAGGCTTTTTTTGGTATTTTCGGTGGCCTCGTTAACGAGGTTGCATAGAACAAATGACTGTCAACATGTGACGACAATAATTTTTTGTCTTATTGTGTATGTACGTCTAGGGTTGGAAAAAAACGTTTTTTTTTAACTCGATGTTTTTTAAAAGCTCCCAGATATGACCTAGTGTCAACATATATAGGTATATCAGACACTGGCAATACTCTGTGATGTTAAATATGACCATATAATGGCTGTGGAGCCATGGGATAGCATTATAAGTGGTGATTTGTGTCAAAAATATCCATTTTTCGTCGACATATCGTTCGTATATCGCCTTATAGTCGAATGTTCGTGACTTCAGGTAAAGTTTGGCACGGAATGGTGATCAAACAAGGTTATAAAAGGAGGTTGTTACTTTGGGAGTGAAGTTACACACTGTGGAGGTACATGGAAGCACATTACCTCAATATTATATATTACAGCAACATATGTCGGCTTATTCACCCATGGTAGCACATAGAAATGGATGTTTTGATACTAAAAATGCAACAAAACCAATGAAAACAACCACCTATGTCAATTTGTGTGTGAAATTGCGCGCTTGCGCGCAAAAATTTTGCAAAATACCTAGTGCTTAGTACTAAAAATTTCGGCCGATGTTTTTAAAAAAAAACATTTCAGACGTCATGTTTTTTTAATAAAAAAAACGTTTTTTTTTTTTAAAAAACGTTTTAAAAAAACATCGGCCAACCCTATGTACGTCATACATATGTGAAAATTTATGTTTGTCCTAGGCAAAAAAAGTGATCGAGATTTAGATGTGTGACACAACAAATATTACATTTTCGTGACAAAAAAAAGTTGAAAGCCCAAAAAAAAATTTTGGCGTCACACGGCAGCGTAAACGCAGCTTTAGCCGTTTCTGTGGAGGTGCGGGTGGGAAGATTGGCGTTATCTCATACGTAGCCTAGCGCGGTACCATATTCACATGACATAAACTACAATTCTCTGTACTCAAGTATACACCGCCGCCCGTGCTTGGATAAGAGTCAGTCTACGAGTCGATAGCCACTCCAGGAACAAAAGCTGGACACCGAAAAAAAAATGAAAATTGTGAAAATGGTCCTAAGGTACTCCAATGGGTCCAGTAAGTTATGCAATACATGTAAAATTTTCATTCGTATATATCGCATATACTTGAAAGTGAATATTTCCAAAATGGGGCATTTCTGACATAATTTGCTATTTGGTGCCCAACTATCAATACATAATAGCTATATTTTATACCATTGGAAAGCTGAAATTGTGAACTTTCATTATCCACTGCTGACCAGTAGGTTCAATGTCATAAGTTTATACATAAGGTTTCAAAGTGTACTGCATGAACTAATCTGGGTCAATCAAATCACATGTGAGGCCAAAACTAAGGAGACGTAACGGCTATATTCTATACCGTTGCGAAGCTGAGAATCTCCTCTTTCAGAATCCACAGCCTCCCCAGAGGCTCGCGTTAGCATTTTTATACCTAAGATTTCAAAACGTGCTGCACACACTACTCTTGGGTGATTGCATCGCATGTGAGGCTGGAACTAAGGAGACGTAACAGCTATATTTTATACCGTTGCGAAGCTGAGAACCTCCTCTTTCAGAATCCACAGCCTCCCCATAGGCTCGCGTTAGCTTTTTTATACCTAAGATTTCAAAACGTGCTGCGCACACTACTCTTGGGTGATCGCATCGCATGTGAGGCTGGAACTAAGGAGATGTAATGGCTATATTTGATACCGTTGCGAAGCTGAGAACCTCCTCTTTCAGAATCCACAGCCTTCCCGGAGGCTCGCGTTAGCTTTTTTATACCTAAGATTTCAAAACGTGATGTGCGCCCTAATCTAGGGTTGATTGTATCGCATGTGGGGCCGGAACCAGGAAAAACTCAATGCTGTGGTCTATACCATTGGAAAGCTTAGAAAATTCTCTTTCAGAAACTGCCACTCTCCAGAAGGTTCACCGTCACGATTTTATACATAAGATTTGAAAACGTGGAATGCGCCCCAATCAAGGGTTGATTGTATTGCATGTGAGGCCGGAACCAGGAAAAACTAAATGCTGTGATTCATACCATTGGAAAGCTGAGATAATTCTCTTTCAGATAGTACCACTCTCCAGAAGGTTCACCGTCACGATTTTATACCTAAGATTTCAAAACATGCGGTTTGCAGACATCCAAAGTTGATCGTATCGCATGTTAGGCCGGAACTAAGGAGACGTAACGGCTATATTTGATACTGTTGCGAAGCTGAGAACATCCTCTATCAGAATCCACAGCCTCCCCAGAGGCTCGCGTTAGGATTTTTATACCTAAGATTTCAAAACGTGCTGTGCGCCCTAATCTAGGTTTGATTGTATTGCATGTGGAGCCGGAACCAGGAAAAACTGAATGCTGTGGTCTATACCATTGGAAAGCTTAGAAAATTCTCTTTCAGAATCTACCACTCTCCAGAAGGTTCACCGTCACGATTTTATACATAAGATTTGAAAACATGGAATGCGCCCCAATCTATGGTCGATCGTATCGCATGTGAGGCCGGAGCCAGGAAAAACTAAATGCTGTGATCCACACCATTGGAAAGCTTAGAAAATTCTCTTTCAGAAACTGCCACTTTCCAGAAGGTTCACAGTCACGATTTTATACCTAAGATTTCAAAACATGCGGTTTGCATAAATCCAGTGTCAATCGTATCGCATGTGAGGCTGGAACTAAGGAGACATAATGGCTATATTTGATACCGTTGCGAAGCTGAGAACATCCTCTTTCAGAATCCACAGCCTCCCCAGAGGCTCGCGTTAGGATTTTTATACCTAAGATTTCAAAACATGCAGTTTGCAGAAATGCAGGGTTGATCGTATCGCATGTGAGGCCGGAACTAAGGAGACGTAACGGCTATATTTGATACTGTTGCGAAGCTGAGAACATCCTCTATCAGAATCCACAGCCTCCCCAAAGGCTCGCGTTAGGATTTTTATACCTAAGATTTCAAAACGTGCTGTGCGCCCTAATCTAGGTTTGATTGTATCACATGTGGGGCCGGAACCAGGAAAAACTAAATGCTGTGGTCTATACCATTGGAAAGCTTAGAAAATTCTCTTTCAGTATCTACCACTCTCCAGAAGGTTCACCGTCACGATTTTATACATAAGATTTCAAAACATGCGGTTTGCAGACATCCAAAGTTGATCGTATCGCAAGTGAGGTCGGAACTAAGGAGACGTAACGGCTATATTTGATACTGTTGCGAAGCTGAGAACATCCTCTATCAGAATCCACAGCCTCCCCAGAGGCTCGCGTTAGGAGTTTTATACCTAAGATTTCAAAACGTGCTGTGCACCCTAATCTAGGTTTGATTGTATCGCATGTGGGGCTGGAACCAGGAAAAACTGAATGCTGTGGTCTATACCATTGGAAAGCTTAGAAAATTCTCTTTCAGAATCTACCACTCTCCAGAAGGTTCACCGTCACGATTTTATACATAAGATTTGAAAACATGGAATGCGCCCCAATCTATGGTCGATCGTATCGCATGTGAGGCCGGAGCCAGGAAAAACTAAATGTTGTGATTCACACCATTGGAAAGCTTAGAAAATTCTCTTTCAGAAACTGCCACTTTCCAGAAGGTTCACAGTCACGATTTTATACCTAAGATTTCAAAACATGCGGTTTGCAGAAATCCAGGGTCGATCGTATCACATGTGAGGCCGGAACTAAGGAGACGTAACGGCTATATTTGATACCGTTGCGAAGCTGAGAACATCCTCTTTCAGAATCCACAGCCTCCCCAGATGCTCGCGTTAGGATTTTTATACCTAAGATTTCAAAACATGCAGTTTGCAGAAATGCAGGGTCGATCGTATCGCATGTGAGGCCGGAACTAAGGAGACGTAACGGCTATATTTGATACCGTTGCGAAGCTGAGAACATCCTCTATCAGAATCCACAGCCTCCCCAAAGGCTCGCGTTAGGATTTTTATACCTAAGATTTCAAAACGTGCTGTGCGCCCTAATCTAGGTTTGATTGTATCACATGTGGGGCCGGAACCAGGAAAAACTAAATGCTGTGGTCTATACCATTGGAAAGCTTAGAAAATTCTCTTTCAGTATCTACCACTCTCCAGAAGGTTCACCGTCACGATTTTATACATAAGATTTGAAAACATGGAATGCGCCCCAATCTAGGGTCGATCGTATCGCATGTGAGGCCGGAACCAGGAAAAACTAAATGCTGTGATTTACACCATTGGAAAGCTTAGAAAATTCTCTTTCAGAAACTGCCACTTTCCAGAAGGTTCACCGTAACGATTTTATACATAAGATTTGAAAATGTGCTGTTTGCAGAAATCCTGGGTCAATCGTATCGCATGTGAGGCCGGAACTAAGGAGACGTAATGGCTATATTTGATACCGTTGCGAAGCTGAGAACATCCTCTTTCAGAATTCACAGCCTCCCCAGAGGCTCGCGTTAGGATTTTTATACCTAAGATTTCAAAACGTGCTTTTTGCAGAAATCGAGGGTTGATTGTATCACATGTGAGGCCAAAACTAAGGAGACGTAACGGCTATATTTGATACCGTTGCGAAGCTGAGAACCTCCTCTTTCAGAATCCACAGCCTCCCCAGAGGCTAGCGTTAGCATTTTTATACCTAAGATTTCAAAACGTGATGTGCGCTCTAATCTAGGGTTGATTGTATTGCATGTGGGGCCGGAACCAGGAAAAACTAAATGCTGTGGTCTATACCATTGGAAAGCTTAGAAAATTCTCTTTCAGAAACTGCCACTCTCCAGAAGGTTCACTGTCACGATTTTATACATAAGATTTGAAAACGTGGAATGCGCCCCAATCAAGGGTTGATTGTATTGCATGTGAGGCTTGAACCAGGAAAAACTAAATGCTGTGATTCATACCATTGGAAAGCTGAGATAATTCTCTTTCAGATAGTACCACTCTCCAGAAGGTTCACCGTCACGATTTTATACCTAAGATTTCAAAACATGCGGTTTGCAGAAATCCAGGGTCGATCATATCACATGTGACGCCGGAACTAAGGAGACGTAACGGCTATATTTGATACCGTTGTGAAGCTGAGAACCTCCTCTTTCAGAATCCACAGCCTCTCCAGAGGCTTGCGTTAGCATTTTTATACCTAAGATTTCAAAACGTGATGTGCGCTCTAATCTAGGGTTGATTGTATCACATGTGAGGCTGGAACCAGGAAAAACTAAATGCTGTGATTCATACCATTGGAAAGCTGAGATAATTCTCTTTCAGATAGTACCACTCTCCAGAAGGTTCACCGTCACGATTTTATACCTAAGATTTCAAAACATGCGGTTTGCAGAAATCCAGGGTCAATCATATCACATGTGACGCCGGAACTAAAGAGACGTAACGGCTATATTTGATACCGTTGTGAAGCTGAGAACATCCTCTTTCAGAATCAACAGCCTCCCCAGAAGCTCGCGTTAGCATTTTTATACCTAAGATTTCAAAACGTGCTGTGCACCCTAATCTAGGTTTGATTGTATCGCATGTGGGGCCGGAACCAGAAAAAACCAAATGCTGTGGTCTATACCATTGGAAAGCTTAGAAAATTCTCTTTCAGAATCTACCATTCTCCAGAAGGTTCACCGTCACGATTTTATACATAAGATTTGAAAACATGGAATGCGCCCCAATCTATGGTCAATTGTATCACATGTGAGGCCGGAACCAGGAAAAACTAAATGCTGTGATTCACACCATTGGAAAGCTTAGAAAATTCTCTTTCAGAAACTGCCACTTTCCAGAAGGTTCACCGTCACGATTTTATACCTAAGATTTCAAAACATGCTGTTTGCAGAAATCCAGGGTTGATTGTATCGCATGTGAGGCCGGAACTAAGGAGACGTAACGGCTATATTTGATACTGTTGTGAAGCTGAGAAACTTCCCCTTTCAGAATCCACAGCCTCCCCAGAGGCTCGCGTTAGCAAAAAATACCTAAGATTTCAAAACGTGCTGTGCTCCCTAATCAAGGGTCAGTCGGCTATAGTGCATGCAGCACGTTTTGAAATCTTAGGTATAAAATCGTGACAGTGAACCTTCTTGAGAGTGGTAGATTCTGAAAGAGAATTTTCTCAGCTTTCCAATGGTATAGACCACAGCATTTAGTTTTTCCTGGTTTTGACCTCACATTTGATGCTATCAACGCTCGATTAGGCCACACAGCACGTTTTGAAATCTTAGGTATAACAATGTTAATGCAAGCCTCTGGGGAGGCTGTGGATTCTGAAAGAGGATGTTCTCAGCTTCGCAATGGTATAAAATATAGCCGTTACGTCTCCTTAGTTCCGGCCTCACATGAGATGCAATCACCCAAGAGTAGTGCATGCAGCACGTTTTGAAATCTTAGGTATAAAATCGTGACAGTGAACCTTCTTGAGAGTGGTAGATTCTGAAAGAGAATTTTCTCAGCTTTCCAATGGTATAGACCACAGCATTTAGTTTTTCCTGGTTCCGACCTCACATTTGATGCTATCGACCCTCAATTAGACCACACAGCATGTTTTGAAATCTTAGGTATAAAAATGCTAATGCGA
>OZ038451.1:22904192-23181840 GCA_964036195.1 Sphaerolaimus hirsutus | reverse complement strand
ATGATTACTACTAGTGCTGTTCCTAAAGCCATCAGGGGACTGTTTCAATTTGTATTGAACATTCTGTGGGTGATTTTCATTACATTGTTAGTAATGGGGCTCATTTATTTGTGTGTGCGTTACGAGGGTTTTCGTAGCGCAGTGAAGATTGCATGTAAGTGGCCTGTGAAAATGGTAGGAATGGGAATGGCTTGGGTGCGACGTCAGTATGCAATGCATGTGACGAATTCTGGTGTAGGTAGCGGTCAACAGAAGCCAGATGCTCTTGGTGACAGACCGCAAGTGGACAGGCCAAATACGCTTGACCTGCCTGTTCGGTATGTGAGCGGAAGTGGCTATTCTGGAAATAGGGTTCGCATACCTAGGGTGCGTCTGGGGCCGCAATTGCTGCGTACCTTAAAGCAAACTAGAGAGGAAAATGATTTCGATGAACAGATTCAGTCTGAGGTGGTGGCGTCGATGCGCGTGCGTGCCCCGCGACAAGTTCCTTTTCTAGTATTATTGGCGCTTGTGATGATTATCACACCTGCTAATTGTGTGCCTACTTGGAGAGGCGTATTGCATGAGACATTTTCTTGTGTCGGTGTGGTTGATTGGTGTGAGTGTGTTATGGCTGTGTGTGTTGTATTTAGTGTGTGCATGTGGAACATGTTGAATAAACCCATGACGGTGAGGCCTGTGGGTTTGACTGGCTGTGAGCCAATGAGTGAGTACTCAAGTACAATGTTACCAAGGTGTGTGTTGATGTCTCAGGTCGAGAAATGGCCGCTCGATAAGTTTGGGGTCGGGGTGTTTGAAACGGAACCTGACTTTTCTCTGCGGGCCAGGGTGCTGAGCTGTGTGCCATCCCTGTCTGGATTTCTACAGTTTTCTGACAAAGCAAGATTTGTTTTGGAAAGGAATGTGGCTGTGTGGATGGGCTTTGAGGGGAACACGTGGGAAAGGAAACTAGGGCAAATTCAAGATTTGTTGAAAAGTAAGAAAAAGAGGTGTGTGCGTAGTGGTGGCGCAAAAGCGCCTAGGTTTAAGAATAAGGCGATTCTTGAGCGAAAGCACCACATAAATGAGTTGCACGGTCGTATGCACATGATTTTTGCAACGACCACTGTGCATCAGTTAAATTCTCTGCCTATGACTGGCCATTTGGCTGCTGCGGGCACAGGGGTGGTTTTGAGTGCCCATGGAATGATTAGGGACATAGAAGTGCACTGTATAATAGATACAGGGGCGTCCATGTCATGCCTAAATAAAAGGTTGCTCGACAAGTTGAAGATTCCTTATAAAAGTACACAAATTACCATTACAGTAGCAGATGGCGCTGACATGGTGCCGATTGGCACGTGCGATGTGCAATTGGTTATAGACGGCACTTTGTTCAATGTGCATGCCTTGGTGCTGGAAGGAATTACCAGTGATGTGTACATCGGCTTCAAAACTTTGAAACAGTGGGGAGATTTTCAAGTCACTTTCTATCGAGGAAATGACAATAAAAACTTGGACATGGGAGAGATAAAGTTCATTACAGGAAAGAAAATACGTTTTAATGTGCCTAGGGGCCGGGGCGTGAATCACGTTATGGTCATGCACACTAAGGAGCGTGTGAAATTAAAGCCACTTAGTGTCACATCTGTGTCTATTTATGCACCTGATGTGACTCAGGAATTTCTGACTATGGTTTTGAAGGACAGAAAACTGGAACGAAATTATGTGTGTGCTCCGATAGATAAAATGATGAGAGTTCATCGTATAAAAATCTATCCCACGCTGGTTGATTTAAAGCGACATTTTGATGAGGAGCGTAAGAGTTTTGTCTTATTGGGCTCGGTTCCAGTGTTCAATCCAAATAGGAGTGACATCACGGTGCCCATTGATAGGCCCGTGGTGAAGATCACTCAGCTGGGGGGAATCATGCACAGGGCACTGGGAATGGTGCCGGAAAAGCAAATTTTAATTTCGGCGCCAGCAAAGCCCAGTAGTTTAGGGGACCAAGAGACGCCAGTGTATATTACTGGTCACACGACTAAAAGGGGTACACAAGTCCCTGTGTTGCTCACGCCGCAATATGGAAGTGAATTTAAGAAATTAGTGATGACTGGTGATGAATGCCAGCAACGTTTGGGCGAGTGGTTGGATTGTTTGCAGTCAATACATCCAGAAGCCAAGCTGTCTTCGATGATATTGAATGAAGTGAGTATGGCTCAAGTGTTCCCAGAGTCTATAGCGGCGATGTCAGATGACGCCGGAAAAGCAAGATTGACAGAGTTGAAAAAGGCAGCAGAGGTGGCTAGAAGAGATTCACCTAATGCAGTGGCTACGGTAACGGTGCAAGAAAATTATGAAGATGATAATAGGTTAAACCTACCGAACCTGGCTAAACCTATGGTGCCGCAGCTTAGTTTGGAAGAGAGACATGAAATAATTAAGCGAGACGCAAATTTTAAAGATACTGTTTTGAATGAACAACAAAAACAGGAGTTCATGGAAATGCTATTACGTTATCATGATGTTTTCGTGTTAGAATTGGCAAACAGGAGTTCCTGTAGTGCCCTGGTGGCCGACATTCGGCTGAAAGATGAAAACCATCCCGGTTTTCAATCACGCCCGTATCCCATTAGTTTTTTTGAAGAAAAAATTCTCGATCATTGGCTAGTAAGGCAGATATCTCTGGGATTAGCAGAGTTTGGAGTAAGCCGTTTTTCGAGTCCTGTGTTTCTAGTTCGAAAACCTACCGCAGAGCCGGAAAAGATACCGTCAATAAAAAACTGGCGTACAGTGTTTGATTTGAGGAAAATCAATTCGCTCTGTCGTTTAGAGCAAGGAAATGTAACACCCCTCAAACAGTTATTAGAAAAACTTTTATTGGGCGTGGTGTGGTCCACTTTTGATGGATTGTCCGCCTATGACATGATAAAATTGTCTGAAAATAGTAAAGATTTGTTCGCAATTTCAACTGCGCGTGGTGTTTTAAAATTTAATTCTTTACCCCAGGGGTCCTCATCGAGCACATCAATATTTTCTCTCGCCATGACCGTGATCTTTTGGAACAGTCGAAAAACTCTAACGTACGTAGATGACGTGTGCACTGTGTCTGACAAAGTGGAGGACCATGTGCATGACGTAGAGGACGCGTTGAAGCGTTTTGCTCACTACAGATTCCGCATTTCACTCAAAAAAACAGTTTTTGCTGCTAGACGAGTGAAAATGCTGGGACAGTACATAAGTAGAGAGGGTAGGGAAATGGACAAGGAAAAAGTGGAGGCAATTTGTAAATTGCCCCCACCAAAGGACAAGACTGGGGTGCGCAGTTTCCTTGGAATGGCAAACTGGCACCGGAGTTGGATTAAGGATTTTGCACTTCATACGAGACACCTAAATAAGTTGTTAACAGGAAAGGATAATCAACCTTTTGTGTGGAATGAGAATGCACAGGAGGAATGGCAATGGTTGAAGGACCAGCTGGTGATGGCGCCAATTTTGGCAGCACCAGACTATGATAAAGGTTTTGAATTGAGAACTGATGGGTCTAAAAGGGGAATTTCTGGTATTTTGTCGCAAAAATCTGACAAAAATAGACACAACGTAATTGGGTACTATTCAAGGGTGCTGTCCAAACAGGAGCAACGTATGGCCAGTTATGATTTTGAAATGCTCGCCATTGTGTCTTCCTTAATTCACTGGCGTAGCATTATTTACTGTTATAAGGTTGAGGTGCATACTGACTGTGCGGCTGCATGTTATTTGTTGAGGGACAAGCACGCACAGAACCCTAGGGTAGCTAGGTGGTCTTTGGCAATTAGCTCTTTTCCGGGGGTCACAATAAAATACACTCCTGGTAAAACCAACCCAGCAGATGTATTGTCCAGGGAATTTTCAGCTGACGATGTGTCCCGCCAACCTGAAATGGTGCCCGACCCGTCTGAGGCGATTTTGAATGATGACCGCATGGAAATCTGTGGGGAAGATTGCGGTGACTCATGTGAATTGCAGCAAACCGTTAAGGATCATGTGCAAAAGCATCTTTTGCAAGTGATGCAAACAAGAAGTAGGGCGAAAGTTGTAGATGAAGGTGCGACTGCACTTCCTGCAGCAAACATTCATGGTAATGGGCAGAATACTGCGACAGCAGCTGCTGCGATAAGAGGAGCGACACCAAAAGTTGTGGTGACAAATGACCAGGGAGTTAGTCATTCTCTGGTTATCCCCAATGATCCAAATATGGATCAGACGCCAGATCAAATCGCTAGAAGCCAAATTCCAAGTGCGTCTGATTATGACAAGGAGAACTTTTCTGATTTTTTGGAGGAAGATGGAATAGTACAAAAGTTCCGTGATGGACAGGTTTCAGACGAGTTCTGTGCCGCCATGAAGGAATTTTTGGTGCATGGGAATTTGCCAGTAAACTCTACCTTGGCAAGGAGGGTGGTCTTGGCGGCACAGCAATATGTTATGGAGGAGGATCTTTTGTATTATTTTGACAAAAGAAAACCTGGTTTAGAGCCAGCACTGCTGCTGTATGTGCCTAGAGACATGCGTCGTGCAGTGATGGCGCTGCATCATGCATCTGGCTGGGGAGCACACCAGGGTGCATCGAGAACTTACCAGCGACTATTGCATTGTTTTTATTGGCACAATGCCTATAATGATGTAGTTGAATATATTAGGAAATGTGCAAAATGTTTTGCACACAAGGGACAGACTGGTCAGGTGGTTTCGCCACACGGCCAATTACCACAAGCTGACAAGCCTTTTGATGTTTTATATTTTGATATTTCTAATGTCATGCATTACAGTGCCACATGTCAATACAAGGCAGTGGTGACAGCCATTTGTCCCTTTTCTAGTTATCCCTTTGCTGCGCCTCTGTCGGACATGCGCACAATTACCATTGCACAGGCATTAATGACTCATGTTTTTTCATTTACTGGGTTTCCCAGAGTCTGCATCAGTGATCACGGTGCCAATTTGATGGCACTGCGGGAATGCTTCAAGTTTTTGCGTGTGGGTCACAGAAATGTGCTGCTTGCAAACCCACAGTCAAATAAAGTTGAAAATTGGCACCGATTCAAGACTTCATTAGGTATAATGATTACACAGTATGCTAGGAGTCATGAAAATTGGGATGAAACCTTGCCCATGCTCATGCTGGCTCTTAGAACCAGTCATTCAGCAAGCATTGGCATGAGTGCTTTTGAGGTAGTTTTTGGACATCGGCCAAATCTGTTTTTCTTGCCTGATGCTTTGAGTAGGCCCAGTTTGGCCTTGAGAACCAGTGAGTCAGCTATTGGTTTTGTTAGAGAGTCAATTTATCAGGCATGGAAAACAGCGATTAAGAATAAACTAGAATATGAGCAGACCACAGCTAAACAGGTAGAGTTGGAAAAAAATAAGTTGCAAGTAGGTGATGCTGTTTATGTGAGACAAGTATTTGTGCCAAAGGTTGGCCAGACTAGTAAGTTTTTGCCAAAACTTTTGGGACCATTGGTGGTTCGCAAAGTTTTGAATAGTGCTGCCTATGTAGGTGCAATAGGCGAGCCGGATCGCCCTGCGCAACTTATTCCTTTTAGGCGCATTTGTAAGGTTGTTGGAGATGCTGAAGCTAAGAAAATGAAGAAAAGTGAAGTTTTGAATTGTATGAGAAGTAAAGTGATAATTTCTAAATTTCCAGCCCTTCACCGCGCTAGCAGTAACACAGGCGGTGCCGATCCAGGTCACTCAAGATGGAGCCCTGGTGGGAATGGTGGAATGCCATCGCTGGCCTGCCTTGTCAGACAGAATGATAGAGATGCATCATTGTGTCCACAAGTACGAGATGCCCTACTTGAAGAGGGTGTGGCTACGTGTGAGAGGTGGAGTGATGCACTTCGCAGTGGGAGTGCGCCCGTTCCTGACAGAGTGGCACGATCGCAGCACCCACTGGCCGGTGGCCAGCAGCGAGGTTTTCGAACCGTCCAATTTGCTGTTCAGAATGCCCACGGTGAACTTGGACCCGAGGCATACGCAATTTGGGCAAGTGATGAATGTGGGTGCACCGGCTCCCGGCACCAGTGCTGGCCGGCAGGAGTTGCTAATGCATCCATGGCCATCTGAGGGTCTGGCCTGTGATGAAATAGATAGGGAGGTGCCGCCAATCAGGGCGCAGCCTCTGGGCACAGGCACACCAGTGGTCGGTAATTGTTACTTTCTGTTCTAAATGCTAATACTTAAAGTTCCAATTTTAAATTGACGCAGTAGCCTAAATGTTGAAACGTTGCAGGTGATGAAGCCGTCGCGTCCCATGGATGCTGAGCGCAGGTATGCTAGGGCCTTTTCGTGTCACCGTTGTGGCCGCCGAGGTCATAAACAACATGAATGTCGATATGATAGATACTGTCCTAAGTGTCGAGTGAACACACATAAGGCAGGAAATTGCATTTTCGGCGCTCCTGATGACAGAGAGTCACAGTATGCGCGCAGTAGAAATTCCATTCAGCAACTTGCACAGGAAATTAAGACTGATGTTATGACTGCTGTGATATCTCAATTAGCACCATCTAATCAGTCATCTTCTCAGAATTTTAGAGGCAATGTGCAAGCGCGAGGCCGAAAACGTAGAGGCAATGTATAAATTCATGATCGACCAGGGGAATTGGAAGGTACAGGACGTGCGCGCCTTAACATCGAGGTGCCAAATCATCCCTGCTACGGAGCCACATACCACTGACTTCATGTGTGTTCGTTTGTAATCTTGTGATTATGTTCTAGTGTTTGTGGTGGTGTTGTAGAGTCGACACAGTTTTCCTTCTGGTTGCGGCTGGAGCTGAGAAGTTCTGTCCATTCCTTTTTCTTTTCGGTCAGACCCTTCCCAGTTCAGCGAAAATTATGGTCCTCCTTGTTTTATTTTATTTTTCCTTTCACTTATTTACTCCTACTTTAACCAAAACACAAAAACAAAACAAAAATAAAACACTTTACCAAATTTCCTTCTAAATTACTAAATTTTTCATCTTAATTAAAATAATTTAACAATTATTTTATTAATCATTCTCAAACAAATTTTCAAAACATACATTAACACGCTAAGTATTTTGGAAAGTGTGGTAAATTTATTTAAATACTTACATTTCACGTTTCATCATCATATGCTGTGTTTTGCATTTTGTCTGAGTTTTTTTTTGATTGTTTCTACATTTTTGATAATTTTTGAAATTTTGGGAACATCCTACGCTTATGTATCGTCTACCACACACCATCATTTTACCACATAAGTGTAGGGCACTAATCCACATTAAACCAATTGCTCCAACCAAAGGATGTCACTTCGACTACTCTACTACACCATCACAACGACTCACAACGACTGACAATTAATTATTCTTGTCTAATTGAACAATATATTCTCTAACGTCACAGTGAGGATACAGCTGTCTGCACAACCCTGAAGCCAGAAGTCCCACAACCTGCTGTGTTCAGCACTTCATTGTCAAGAATTCCGGTCAGAGGGCGATCTAAAATGTATATGCAGAATGACCAAGCTCCCAATTCACTGGCAATGGGCAACAGTGTGCTGGTCGCTGCTAGGCAGACATATTTGCCTATACCTATGACGGAATCTGTGCCACCACCATCTGCTATCTCTTCAAGGCACAGAGTGCTCCAGCAAAGGGCAAAGGCTAAGAGCAGTGTTTGGCAGGAAAAGTGACAATTGCAGCCGGGAAAAAAGGATTTGGCGGAGGTTGGAGTAGATTGAGTGGGGCAGTGCATAATTTTGCATATTGTACGTTTCAATTTGTCATTTTGCGCCTGTGGAAAGGCTTTTGTTGTATTAGGGGGTGATCCCACCCACACCTTATAAAAATATTTTATGCTAGAAAAATTTTACTTTTATCAAATTTCCCATTTTTAAATTGTATGGTTTTGCTCTGGCTAATAGTGCAAATTTTGTCTGAAATTTGCCATTGCGTCTGACCTTAAGCTGACTTTGGTGTACAGTTTTGTTTGATAGCTGTTGTGGTCTCAAAAACCAAGAAAAATCTTCAAAAAATATTGCATCTCAACAATTTTGCTCATGTGTTGAAACTGTTGTGTTCATGATACTCATTGTGACGTGTACATTTTGCTCATGACTATATTATCATTCCAAGTTGGTGGTATGTTTCTTTCAGTGGCTTATTTAGGCTATGTGTTAACCAAATTTTAGGTAGGTGTGAAAGTTTGTAGAGTAGGCCCTGGCACCAATATTCTGCTAAGTTTTGTTCTGTGTGGAACCAGAAGTTCTATTAGGGGGTGATCTATTGTATTGTTGGCGTTTTGCCATAAGATCTATTGTATTGTTGGCTTTTTGCCATGAACTAAAATAGCTATTGTACTTTGGCTTGTTGCCGTGGTTATTAGGAAGTGTGACGTAGGTTGGCTGGCCCATTTACAATCGGGCAAAAGGATTACAGTTTTGTTAGGAAAAAGATGTTTATGTCTGACATGTTGCGTGAGCTAAGCCCACGTGGGCGGGTGGCTGAGTATAAAAGAGAGCCCCGGTGAGGTATTCAGGGTTCAGAACCGTGATGCGAAGGATATCTAAAAGCTAGCTAAGCCAAGCTACAGCTGAAAACAGTAGCTGAAAGGTCTGTGTGACACTGCTTCGTGAACCTGAATACCGAGCCGGTGCTGTAGGATTCAGTGCCGTGTGATTCGAGTATTTCGTGAGTATTTTGTGAAATATTGAAGTATTTAACCATCAATAAACAGGTGCCAGGCAACGATCGGCTGCGTTGGCTATTTAGTAACTCAGCACATACGACATTGAACCCTAACTTCACAAACGTGCGCACAAATAAACATACACTAACATCGTATGACATCTGTGAAGCCACCGGGCTCCTTTGTCCTCCTCCTGAAGTTTGTCGTAGTCGAAGTCGTGGATTCGGTTGACTGCAAAGGTTTGAGTCACAGTTCACACAGAAAAATTGTGTTTTTATGTCAAATTTATTATATGTGGGAATAAAGCACTTTTTCATGTTACCTACCTAGGTATATCCCTATTCCAATATCAATAGTCAATATACCTACCTAATCATACTTTGCTGGATCACAATATAACAAAGCCATGCGTATATTTTACACATGTTTGTAAAACACACGCATATTTTACTGCATTTTAGTGCATCATCATATGCTGACACAATCATCAGACATCGTCGAATTTATTGTTTGTTTTTTTTGTCGGCGCCTAATCCAAATCCATGCATTGTCCCTTCGAATAAACACGCTCGTCAAGACTCACATTTCAATTGCGGAAGATAATCCCGGACATCCGTCGCCGACAAAGTTTTTGTCGCCGGCGGAATTTCACGTTTTAAAAACGTGAATCGATCGACTGACGTTGTTATTATACGCATCACTCACGCAAATAGGCAGGTAGCTTTTCTGACGAACTTTCATTCAAACAGGTGCCACTCCCAAAGATCGAGACCGCGTAAAATGCCCCGGAAGATGTCAAATGTCACGCGAAGTGCCAATAGTCGTGCAAAATCCCTGTCCGTCCGGTAAAATGTAAAACGTGTTTGCCATTTCACAGGGCATTTTACATGACAGTTGACACTTTGCACGAGACTTGACATTTTACTGGGCATTTTCCAGTATCTGGAAGCATCCCCAGATATTACCAAACTGCAGCCCGTGTTATGTGGGCGTGGCGTCGCCGGCCAACTCGGAATTTCGGACGTGAACGCAAAGCATGACCTTATTGCCGCACGGCCGCAGTTGACAATGTACAACAAAGCGCAGCGGCGGGGAAGTGGATTTTGATCGAGAAAGTAAGATACAGTGAGATAAATGTGTCCTGATAGATTTAAAGCTTCATAAGGATGAAACTTGGTCGAGATTTGCAGCTATTAGTGGTCTCGTTATAATCCATCAATCATTTCACCCCCGCAACTTTAAAGTGTTAAAATTTGGATGGAAATCGAACCGGAAACTTCAACGCAAACCCCATGCACTGCGAACTTCCCCGGCGAGCGCGGCGGACACAGGGTGCAATCAGTGCAGCGCCGGACGGCCGGCCGGCCGACTGTCGTTCGCGCGTCGCATGTGACCGCCGCCGAGCCGCGGTCGCGTCGCCGCCGCCGCGGCGCACAGTGTGTATAGCTACGCCGCGGTTGTCGCCGCGCCGCCAGTGTTGTTGTGATGCGCTGCTATAGCGCGCCGCGGCGGCGGCGGACGCGACCACGGCCGCCGATCAAGGCTGTCGCGACGCTGGACACATCGCTCGTGTTACCTGTGCCGCTGCGACCACGCAGAGTATCATGCGTTGGCATGTGACCAATTTGAGAACACACCCTGCCTGGCCCGGCCCGCATTGTTATTGACGAATTATGCGATTTTATATTGTCGACATTTTTATTGTGGAAGGGCACTTTTACTGTCATTTGCAGTCATTTTCTAGTTCTACGAGTTTCTTCTTTTGAGTTTTTTAATATTATTTATATTTAGGTAGGTTCCTACATTTTTTTTGTATCTAGGTATTCTATAGTACATTTCGTACTAAGCCTAAAATAACAAGAACAAGAACAACAAGCAGCCAAACTTTCTCTTAACTGTTTCAAACAACACAATAAATTCGGTTTAGGTTTGTAAGGAAGAAAGAAGTTTATTTGAAAAGGAAGCTGTCACTAAAATGCCAGGTTATCATTCACTTTCAACCTGGTAAACATTCACTTTCAGATTAGCCTCTGAAAAACTTCTTCTTGATGTGTTTCACACACTTTTTAAGATACAACGCACACATTTTTCACCATGACCCCAACCGAACAGAATTGTGTTGTTTTTCGGTCGCCCTATTATCTTATCGATAATCGACACTTGTCGATTATCGAACCCACCCCATCATTCGGTATTTATGTACTTTTGCTGCGGCGACATGTGTCGCGCGTCCGTTTTTCCTGCTGTTGTCGCCGCGCGGCGACACATTTGAACTTGTATTGATTATTTACTGATTACACCGGTCACAATGCGGCATGAAGGGACCGTCTACATGCGGCCAACCCCATTAACACTGTAATCAGAGTAAACATGCGAATGTACAAAACAACAGTGACCACTGTGCTCGTGCTGGCCGCTGGTGTAAATTTGACCTTTCTGCCCTCAAGCAAAATGGTGTATTTATATTGTGTATGAACATGTCTCGCGTGAGCTACATATACACTAACAGAACTATACTGCCAGTGTGAAACCACTCCACAACTGATACTTCCTTCAAAAAGTTCCAGGACACATGCTCAGAATCAACTGGGATTTTATGAATGCAACACACATGAATACAAGTCTGTGGTGGACAGTGAGCATTCGAAAAATAACCGGTGATTTATATTTTCGAAAATCACAATAAATATAAATAACCTGTGATTTATATATATTTATATTTTTTTCCAAGTTTGGGGTGATGTATTTATATATATTTTCCAAAAAATTAGTGATTTTTTTGAATGCTATTGACAGGCCACCCCCATTTGCAATTCAATCAACCCATCACCCTATCTGTACTTCCTGCACCCATCATTTGCAATGAATATGAATTGCATCACTTGTTACACAGCAAAAAATGGGTGTGGATACGCGGTGAAGCATCATGAAGTGTCTTCACATCAATGCTTCCTGATGCTTCACCAAGCATGCTAGCGCTTCTGCATATAGCACAAATATCTGCATGAAGACACTTCACGCTTTTTATGATGGCGCTAGCACGTA
Organism: Sphaerolaimus hirsutus; assembly: GCA_964036195.1. NCBI lineage: Eukaryota > Metazoa > Nematoda > Chromadorea > Monhysterida > Sphaerolaimidae > Sphaerolaimus > Sphaerolaimus hirsutus. Next base: position 23,170,122 of record OZ038451.1, on the reverse strand, counting down.
AATGTGTATGACAGTGAAATGTGTGGAAGTGCCAGCGCAGTGAAGTGTCTTCACAATTTCAAATGCACATGATGCGCGTGGTGAAGCTAGGTGAAGCATGTGGAAGACACTTCACCTGGAATTTCGTGATGCTGGTGGAAGCATGTGGAAGCATGTGAAAGCATGTGGAAGTGTGCCGCTTCACACACATCCAGCCCTGCTTCCACACACTTCACAAACCCATTTTTGCTGTGTTAGATGACAGACTGGGCATATGGCATGTATGTATTTACCTCAGTATGTGATAGACCTGCAATTTAAATTGATATAATTCCCAATTTCCTTGCAGTTTGTCATTTTTGTGCTTAGTTGCTGTGATTCATAGAAGATTTTACATTCCCAATTTTTACAAAATTAGGCAGTTAATATTGCCCATTTTCCCCATTTTAACACTACATCAGATTTTTTGCACTTAAAAATCAACCAAAACAAGTTAATTTACATCCCCATTTACAAGTGACACCAAGTTTGACAGATTCCTGTTGTGTACCTACTGTTGCATATCTGTACCATTTCATATCCTATTGAGATACCCATCTGTGCATAATCATACCCAATGCTGGATAGCTCATTAGGTGTAAAAAGCAACAAAAAATTTAATGCAAGTGAATTTAAAAGTAGGCACATGTTGCGTATTCACACCCATACACCCCCAAACAACTACATGCATGTGTGTGTACATATTTACATCAGAATAGCATTATAATTGTAATAACTTATTAATGCAGGAATTTGATGATTAGATTCACGTTCCAAGCCCATTTAAATGCACATTTATAGTTAGTACATACTTTGATGGTGAATTTATATCTGAATGATTATAAAATAATCAGAGTTGTTAGAATTACTGCACTTTTTTAAAAGTATATGTAAACATAAAGTATTTTTTTACTCACCACAAAGTATAGAAAATGTAAAATACTTTTTTTTACTTGCACATACGCGTAAATTTGGGTACTTTTTTGTGAGTGTAGAAATGACTACTTTTCTTCATAGAATGTGTAAAAGTGGGCACTTTTTCATACATGTACAGCACAACGTATGTTTTTCTTAAAGCAAATGACACATTATATAGTTTTCAAGGTCTCTTTTTTCTAGGAGATAAAAATATCATCATTCTCCTGACTCGTTTACCACATCCATTGTCTCCACAACCATTTTGATTTAGTTGCGAATTTTGAAATTTTTAAAGGCACTACCCCCACATATCTAAAATATTCAATGGAACCACTTCTGTAAATACATAGCAGTGTAGTTACTTTATAAATATGTCCCACATTGAATTTTCATAAATACATTTTCCATACGCGTACGCTTTGAAAGTGTACGCGTACAAGTGTGTACGGTATTTTTTTGAAAAGTATATGTAAATGTATTTACCGCGTACTCGTGTACGCGTATTTTTCGAGTAAACGTACGTACCTTTTAACAACTCTGAAAATAATATAGATTTTTATTTTAAAAGTTTAATAAAAATAATTCCACAGTAGTATCAAAATGATTCTTATTGAATTTTCCATTGAATGTTCCCTTTTCTACAATAATTGTCTACCGCATCAGTGTATTTGTACCCTACAAGATCCAAGTCTTCTGTCCACGAATTTCTGGATCGCACCGCCGCGCACCCACTTATTGTGTCAACCGCTGTGTTGTTACGCGGTTGCATCGGCCACAAGGTTACTGCCACCTCGGCCAGACCCGGGTTATGTTTCCCGATTTCGGTCCCAATTGTTTTCGCATATCGGAATACAACAGCGCAAACGGTGGATGGAGATTACAACAAAAAAACCGCGGTTGTCGGTAAAACCACAAAGGTCTATGTGGTCGGCGCCAATAGAAATCAAGATTTTTTATATATTTTCTCTCAAACACTTTAAGAGCATCGGGCCCATTGTGTTCGTTTGAGCGTGCGCATTGCGCTGCGGAATTTTTTCACTTTTGATTCGCAGTGCACCACTTGAAATTCGCGCCGCTTTGAAAAGGTGGGGGAAAAATATGACAGGTGTGAGCATTATTGCGCATGTGTGAGTGGAAACGGCAGCTTAGTTTGTGTTCAATGGTGCCCTCTTGAAGGGATCTAAATATGTAGGTGGATATATTTAATATGTACAGAATGCATAAAAACGTGTTATTTATCACAGGTGTTGCCCGATTTTGCGTGTAAATTCCTTGCGGCAACGCACGTAAAAGTCGGCACGCCTGCCCGTCCTCCTAAATTTATAATAATAAAACGTCAATTTAGGACGCATTTGCCTATTAATCGCATATCCCATGACATGTCGATAGTACAAACAAATTGCGCTCATACGTGAATCTAATGCCGAACATTTTTGTGACAGATTAAGGAATCATAAAATCGTCATTTGCTTTGTAAATATACGTATCTTCGGTGTACACAAAAATTTGGGGTGACATTTCGATCCCGGCGCTGATTCTCGGCTAAATATTTCCTTGTAGATAATAATTTTGTCGCGTATAAGGTTGTGAAGTACCATTCAATATTATTTGACAAATTTTCGCCGGGTGTGATTCCCTCCCGCATATTTATGGGCCAATTGAAATGCCGGCAGAGGTGAGAAAATAAATATGGATGGTGAGATAATTTCTGACGCAATTTTTCAGGCGGTCTAAATACATAAAAAAATGCGGCCGACCAATATTTTCCGGGGAAAATCAGCCAAACCGACATCAACATAGTCATAAGCCGGCGACAACATCTACCACATCAACGATGCGATGATTGGCGTGGGTAACAGCTCGCACGCGCCCAACGTGTACGACATGCTGCGGCACCAGCAGATCAGCGCGTCGAGCGGCGGCAAAACGCAGCTGCAGCAGCAGTTGACGTCCGGCCGCTCGCAGAACAACGGCGACTCGGCGCTGGGACTTTCCTGCGGCGAGATGGAAGACAATGCCGCGCTGCAAGTGCAGTCGCTGCAGTACAACACGCAGTCGGTTGGGTTAGCGGTTTACCTTTACCTACATTGTGTTTGGATTTGAGAAACAACTATGGCACTATGATGATGTGTGCTGTCGTATTTTATCTATTAGAAGCAACAATGAGTGAGCGAACAAATTTGACGGGATTGATAATCAATTACGGCGCTCGCGGCGGTTGAAATAAAATAAACATCAATTCAATCACTCAATGAAAAAGAATAATCGTAAACCGCACATGCAGATTTGCAACCCCGGCGAATGCGACCACGCGCCGCGGAAAGTTGTCTCAAATCAAGCAGCGGCACAAGCAGCAGCAACAACTGCAGCAGCAGCAACAGCAACTGCAGAATCTGCACGCTGCGCGACAGCACCGTCAAAACCACTCGCATCCTGGTGCCAGTCACAGACACTGTAAAATGCCCTGTAAAATGTCAAATGTCATGCAAAGTGTCAAAAGTTATGTAAAATGCCCGGTTGTTTGCCATTTTACCGGGCATTTTACATGACTTTTGACACTTTGCATGACATTTGACATTTTACAGGGCATATAACAGGGTCTGGGACTGCCCCTGGTGGACCGCTGCAGCGGCAACTATCCGACGGCAACGTGAACGGTTTGGGCGGCATATCATCGTTGATGCTCAGCGCCGGGCGCTTTTCCGTCCGCCGCGCGAGGAACCCAAACAAGCAACCTGAGCCGTCAAGCGCGGCGGCGGCCGGCAACTATCACACGATGCGGGCGAACGGCCGCGGCAACGGCATGGAACTCGGTCGCCGGTCGGCGTCGCAAACGACTAGGGGCCGGCCGGCCGGCAGAAGTGTCCTGGCCCCGATCGACCCGGCAGTGGTGCTGCCGAGGGTGGCGCATGTAAGTGCCTATACGTGTACTCTGCGGACCGCACGGTTTACACGCGCACTGATTTATGTCGCGCGTTGGAAGCGTGCCAGCATAGCTAACGCGTGGACAATCGTGAGGTGACGAAAAAGATTCGAAGATTGTTGTTAAAACGTAAACACGTTAGAAAGGCGACAAATTTTTTCGTTATTTTACAGCAGTTGCATGCACTAGTCACTGTTAGCTCACTGCCAACGTGAACCACGATTGCTAAGTGTCAAGTCAAATGAATAAACATTCAAACAAGTGAACAACCATCCAATAACATGCCAACCGACCCACCAAACAGCACTCGCGCGACAGCCGGCGGCCGTCCGCGTTCCAAAGCGCGGCAGAAGTCCAGCAATTTACCGGACGCGAGAAAAGCGCCTGGCTGGTCGGCGGCACGGACAGAGGATTTATAAGGGTGTTCGATCCAGAGCCGGGGTCGTGCCGCTCGCTCGTGGTGCCCTGCTACTTGGGTGTGTTTTTGCAGTGTTTTTTTTCCGAAATCTGTTCCCGAAATCCGAATAAGTCTGTTTTGAACACATTTGAGTTCACAATAACACTATTTTTGGATCTGCACGTAACAGTAGTTGACCGACTACTCGCTTCGGTAAACTCAAATGTGCTAAAAAAATCTACTAGCTTAAGATTTATCATCTGTCAACTAAAAAGTGTGCGTAGGGCTATTCAGGCACACTTCCGTCAATTCTCACCACAAAAAACAGGCACCACGGCGGCGGACGTGTGCGCCAAGTTGGGCATGCCGCGCGACGCGCTGCACATCGACTTGGCCGGCCACACAATCAGACGAATGTCCGGCAACGAAAGACCATTGGCTATAGTTGACCAGTATCTCGCCGCTATTGGGATGGACGATGCGAAAATGAGACAGTACAGCGGCGATTTGCTGTCGCTTTCAGCCGCTGTGAGGTTTCTGGCCGGCAGTCCAAACGCCTACAAGAAGGATATTGATCCGTGTAAGTGACGAGACTGGAGTTATTGCTGGTGCCACTCCCAGACCCTGTAAAATGTCATGTAAAATATAAAATGTCATGCAAAGTGTCAAACGTGATGTAAAATGCACTGCAAAATGTAAAATTTTGTTCATTTTTCCATGCTTGTGTGACTTCTTTCATGACATCTTGCATGCTTTAGGCACTTTGCATTTTGAATTTTACAGTGTCTGGGAGTGGTCCCCGATCAACATATCATATCAAACTATACCCCACTGAAAACTCTCAACACATTCTCAGTGACGATGTCATCTAGCTTCGAGCATGATTTGGACGGATGCCAATCAGTAATCTCCGGGCCCCTGTCACCCTCAATCACATCATCGACGACAGCGTGCGGCAGCGCCAATGAGACACTGCTTTCTGCTGTCTGCTCAGTGCGAAAAGGCAAACTGTTGCAACACTGGACGCGTAGAGGTTGCGCCCTGGCGCCCAATGCCAGAATTGCGATTTATGCGCTCGATCTTGGTGAGTATTTACTGAGCGGCACTCAGACGTTTTTTTGTCGATTTGGAGCCATTTCAGCATTTTGCCAAGTGATGTTTGACAATAGAAATTCTCAGAAACAGGCAACGAAGAAAATGACAAGAAAGGTAACGCGTGAAGTTGAAAATGACAATAAATTTAAAAAAATATTTTGAATAGTTAAAAGGAAATTTTTTTTATACTTACAACTACATAAATATTTAGTCACAATCTTTTATGTATAAGTTCCAGTATAACTTCCAACTTCCCACTTTCGACTTTAATTTTAGTTTTCCACAACCTTACTTGTCACTTTTCTTGTCAACTTATCACTTGACAGAGCCTGAAATCAGCATCAGACAGTCAACAAAAAAATCCAACCTTCAACCCCCCCCCCCAGAATGCGGCAGCAACAGATCCCTATCCACAGTGGGAGCGATTCCCTCCCTCCTAGAAACGGTGCCACTCAGCAGGGCTCGAGTCGAGGAAGCTCGAGTCAGGGGGCGGGGCCGGTGCATCAAAATATCCTACCCGAGTAACACGAGGAAACACCATACTTCTACTGTGTATCTGGCATTTGAGGATGATGCTGAGACCAGTTTGTGGCTGGGGAAGTGTCTTACTGTTGGTTGGGTGGATGGGTTTGGGGGTGATGTAGTTTGTTAAAAATTTATTTTCGAGTGTGGTTATTTATTAACGCGTGCAAATCTACCTATATTTCGGGAGTTAGAGATTTTTAAAGTCATCAGGAAAGCCATAACAACGATTGAGGTAAATACATACGAGTATATAGCTACATATATTTATTTTCCTTAAATCTTTATCGATGCACCATATGCGTGATAGGATCAAAAAATCCCTGACCATTCAAAACTATCGATTTTTGCACGCAAATCGATTTATGCACTGATTCGTCTTATGTAAATACAACCCCTGACAACAGAAAAAAATGTGCTTGTCAGGCATCGTCGACTCGGCCACCAACGACAGACTTGAGTAATCAGAATCTCGAATACGTGCCTGAATCAGTGTTCGCCATGAGCACTGAAAGACTGGTGACATCACTGAATTTACGCCACAACTGTATCAAAGAGAAACCCATGCAACTTGTTAGTTTTTATAAAAATACAACATAAATATTTCTCATGCATTAAATTTTTTTCCTTCAATTCTCAGCTGTTGTCGCCACCTTTGGGCTGGTTGAATGATTTGACACGCTTGCGTTCATTGAGATGCTTGAACTTGGCTGACAACAGACTTGGCCGCTTACCAAAATCATTACTAGAACTTCCAGCGTTGACTGATCTGAATTTGTCTACCAATGGTTTGGTTGAAGTTCCGGCTGAAGTGAACCGGTTGAAAAAGTGAGCTCCGCGCTGAAATTTAACACAACGCAGCAAAAAATGGGCCCGTGAAGTGTGGGGAAGCGGGTTGGAAGTGCGTGAAGCCCTGGGCTTCAACACGCTTCATGAGAACCTAGGTTAAGTGTCTTCCAAAGCATGTCGCTTCACGCATGCTTCACATGCTTGTGGAACTTGTGGAAGACACGTCGCGATGCTGGCGTTTCCACACACTTCATCAACGTTTATAATTTGTCAACAAAATCATGGTTAAGTGTGTGAAGTGTCTTCACGAAAATTTCCGTGAACTTCAGTGAAGTGCTGCTCAGCTTCGTGAAGCGTCTGCGTGTTCACAACACTTCGAAACACCCATTTTTGCTGCGTAAGCGCAGAATGCCAAACAAACGTCAGCACAAAAATCCCCCCCCCCCCAATTTGCAGTCTTCGAAAGTTGATTTTATGCAACAACCAGCTGACACAGCTGCCTCTCACTCTGGCCGACTGCAGTATACTAACCCATTTGGATACATCATTCAATCGTTTCAACTGCGTGCCTCAAGTTTTGTTGAAAATGGGCAAGGTGCAGCATTGGAGGCTGGCGGGCAATTTGATCGAGACTTTTATCAGCGAGGAGGTCATTAAGAGGGCTGGCCATGTAACAACGGTTTGTTATAGAAGTGGGTCCCCGGAGAAATTAGCACTTATTTATAACCAACATATACTTAGGGGACAGTTCGAGGGGGGGGGGGTTAATTCGAGGAAATACGGTAAATATTTATTACATACGTATATTACATCAAGCTGGAACTGTGGAGGGTGGAGTTATGCGACTCGTTTGTGACTCGTCCAAACATCGCCTGACAACCTTTCTGTGCCCTATTGACTATTCAACGATCCAGTCAAAGCGTAGTAGTCTATAACAAACTATCTAATCAGCGCTTCAAATCACGTGATCGAAAGTGTAAATATGTTCAATAGAGTTTTAATATTTAGCAAAACTCATCGCATTTATTCACAAAATGAAAAACTCCAATCACAGTTGGACCTACGGCGAAATCGAATTCGCTCGGACTACGTTCTACCAACCACAAACGCGTTCAGCTCGCTGGCGCACCTGGTGCTCAACCACAACATGTCGCCGCTGGCATATTTGGACTTGAGCCAATTGTGTATGCTTCAGAGTTTAGAGGTGGAAAGGACTGGTTTGCTCGGAGTGATGCTCCATGGCGCGCACTTGACGCTGGTCAATGCGAGATATAATCGTTGGTGTTAATTGGGTTGTGGCTGCAATGGGAAGCTGAATAAGTAAATAGTTTTCGTTCGATCTCGCAGGTTTGGAAGAGCTGCACTGCAAGAACCTACCGAAACGTCTAAAGATTCTGGATATCGCAAAGTAAGCAAACATAACTCAACACGTTTATTATGACAAATAAGTAGGGCAAATCCTTTTCAACCGCGCAGCAACCGGTTCACGTGTCTGCCCGACTGGCTGGCGCACCTGCCGCACTTGGACAAGCTCATAGTGCACAACAACAGGCTCGCAGAGCTGCCACATGAGTGAGTACCACACCAGAGACTTTTTCCTACTCCCAGACTCTGTAAAATGTCATGTGAAGTGTCTAAAGTCATGGAAAATGTCCTGTAAAAAGGCACAATTTTTCTGGTCGTTTGACATTTTACTTGACTTTTGACACTTTGCATGACATTTTACATTTTACATGGCATTTTACACAGTCTGACCCCAACACATCTTTCTTGTTTGTTCTCACATCACACTTGCACACTTGCACAGCGTTTTCTGCCGTCTGGGCGGCTTGCGTGTGCTGGATGCACATCACAACCGTATATCACGCCTTCCTTCGCGCTTCGAAAACTGCGGCGTGGAGGTGCTATTGCTGCACCACAACAAGTTGGACAGACTGCCGAATGAAATGCTCGCTTCCATGCACAGGTAAATGGAAAGCATTTTTCGTATAGCATTTAAATAGCAGTTAGCATAAAAAATCATCCGTTTTTGGAAAATATAATCAAATATAATCTCAGAAAATCTCTCGATTAAAGAAAAGAAAATATAATTAAATCTCTCTGGAAAATCGCTGAAAAAATATAAATCTCAGAAGATCTTTTATTTTCTGAGATTTTTTAAAATATAAATCTCGCAGAGATTTTTCCAATGCTAATAGCAGTGCATTCATATAGCAGTGCGGCGTATAGCATTCAAAAATGGATGAGTTTGAGAAAATATGATTAAAAATAATTTTACTAAATCTCTCAAAAATAAAAATATTAAGCATCTCCCTACTGAGAATATCCATAAATAAGTATTTATGAGATATTTTTTCATATTTTCTGATATTTTGAAAAATTTCAGAAAATCCATCAAAGGGAAAATATAATAAAATATATCTGGAAAATTCTGGAAAAATTATTCTCCCTAAAACGTTATGCAGCTTGCGTGGCATGTGTAATTAATTATGACCAAAAACACAGATTAAGAGTATTGAACGTGGCTCAAAATTTCCTCGCCGCGCTGCCTCAGCTGAACGCATTCCACGACTTGAATAAAGTGCAAGTGCTAATTTTGGCAGCGAATTGTCTCGATGACAATTGCGTGCCTATTGTGACTGGCTACCGCCGCCTCAAGGTGCTCGATCTTTCCTACAATCGACTGACGCATTTGGACGAAAGGTGAGACTTAGAAAGGTTAAACTACCGTATTTCTTCTAATAGAACAGCATACCTCCAATTGAGCGGCACCTCCAATAAAACGGCAAGTAAAAAGTTGATGAAAAATTATAACGGCACTCTTCTATTACAAGAAATACGGTACACGCTTTTTTGGGCAGTCAGATTAGTTGTAAATTTATTTATGTATACTTTGTACTTTCTACAAACTTCAATGGGGTTCTCTTGATTGTCAACTGTACCCATAGTCAAGTGACCAGAAAATTCAAGTGATGTTCAAATTCAAAACTTGTAATAGTCAAGTGACAAGTACTTTTCTAAATGAAATTACTTGTGACTTGTCACCTGTACATATTGTCTACTTGCATAATTAGACCAAGGTGAAATCAACAGTAACCACTAGCCACAAAAATCCACCACTCCCCCTCAGCTGTTTCACGCGCCTAACCACACTGGAACAGCTCTCAATAGCTGGCAACCGCCTGACCCGTCTGCCCACAAATCTGGTGCCCACAGTGGGCAACACGATATTACTCATCAATGCGCATTCAAATTGTCTCCGATCATTGCCAAGTGATATAGCTCAGTGCAGCAAGTTGGCCACTTTGGACCTGGCCAATAATTGCTTGGAGGCTGGGGAATATATGTCCGCGGTTATTGAGCGCCTGTTTTCGTCAGCTACCAGTTTGAAGCACGTGGACTTGAGCTGCAACCCAATGCTCAATATTGACGTGGATTGGGCAGACCAGCCGTGGGTTTTATTTTTGTGTGAGATTAAATAAATGGATTGAAATGTAGGTTCCACTCCCAGACTCTGTAAAATGGCCTGTGAAATGTAAAACGTCATGCAAAGTGTCAAATGTCCTGAAAATGCCCTGTAAAATGTCTTAATTTATTTTATTCTATTTTTACCGATCGTTTGATATTTCCAAGGAATTTTACATGACTTTTGACACTTGCATGGCATTTGAAACTATACATAACATTTTACAGGATCTGGGTTGCTCCCCGGCGGGCGACACGGCCACATTTCTCACCTCACTCCCAATATCCAACAAACACAAAGAGCCCAAAACCAATCCCCCTCAGTCGCTCTCGCGCCGTCTCGCTGGTGCGCCTGAACGGGTCCGGCACCAACTCCAAGCCGCACCAGCAGCACTCCTCTGCATCGTCGTCCGGCTGCGAAACTGCGGACTCGTCGAACGATGGAAATGGCCGCAACGGCAATGGGGCGTGGCAGATTGGATTCAGCGAGACTAGTGGGGAGAGGAATAAGTTTGTGGGGAGGGATTGGATGGGGGATTGCGAGAGCCTGTAAAATGTCTAATGTTATGCAAAGTGTCAAAGTCATGTAAAATGCCTGGAAAATCTCAATTTATGTAATCTCATGTAATGCAAAGTATCTAAAGTTAGCCAGTTTGCCAACAGGTTGGTCATTTTACCGGGCATTTTACATGACCTTTGACACTTTGCATGACATTTTACATTTTTCAGGGAATTTTACAGGCTCTGCTGCATGTGGAACCTGATTTTAAGTTGAATTTAAATATAAACGCACAGTCAGTCACGTCGCCACGCAGGCTGTGCATCTCGCAAGTGCGCTGCGCCGACTTCCGCCTGGTGACGTGCGCCCAACCCACGGCGCTGGCGGCCGTCATAGACGGCAATCTAAACGACGAAATCCCGCAGTTCATCAGGAGCAAAGCGGCACAGCTGGTGCCAGTCCCAGACCCTGTAAAATGCCGTGTAAAGTGTCAAATGTCATGCAAAGTGTCAAAAGTCATGGAAAATGCCCTGCAAAATGGCAACCGAGTTGCCATTTTGCAGGGCATTTTCCATGACTTTTGACACTTTGCATGACATTTGACACTTTACAGGGCATGTTACAGGGTCTGGGACTGCCCCCAGGTCGCCGAGGAGGCCGAAAAGCAGCTCGCGCCCGTGCACGAAGATCACGCTTATTTGAAGTATTCGGTGATATCCGGCCATTTGAATCTGGAGCAGCGCGGACAGAAAGTCGGCGCCAGCATTGTTTTGATGCACATTGTGCCGCTGCCCGCGCAGGGCGACAAACAAGCGCAGCAGTACAGGTACAGACATCAGCTGGGGGCAGTCCCGCACCATGTAAAGTTGAAATTAAGGTGTCAAACATAATGTAAAGTGTCGTGTTTATAAATTTGTTGAATGTCATGCAGTGTCATCCAAATTTGTCAAATGTCATGCAAAATGTTAAAATTTCTGAAAAATGACTTTGCACTTTGTCTGTAGCCAGTAGCAAACAGTGACGCACCCACACACACAAACGACTCAAATTAACCGCACACAAACGCCCTCCACCCACAGACTCAACCTGTGCAACGTGGGCAACTGCGAAGCGGTACTGTGCCGCCGCGGCAGGCCCCTGGTCCTGTCGCGCAAGCACACCCTGGACAGCGCCGGCGACGAGTACGAACGCGTGCGCGCCGCCGCTGCTATTGTGACTGAGGGGAACGAGGTCAATGGACGGGGGAGGTGTACAAGGCAGATTGGATCGTACTTTCAGGTGGTTTTTGGGAAAGGGATTAGGAGGGTTGAGTTGGTAAACTACCTAGTGATGAAAAAACCAGGAACAATGGCGCCATCGCGCTGGCGCCCTTTGGCGCCATTAAAGGGCGCCAGCGCCATGGCGCTATTCCATCACTAACTGGTAAATAAAAACTACATGTGCAACAATGTTTTTTTACGTGTTCAATGTCCCTGAATGTTCTTCACCCCGAAAATTTTCAGTTTAGAATGAGGTGAATTTAAAGGTGTAGTTGCAGCATAACGATAATGAAACGTAAAATAAAACGTCACCGAAAAAAAATCATGAGATTTTATACCTAGGTACTTTTATTTTCTCCAGGACTTTCCAGAAAGATCCCATTTTATTTTCGTTTTTGATACAATGAAAAAAAATGGTGAAATCCATCTCAAAACATCCATTCTTCAATGCCAAATTACAAACACCATGTTCCCCCAGTTCCCCGGCGTGACGGCGCGGCCGCACTGCATGCACCTGGACCTGTGCACCGGCGACGAGTTCATCATAGTGGCTTCGCACGGCCTGTGGCAAGCCATGGGCCACACCGAGGCCGTCAGAAGGGTCAGACCCATATCGAACGCCGTGCTCGCTGCCAAGCATTTGCAGGTGAATGGGGTGGTTTGATGGGGGATTCTTGATTAGCATTAACAAAATCTTTGTTTTTTTTCTTCAACTATCAGAAGATATCAAAAATATAAGATTTTTTATTTATTTACATTTTGGTAGGGTTTTGGCACGGTAGAAATATTGAATTCTATTTTGACTTTGAGAGACTTTCTGGGATTTTGAAAACATATCACAAAGTGTAAAAAATATCCCAGTTTTTTTAATTTTAAATCTTCTTCATGTTTTTCCAAATAGATTTTATTATATTTTCTTTTTGCAAAATTTTCTGAGATTATATTAAATTTCTTCAAAATCATCCCCTTGTCAATGGTAGACACAATCGAAACACTCGCAGGACATGGCGCAAAGTTACGGCTACTCCGAAAATCTAAGCGTGGTGGTCGTCCGACTATTCTGGCAATCGGACAACCGCGGCGGCAACAACGACAAAGTCGACACAGTGCCAGTGGCCCAAACGTCCGCAATCTACCAACGGCCGCTCTTGCGCCAGCCGCCCGCCCGCTTCACAATGCGCGCCAAGCCGGGCCGAAGCAGCGGCACGGCCAAAGAGCAAGCCATGTCAGTAGCGGCTGACCTCCATTACTACATGTCAGCTGAGAGGGGGAGTAGCTGCGCAGCCTCTGATGATGCCATGAGCGAGCCGAGGGGACCCGTGGATGAACAGCCCAATTATTACTTCGAGTATAAGAAGAAAATGAAAGAATTGGAGAAAGAGGTGGGTTAGAGTAGTGTAGGCCTACTAGTCATCTATGTAAACCGCCAGTTGTGTAAACTCGTTAGTCATTTAGACCCGTCTGTCATGCATTTCTATCCGCTGTTCATCTATGCCTGCTAGTCATCTATGCTTTTCAATTTTTTGAGCAGTGTCACTAAAGGAGTTATGAAAACAATGTGAGTGCACATGCACAGTGCACGTGCTATTACATGTATTACTATAAATCATGTAAACCTGCTACTGCTTATCCCCTGTACCATGCTAATCACTCCTGCTAGTCATGCTATCTGCACCTCCCCAATTAGGGGCATACATGACTAGCGGGTATATATGAGTAGCAAGTATAAATACATGACTGACAGGTCTTCATGACTAGTGGGTTTAGATGCTAGATGACTAGATTAGATAGGCACTAAATGACTACAGGCACATGGGCAGTTGGCTGTAATTTTGGGCAGTTTGTAATATTGTAAACAAAAAATAAAAAAAATTGTAAACATTGTCTACTAACAAGAAAGGTGTATGTGGTCAGAAAACTTTTAAGTTTAAAAATTAAAAAATGATAAGAAATATGACCAGCATTATCTTCAGTTTTCCTTGCATCCTTGTATCACTTGCCAATTTATTTAACATCGTTACTTGACGGAGCGCATAATTGGCACCAATAAAATGCAAAGTGGTTTTACTGTGACATGTCCAGAATTCCAGCAGTTCCCCACGCAGGAGGGCGGCCTAGAAACGAGCGACGGCAGCGAGTGCGGCTCCGAACCAGCGATATCAGAAGCGACCGAGCCGCCGCCGCCGCTGCCAAGCGTGTCGCCGCCTCCTCTCAACTCGACCAACGCTTACGCAATCACACAAGCCAGGCCGTTGGATACTTTGGACATGGCTAGTGCAAATGCGGGCACGTTTGACCCACACGGTACTATGGACCATGTCAACGTGCTCAGCGTGGACATTCCGCCCGCGATCGGTGATTTTGATCCGAACAAGCTTTATGAGGCTCCGAAAAGACCCATGGCCGCGGTGAGATGGTAGCAGAGTTGTTAAAAGTACTGAACTTTTTCAAAAGTAAACGTATTCATTTATTTTTAAGTATTTATTTTTTACTTTTACTCATGAGTAAACGTGAGTAAATTACTTTTGTCCCCTGAAAACGTAAAAGTGGATATTTTTGTGCAATTTTGCCCAAATTTTCGCTCAAAATCACTAATTTTCGAACTTTTTCACCATCAAATTCGCTAGTAAACGTGTTTTTGCCAATGTTTATGCTATTTCGGATATTGTGTCCCTATTTTTTGCTTTTCTCTCCCTTTTTCCATTTATGTCTTGAAAAAGCCTAATAAAAAGCCTGTTTGAATTACGTTTTCTGTACTCGCGTACTTTCAAAAAGTATGCGAGTAAGTGAGTACTGGTATTTTTTCAGGGGGAAACGTAAACGTATTTACGCAGTACTCAAGTATCCGTATTTATGGAGTAAACGTGAATATGTTTTAACAACTATGGATGGTAGCTGGCAAAGTAATTTTTATCAGGAAACTTTTATCAATTTCCTCTCACCGACCCAGGTCCCGCCGCTGGGCCGGCCGCGGCGGCGCGTATTGGACACGCCGATCTCGCCGAACAGCTCGATCAGCACCAAGACGGACAACACGGCGGCGCAGTCGCTCTACGCCACGATCAGCCGACGCAAGCACAGGGAGGAACTTGGCTTGGAGCCGCGCCAGCTGCAAGAGTCGCCGGATAGCGATCGCAGCTGCACTCGCACTAGCAGGTCGCAGTCCACGTGAGTTACTTGGCCAGTGGAAACTGAGTGTCAGTCGCAGACACTGTAAAATGTCAAATTCTCTTGTAAAATGTCAAAAGTCATGTAAAAGGTCCTGTCAAATGTTATGCAATCGTGTTTACCATTATCCAGGGTATTTTACATGACTTTTAACATTTTACAGGGTCTTTAACATGACGCTGAACATTTTACAGGGCCTGGGATTGGCCCTAAGGTCCCACACACGCTAGTTGACGCCAAAATTAGCGTCAACTCAGAGTCAACTGGTCAAAAATTCAATTGACTCTGAGCCATTTACAATATGTATCCAAAAAATCCCCTTCTTTCATTCTACATCAATCGACTTCTCAATATTTCTTAATCAACACAGGTAAAAAATTAAAAATGGTTATACTTAAAACAGTTGACTCAATCGACTTCTAAAAAGTAGCGTCAACCACCGTGTGGAGCGCCTAAATGGCATCGGTTGAGTGCCGCTTGTCAAGACAATTAGATCGTGCCCAATTTGGTATTACTTGATTGTATAAGTTCGATCAATTACTACAATTTCCTCACCTACAAAAATACCCTCCCAAAATCCCCAACCCAGCACGCTCACCTGGCAAGTCAGCGTGACCAGTCCCGCGGCCGGCTCCAGCGTCTACAACACGCCTTCCACACCCACTTCACCCACGTCAACGCTCACAAACGGCGGCGCGACTGCAAATGAAGCGACGCCGACGCGTAGAAGAGCGCGGTCGTCCGCCGCGGCGGCGGAAGCCAGTCGGCAGAGATTCGAGGCGGCGCGGCACATTCTCATGCACAAGCTGCAGCTGAGGGAGCAGCATGGAGGGGGGAAGTTGGGTTGAGGGGCTGATCGATTGAGGGTTGTGACTTGTGATGATGATCTGTGCGATTTTTGCTTTAGTGCCCAGGCTTCGATGAATGCTTTCAGTTAGTTAGTGTGCAGTCAAATTTTTGTGTGTTTTTTATATGTATTTGTATTTACCTATATGTATTTCAAGTCGAACATTTAGACTAGTGCTTCAATTCGATCGAACTCCATTAAAATACAAGTTTATTTTCGCAAACATTACATATATTATACAAGAAAATATTCCAAGCGTGCAGTGCAGTTTTGTTGCTATTTAGTTTACAAAAAGTATTACCATAGAGTATTAAAAACTTAATTAACATCAGACATTTCCTACACACCCCTTTCCGGAATACGAAATAGAAATACGTATGGGCCTCAATTACTTGAAGTGAAACACTTCAATGGTTGCAAATAATAAAAGATATATTTACACTTACAAATGCTTCTCAGTGTCCCACACGATCCGAAGTTTGTAAGTATGCAAAGGTGAATTTGCAAAATGATAGTTTACCTATTTTGTCTTGTGCAGAGTTGTTAAAAGTACTGAAGTTTTTTGAAAGTAAAACGTAGTAAAATTTTTTTTTTCTTTGATTCATGAGTAAACTGAGTAAAATACTTTTGTCCCCGGAAAATGTAAGTGGGTATTTTTGAGAAATTTTGCCCAAATTTTTGCTCACAACACTCTACTTTGTGTTTTTGCCTATTTTAAGCTAATTTGGATATTTTGTCCCCATTTTTAGCTTTTCTCTCCTTTTCCTTTATGCCTTGAAAAACCGTTTAAAAAAGCCTACCTGAAAACCGTTTTCTGTACTCGCGTACTTTAAACAAGTACGCTAGTAAGTACCGATAAGTTTTGCAGGAGGGAACAAACGTATTTACGCAGTACTCGAGTATATATATATTTATCGAGTAAACGTAAATAACTTTTAACAACTATGCATCTGTGCAAATAATGTTTGCATATGCAAATTCCTGGATCGCTGGGTGAGTTGCACAAAAAAAAGATAAGAAACTTGCACTAAATGATACGCCACAAATTTAACAACATAAACGCAAACCTAATTACATTTAGAAAAGCAGAAAATCACTGTTGTCATGACAGCAAAATCACATCAAACTATACTTTTTCCAAGATAAAGTACTATTACATTAGTATTACTCACTGATTGAACAATGAACAAGAGTGATTGTGCTTGTCGGCAAGCAGATACCTATAAATAGTGCACGCGAATCCAATGAATTTAGGTATACGACCCACTCGTAGTTTCTTCCGGAATTTCTCAATTGGGCACTTGTTGCTATTGGCAGTGCGCACACTAGTTGACCATCCGTCAACTGATAAATCTGTTTTCAACGCTGTTAGATTACGAGAGCGCGCGCAGTCTACGGTGTCAACTTTCCGTTTTCCGCATGACAAATTTTTATGTTTTCGCAATCCGTTTTCCGGCAGCTGAAAATTTTTACCTTTCAGTTTTCCGTAATTTTTTTTCTCGGTAGTCGGAGACAGCAGTCCCGTAGAAATGTGTTTTCAGCAAAAATCTTAGATACTGATAAATCAGTGGAAGTAGGTACTTGAGTTTACCAGGACGAGTCCGTCAACTACCGCTGACAGGAATAGAAAATGATGAACTGCAGTGAATTAAAACGTGTTTAAACAGATTTATCAGTTTTGGAAATTGTTTTAAAAACGTTGTTTGATGTTAATTCGTCAAAACCCCAGTAAATAACATGAAAACAGATTACAACCACACAATAGGGAAGCAAAAGCGATCCGCAATGACCAAATATATTTTACCATGAAATTTGCAAACCTCGGCAAAAACAGTTACATCTACGATCGACTTAACTTTGAGCAAACTTACAGTATAAAAAAATTATGAAAAAATTAAAGAACTTCGTTCAACAGAAAACAAGCAACACATTACTATTTATACAGTAAGTTTTTTTTGGGAAGATTGTTTTCTGAGAATGTTCCATACGCTGTAAAGAAAAATGACCGGCGTTTTTTAAATGCAAACATTGAAACTGCTTTTCTAAAGCAGGTGGAATTTTTCGGTGACAAATGAAAATCGGTGGTTGTTTTAATTGATTTTGTGGCATTTCTAGTGTCACAGCTGAAAATTTTCAATGCTATTTAGTGCGCAATAATAAGCCATGTGTCAGTGTAGTACATAAATCAAACCGATGTTCTTCAACATGCTTCTGAAGTATGACACATCACTGTAACGGCATGAACCTTTACCATATTTTGGGAGGCTTTAAAAAACGGGGTCGTAAAAAAACGTTTTTTAAATTCTAAATAACATGTAGTGCTTGGGTGCAAAAATGGTGAGCAAAGCAGAAATTCACATTTTTTTGTTGGGTGAAAAACACCCAGGGTTTTTTCCTACTGAAAGCAGGGACGTACTCAGGAATTTTTCAGAGGGTGAATTGTATACGGACTCGGCCGTGCCTCCCTGGATACGTCCTTGTATGAAAGTAAATAGTGTTACTTAACAAAAAACGTAAATAAATAGGTAGTTATCTACGAAAAGTGTATTCGTCTATTGAAAAACTGCCGCCACTCAACGTAAAACAATTTGCAGTAGTCGTTTGACGTGAAATAGAAATAACAGGGTTAGAAATATTGAAAAAGTTTAAAAATGACAACTTTGAATGATGGGCAGGCATTTTTCAACCGACAGAGCAAAATAAAAATCCGAAACACTCAAAAGGGAGTGTATTTTTATAAAAAAGGATCACACTTCGTTTCAGCAAAAATACCCCTTTATAACACACGAATATGGGACTATGCATTTCGATTTATGTTATGAAATAGAAAAAAAAACTCTGTAAATACGTGCTAACGAAAAAAGGAGCAGCCAGTTTTCAGCGCGGGTGGAAGACTTTTTCGAATTTTCCACAAAAATGGTAAATGGGGCGCCACCCAGCAATTAAAAACATGGCGGCTAATTACAAAGAACCCAAAAACGATCTAAACCAGCAATCAACGATCATCTCGAAAGACATCAATTAAAATCAGTTCCAGCAGACGTCTGTAAACGCAAATTGTATAGGGAGTAGAAACGAATAGAAAAATGATTATATTGAAACGTGCGTGCATCGAATCTGACCATAGTGTGTACTATGTAGACAAAAAAAACGTAGCTAAATATGTAGATGTATATGTTGATGTAAAAAAAATAAAAGCTTCAACAAAAATTTGGATTCGGCGGGGAGCAATAACGAAAGGTACAGTGTCCTCCGTGAAAATTTCATCAAAAATAATAGAGATTTGAACAAAAACTATCGTTTGGAGATAGTCTGTCAACTCAAAAATGTGTCATATGCAGTTGACTAAACGATTCAACGATGATTTTCACCAGACACTGAAATATGTAATACCATACGAAGAGTACATATGGCTGAAACAAGGCACCAAGACCAAGATATATTGGCAAAAACGACGAGAAATACGATTCTTTTAAATGATCAAAGGTACTTTAGGCGATAAAAAAATAGGGCTGTACAAAGTTGCTAGTAAACCGAGACTACAAGTGATTGCTATCCCGACAACAGTCATGAACGTGGAAGGCAAAAAGCTTGCAAAACACAATACTCCAGAAAATAGGCGCCCCACTAGCCCACAATGCACCGCATGGCAGTTTTCGGTGACATCACTTAAAATTTCCTGTACGTACATCAGTTGACAATCGAAATTTCCAAAACCGATAAATCTATTTTAGACAGATTTGAGTTTATCATAGACATAAATTATCATTTCTACATCGACTAGTTGATTGACTACTCAATGTGCCCACACACACACCACTAGTTTTCAACCGAAATTTCAAAAAAAAGAAGTTAACATTGAACGCGTTTGAGTTTACTAGAATGTGTTATTTTTGATCTGTGTCAACTGTAGTTGACAGACACCTCATTCTGGTGAACTCAAATGCATTTATAGCAAGTTTATGTGCTTATCGAAATTTCCGCTGAAAACTAGCGTGAGGCCATTCTGATAAACACAAATGTGTTCAAAGCAGATTTATCAGCTTTGGAAGTTTCGCTTGTCAACTATTTTGCGCGCGTAGTAAAATAATTAACCAGTAATAAACAATTTGTCAAGTAGCGAATATCGACAACAAAAGTCGAAAATGATTTTATCCACATTCACACATGCGGTGCGCCGTGGGGGTAGAGCAAAATCAATGGGGGTAACACAGTAGTGAGAGACTGACGTCATTACACAACAATTGAAATCTTGACCTGGCGACTGACAAAAAACAACGTAAAGTGACAATTGATGACAAAATGAACACATTGACCACTTATTATTTTGTGGATAAAAATAGGAGAGTGCACTCATCACCAGAAAAATACCAGTGAATGTAAATAGATTCTATACATAATATGGAAAATATCACCCGACAGCGTATAAGCTAAGACAAGAATACAAAATGTTCCAGGTAATCAGGTAACGGGTTCACAAAAATATTCATGTGATGAAGTTTTTTTTGTAGTTTTCTGAACTTTTTCCTCTCAAAACTGATATGGAAAGGCAAAGAAACTGAATTCTTCGCGTCTGCAAAGCGTGGTAATATATAAAAATCACTGTGGAAAACAAAAAATACCAGAAATGACGAAAAAACGATTTGCATATCGCATCAAAACATGTTGAACCAATTTTGAGATGACGAGCAAAATGAAGCGGGGATTGAAAAAATTATGTAAATAAAACCTATATCAAATCACCGGATCAAACAATAAAACAAAAAATGGGTTTAAAAAGTAAGCTAACATTTAGAACTGAAAACCCCATAAAGACCCGATCAGTGCTGTCATGGATGACGAGACTACGGATGGCACCTAATTTTTCAAACAGTTTTGTAAAAAAATGTAATTCTACACCCTATGTTGGACAATTAAAAATCTGTTATTATTTTTTTAAATAATTGAAGAACCCAAGACGTTGACCACACATGGGATTTTTTTGTTCCCGGGTTCTTACACCCAGTTTGGCAGATCGGGTAATTACAGCACATGGATACAGCTGGCAATAGTACCGTCAAAATTCTACGTGTATAAAATGTATATTTAGTAACTAGGACATAAATACCGTTACGAAAAAAAAAATGACAGAAAAATACTTTGATTGTCCCATCCATTTGCACAAAACAATCCTGCTTATGAGTACACCCAATAGGGGGTGCAAAATAGACAAGTGCACTTTTCAAGTTACATTTTCCTAAGGTTTTCGATAAATGTAAATCACGATGAAAAAAAATCGACGCTTTTTGGAATGGGGTGCACAGATTCGCTGCGAACACCATGAGCCGGGCGAATCGAAACACAGAAGGGGGTGGGGGGTTAAAAAATAGCATCCTCTCATCACACAAAAAAAAACTGAAAAAATCTTTCGGCAAACACCCACAACGCGGTTCAGGTATATGAAAAGAGCCTATTTAGAGACTGGACAAAATAGTTATATGTATAAAATGATAATAACAATTATCCAGGAAGTGAAGAAGAAACGCGAAGTGTGGAGGGCCGCAGCGCCGCACAAAACTCCGCCCATCAAAACGGCCGCATCGAGAGGCAAATCGCACGCAAAACCTTCATTCAAACCAACCTATTAGTGCGCTTTTCAGGTCACAAATAATGTGTTCATAATTAGCGCGTAGTGGTTGTTTTTGGCGAGCGTCACGATGTGGCCCTCGTTGTTGATGCGCAGGCCGCAGCAGCGAGACACCTGCGAAAAAGGTTTTTTTTGTTGGTTGGCAAATTGCACTTGTGTACTAAACTAAACTGTGTACTAAACTAAACTAAACTTGCTTATCGGGATCGGGATTGGTATTTAAAATTTTCGGGATTTGGACCAAAAATTCTGGCATACATGGTTTTTCTATCAATTTTTAGAAATAAGTCTAAAACCCACTTGGATGCCAGAGAAGTGGCACTCATTCAGATTTCTCACGGGAAGAGTTATTTTTTCAAATTTTCCAGATCCCGTTTGGACCCTAGTTAGTGCTATCCCTACACTAAAAACCCAACCCCATCCCACCCACCTTCACATCAGTACACTCAAACTCCGCCTGCAGGGTGCCATCCCTGCGGAACACGACCACGTGGAATCGATTGCCATGGGAATCGCCCACGAGCACGTCGCCCGCGTCGGACACGTCGATGCCGTTGGGGAAGGAGGTCAGGCGCATGCTGCCCACCGTGCGCAGGTGCTGCCCGTCGGCAGAGTACACGCACACGCAGTGGCCCTGGGGGGGGGGGGGGTGTTTGATGTTGTTGTTTTTAATTTTTTCCTTCAATTTCGTATTTTTATTTTCGAATTTTCGATATAATTCAGCGTGAAAGTATCAATATTTGATTTAAGAATATTTAAGATCTAAGAAAATGTCAATATTGATGTTTCGCACACTGTGATCCACATTCAAAAGTATTCAGTTCCGCGAACGCTGTGCCCGAATACTCAAAAATTGTATTTTTTTGTTGAAAAAAAGACAGGTCGACCACAGAAAGTTTGGAAGAATTTCTCGCCCCTTGTGTAATTCGATGTAGGATAACCTTGCCATGCTTTAAAGACGATTTCATTATCGCATTTCATTATCCACATCAACAAATTGCCATAATACAAAAAGGTGCTGAATGTCCATAAGACATTACGATATTTTTGCGTAGTCATTCAATTTTGTATTAAAACTATATAGTTCGATCAGATATCTTCTCACCGCCCAACACCCAATCAAAACAAAACCCAAAACCACCTTAAAATCGCATATATAATACTCCCTGCGGGCGACCGCAATGTCGCTCGGCTCCTTCATATTACTAGAACAGTCGAACCATTTGAGGAGTTGACCAGTCTCCACGCCGATGCGGAAAACCGTGGGCGAGACTGAGTCAACTGCGACGATGTTCGAGTCTTCGTCAACTGCTAATCCGGCAACTATGTCCACGTAGCGGATCACTGCGGGTTGGGGGGATTGTTGAGGGGTGATCGGGAAAGAACTACTGAGCTAGGTGAATTTTTTAATGTTTTTTTTCATGTTTATTAAAATATAATTTTTGTTCAAAAACTAATTAGAGACAAACAACGTTTGATTTTAAAAATGAAAAGGCAACATTTTTGTGACTGATTAACACATTAGCAATTTTAGAGATAAACCAATCGCGCTGAACAGCAACTTTGGGCTATTATGAAAAATTTTATAATTATAATAAAAAAGTCTTTTTATACAAAATACACAATGATTAATCTTAATTAAAAAACGATCTATTGCCTGCCCGTGTAGAGGGATGGCAATTACTTTTCAAAATCTTGGTAAAAAAAATTAAAATCAACCCAACCCTCCTCAATAATAAACCAACCAATTTTCTTAACAAACTGCCCATTCGTCCTGAAAATCTGCATGCGCGAGCGCTCGTTGCCCCGATCGCAGACCACGTAGAATCTCTCTCCATCTTTTGTGAGTACGGCGACTTTGCGGGGGTACCACAGCTCACCGTCCGCCTTGCCGGCCACGCCGAACTGGAACAGGTACTCTGCCGATTTGGAGAACACCTGCGAGGTTTTTATTTTTCAAAGGGCGTTTTATTGTGTCCAGATAAGGGTTACCCACTATTATCGAACTATAGTTGGTTTGGGATAAATACTATAATGGTCTGATTATATGAAAATATATAGGAAAGGAAAAACGACTTCCAAAAGTGTGCAGTCGAAGATTCCTCAACATTATTTACCTGAATCCGGTGGTTATTCGTGTCTGCCACGACAATTTCTGTATCGAAACCCAGACAAAAGCCGTGCGGCGAATTAAACTGGCCGTTCCCTTGTCCGACTGTGCCGAAACGACGCCTGTGACGCGAAGGAATGTTTTATCAAAGAAAAAACCATCAAAGCAGAATGTAATGAGTTGAGGACGGCTAGCACAGTTGACAATCATTCACTGGTCAACTGAAAATCCGTTTCACACGCGTTGTAGTTCACGGGAGAATCACTTTTGTCTATATGACAACATTGGTTGCGAGAGGCAAAAATGTATGCATTATAATGAATTGAAACATGTTAAAAATAGATTTACCAGTTAACGACTTGTCTATTGTCAACTAGTTTTTGGCGCCAAAGGATTAAAAAACGATAAAACGCAGTTATTTCACTCACAACACTGTCATCTGTTGCATTTCTGGAGTGCGCAGCAAACCGGCACTGCCGTTGCTCCCGATAGTACCGATCGGACGAATTTCTGAGAGAAAAGCTACAAACATTTTCTCTCTCCACACCAGCTCCACAATAATGATCAAGACAAGCATTGAAAAAAAATACCTGGGAGATTTATTTTAAAAGTATGAAATATTTGAAATGAAAATGAAATATTTTTTATATTTATGTTTTTTTTTCGAGATAAAAGTATATTTTATTTTTGGTGTTTTATAAAAAAATATGATAAATATATATATGTATATTTTATATTGCAGATTTCTTAGAAACATTGATGTTTTTGAGTCAATGAATGTATATGCTTTCTGACCGATCTTATCAATATTAAATTTGATTTCCCCAAAATTCCCAATTTTCCAACGCTAATCACGACCACATCAACACACCGGATCTGTCCTGCTGCATGCCGCTGAATATATCGTGCACGGGCGCCGCGGCCATGTTGGGGCGGATGCCGGGGGCGGCCAGGGGGTTGTGGGCCATCTGGGCGGCCGTGCCGCGCTGCGCCAGCCCCATGCCCATCTGCGGCGGCAGCGGCGACCGGCCGTTCATCGGCGCCGGGCTGCCGGTTGATGAACTGAAGCAAGCGGTGGGTTTTAGGCTCTGCACAGTAGTTTACAGCCAAAATTTCGGCAACTTACAAATGCTTGGTCAACGTTCGCCACAATGAACCATTTTTGTTACCCGTCAAGTTATTAACGGTAGCCTTAACTAAGCTCAAACGCGTTCAATGTCGATTTATCAGTTTCCAACTAACCAGTTGACCAAATGACCAATCCAGTTGACCAGCAGTGGAAAGTAGGTCTAAAGTTCAAGTTCTCAGTAAGTTTGCTAATCATTGAGAATTCAGAAGTAGCAAATATACAACATCATCGAACTCGAACTAGCACTCTGACAGTGGCACCTTGCCAACACAAAGTCATTGCACACACAACTTTTAATTACACCAGTAAACTCAAAGTTGAGTACTCACAAATCAACTTTGAACGTATTTCAGTTTAATTTTGAGTTTCCATTGTAATATCCGTCAACTGAAGATTAAAAAGCAAACTCGAAATTTAACTTAAATACGTTCAAAGCCGATTTGTGAGCAGTCAATCTTGAGTTTACTGCTTTTGGTAAACTAGAGTGCGCACTGCCAATAGACACATAAATGAAATGCACAGCTAACCGATTTGCTGTGGGCGGTCCAGTGGGCAGGTTCCCTTGAAGGCCGGGCGTCATAATTGACCCCCACGGGTTGGGCATCGCCGACGCGCTCGAGATGGCCGCCACCAATTTCGGCTGAAAGTTTTCAAAAAGTGTTGCAATTTACGTGTTTAAATTAACGTTTCGAAAGTATGGAAACTTTATAACAAACGTCAATCTGCAGACCGCCGGGCTGGCGAAGTCCTTGCGCGCCCAACGTCATTCCGCCGAAAGCGGAGGCTGCGCGTGAGTATATTATTTACAAACCGATTGTGAAATCTATATTATTTACACCCTATTCAGCTAGACAGGAGCACATGGTCGCTGCAGTTGACGAAGATACAAAAGCGAACTCAAATACGTTCAAACCTGATTTATGTGTATTTATGGGAGTTCACTGCTGCTAGCGAACTACCATGCGCAGCGCCACCCAAAAACCTCACTCACAAGTAACAGCGGCCGGATTAGGAGTCGTCATGCGGCTAAGATTGGACAGGGCGGCCGCAAAAACAGCCGTCGGGTCCTGCATGGAGACGGGGTTGCCCGGGTTGGCGTAGGCGAGCTGCTGCGCCAGTTGGTTCAGGTTGATCTGCTGCTGTTGTTGTTGCTGCACGCCGGACGCGGCCGCGTTGGGCCAGCCTGAATGAGGGAAGTTGGGTATTGATGAAATGTGTGAATTGTGATTGGTGGGGTGGGTATTGGATATGGTCTCAATATGTGGTCGTGTGGCGGCATTTTCAGACTAGAGATCAAGTTTTAATCACTTTTACACTCAGGAGTAACTAGCAGTATGGTCATCATTAAATGCCACAAAACTCGAGCCCACACACGTCTAACATCACCTAAACCACAAATTCTACAAACATACAAACACAAGAACCACTTCAAGTCTAAACACAACTAGGGTTCAAACGGGATCCCGATCCCGATCCCGGATCCAGTGAAATTCCGGGATTTATCAGTCCCGATCCCGATCCCGAAACCCCAATCCCGATCCCGAAATCCAAAAATACCAATCCCGATCCCGAAAATTTTCAAATCCCGATCCCGATCCCGAGAAACTCCCAAGTCCGGGATCCCGATCCCGGAAAAATTAGTTGAATATATAAAAAGTGAAATAATGACGTTTTTGCATGCAAAAAAGTGGATGCAAACCCCCAGTGTCAATTTTATGCCACTTTTCTGGCATCCAACAGTGATTTGAGACCTTCATGAACGACTGTGAATGCCAGAAAAATGGCCAAAATCTCTATCCCTAGAACCCAATCCCGATCCCGGAAAAATGCCAATCCCGACCCCGATCCAGTGACCCCAATCCCGATCCCGAAACCCCAATCCCGATCCCGATCCCGAAATCTCAAAAAGTGAATCCCGATCCCGATCCCGAAAAGTCAATCCCGTTTGAACCCCAAACACAACCACAATCTACCTATTTATCTGGAGCGATTTTATAAACCATACCCCAATTTTCGCTCAAAATTGCTGTTTTTCATACCTATTTATAGATTTTCGCCTCCAAAATCACTAGTTCATGTGTCTAATTGCCTATTTCCAGCTATATACCCATTTTTTTCACCTACTTTTAGCGATTTTTCTCCCTTTTCTTCCTTATACACCTTGAAAAACCCTATATATCGAACCCCCGCAACCCCCCGTATCTATCCAACCCCCGGAGGGCCAAAATCTAGAATACCTGACTCCCACCCATCCCCCCACGCACCAGAGAGTGCGGCGCTGAGCCCCGCCAGCGACACGGTGGGCATGGGCGCGCTGGTGGTCAGCGTGGTGGGCGAGCGCACGTCGAGCGCGTCGCCCGTGGTCCAAGTCGTGGACGCGCCCGATTTCACGCTGCTCGTGGATGACTGCGAAATGGGGGGGGGGGGTTGTGTTTTTTGATAGTGGTATTTTTGGGTGAATAATGCAAAGACTTGGACTTGGATTGAACTTGGACTTGAATAAACTTGGACTCATTTGTAGGGCTCGAAACTCGA
Organism: Sphaerolaimus hirsutus; assembly: GCA_964036195.1. Classification (NCBI taxonomy): domain Eukaryota; kingdom Metazoa; phylum Nematoda; class Chromadorea; order Monhysterida; family Sphaerolaimidae; genus Sphaerolaimus; species Sphaerolaimus hirsutus. The sequence goes on along the minus strand of OZ038451.1, from coordinate 23,142,822 downwards.
TTTTTTTCAAACTCGAGTTCGAGTCTCAACCCCAAAATTTTTCCGGTCGAGTCGGCGAGTCGAGTCGGGCAAGTCAGTGAAAAGTCGAGTCGAGTCAGGCAAAAATCTCGAGTCTCGAGTCGAGTCGGATGCGTTACTTTTTCACATGAATCTTGCAGAAATTTCAGATACTGGTTCTTCAACCAATGTTTTCACACACTCTAATGCCAACGGTTGATTTTTATATCAAGATAAAGCAAAAATATAACTACTGTATTTCCTCGAATTACCCCCTGGGGGGTTTATTTTTTCAGAGTGGAAATTTTAAGGGGGGGGGTATTTCGAGGGGGGGGGGGGAGTTATTATTTCGCCAGAAATTTTTGGAAATCCCAGTACTAAATTGTTGTTTGCAACTTACACAAACATCGAAAAATGCAACAAAAACTGCCACTTATAACACTCAGTGAAGTTTTATATGTATGCAGACGGTATATTACCAGTTCTAACATAACAAAGTCATTGTTTTTAACATGTGTTCTGCGTTTCCCAGATCACAACCCACATTACGTTCTCTATACAGTAAATTGGGAGGTATTTCGAGGGCTCATAGTGCCCATTTTCAGAAGGGGGTATTTTGAGATGGGGGGGGGGGTAATTCGAGGGGGGTGGTATTTCAAGGAAATACGGTACATTACATCTTTTTGGGTCAGTGCCAACATTGTGGAATGTATTTGACGTGGTGTGTGTGTTTCATTCCTTAGAATTGTAGCAACTTGAGTTGAGAAACTTGACTTAAAATATCATTGAATAGATATGACAAGCAATTATATGCTGCATGCGGTGCGGAAATGTGCGCTTGCGTGCAAATTTTTTGAAATATATGTTTAAAAGTCATTTGAAAATTGATATTTTTGATATGATTCAATGGGAAACCCCAACTCGAAATTTGCTGAATTTTCGAGTCGAGTCGGACAAAAACCTCGAGTCTCGAGTCAGGGCCATATTTTTCCGGTCGAGTCAGTCGAGTCGAGTCGGCACCCCATTTTACCCTCGAGTCACGAGTCGAGTCGAGTCGAGTCGAGTTCGAGCCCTACTCATTTGCCTTTTAACAAGGACATATTCAAAGAAAAGTTCCACAAATCAACATCCTGGGAGAGTTTTTGAGAACGCGCGGTTGCATAAAACTTTTACAATATTCAATTACACATCGATAGCACACTGCATCGATACCCGCTTTTTGAAATAATCGCGCATTTGAATTTATTGATTTCTCCAAGTCCGAGCCCACCAGACTGTAACAAACTTCATTCGAATGAGTTAAAAACAACGCACATTGAACATGGTTGGCTGCGTCACATCCGATCCAATGCCGCTGCTGTTGTTTTGTGTGAGTGGGGTGTTCGCATGCAGCGATTGGCCCATTGGTGCAGTCGCCGAGTCAGCTGTGATGGTAGAGGATAAAAATAGTTGATGAAATAATTAAAACATCAAATATCGATGATTGAACTGAAAATAGTAAATTGTACATTAGTAAATTTCCAAACAATAAATGCTAACTCGACATCTAAATAGCGGTATTTACATCGCATTGAATCAAGCCTTTACGACACAGCTAAACAACCAAAACAGCGCAGAAACGAACGCTGCAGCGGGCGGCTGGCGGAAGACGCGAGCGGCGCGGGCGCCAACTCGATGGCGGTCAGCGGGGCGCCCACGCCGTGCACGTTGTTGCGCAGCACCGCCGCCAACGTCTCGTCTGGGCCGGCGGACGCGCGCGCCGCCACTTGGGCGTCATCTGGGACGGGTGAATTAGAGTATGTGGACATGAACTTGACAGAAAAAACCCTTTGTGAGGAACGTGGATAATATATTTCTACAATGTTTTGATGAAATGGTCTGCGAGTTTATTAAATCGTGAATGCAACAGTGAAAAATTCAACTTTCAACATCGAAAAAGTGGCGGCAACTGGATGCAGACTAGGGTTCAAACGGGATCCCGATCCCGGATCCCGTGAAATTCCGGGATTTAGCAGTCCCGATCCCGATCCCGAAAATTTTCAAATCCCGATCCCGATAAACTCCCAAGTCCGGGATCCCGATCCCGGAAAAATTAGTGGAAATAATAAAAAGTGAAAAAATGACATTTTTGCATGCAAAAATGTGAACACAAACCCCAGCGTCCATTTTATGCCAATTTTCTGGCATCCAACAGTGTTTTGAGACCTTTATGAACAACTGTGAATGCCAGAACATTGGCCAAAATCTCTATCCCAAGACCCCAATCCCGAAAAAATGCCAATCCCGATCCCGTGACCCCAATCCCGAAAAAATGCCAATCCCGATCCCGTGACCCCAATCCCGGCCAATCCCGATCCCGAAATCTCAAAGAACCAATCCCGATCCCGATCCCGAAAAGTCAATCCCGTTGGAACCCTAATGCAGACCGACAATTTTCAGTTGCTTTCCACATCATCACACTAAACCAAACGACAAAAAGTCGCACCTTTGAAGTGACCGCAACACCCATACAGCGCATTGGAGAAGGCATTCTTTGAGTACACAAACTGCAGCTGCGACTGGGCCGACGGGTGCGGCATGGTGTGCAGCAACTGCACCAACTGGTCCAGCACGGTGCGGCGAGATAAAAGCAACTCGATCGTGTCGCCGTGCGTCAGGAGGCGGTGGGCGAATCTGACAGTTGAAAGGGGGTTGGGCTTTAGGGTGTGAGATTAGCGTTTCAAAATAGGTGAATTTCAGAAAATGTAATTAAAAATTTACTCAGAAAATATCCCAAAAATAATATATAATTAAATCACTCAGAAAAACGCCGAGAAAATATAAATACATACATATAATGTGGTATTTTTATACTTTCTTCTCATAAAAAAATAAAATAAAATGTCTCTGGAAAACCCTGGTGAAAATACAAATAAAATAAAACCCTTTCGTATTTCCTCATAAAAAATACATAAATCTTCCGAGATTTTCGGTCCGCTTATCGCGATTTGAAGCTGGAATTTTAGAGATCGAAATTCACGACCCCAACCCACCTAGAACCATCATTCACTTTCTCCGTTGTGTTCGCGAGCGTCTTGAAGGTGGTGTTCATGTCGCGCTCGTGGCGCGCGTACAGCGTGTCCAGCTGCTGCAGCATCTGGTTGCGGTGCTCGTCCAGTATCTCACGAAACTCGTCGAACGCCTGCTGCACGTTCTCCTTGGCGAGGTCGACCCTGCGTGAGCGTGATTGTAATTGAAGCTACGAAATTGTGCAAAGAAAACAAAAATTGTTTTCATATCGATAAATTTGTAGAAAATCAAAATCTAAAAATTGTTAAAAGCTCGAGCGATCCCTGGCGTGGCAAATACCTATTGCGCAGATCTTCCAGTCTAGAATCGAAGTTGCGGTGCGATTCCGTGGCGGCTCCCATGCGACGATTGGCCACAGCCAACACCTGAATGAAGGGAAATAAGAGTTGACACCGTGATATACTCGGCGGTGCCTAACCGACCTCCCGGGGCGAGACCTAAAAAGTCCCGGAAAATGCAATTTTTACTATAGATTTTTCAATGTTTCTTAAAAATTTTGCGCGCAAGCGCGCAATTTCTTTCCCATACATTGTATTTTTATCGGATCGGTCCCCGTAAACAAATATCCTGGAAAATGAACACATGTTTGCGACTTTCGCTGCATATGTGTGCATATTTACATCTATATAAAGCGCTTCCTGGCGCTGGCGCCAACGCCAATAGCGCCATAACAATATATAGGCTTTTTCAAGGTTAAGAAGGCAGAAAGGGGAAAAAATCGCTAATAATCAGTTAAGGGTAGTAGCCAAAATTTTTGCCTCGGGATAGATAGATAGCTGAGCGGCCTCCGGGATAGATAGATAGCTGGCCGATTGGGGGGCAGCCCCCCTCAGGAGACCCCTGATCAACCCCCACTCACCTGCTCCAGCTCTGTCCTTAGCATCCTATCAGTATTCTCATCGATCTTGTGCACTCTATGGCCCTCCCCGGGCCTGTGTTCGCACCTCGCACACTGATCACATATAGGTGCGGCGCACGTGTCGCACGTGTATCTATACGGCTCCCCCGGGTGCTCTGTGCACACTATGGGGCGGCGCACTAACACTACTTCGTTGGTGGGGGCGGTGTTGTTAGCGTCGCCCAGGGCGGACATGGAGCCGGAGTCGTTGAAGGAGGCGTTGCTGCCGCCGTCGGCGAAGTCGACCACCTGGGGATATATTAATGGGGGGTTGGTTTAGTGGTGCTACGCACACTACTGGTTTTTAGTCAGATTTTCATTTTCAAGTGCACGTGCAAAATTAGCTTTGTCGAAATGGAATTAATTAATGTTGAAACAAGCGCACAGTGCACACGTCAAAAAACGATAATTTATGTTGGTATGTGCATTTGAACATCGTTCCGCGAATCGTCAACTAAAATCGACCAAAATAAATCGAAACCAGTCGACCCGGTTGACACGCGATGCCATTGTCAACTAGTATGCGTATAGCCAACTTCACGTTTTTGCTCTTATAGAGGTGATGGATGTTTAGTTGATGTCATCCTCAGAGTGGTGATTGATCTCACGCGTGATCGTAGTAGCAAATATTATTTTACCCATCATCGGATGACAAAGAAAATCGAACCTTTCGACTATTCGTGCAACAAAGAAATCAATCCTTAAATGCGCGCATGTTTTTAACACCCGTATAATTACGTAATTTGGGTAAAGCGTACCCTGTGGCCATCGAAGCAGGTCATGAATTGATGCGCTTGAACACAATTGCGACACAGGAATTTGGCACAATCTTGGCACCTGCAAAATATATAACTCGTTCAGCTGCGAGGTTTACACGATAAAATGACTCCCAAAACTCTAATAAACAAAAAATCAAACCTAGCCACAGCAGTCTCTTTAGTCTTGCAGCTTTCACACATAATTTGTTGTTTGCGCATTGCCCGGCTGTCGAGCAAGTTGAGCGTGACGTAGTCCAGCAACAAGTTGTTGACAAACCGAATGTCGTTGCCGACTTGGCTCTCCTGCTTGCACACGGGGCATCTGCGACGAGATGGGCAAAATGTCGATTATTTGACATCGATGCTGGTTGACAACCGAAACTTTCAACGCTGATAATTTTTTAAAAAAGCATTTGAGTTTACCGGAATGAGGAATCTGTCAAATACTGTTGCCGGAGATTTTTAATTTATGGTGAACTCAAATGTGTTCAAAATACGTTAAGCAGTTCTGGAAATTTTGTGTTGTCAAGTATGTCTCATACTGCATGTGTATGCACATTGGCATTGACAGTGTTGCTCCATACTATGACTTACTAAATATATCGATACGCAATAGTTTTTCGATGTCAAAAACTGACAGATAAAAAAATGCCCGATAGTTCACATCGATACCACAAACCCCCCGTACACTCGAACCACACCCCATCATCCCCCACACTCACCTAATAACCCCCGGAGGGGGTCTCTGCTCGGGACTGGTGCTGGGCTCCAACTCCATGTCCAGCGAGGCCTCCCTGCGACCGACGGGCGTGGACGGCTGCGAGTGCGACCCCGACCCGCTCGACTGGTGGCCGGGGGTGGATGTGTTCGTGTTGCTGCCCGTCATGCCCCACACGCCTGTGGGGGGAGGGGGGTTGGGTGTTTGGGGGTTAGATGGTGAGTATAAGCCCCGCTACTGGATTGAAATTGGAAGTTGTTGTGTTATTGAGAATTTGAGATTCATGATTCAGGTTTTAGTAGTTACTAAAAATTTTACTGGAATTTCAATTGAAGAAAATATTTCGTATTTCTAACCATGTTGAGCCACGTTTTAGATATTTCCAACCATTATTGAATTCCATTATTGATCTTGAATCATCAGTACAAAAGTTATCTATAAAAATAAAATACTGCTTGAAAACTACCAGTAAAAAATATGTTTGTCTGATTTCACACAAAGACACCATTTTTTTACAAATGCTCTAAATTCCAGTACTACCAAAAATGAAGTAGCGTGAGAAATAACCATCTTGTTTTTGCCCCAAATAAACCGTCATCTCACAAACCGAAAGTGTTTCCCCTGCCAAACGGCCGCCTGCCGCCGCTGGGCTCATCCGGCCGTCGCTCCAACTGCGCGATGATGCAGTCCTCGCAGAGCGCGTGCAGGCAGTGCAGCAGGCGCGGCTGCCTGTACGTCCGGTGGCAGTAGGGGCAGTCCGTGTCGCTGGCGCCCAGCGGGCCGTCGCCGAAGTCGCCGCAAATTGGCGAGTTGCCAGCTCGACTGGAGCGACTCGCGTGCGGAGAATCTCCAGTGGATTTTCCGTCTCTGTCTGCGGGTATTTTGGATGGGTTCATGTAGTCAGAATGACAGCGAAAATGGGCACCCACTAGCTGGAAATCAACTGAACTCATGTCAACTAATCAGGGACGTATCCAGGATTTTTGAGCGGGGGGGGGCTGCTTGTTTACAGGGGCCGGCGAACGGGGGGGGGGGGGCTCAGCCCCCCCCCTAAATTTTTCCCCTATACAGGGACGGAAAGGCGTTTTGGCGCTGGCGCCATTAATAGGCGCAGCGCCATGGCGCTATTGGCGTTGGCGCCTGCGCCAGGAACCGCTTTATATGTATGTAAATATGCATGCATATACAGCGATAGTTGCAAAAATCTGTTCATTTTCAAGAATAGTTGTTTACAGGGACCGATCAGCTGAAAATACAACGCATGAGGAAGAAATTGAGCGCTTGCGCGCAAAATTTTTAACGAACATCGAAAAATATGTAGGAAAATTTGCATTTTCCGGGACTTTTTAGGTCCCACCCCGGGAGGGGGGGGGGCTGCAGCCCCCCCCGCCCCCCCTGGATACGTCCTTGCAACTAATGTGGTTAATTACGTTGTTTCAACTTTCCTATGTGATAGAGCACATTTAATTTAATATCGTATTCGTGACACTTTATTTTCATTGTCCTGTTGAGTGTGATGCTCTAAAAACTTTTTTGTGTTATTTAGTTCACATTATTTGACATTCAGTTGACACGAATTTGCGATGTCAACTAGCAAGCGGGGGTCTCAATGTGGCGTACCATCATCTTTTTGGTCGGGTGCATGCCGATCGGTACCGCCGCTCAGGCCACTGAAAGTCGATGAAAAGTGTATTTTTGTACAAACGATTGAAAGAAATAGTGAGATGAAACTTTATCGCACTGGACTTCTAGAGTGAATGTCAATCAAAGGGCTAAATAGCGGAAACAAATTTAGTGGCGGGATTAGGTGGCTGCATTTTGTTCTAAGTAAACTTTGTTTTGTGGATTGCGAGTAAAAATCCAACATTTTTACCGATGATGTTTAGAATGGAAAAGCTACTGGGGGAAAGTTATCTTGGAATTGGCTGATGAAAAAGTTTAAACCGTTGGGACAAATAGCATAAAATTTTGAAAAGCAACTTCTGAACTGTAGCCGATAGTGTCTTAGCCACTCTCAAATAACTCATAAAAATGCCTCGGAAGGTTCGATCCTCGCTCAAATTTCCGTAAAAACACGGCAAACGCACCCAAAAGCGGTGTCCACAGCGGGGCACGCGTTCGTATCATTATAAGAGCCCCATTGAGCAAAACCAGTAGTTCCGGCGGCGGCAGAACGATCGATTATTGCATCAGGTGACCCACTCATTACTAAAAAATGGTGTATCTGAATTATGGAGGTCATGTAAATAAAAACAAAATCTCGAAGGCATACCGTTTTTCTTTCCGTTCAATTGCACTGTAAGACTGGAGACCCCGTAAGCCGTCATTCCATGCGGAGTAAAAACCCTGTCTAAATCCCTCTCTTTTGTAAAATAGAAATTTTTATCTAAATTATGACGACAAAAATTAATGACGAAATGCTACATGTCGTGGTGAAAACTGGTGACTGCGAAAAACAGCATCGGGGGCCGCAATATGGCGACACCTGAGAAGAATGACAAGCCATGTAGAGCGGGAAAAGACACACGACAAAAAGGTCAAGTGGGAGAAACTCTCGTTCTTTCTGTTGTTTTTTGTCCACGCCAACTTTTTGCGTGTAGAAACGGTCATGAATTCAATGGCTCAGTAAGATGTGGTGTGATGTAATTCCATTTTAAAGCAGAGTAACTGAGCAGCGTTTTCATTTCAACTGATAATGAATCATATGCTCACGCGCAAAAACTCGCAGTTTTATCAACCAGAACTAATATCCTGAAAAACAGTTCGACTGTCACACCCAACTTTCTCTTTTTTTCGTTTTTTTTTAATCGTTGAATTTTATAGGGTTTCCTTCCAATATGACGGCACACTTCGATTCTGTTGGGGATAAGCATGTAATCGAACGCCAAAGTAAAGTTTACTTAGGATCATGCTATGCTTATTTCTCCAATTTCGTTAGGGGAATTCACCCACCCAAGTGAACATGCGACATAAGTTTTGAATAAGTTGTGTTGTATTTTTCATTCCATATGACTTTTATTTGCACAGAGTGCAGGACGAAATCAAACTGGTCGAAATCAACGCTAATTAGTTTATCTCATAGCAGTTACAGTTTTCTTGATCTTTAAATTCGACCAGTTTTTCGCTTGCCCATTGGTTACAATAATATGATATAACCAACAACCGCCTTGATTCTCAGGAATTATTTTTGAAACAATTTCGCAGTCGTTCGTTTGCACTCGAATTTTGGTCTGTTCGCTCTGATCTGAAAACGCCGGTCGAAATGAAGCCTCAGTTTTTCAACCAACGCTGGATATTTGAAGGTTTGCAGGTTTGGGTTCATTTTACGGGTGTAATGGAAGTCCGATCAACAATAATTCATTTTGGTAAACTCAAAACTGATTTATGAGTTTGGTCCTTTGTGTTCAAAACTGATTTATGAGTTTTCCATGTTTAGTAGTGTACAGTGTGCGTTGCCCAAAATCGTTTCCACTAGCGCTAGTTTTTTTCCTAGGAAACGGGCCTTTGTTAAAAAAAACCTTCTGATCAAACGTGCCGCTCTGGCGCTTCCAACCCGAAGTATAAATTCAACCACTCGAGAGCCACACAGCCATCAGTTGACCTTTCCAAACCAAAATACAAGACTGCGACTGCGGGCCGGCACCAGAGCGGGGGCAGCAGCCGCGCGCGACGCTCATCAAACCCAGCGGCAGTCGGGCCTTCGCGGCGGCAGGTGCCAGTCTCGGACCCTGTCAAATGTGAAGTGTCGTGCAAAGCGTCAAATGTCATGTAAAATGCCCTGGAAAATGGGCAAACGTTTGGGCAAAGTGGCAAACACTGTTTGCCATTTTCCAGGGCATTTGACATGACTTTTGACACTTCCCAAGACATTTGACATTTGACAGGGTCCGGGACTGGCCCCAGAAAGACGTCAAAATTTCAGTGGACCAACATGGCAACGCACAAGTTGATGGTGGGCGACAAGGTGACCACGCCCGTCACGTCGTACACGATATTGAACAAGCTGGGCGAGGGCGGCTTCGGCGCCGTCTACTTGGTGTCCGACGGGCGAAACAGCAGGCGATACGCGCTCAAGACTGAAGTTGTTGGGGTGAGTGACTGCGTCACTGATTGACCCTGTAAAATGTCATGTAAAGTGCACCTCAAAATATCAAATGTCATGCTTGTCAAATGTCAGGTGCCAGAAGCCATGTAAAATCCCCTGTAAAATGGCAAATTTTCTCTCATTTTTTACTGGACATTTCACATTCCTGATGAAATATTACATGACTTTTGACGCTGCATGGTATTTGACATTTTACAGGGCTTGTAGTGGCCCTTGATGTACCGATATAACGGCTACGATGAGCCCACACACTAGTTGCCGTCGCAGGTTCGTGTCAACTAAATAATATCCGTAATAAGTCCATAAAACAGATATTTTTGACAGAAATCATCACTTAAAATGCTATCCCATGACACTACAGCCATTCTATGGCTATATATATATATATATTTATATATATATAGCCATATAAATAAAACTCTGTTTTTGAAAAAAACGGGGTTTAAAAAAAACAACCCTGTCGTTGAAAAAAACATTTTTCCTTAGTCACGATAAAAAATTAACTATGTTGTATCACACAGGAAAGTTGAAATCACATAATCAACCAAAATTTAGTTGACACGAAGTTTGGTGTGAGCTAGTGTGTGTGGGCCCAATTTTACTCTGTACACTAGGTACTAGGGATGGCAAGCGCTTTTTTTAAGCGCTTTTTTTTAAAAAAACGCCGCTTTTTTTAAAAAAAAAGCGCAAGGGTCCCAGCGCTTTTTTTTAAAAAAAAGCGCTGGCAAAAATTTTTGTACTCATGCACTAGGTATTTTGCAAAATTTTTTGCGCGCAAGCGCATAATTTCACATGCAAATTGCCATTGGTGGTTGTTTTCATTGGTTTTGTAGCATTTTAGTGGCATTGCTTCTATTCCTGCATGGTATCAGGTAATAATAAAATGAGGAGATATGTCAGTGTAGTAAATAATATCCAGCCAATGTGCTTCCACTTTTCTACAGTGTGAAACATCACTGTCATGTATTAGCCATATTTTATAGCCAAATTTAAACACTATTCCATGCCTAACTTCACTTGCAGTCAAGAAACATTCAAAAACAGCGATATACATAATTAGTCGACATAAAATTGATTTTTTTTGGCAGAAATCAGCATTTTTAATGCCATCAGATGATTACATAGAGATTCTATGGTTATATAGCATCACAAGTACTGCTACTTGTCTGATATACCTGTATATATTGACTCAGGACCATATTTGGGAGCTTTTTAGGTAACGTCTTGACAATTTTTGAAAAAAAGCGAAAAAAGCGCGTTTTTTAAAAAAAGCGCTTTTTTTTAAAAAAAAGCGGGGACGTTAAAAAAAAGCGCTTTTTTTCCACCCCTACTAGGTACTTGTCGCAATCAAAATATCTACCCGCAGGCGCGCATGCAAGTGCTGCGCATGGAAGTGGACGTTCTGGAGCGGGCGCTGAACATGCGCGCGCAGCACTTCTGCGACCTGATCGACCGCGGCCGCAATCCCGAGTACTTTTTCGTGGTGATGACGCTGATCGGCAAGTCGCTGCACGACATGCGCAAGGCGCTCACCATCGACCCGCAGAAGTTCTCCATGTCCACTTCGCTCCGTTCTGGCGTGCATTGCCTCCAGGTTGGGCTCTGGGGCCGCTTCCGAACCCTGTCGAGTGTCAACTTTCAAATGTTAAAAGTGAAGTAAATTGCCCTGTAAAATGTCAAACGGGCGGTAAAAAATGACGAGAATAAAGTAAATGAAATTTGACACGGATTTATACTTGGTCTGGAAGTGTCACCTGGTTCGAGTCTAAACGTGTGACCCTTTAATTAAAATCAGAAATTAAATATGCTTTTGATCGCTGCAGGGCATTGAGGAGCTTCATCACATTGGCTACCTGCATCGCGACATCAAGCCGGGCAACTTCAGTATTGGCCGCGCCGAGAATAACGAGCTGCGGAAAATCTATATTCTCGATTTTGGCTTGTGTAGACGGTCGGTTTACTGAGACGCCTCACCCTCCCCTCCCCCCGAAACGTATACTTTGTCATATCGAAAATCGACATCGAAAATGTTGAAAAAGATGGACCATCGACAATTTCTTCATATTTATCAACTATCGGATATCGACCAGTTTTCCCTATGAAATATCGATATCGAGGGCTCATATCGATGTCGTGTCGATATTTAACACCGAGTTTCAGGAAGATTATCGATATCAAAAAGTCATTGTCCGTATGCGCAGCCGTTGACTTGCCAATTTGTGAACGCACAGCTACAAGAAGGAAGACGGGGCGCACCGGACGCCGCGCATAGTGGCCGCCTTTCGAGGAACGGTGCGGTACGCGTCGCTGCGCTGCCACCTGAAGCAGGAGCTGTCGCGCAAGGACGACCTCGAGTCGTGGTTCTACCAGCAGCTAGAGTGCACCAAGGGACAGGTGCCCTGGCGGCAAGTCACCCAGGTGACACTCGCGGACCCTGTGAAATGCCCTGTGAAATGTAAAATGTCAAGTGGGGTGTGAAAAGTCATGTAAAATGCCCTTGAAAATGTGAAATGTCATGCAAAGTGTCAAAAGTCGTGTAAAACGTCTTGTAAAGTGTTTTTTTTCCATGACATGACTTATTTTAACATGATTTTGGCATGATTTTACGACTTTTGACACTTCGCATGACGTTTGACATTTTGAGGGCATTTTACAGGGTTTGTGAGTGCCCCCAGATGGACGAGGTGTGCCGCATGAAGCAGGAAGTGCGCAACAACCCCGCCGCCAGGAAAGCCATGCTGGCAGAGTGCCCCGCAGAGTTTGACCCGATTTTCACCTACATTGACTCTCTTGATTACTACTCGGTTGGTTTCCAGTCGGATCCTTTTCGGACCTAAGTGCCGCCGGTTTCAAACAAAGCAAACAAAAATAGGATTTAAAAGAAGGTTTCACGAGATTTTAAAGGATCACAAACTGCAATTACTGTATGCAATTGTAATTTGCTGTTGTAAACGAATCGTTTGTCTTAAGCTCGAACTATTCGCTGGGTGCACTCCTAGACCATGTCAAGTGTAAAATGTCATGAAAAGTCGTGTTTTACAATTTGTTTAAAATTCCCTGTAAGATGTCAAATTTGTTTGCCATTTTACAGGACATTACAGGGTGTGAAATTCTGGCACAGTTTGGCCTGTCTGTGAACCAACCAAAGCACACATCACACGCAACCCCCCCCCCCCCCACAGGAGCCGAACTACAACATGATCTACAACCTGATGCAGACGGCCTGCCGCAGACTGGGCATCGTCGACTCGGCGCCCTACGACTGGGAAAGCCCAATCTTTCCCGCCAATGTCGGCCAGCAGTCGCAGGCGTCTCAGCCGCTGCCGTCGAACTTGGGCATGCAGCCGCGCACCCAAGGCACCCAGATGACCCAGTTGAATAGAGGGGGTGCAGGTGTGTAGCGGCTGGGATGGTGGATGCTTGAATAAGACCCCCCTTTGGTTTGGTAGTTTGGGTGGGGAGCTGTTCGAGGGGTCGTAAGGGTTTTTGGAAAAGATCAACGTAAGGGTCTACATGCGTGATGGGTTTACATGCGTAATAGGCTTGGCCCGTTTCACTTTTCTGTTAGCGCCGGTTGTACTTGTTTAGTTCTAGGTTTAGCGCAGGTTGTTTTTTTACTGTTTTGATGCATTTATCCACAGAAGTTGGGGTTGGGGTTGGTGTTTGGGTTGGGGGGTTAAGGTCAAAATCCTGGAGACCCCAGTGTGACTCACACTGTAGAGCTGCTCGAACCCACCCGTGTACAGAATTGACATAGACTGTGACGCAGTGTAGCGACCGGCCGACTGCACGATTCCGTTCGCAACAAGGGCAAGTCGACCATGGTGAATCCCGCGTCCGCCGAGCCCAAGTACTCCGCGAGCAGTTCGAAAAACACGCAGCGGTCCACCGGTAAACTGCGCAGCATCTTCATGCGGCCGCCGCACGCGCACCACGGCTCCGCCACCGTACCGAACGGGAAGTACCGTTCCAAGAAGTGATTTGTGATTCGGTCCGGTGTGGGTTGTGTGGGCGGAGTCTTGCCGGCTGATTAGCGCACTTTTTTCATCCGATTAGTACATTTTTCTGGGCGGGCATCAAAATAGTGCTTGGGCTGCTCGGTTTCTCGCGGACGAATTTGCGCTTGGTATTTGAAAAAATGTCATCCTTTCTTGCGACCGATGTACAGTAATTTTAATTGGAAACTTGAAATGCGGGACACTTTGCGCCACGACCCACGCCTGTTGCAACCGATTGTCAGATTTCGTGCAACGCCAAAACCGTTTTCACTGAAACTTTTGTATTGATCCATTTCAAATAGTTTTTATCTGAAAACAGTTTTAGCCGGCCCCCCTTGTGATACAACATGAATTCCCCGGTGCTGTTCGTGTCCCATACTGATTGTTTACACTGTGATGAACTCCAAAATAAATGCTACCTGAAAGAAATACCTAGTTGCATAATGGCCCAACGCACACTAGTTGACGGGCGAAATTTTGAGAACTCAAAAGTCACCGTTGAACACATTTTAGTTTACCGGAATGACTAGTCTTAGCGTTGACGGAGATCGAAAATTATTCTAGTAAACTCAAGCGTGATAACAAGGGCTCCCCAGTTTCCCAAATGTCGGCCGTCAACTAGAGTGTAGGACCACAATATTAAGTGCCAGCAGAAATCACCAGGCGACCAATGCACTTTGCTAAATCACTTCATGACGTTCTAGTTCCACTTTGTCTTCATTTTAACCGCCAGATGGCAGAAACTTCCTGGAGAGACGAGTGCGCCAGCACTTTAAGCATTGCTTGTCTGATCCGCTGGCGCGGTGCGTATTACGTGCAGCCGGGCGGCCATCTGCTCAAAGTTCGGGAATTCAGTCGAAATGTCGCTGAGCCGGTCGTGGCTGAGGCTATTGTTAAAATCTTGCAGGTTTGTGTTTGACTGCCTAGTTGCTACGCTGCCTGATCTGTCATGGTCAGGGTTTTTTTAGAAAAAAATTAAAATAAAATGAAAAATTTAAGAATCCAACAAAATGGAAAATTTCAAAAAATAAATTGTACAAGAATTCAAATTTTTGTGAAGTATGCAAATTCATATTTTATACAATTTCAATTTTATTTTTTTCTCATATTTTTATACAATTTTTACAATTTTTTGTAAAAATTTATCTTGTTGCTTGGGGAGCTGGGGCAGTCCCAAGCCCCGTAAGTGTCAAATTTTTTTGGTTGTGTCCAGTAATTTTATACGTTGGGCAACTTTTATGCCCTCTCCCGAATGTATTAGAGAACTTGGCAAAAGTCCAAAAAAGTTGAAAATTTGATAAATAGGAGGTACCTCAAATGTCATATGAAAGTCATCCAAAGTGTGAATTGTGATGACAAATGTCAAGTAAAGTGTCAATTATCATGGCAAATATAAATTGAAGCAGCAACTGTTAAGCAAATTGTATCCAAATCTTATTTTTTTACCCAAAAACATAAGATTTGGATACCAAAACGTAAGATTTGGATACTAAAAACGTAAGATTTGGATAACAATTTACTCTGCATGACATTTGTCATGACAATTGACACTTTGCTTGACATTTGTGATGTCAATTGACTTTTTATTTAAACTTGTCATGACAATTGACATTTTGCTTGACATTTGAGATGTCAATTGACTCTTTACTTTACATTTGTCATGACAATTGACACTTTGCATGACATTTTACAAATGCGCCCAGCACACCCCAGTAATCTAATGCTGTGCCCAATATTAAATCCTTAAATAAGCCCCAGTTGAGTTATTTTTCGTCAGATATTTTGACTTTTCGAGCGGGGAGTTATTCGAAGTAGAAATATGTAGCCTGAAGCCCTCAGTTTAGTGTCATATTTGTTTTTCAAAACTGCCAACTTACAGTTTGTATGCCTCGCAGAGTCAGACCAAACTTCCGTGCGACTTATCCTCTGTTCGATTGTGCAAAGTGGCTGTGAGAATGTTGTCGGTTAGCAAGAGGGCCGTGTGCGCCGTGTACGCCACGTTGGACATTGGTAGCGATGCTGATAGGAATGCTATTTCGGCGCAGATTAAAAATTTGGTCCGTTTTTTGTGTCTGCATTTGAGTTTTGAACGATGGCTGAAACTGGGTGAAGTAGTGTTCAATCTAAATTTATCCCTTATTTTTTTGTGCCTCACGGCAATTGCATTCTTTTCCCGTTTCGAATTGCCACAACAATTCTTTGCAAACATCACCTGGTGACAATCTCGCACCCTGTGGAAGTGTAAAAAATCTGTAAAAAGGCTCTTTCTGTATTTTGATTGACACTTTGCATGACGACACTTGACAATTGACATGACACTTGACGTGGTGCCACGTGTCGTCATTAATTGCGCCCCTGTCGCAGAATTTGGCGGGGCACAGTTTGAGTCAATTGGTAAGCAAGCCGAAAGATAACCAGACATATGCCGTTGCTCTGAGCATTGCCAAGCGCATGGAACAGCGAAGTGAGATAACTTTTTATGGTTCCAACTTTTTTTGTGCTATCTGTGTGCACTCAAATTTCAGATGACTCGAATGCCTCAAATTTCAGATGACTTGTACCCGATGGATATTTTTAGACCTGACGCCTGTATGAAAGGATTGAACGGACAGGAAGTCAATTTATTATTGGACCCTGGTGATTCTAAAATATGCGTTGAGGCGGGTATTGGGCAGCTAGGTTTGTAGGCTCTTTTGTGGGGAAAATAAGAAGTTTCAAATTTTGTTAAAAAAATGGCAATAATTCCCCCTTCCTTCAGAGTTGCGACATCTCTCGGAGGAATTCACTCATTTAACACTGCCCAGTGGTGTATTGAGCTGTACAGATATTAGAGTCTTTTTTGATGATCGCCCGCGGTCGCATGGTGAAGACATGGACCGTTTATTCCGGTATGAATAAACTATTGTTACATATTGATTGTGAAAAAGACTGTTTTTCCTTATACACCCCCAGGTTTACTATTTCACGAGATAAAGTTTGGGGCGGTTGATTCCAGGGGTCAGATTTAATACTCCCTACAGATTTGTAGGGTAGGGCGTACGCCCGATAGATTTTTTTAAGTTCAGCCGCATCGACGCACATGCACCGAGAGCAAGGCGGTTTGTAAAATATACGAAACCATCCCTTAAGGTCGCCGATATTGCAATATGACATATATCGCTTCGATTTTGCCCCGGAAATCACGATTTCGTCATTTCTTGGCCGTCTGCCAATTCGTTTTTTATTTTATTTTGTCGGGCGGGTTACTCGCATAAGTCACGCTTTTGTACGCTCGTGCATGCATTTCTTTCTTGTCGCTGCCCTCATGGTTTCGGTTGTAGGCAGTGAACACTAAAAAAGTGACCACCTGACTACACAAAAGCGCGACTTATGCGAGTAACCCGCCCGACAAAATAAAATAAAAAACGAATTGACCGACGGCCATGAAATGACGAAATCATGATTTCCGTGCCAAATTCGAAGTGATATACGTCATATTGCAATATCGGCGACCTTAAGGGATGGTTTCGTATATTTTACGAACCGTCTTGCTCTCGGTGCATGTGAGTCGATGCGGCTGAACTTTAAAAAATCTATCGGGCGTACGCCCTACCCTACAAATCTGTAGGGAGAATTAAATCTGGCTCCAGGGGGGGGATATTTGAGGTTGGGAATCATTATTTCGTCCGAATTTTCACCACAGTTCATGGTAATGCTATTGCATTATCATAATAAAAAATCTGCTTAAACACCTCAAAAAATGGTAATTAAAGTGAACAAACATAGACTAGGTTATCATTTCGACGGAAATAGCTACGTAAACCAGCTGGCTGCGAGGACATCATTCCTAATGTAGGATATTTCGAGAAGTGTTTGTTTTCCCGGCTCACTCAAACTTTGGGGCTATTTCACGGTGTATGAATTCGAGGGAATACTGTACAAATTTTAACCAAGTACCTATTAGTCAATTATCCAGTGCCATGGATCGGAATCGAGCGAATGCGTTGGACTTTGGCGACGTCATTTTGGGTTTGGCTGTTTTGCAGCCAGGTCTGCCGCACGGCGGCGATGCCGGTCGATTGAGAACTGAGTATATTTTTCGCTATTTTTCCGCTGGCGACGTCATGACCCGCGACGAGTACAAGTTTGTCCATTTACCCCCTCATTTTGTCCAATGAAAGTGTCAGTGTATTTGTTCTTTCTCAGATCTCTAGTCGATGAAATTGTGATAGGCATGGAAAAACGTGCCAAGAATGCTATCGATGCAGCTGCCGCGGCTGATAAATACAAAGCCAATGCCATGCTGTATGTTTTTAGAGCACTTTCACATTGACGTGACCATTGTAACGTGTGGATTTTGATGCAACTGCGCAGTCTGTTCGACGCGGAGCAAATGAATATGACGCGGCTAGTCAAGTTAGCTGGCGGCGGCTCGCTGCGCGGCACGTCTCAGCTGTTGCGGCTGCAGCAGCAAATCAGGGTGCCCGTCGACGGCTTGGCTAGGTATTTATAATTTGTATAAAAAATGCAAAACCCAGTTTGTAAAGTCGAAATTGTGCAGCGATCCTTTTCTTGTCTATTCACCTCAAAGTAAATAGTTATATGTTTACTAAACCATATATTTGGGAGGTTTTGAAAAAGCGTCTGTTTTTAAAAGTTGTCGTTTTTAAAAAAAGGAGTCCTTAAAACATTTTCTTCCATTACTTTTTCACTTTATAGTGCTTATGTACGGTAAATTTTGCAGTCCCGCGCGTGAACCGACGAGAGAAATTTCTTACGCCGACACAAGTGAGAAAGGAGTACAATGCGAATGTGAACCGGATGCCCCCGATTCTTCGGGCTCTGCAGCGTTGGTTGTTTTTCAAATCCCTTATTGGTGCGCATCAGGGGTCTCCAAGATTTTGGCCCTCGCGGGGGCTGGATAGATAGCAAATCGCTCCTCCCGAGGGGTAGATAGCTGAAAAAAATTTCTGGGGGGGGGGGGGCTCGCGGGTGCAAAAAAAAGGCTTTTTCAGTGCATAGAAGGCCGAAAGGGGAAAAAATCGCTAGTAATTGGTCAAAAGTGGCTAAAAGTAGGTTTAAAATGGCTAAAAACAGGCATATAACCATACATATAGCTGGAGAGCACGATTTTGAAGGTGAAAAACTATAAAAAGGTGCGAAAAGTAGTGATTTTGAGCGAAAATTAGGGGAAAATTTCTCAAAAACCACTCCAGATAGATAGATAGCTGAGCGATTTTGGGGGGGGGGGGGGTTTGGGGATAGTAGCCAAAAATTTTGCCTCGGGATAGATACATAGCTGAGCGGCCTTCGGGATAGATAGATAGCTGGCGGATTTGGGGGGGGGGCAGCCCCCCCCCCCCAGCCCCCCCCCCTAGGAGACCCCTGGTGCGCATTATTCGCGTGTTCGATTTTATGCAAATTTTTAAAAGGATTTTCTTCTAATTAAAAACCAAAGCAATTTTTTTCGAAATGCAGCCGAATTGTTTTGTGATTTGAGAAATAAATCCAACCGCGTTGTGTGTCGGATGGTGTTATGGCGGTTCGCAATTCGACATTATTTCAAAATTGTAATGTCGCTATTCGATACTAAAAATAATTCAAAGTCTTAAATATTTCCTCGAAAAACACATTTTCTCGACCCTGTGAACCCTGCGCAGAGATACTTCGCTCATCGAGGAGGAGCCAATGGACTGCACGCAGACTGCCCGTTACACGGTCGCGCGTCATGCACTTTTCCTGACGGCAGGGGACCGCGTTAAGCATCAGCTGATCACTGATCTTGGTTTGTCATGTAAATGCGTCTAATTGGTGTTTGGGTCTGGTCACTGTGAGTACAGCACTCTATGTACTTTATTTCCTTGTGTTCAGCCCATCACCTTGAATTAACCCCCCCCCCCCCCCCGAAATATCCCCAGGTCTGAGCGAGCTGGAGAAATGATACGGCCTCTATAACAAAGAAATTCGGTAGAAAATGCTACCGTATTTTCATGAATAATACGCTTGGACCGCTTGATTAAGCACCACCTCCACCCATAGTGATAGCAATGTAATGCGATGAGAAAATTTTTTTCTTGGTTATTTCACTCAGATAGTGTATGGAAGGGTTATGTAAAGTACGCGTTCAGGTAGCAGACCCAAACCCTGTAAAGTAAAGTAACGACAAATGCTTTAGCAAATGTAGCGATTGTCATGACAAATGTAAAGTAGAGTGTCAATTGTACAAATGTCATGTAGAGTATCAAATATGAGAAGTGTCAAATGTCAAACAAACTGTCATGACAATTGACACTTTACTTTATAATTGTCATGACAATTGACACTTTGCATGACATTTTACATGACATTCTACTCTTCACTTTACATGGCTTGGGACTGCCCCCGGATTACTGTAAGTTACACAAATACATCTCACCTCTTCCAGAGCCCGAATCGATCACCGCCTCGGCGCGTGTCCAGATGCTCAACGAGCCCCTCAATCAGTCGCAATTAATCCACGGTCCGAACATGATCCAAATGTCCGCGGACACCGCCACCGGCGAGCTGGCGGCACATTGTTCAGGGGTCGATGCGAAAATGGCGCGCGACGCCACCGTGGCGGCCACGTTTTTATTGGACGCATTGGCGTATTTTTCGAGAAGACATTCCATCGCTGAAAGTGCGGGTGGGAAAACTTTGGCTGCGAAGGAGGCGTTCAAATGGAATTTAAAAGACAATGTGAGTTGATAGGTTTGTGCCCTGGTGAAATGGATCACTGGCGCGCGGTTCTAGGTGTCAGTTCCTCAACTTGCTGAGTGACAAGAAAAGTGAATGGTTAGGATAAAAAAGTTGGGAGTGTTAGGTAAATTTCGCATAAAAACTCGACGGACCGCAAAGTATGCGCCTACAGTGCACGCAGAAATTTATATTTTTTATTTATTTTTTTCGGCCGCGTAAACAACGCGACATTGCGACTCCGCCCACTCGCGCCCGTCTAAAGATTTCTAAACCGCAGAGAATTTGCCCGCCCTATTATCGACGTTTTTCCCATACAAATTCTTGATTTTCGTAAACAAACTTGGGCGCGAGTCAAATCGGGATTTTCGCGCTTGTGTCGCTAGTGTGCGAATGACTACACTAGAGACACAAGCGAACAAAAAAGAAAATGCAAACTAGGGTTCAAACGATATATCATATCGAATATCGAATATCGGATATCGACCATTTTTTAATATCGAATATCGAATATCGATATCGAAAATTTGAAAAAAAAATCGAATATCGAATATCGATATCGAAAATTTTGAAAAAATATCGAATATCGAATATCGACCATTTTTTCGATATATCGAACCTGTATTGTGTCCCCAAATTTACTTTTCATTTTCATTTTGAGATGTTTATGGTTGATCTGATGTGCTTATAGTATTGTATTTGATGAGTAAAAGTACGGTATTTATAATGTCATTGTTGTTGGAGTGCTAAATTTGAAGCCAGAAAACGCTGATATACTTTTTTTGCAACATGCCCTTAAGCAATTAGGTTAGGATGAACTGTAATATCTACCAATTGTTATTTGTCTGATACACTTTGATTCATCATGTTTTTCTTCTATTTTCTACCATTGAGTGGTGTAAAGCTTGTTAAAATCACTTGTACCATTCAAATTTCAGTAAAGAGATGATTAAACATATGTGCAACCACATGAAAATACAATATGCCACTTGAAATATGCCTTGCTATACCAAAAGCATATCGCAATATCAAATATCGAAAATATCGAAATATCGAATATCGAATATCGACCATTTTTCAATATCGAATATCAATATCGAGGATCCATATCGTATCAATATCGAATATCGAGTTTCAGAAAAAAATATCGAATATCGATATCGAAAAGTCATATCGTTTGAACCCTAATGCAAACCAAAATATCTGCGCGCACTGTAGTCGATAACTCCTTGTATGTCCTGGTCGATAAGGCGCGAGCACAGGGACGTACGCAGGATTTTTGAGCGGGGGGGGCGGATTGTATACGGAGCCCGGCGAGGGGGGGGGGGGCGGCGCCCCCCCCCCCCTAAAATTTAGCCCTATAGTAAAGGACTGGAGCCATGGCGCTGGCGCCATTTATAAACGCCAGCGCCATGGCAGTATTGGCGTCGACGCTGGCGCCAGCGTATACTATATAGGCGGGGACGTATCCAGGATTTTTGAGCGGGGGGGGGGCTGCTTGTTTACGGAGGCCAGCGAGCGGGGAGGGCTCAGCCCCCCCCCCTAAAATTTTACGTACAGAGTGGCGGAATGGCACCATGGCGCTGGCGCCACTAGTAGGCCTAACGCCATGGCGCCATTGGCGTCGGCGCCAGCGCCATGGAACGCTGTATATGTATGTAAATATACATACAAATACAGCAAACAGCACACAATTGAGTGTATTTATAATGATTTCGGACACAGGGAGCAAATCTACTGGTAATACATAACGTCCGGTGAAAAAATTTTTTACGCTGACGTTGAAAAAGTGGCATTCTCCGGCCACTTTCTGGTCTCACCCCGGGGGGGGGGGGTAGGGTTGGGACGATATGACTTTTCGATATCGATATTCGATATTCGATATTTTTTCCTGAAACTCGATATTCGATATCGATACGATATGGACCCTCGATATCGATATTCGATATTCGATATTAAAAAATGCTCGATATTCGATATCGATATTTCGATATTTTCGATATTTCGATATTTTGCTTTTGGTATAGCAGGGCATATCTCATTTGGCATATTGCATTTCCATTTGATCACAAACCCAACAGATCATCTCTACTGAAAAGTAGATTATACAAATTTAAATGGCACACAATGATCAAAATGAGAAAATGATTTTAAAATGTGACAGATGTGGTAAGGAAAAGGTGCCAGCATCATTATAGGTGCCATGCCATGGTGCCATTGATGTTTCCATGGTGTAAGTAGTTATTCAACATACATATACTCTTATGTGAACATATGAGAGAGCATTTGCACAAGATTTGATGCTGCCGCAAGTGCTGAAACAAAAATACCTTTCATGTGAGAACAAAGTGCGCGCTTGCGCGCAAAATTTGGTCAAATTGCTCATGAAATCGCCCTCGTATAGTGCCATTCCTGGCTTATTTGAAGTCAGGCCCAGGGAGTATAGAATATCGAAAATATCGAAAAAATGGTCGATATTCGATATCGATATTCGATATTTTTCCAAAATTTTCGATATCGATATTCGATATGAAAAAATAGTCGATATCCGATATTCGATATTCGATACGATATATCGTCCCAACCCTAGGGGGGGGGGCTGCAGCCCCCTTCCCCGCCCCCCCCCCCCCTGGATACGGCCCTGTATATAGGTATCTATTAAGACCTATATGAGGCATCTAGTTCCGAATGTCGGTATCTCCATCATTTTAGGTTTTTCCAAAATTGCATTTGAAAATTCAAAGTTGGCCCGAGCGGGCAACTTTAAAGTGACAAGTCTTGCCCAAGACTTTTTGAAAAGCTTATGGAATTGTCTACATTTTCCATATTTTAAACCCTGCGGCCGGCGTATATAGCTAGAGTTATGATGATTTGATTGATAGCAGGTCAGCAGATTCAGTGGAGATACCCTGTTTCGAGTGATTTTTTTCAAAAAAATCACTCGAAACAGGGTATCTCCACTTAGTCCATGGGATCAACAGCGCGGTTGTGCTGCCGTTCTGCTGGCCCATTGCCCCACTTGAGAGCAAATTTCTTACCCAGAGCAGTGGAGATACCCTGTTTCGGACAAAGACTTTTTGGAGATACCCTGTTTCCGACAAAGATTTTTTTGGAGATACCCTGTTTCGGATGATTTTTTTCAAAAACTGGTTTGGAATTCTATACCGTAATTCGGATGATTTTTTCTGTTTTGTATGGCAATTTGGACTGTTTGCTTCAAATCTATACCGTAATTCGGATGATTTTTTCCATTGGTGGAGATACCCTGTTTCGAGTGAAATTTTTGGTGGCTCTTTTTGGAGATACCCTGTTTCGAGTGACTTTTTTCCAATTTGAGGGTGGAGATACCCTGTTTCGGATGATTTTTTTTGTTTTTTTCTAAAAATCGGCATATATATATCTCGGGAACGGTATAAGATATTGAAAAAATTCTTTTGCTATCATGAAGAAATAAGTGCACTTATCACAGATCCGCACTTAACTCATTTTTTTACACTTTGGTCTTTACCGACATTCGGAACTAGATGCCTCATATATAGTTACTATGACCACGTTGGGCACTTTTATAATGCTGTTTGGACTCTTGAAATTATATATTAAACAAAGGGGTGGGGTTTGCGCGCTTGCGCGCAAAAAAATGTCAAAGTACCTACAAAATCGCTTTACAAAAGTGACATTCCTGGCAAATTTTTATGACCGACCCGGGAACGGGGGGGGGCGGCCGCCCCCCCACCCCCCCGCCCCCCCCCCCTGCGTACGTCCTTGCGCGAGCAGGATACCGTAAATCCTCGAAAAAGTCACCAGGTGAGTTTTTTTTTCGTCAGCGTTTTTGAGGGGGGAGTTATTCAAGGGGCAGTTATTTTTTCCTCAGAAAACTTGGACTTGGTTCATTGTATGAATGCATTCTGTCAACTCATGTAATCGAGGTATTTAACAGTTTTACAACGACTAAAAGGTGTGTATACACTGCGAACACATTATGTATCTGCTGTCGCTGCCATACGTTAATATTTTTTGTATTTTCATCGATCAATTTTGTAGCATATTTTTCACCCAGAGAAGGGAGTTATTCAATGGGGGAGTTATTATTTCGTCAGAGGTTTTGAGGGGGGGGGGTCAGGGGTATCTTGAATTTTGACCCTCCGAGTGGTTGGATAGATAGCAAATCGCTCCTCCGGAGGGATAGATAGCTGAAAATATTTTCTGGGGGGGGGGGTTTGGGGGGGTTGTGGTGGTTCAATATATAGGCTTTTTCGGGGCATAGAAGGAAGAAAAGGGAGAAAAATCTCTAATAGTAGGTGTAAAATAGGTCAAAATGGGTATACAAGAGCATATAGTACTTAAAATAGCTGAAAATAGGCAGTTAGACGCATGAACCAGTCATTTTGGAGGTGAAACTCTATATATAGGTATGAAAAATAGCGATTTTGAGCGAAAATTGGGGTATAGTTTCTGAAAAATCGCTCCAGATAGGTAGATAGCTGGGCGATTTGGGGGGGGGGTTAGGGGGTAGTAGCCCAAAATTTTGCCTCCGGGATAGATAGATAGCTGAGCGGCCTCCGGGATAGATAGATAGCTGGGCGGTTTGGGGGGGTAACCCCCCCCCACCCCCCCCCCATTCGAGACCCCTGGGGGGGGGGGTTATTCGAGGATATACGGTACTTATGTACGCTGTCTCACAAAAGGAAAAGGCGGAGTCGCGTAAAAGCGACAAAAGTTGTTTTAATGAAACGATTTTTTGCTTGAACAATTTTTTATTAACGATGACGTCATAGCATGCGGACCACCGAGTATATTTATTTTGTGGTGGGTCTGGGTGTTTGAGAATTGTTTCTTTATTTGCTATCCACGTAAATATAACGTAGCTCTTCACTTTTGCTTGTAATTTGTCTCGTCATTTGTAGTTTTCTTATCAATTATTACTTCATTTGACACATGACAAAGTGCCGAATGGGTCTACGACGTGCTGTAGCGTATTCATTTCAATCCTGAATTCAATTCCGCAGAAACCAAAACCGGACGTGGCAAAAGCATTTATCGCTTTGTGCCCCGCCGTCAGAGCCCTGCTAAGATCGGAACCGCGCTGCGCTCAAATTCAATCGCCATGTTTTCTAATGGGTCGGTTTACAAGTCTGACACTTTGAATGTGCCCGACAATTTCAGAAACGTTGTTTACAGGGGATCTACATGGCAATATCATGGACCTGATGAAGTTTGAACAAAAACTATGGCCTTTGGGACCGCGCTTTTGCCCCGCCCGACAGATTTTCCTGGGTGACTACGTCGACAGAGGCAATAGTTCCTTTGAGGTTTGTTTACATTTCCATTTTGTGCTGTGTGGTAAAATATGTGTGCTATGTATTACGTCGCGGCAGTTGGCAATATGTATTTTTTCTGGACATCAGCCAATATCTCAGATCAAAGTTCATTTTTCATCATGCTTTTTAGGATCAGTTTAATGGTTTGATTTCACATCATATAACTAGTACTATCCAGTGTTAATTCATCGGGGGCGGTCTGTATGGCGGGGCCGCCCATTTCTTGGTTGCAAAGACCTGCGTGTGTCCGTTGTGCTATTAAATGGTGCATATTTTTTTTACTACACCTGCTCATTTACATTTATTCACTACAGCAAGTCGTCCTAAAATAGGCAAATGTAATACCGTATTTACTTGAAAAATCCCCCCTCGAAAAATTCCCCCTCTTGGATAATTTCCCCTTGTAAGTGAGGAAAAAATAATTCCCACACCCCTTGAATAATTCCCCCTTAAGGCATATGTTCCATTTGTTGTGTACAATTTTTACATAAATGGCATGTTTTTGTGGTTATAAAGCATATTCCATGGAATGAGTGGATAGAAACATGCTTGAAAATTTTGGCAAAACAATAATCCCCCTTGAATAGTTCCCCCTCGAATAGTCCCCCCTCAAAAAAGTCCCCGGGTGAATTATTCAAGCAAATACGGTATGTACTATAGCTCGGCTGCACAGTCCAGCGTATTACCCTTGTGCAGTCGCATCGCCGCGCGCACCTGTTCTAGCACTTTTTTCCTAAAGCAGATGTCCGCCTTGTCCCTGGTGGTGGGCTGCGGCACGTTGTCAGTGGGCGCGATTTGCGTCAGCGCAGTTGCTTGAATCGTGTTGGCGTCGACGATTGCCGCGCTGAAACGCTCGTTGTGCGAGTGAAGTTCGGCCAATGGCGCCTGCGGATTTTAGCTGAACGTAAATAGTTTACATACAACTTAAGCTCGCCTTACAGTTACAGCTACATATTCACTCTTTACCGTACCGTCTACCGGTTGCCGTCATAGCTAACATTCATGCCGTTACCGGTATTCCTTAACGGTGAAAATTCATGGCAAAGGCATGTGATAAATCCTGTGATTAATTTTCCGATGGTGAAATCAATGCACAGTGCAAGCGCTGCCAGAAAAGTATGCAGTGTTTTGCTTATAATAAGCGGTTTTGCTTGAGATAAGATGTGGTATAGTAGATTTCAGGGGGCAATCCCAAGCCCTGTAAAGTGTAAAGGAAAGTGTCAAATGTAAAGTCAAATGCAAAGTAAAGTGTCAATCAAAACAAAAAAGAAACGATTTTATTACTGAACTTTGCATGCCTATTGACACTTTACTTTACACTTTACAGGGCTTGGGTTTGCCACCAAATGTGATGTGTGTAGTCAGTAGACAATGGTTTTTCACTGCAAACTTCTGCCCAGAATCTATAATAAGGTGGACCCCCGGGTACTACAACCTCGTCTCCAATATAATGATATAACCCCTCCGGTCTTGCAACCTTATCATTATGAGCCAAATAGCAACACCTTGGGCAATGTCCATTTCCGTCAGAACTTTCAACGATGCGCTCATGCAGCCCATCCTGCCTAATTACGCCAAATGTACAGCACCTAACAGGGGACTTAGTTACCTTTTGCACGCGTGGAACGACAAACGATGGCAACACGCCAACAAAGTAATCGCAAAATTCCGATAATTCAACGAGCGGCATAATGTCCACTGGACGATCAACAATTGCCTTACAAGCCCTACGCTTGGCGCGTGCGCGGGAAACCTGTCTGCCAAACTTCACCAGCTTGGTGCCTTTCGACCTAGCTATTCCGAAGGACGTAGGCTTCGGAACTTTTCGGTCTACTTGGTTGCCACAGCTAACAAAGTCCGGTCGCGCAAATTGCAAAAGCTTGCGGCGAATAACGTGCGGCTGTAATTTCCCTCTCTTACCCACCAAATACCAAAGGTTTCTAGGCTGCACGACTTTCTTCAGCCTTTCCGCAGTTTTCTCAAAAACACCACAAATTCCGGGCTCAATAAAAGCTGGCTCCATGATCAAGTGATCAAGCAACCACTGCTGAGAAGCATCACAAATCACTTCGCCATTGGGCAGAACAGAATCAATAACGAAATCACCAGCGCCCTGAACCTTTTTCGCATACGTGGCCCTTCGCTGAATTTGAAACACTTCCAACACGGGTTCAAAACTATCAAAAACAGGGCCCGATTCCAAATCATCAACCTCCCAGAAACCTTCAGAACTTGGCGCGCTTCCAGAAACAGAAACAAGATTAGCCCACGCTTCGAAAACCGACAATTCAACCTTATTTGAATGCAAGCAAACAAAAACGACTTCCATCATGATTCACAGATTAGAATAGAAATAATTAGATCCACTAGCTGGAATGAGCCAATAGATTTGGGTAGAGAAATTAATTGCACCGGAGTAAGCTTGAATTACACTAATTGGGTTTCTCGAGTCACGTTGCAAATAAAGTTTCCAAAGTATTTAAATATTTCCAATTTACCTTTCCACTTTCCAGATCAAAACATTAACATAAAAATGACTAAATAACACTCAGGGTCATGAAAGCTAAACCAGACAGGTGAGGATAGCAGTACGGTACACTGGTAAGAGACCACACAAGTCCAGGTACTTAAGTCCTAGCTTGGCACAGCACCACTATCAAAAGTAATCTACGACGACGTAGCACAACTGTTTGGGCCCTTACGAAAGCCTAGAGCGAGTCAATAGGTGTACAGCCTACTTCAGCTTATACTACGCCTAAAACAAGTCCACAGAGGTCCAGACGTACAGTAAGCATCACAGATGGTGGGTTCTCCCCATACAACACCCTATCTTAGCTATACCGGCAGCTCCGTGTGGCCACTCCTGCCCCTGTGAACCTAAATGTCACCGTGCAGAGGGAAGAGAAGGCCTATGCCAGAGTTAGCAGAGAATGAATAACCAAGGGTAGGCTCATTTCAGCTGGTAAATCACTGACTTAGTAATTAGAATTGAATTGAATAGACTGATGACAATCACAAGATTGGGGCTCTCTTTTATGGGTCTGAAGTGCCCAAAACTGGTTTGCAGCTGGGCGGAGCCAACCAATCACGAGAGTGCATTCAAAAATGTACCGAAAATAAGTGACTTCAGTTGAACAGAGCCATGTTACCACAAGGGTCACTTTTTAATGGAACAAAGGGAATGGTGACTTGACATTCAGGAACACCTTTCTTCTGGCACTCAGCCAGCTAAAACCAAACCTGGAACTGTGCCAAACTAGAAGATAAAAATACCTACAGTAACCTACCGAATGTAAACGCACAAACTAACTGCTTAAAGTGACTAAAACTGAGCGAGACTCTCAAACTAAGCGTGATTCAATAAAAACATGCCAAGTAAATGCACAGCTACTCGAACTGCAAACACAAACAAAAGGGACCAAAAATACAAAACAACCGTATTTGCTCAAACGTGAGCTCGTCCAAAACCAGCGTACCAATCGGCCAACATGAAGCTAAACACAAAATGCAAAAGTGCAAAACACAGAAATAAGTGCAAAACATAGAAACACGTGCGAAACACAGAGATAAATGCGAACGTAAAACACAATCACAAAATACATGCAATTATCACAACTAAGGGGGGTTAGGTGGGTAAATAAGTGCAAATAAATACACATACATACGCAATAAATCACAAACCGCGGCGCCTATCGCACACCTACAACCTAAACCTACTCCTACAGCCTACAACATCACAAAACTCCTCCCTGTGGCAGCAATGGCTACGGGATATGTGCCAATTTACACACAAAAACGGCCTTTTTGGCACTCTTCCAATTTCTTTTGGGATTGGCCCGTCTCTACTCCGAAGGGCGTCGACTTCAGGAGCTATCAAGGCCGCTCCCTATTTCTACTAATTTAACCTAAGGCACATATCCCTCCAGAAGGGTTGACCCGTCTCTACTCCGAAGGACGTAGGCTTCTGGAGCTATCGGGGCCCTCCCTTCCGGTGGCCACTCCCACCAAAACTCTAAAACGGCCGAAGTCTGTCGCTCCGCGGATGTTTCCGGCGGCCAACGCTGTCGACGCTCGCGGGGACTGGGTAGGGGTGAATTTATGAGTTTTGAGTGACAAACTGTCGCCAAAATACGGTGACAGCGCTTAGCCCCCCTCAAAAATACGCTTGGTGCCATTTTTGAGAAGTTGGCACTCGGCCAAAACTGACCGATCCGACCCTTCCCAAAGTCTCCCAAAACACCCAAAATCCCCCTCTCCCGGGTTCCGGCGGTCGGCGGGTGTCGAATGGCGGCGGCGCGGCGCTGTCGCAGCCGTCGAAGTCGTTCGCCGGCGCCCATTCGGTCGCCATACCCGAGGGGATCGATTTTTGATCGGCGCTGCTTTTCTTTTTAATGAAAGCGCCGTAAGTATCACAAAATTTAGGTTTCATTCCCGGAGATGTCGAATGACGTCACCCGGCCGTTTTCACAACTAAATGCGGCCGATTAGGCATTGTCGCTAA
This sequence comes from Sphaerolaimus hirsutus, assembly GCA_964036195.1. Lineage (NCBI taxonomy): Eukaryota > Metazoa > Nematoda > Chromadorea > Monhysterida > Sphaerolaimidae > Sphaerolaimus > Sphaerolaimus hirsutus. The sequence continues at coordinate 23,112,767 of OZ038451.1, read as the reverse complement.
TAAAAATTAGCGACATAACACTGTCGACGCCACATTGTACATGTAATTAGCGCCAAAACACAATCCCAGAGGCGTAAATCTGGCACTTTAGCGTCTTGGCGCCAATTACCATAGTTGGCGTCCGTTGCGCCGTAAGTTCCCTATAAGTTAGGTTCCGTATAGGATGGCGTCGTAATGACGTCACTTGGCCCAAAAGGGGTCAATACGGCGTCCCCGGCGACTAAAGCGCCATAATTAGGGTTTGGTAGGCGTTAATTGACGCTGGGTCACCGTCCCAGAGGCGTAGGTCTGGCACTTTGGTGGCCCGCCGTCAGTTCTCGCATTACATACTATACCGACCTTTTGAGCGCTGGCCCAGCGCGAACAGGCATCACACTTCCTCCCCCCTTTTCTAAAAGCGCGGGTTAGTCAGCGCAGCAGCGGCGAAGAGTGTGTTATCTACTGTTTTCAAGGAACTGTCGACTGATATTGATATTTTCATGTATTTAAAGCGTTGCGGTGTATTGCAGGTAAATGTTTGAGGTGAATTACAACTACTACGAGGTCGCAAGTGGAACCCTGGAAAATACGCAAACATGTGCACTGGAAGCACCCTAATAAAGCGTCGAAACAGAATCTAAAATTATGGCAAGAGAAATTTTAAGGCAAGAATCATGAGAACCGTAAGTGAGACCGTAAGACAAGTGGAATGCCACTTAAAAGAAAAGATCAGCTAAACGTGACTAAATGAAACCAAACTACGAAGGCTAGAAATATTCACAACAGCACGAAATACAACAATTCACAAAAGGGATCCCGGTAGAAAACATTCAGCTAACAATTCTCAGTCTAATCGCAAGCACAAACAATGACATTTTTCTTGGTGGCACAAACGCAGCCACTAATCAATTCGCGGCTAACTTCACAAAACACGTGGCTCAAGCGGTTTACCTCCACACAATTACCAAAAATCGCCGCGTGCAACTGATTGACTGCGCTTACTAGAAGGAAATTTCAGAAAAACCATATCAAGACATACACAATGGGTGCTTTGGTCAGTCCCAGGGACGTAGGCTTGGCACTTTAGACCGCTGCACCCAATTTACACTAGAAACCAAATTAATACGCGTCGTGGTTCACCTGTACCATAGCAAACGAATGATAGCAAATACAAAGATAGCTTTTAACAAGTATTGTGTTGGAATTACTACGGTTGGCCTAAAGCAGAAAATAATACTCAGCGCAGCATTGTGGCCATTGGCCCCTAAAATTGTAACTTAATATCTACAAAATTGCCAGTTTGTTCCAGGGTGATAGTGATAGGAATACTATTGGAACTAATAACTCGCGTGGTCACATGCATGGGAGGGCCGACGGAAAGATGTGGGTCATAAGTGAAATCAGTCGGTGAAATCAACGGCTCCCTATTCAGTAGGCAGTGGGCCGGTACTTGCATTGGGATGCCAGTGCCATGAATTTGACATTGTTGGATCGGTGCCACATGGCCAGTTACTGCCAACAGTGGCTGGTCATTCCCAAAAGCCGTGCTTCCCCACAACAGGACAGACTCACTCAAGCTGAAAGAAATTTTGGTCATTGCATACAATTCTACACTGAACCCATGAAAAATTCTCACTTTTCGCGACGGGGATCTTGCCAGACAAGCTCACGTTGAAGTGGCTGTGTGAGCCGCATTTCCCCAGCGGTCACGCGCATGACAATTTCATTGTCTCCTTGGTACATAAATTCGTGGAAATTTATATTTGGTGAACCAGTCATGACAGACATTGTCAAGCAATGAGTATGGCCAGCATTTTGATTTTGATCCATGGTGAAGAAAGATAGATGCAGAAAAATGTTTCCTGTGCAAAAATATTCCGTTAAAGTTTCAAGGAAAACATGAGAGAATTTTGGAAAAACATGAAGATTGAAGTGAAACTGAACTAAACTGTTTTTCACTAATATGGCCATTGTGTGGCTGCAAAAATTTGTTCCCAGCCATAACCAGCAAAAATTATTGGTGATTACTTTAAATGTGGGAAGCAAAAAGTCTTTATCCAGGTGGCTGTTTAAAAGAAAGTGTTCAAGGTCACTGGAGTTTTAAAGGAAAACTGTGTGCACAAAATTCCGTGAGTCCAGTCCCAAATAATTACACAATGACCGGGGGCCGTCCTGATAATTTTAAATACACATGTGAAGCCAGGGGCCCTCCTTAATGTGACCACGCGGTTTTGTTAAATGCAAATAAAATACAAAAGCGGCATAGAAAACTCGGGATAATTATTTGCAGCGATACTCAATATGTTTGAGGTAAAAATATTTAAAACAACTCAAAAGTATGCGGTGTGAAGGAACACAAGTTTTACCTTGCCTCTGGGTCCAGGCCATGGGGTAGTCCCAGGGACGTAGGCTTGGCACTTTAACCCCTCAACCTGGCCCTCAGAGACGTGATACTAAAAATATGTACAAAATTGCAGTCAAAAATAGGAAAATTCCTTTTATTTAGAAGAGAGGGTTTGGTGTGTGTGTGTCGATGCCAACCCCAAGGACGTAGGCTTGGCGCTTTAGGTTCCAACGCACACATACCGCGCCCCTATAAATTACTACTCATCACACCAAACATGAAAATGGCAACTAAAAATTGACAAGAATAGGGAAAAAGTCCCAAATGCGGAAGAAATTGCAGAAAAATGCGCAAAAATGAAGAATAAAATCGTAAACGAGGCAGACGGTGTGACTATTAAATCCTGAGGTCATTTAGTTTATTCCCTGAGGTTATTTAAACCCGTTTTACGCACCACAACGCTACACGGCTGGTGACAATCCCAAGGGCGTAGGCTTGGCATTTTAGGCACCAGACCGCATTGCGAGGTGACACTGTCTCAAAATTGAACAATTACAGTTGTTGGCTTCAGGTTGCTTGGTTGGATTCCGCGACCGAAGAAATTTTAAGGGCGAAACAAGTGATTCTCAAGTTGAAGAGACCAGCAATACCATGCCGTGTGCCACCAGTGGCAGTCCCAGGGACGTAGGCTTGGCACTTTAGCCACCGACGGCACATTACACAATAAAGCTGTCAATAAGGGTATAATATTCTGGCGACTATGCGGCTGGCCTTAGAATAATCCCAGGGACGTAGGCTTGGGATTTTAATTCACCAGTCAGCCATCATAGCGCACATGCAATGCAAGAGAAGGAGCCCTTTTACTTCAGAAACAAGTAGCATTTAAAAATTGCACAGCTGTGTGAGGCTTTATAACAGTACCTCGTCAGTACGTCGCCGTGCAGTGCTGGGGGCAATCCCAGAGACGTAGGTCTGGCATTTTAGACCTCAACACCGCACTGCACCGTCATGACAAGGATAACTGCGTACTTAAATTCCAAGAATCTGGCATCGCCATTGGATAATCCCAGGGGCGTAGGCTTGGGACTTTAATCCTCCGGCTAATTAGCTCATATAAAAATATAGCCATCAACACAGTTGCCAAAATAAAATCGATCAGACATCAAGGAGTTGGGTGTATTTGCGCCGGGACAATCCCAAGGACGTAGGCTTGGCACTTTAGTCCCGGCACCCATACACCGCGCTCCCCTATATCTGGTAGATACTACTTGGTGCGAGCCTGGCGCAGGCGGTGCATCCTGCGACTGGCCTTGTTTGCGCCTCGCGGCACATTGGGTTCACGCTCGATTATTGCGAGCTGCGGAATGGGGCGCTGGCCCAACGCCACTTGCTGTCTAGTCAATATACGTGGGTCTTGGCCTTCAGCAAAAGGAACGGTCACAATGGTCACCGGGGTGGTGCCAGGGGCGTAGCGCCCAACCGCACCACACCGAGCAATTTCATTCAGCAGGGCAGTGGGCAGCGGCCGGACTGGCCCTGGGCGCTGAACAGCACCCTTACACTTTGCCAAGATTGACACCACCAATTCGTTCAGACTCAGGACGGGCCACGGCCGTTGGGCAGCCCCACGGGCCAATTGTCCCGCCATTGCCATATGCAACCGGCCTAACCAGTTGGCACCCCACGATTCTACGCTCGTCCAGAGAGTAGGGCTGGTCATACCTTGTCTAATACCCCAAAACGGGTCGTACGGGCTTGCCTCAATAAAAACCGTATCCGGGTTATTGGCCAGGGCGTCTCGATAGGCGGGGCAGGTCGCCAATTTGAGTCGCAAGACAGCGTGCATGGTTGCGACGGCGAGGCCGCAGTCGTGCCACTCCCGCTGTCTTACTCTCCACCTGGCGATCGTACCCGCCCTACGCCAGGCCGTCATCTGACGCTTGCAGTCAGCGGGGTCGGGGTGTTGGAGGAGGGGTACGATTAAGTCGTGATCCCCGCTAAAAATCAGCTGCAAAACTTGATACAAGTGCTCAGATGACGGTACATGCAAATCACCCATCAACGGAATTTGGGCGCGAAAAAAGTTCCCCAGCGGGCTATCTCCGGAGAAGAATAGATACACGTGGTGGCGATCGATCGATATTATACCCTTGCCTGCGTGCACCCTCGGCCTTACCAGACCGCGACTATCGTCCAATGCGAGCAGGCGGAGGATATTCAACCGAAAGTCCAGCCAACGGCCTAGCGCCGTCTGCAGAGTGGACTGCAGAACAAGGTCGGAGGATCCTTTACTGGTGGCGCACAAAATTTTGGCGCGCAACAAGAATCTTGTGAACACGTCCTGAGTCTCGCGTAGCCTCAACCGCAGCTGTTCCAGGGACTCGTGGCGGAACTGGTCCTGCCACCTAGTCCAGCTTGCCGGTGAACCAGGGAAGCGTACGCGATACTCCGCCCATTCTTCGTTCGAAAGTACGAGCACCCGCAGGAGCTCCCATTGGTTGCGCCATGAAGTCAACCAGTTGAGAATACACCTAGTCAGCGACGAGTTTGCACCAGTGCTGAAGTACCTATGACCTATTGGCAAGGTGGGACGTACCTGCGCCGGATCGGGGAAAACACTCGGCGGGACCGGCACTTCAAAATTCTTGTCCGGTCCGCCGTCCTCAAACTCGTTGAGAAAGTGAACCAAACTGCGCCCCACCGTCGGAACATAGTTGAATTCATCCAAACTGTGACTCATCAGCATCTCAGTATAGAGAGGGCGGAGCGGAAGGGGCACGTTCTGCACGTGCACCCGTTCCCAGCCGGGTGTGTAAGTGTCTTCCGGCCGGAGCCACTCGCTCATGGGTCGTCTCAACGGGTGCTGCGGGGACCAACCGGGGTCGTAATGCCCGCGTGCCCTCACGATAGCCTGCAGCCGGGCGAGCTCAGCCTCCCCAAAGGCCTTTTTCAGCCAGTGGTCCGGCTGGTCGTCCAGGGGCCCAGCGACTGGGACGCCCACGTTGTTCACCAGTTGCAATTCCTCCTCTTCTACGTTGAAAAACGGGCGGACATCTACTCCCCGGACCGTCGCTGCGATGTACTGTTGGAACAACCCTAACAATACGTCAACATGTGACGGTGTCAGGTCATCATAACGCTGCGCCATTGGATACCAAGCCTCCCGGCGCCAAACGTGAATCGCACGACCCTCAACGGGCCTGTTGTAGTAGAAGTAGGGGACGCTATTCTCGATACCCAGCACCAAGTCCGTATCAAAAGTGATATACTTAGCCTGGTGGTCGCGGAACCAACGCAGCGCCTGTTCGCAAGTGGGAAAACTGTTCTCAGGTAGTCTAATCGGGGCGACTTGGATCTCCCCGCCGGGTTGAACAAAGGCGGCCGGAGGAACATGCTCGTCGCGTACCGGAATCGGGCCGAGGTTGTCAAAGGGACCCTCCCCTACCTCAGGAACATGGTACGCCTCCGGCTCGAGGGGCTCGACCAAACCGAAAGAGGACCACACCGCCGTGTCGGAGAAACCCAGCGCCTGCAATCTCTCCGTCCCCTTTGAGTAATCGTGGCTAAGCAATGTCCTCGCCGTAACACGAATCGTCTCATCGATTTCGTGTTCGGACACTTCTTTCGCGAGTTGGTTGCATACCGGTTGGAGGGGTACGATGCGGAGTCTATAGGCGCCCTCGGCCCGGTTCGCTGCCTCCACCTCTTGGAGCCAGTCGACCGGGACGTGGTCGGCCGAGACACCCGCATCGGACGCCCCCCCCTCGGCAGCGATCTCCATTGGGAGCGCAATTTCTAACGGTCCTGCTTCGCTAGCGGCGGCCGAGGACATCCCTTCGTCCACAGACTCATTAGGGCCGAGGATGCGCCGGCGGGGGTCATCCGGACTCGGCAGAGCACGGGGTTCGACCAAACCAAAGTCCCAGGTACACACACCCGACTCTAATCGCTTGACGGGGCGCGTGTGCGGGTCAAAGAAAGGATCAACGAGGCGGTTGGGCGCAGAAGAGTATCGTGCGTCCCGGAACCCCTCAACGTCCTCCACGGTGGCGTTCTCGTCGAAGTAGCTATTAAGCCAAGTGCGGACGGGGTTAGGGTCGCGAGCCTCTCGTGACTGGATTTCCTCCTGGGGCGACGCATTTGCGTCCCCATAGGTGCGCAGGCGCTGAAACCACTGATCCGCGTTGTGGATCACGTCAAACCTTGATGGTACGGGGCAAGGCGCAAGGGAGGGCTGTTCCAATTCTACAGGGGCAACCTGGTCCCTCACGACGCCCAGCAAGCCCCACACATCTTCGAACGAGAGCGTCGGCGATGCACGGGACAGCTGGTAGGGCACCGAGGCGCCAAACCTAACTGGGACGTCGGACTCGCATGCGGGGGCCCTTAGTAGTATCGCAAAATACTGCTGGCGGAGGTCCCATGCCTGCTGTTGGCCAAAAATTATCCTATCGAGGGTTGACTTAGCCGGAACCCCGGAGGGCACTCGCCATAGGGTTGGAAAATGCGCATGTTCCGCTCAATCGAGCGGGACGTCAAATCGCGCGGACACCAATCGGTAACCAGGAGCACCGCCAGTCGGCTCGTCTCATCCGCAACGTTGCACAAGGGCGAGCCGAGCGGCGCTGCACCAATGTTCGCCGGTTGTTCCGGCCGCGTGATTCGCGGTCCTACCAGCCCGACATGCATGATCAGCGCTTGGAAGTAATTCAGCGCTCGGATTTCGGCGGGGGACGCTCCCTGCACTTGTAAATCACGCAGGGCCTTCTCCAGGGGGCACGCCTTGGTGGCCAGCGTGGATAACAGTGCGTCCTCCGGTGGGGCTGCCCATCCGTAATGAATTCTATTCAACTCGCACACCAGTGTCCACACCGTCCACTCGACAGTGGCCCCCTGGGGTTGACCGCTACCATGGCGCGAGATCGCGGTGTAATTAGCGTAGGTGCGCGTGAGGACATCCTCAGGCAAGTTCGCCTCGTCGAGGATGTGCGTTTCAACCAGGCCTGTGCAGCGGCCGCGCGGCGAGACGCAACGGACTTGTCCAAACTCGATGTCGTGCAGGTACCAATCATCACCCACCACCACGACTACGGCACACTGGCAGTGCAAAGCGGTTTGGGTGCCATGCCCGTAAATGCTGAAAGCATTCGGGGGCGTGCTGTTTTCAGAGTACAGCATCACTGTCGGGATGCCATAGTGCACTGCCAAGGCGCTCAGCCAGCACCTACAGGGGATCTCGGCTTTACCCATAACGACATCGAGCCACTCGACCCTTGCCATGGCGCTCACCGTGGCCACGAGGCGGGCCGGAAAATCCGCGGAGGGGGCATGCGCCTGTCGCAGGATATGCATGCAAGCCAGCAGCGGGGAAAGGGTGCCGGCACACAGCGGCAATAAATAAAACACCCCTTCCGAAGCGGCGACCGTATCCCATGCACCGCGACCGTGATTCATGAATGCCCAATAATTACTGTCCAGCACCCGCCTGGGTGGGACTCCGGGGTGCATTATTCCGAAGTCGGAAGGTGGCCTAAACCAAGGGATATTCGGCCGTTGCCAGCGCAAAAGCGGGTGCTTGGCCGTGTCCTCAATGTTTGCGAGTGGCAATGGCCCGTACACGCTGGCCCTAGAGGACTGTTCTAGCGCGTCCAAAAGCGGCGTAGTGTCGCAGAGCCTGCCAGTCCCTACCGCCTTGAGATGAGCGCGGACATTACCGTAGCACGCCACACGGTCAATGCGCGGTATACCGCGAGGCTCGTTGTCCGACAACTTTCGTTTCAATTTCAGCTCCGGCTCATCGTGGCGATAGGGAGGGGGGCCTTGCCAGAGCAAGAACGTGGCGCGCGTATATACGTGCGCCTTCAGCAAGGGGAACGGCCGCGGCTTGTACTCAATGTTCGCGAGTTGCTGGTAGCGCGTGTAATTTATCCATTCCAACAAGCACTGCGTGTAATCCATGAGCGCGCGCGAAAGTGGTGCCGCCAACTTCCACCGGAGGGTGCTCATGGGGGCATCGGTTGTTACAAAAATGCCATCCTGGCTCAAGTCCAGCGATATGGCTAGCCTAGGGGGGCTACCATCACCCAGTGTCACTTGCCTAGCAAACTTCAGTTTGCGCCACAGGGTGCGCATGCATACACTCATCATGGTGTCCATTGAGGGTTCACCGGACCTAGTCAACATCAAAAAGAACCAGTTGGCGTATTGAAAAACCCGAGGTAAAAGCACCACCAGCGACTTGAAAGACGCCCGATTCCCCGCGGCTAAATAACTCGCCAAAGTGGAAGTCAGCACACCCGGCACAATTTCGCGCAGGCGCCACAGAACACGCAGCGTCATGTCCGAGAATGTGAAGGCCTCTCGCATGCGCGTTAGCCAATCGCACCACTCAGCGCCGTTCGCCGGCGACCTATTAAAAGCCGACAGACACCATTTCTGCTCCACGGCTGATCCGGTTGCTAACAGTCGGTACAGGATCTTGCCCAAGTACATCACGACCACTTCCTCCAGCCAGCTCAGGCGAGGATTTGACGGGCCCGGCCTTTGGTTACACTCGCCAAAAATGAGCGCCGACTGGCGCAACTGTTTCGGCGGGTACCTCTGCGAGAGCCTATGACCGGCTAAATCCATGTCGTGTGTGGGCATAAATCCCGTACCGCCGTCGTCACCGATAGCGCGGAAATGATCGACCGCGACAATAGGCCGGGCGACCGGGGACCGAATGGGGTTCCAACAGGCAAAAATGAACAAGTCCAAGATTGTTTGCGCACGATACCCTTGGAGCTCCAAAGCACATTGGAGATCCGTGGGAACGGGGCTCGATGCCCCCACGCACCAGGCATCGTCTACCGGCATAGTCACGGTCCCAAAAGGGGTGTGCCTCGAGCCGATGGGGCATCTGAGCATCTGTCCCGAAAATAGTTGCCAGGCGGCGGCAACGAGCGCTTCAACCGAAATGTCCGTACAATCGTCTCCGTAATCCACGCGGAATTCATCAACGCTCAGGAGCACATTTTCCAACACTGGGATAGCACTTAACCATTGCGTAGTGGTCGTGGTGACCCCAGTGGTGTTACAGTTGGGAAACGATGCACTGGTCATTTCGGCTATAGTTGCCCGCTCCGCTTCAGACGCGTACAATCGGACAGAGTTTGCATTATCGTGCGCAAACAACAATTTCCTAGCTAGGGGAGTCCAACTACCCACGGAGTCGCGCAACAATGCGATGGGGCAGTGAACCACAACACGATTCGGAAAACAAAACGAGGCCAAAAAGGGGCGCTTTTCACACCCATTACGGAGCTTCCCATAGCCGAGCGAAATCGAAATGGCGTCCGGTTGGCCCTCGCCCACGGCGGGCAACCGTTCACCCAGGTTGCTCAATTGGCGGGCATTCTGGATGAACACCTGCACAATGGGGTCGCCAGGTCGGCACGCCCAAATCTGTCTGAACTTATGTACAAACGCAGCGCGCGTGTGCATCCAACCATCAAAAGGATCCTCCGGAACGTAGTCCAAAAGGCTTCGAAACCCGAAGCGCCGGTCACCCGGTGCTTTCACAGGGTACACAAACATTTCCGGTGTGAGAGTCGCGATAGCTTGCACGACCTCTTTGTTGGGATTTTTGATGGTTGACACGTGGCTCTGCACAGCAAAAAGCATTCGCTCGGCTAGTTGGAGTCCCGCAATGTCTGCCAAATACCAGTCATCGTTGCGCCGCGGCGTTAGAAACAACTTTGGAGGCAGACCGTTACTCGCGCTGAAGGTCAGCACCTCACAGAGCCGGTCGGGTGCATCGCCAAGGGTGGGCAGGTGGCAGTTTCGCAACAGCATATTTCCGTCCCTAAGGAAGGCCTGATCAAGCAGCCGGTGGTTGCCGCTGCGCAGGGCCTCCCCAACGGCCATCGGTGAAAAGCTGGCGAAGTGGTTCCCTAATTCGAACGGTTGTGACGACACCTTCACCGAATCAGGGGTGTCTAACACACCCTGGTCACGGCGGATCAGGCCGGCACTGTGAGGAACGTCCCACAACACACCATCATCGTTATATACAGACGTAGAAGCTTGCGCTTGTGCCATTGTAATACGCTCTCAAAACACAACGAGTTTTCTACCGGGATCAAAAAAATTTCAACAAAAGGGTTACGACATTAACATTCACGCGAAAAACAGGGAATGTACGGAAGAATTAAATTTCAAACAAAAACACGTAACAAATATAATCACATTCCAGGGGCACACAACCAGTGGTCCCGACTCGACCGGAGCACGGCAAAAACGAGCCGCGCATCGATCGCAAACGTGCGCGCGTTGCACGATCGAGAAGACACTGCGGTGTTCATAACTGATGGTTCACACTGTTCCCACTACCGGCTACATCGCACTGAATTATTGCACGACAAAAGTAACTAAGTCACCTTAACAACAGAACTGGAGGCAGCGAAATGGAAGGCGCTCAGCGAGCCACTGCCGACACAATCTGTGATCAAAGGGCTAACATCAGTACACCTCCCAACATGACAGGTCTTCACAAGGGTAATCGTGTACACTCACCAAAAAGGCAAAAGACAGCGACTAGCACGCCCAAATGGCCACGAAGTACAATAACGCGGGGGAAGCTGGTAGCGGGCGAAGTCGCCCTCCGAGAAATACAATTTACGGGCCGGGTGCGGGGCGGGGAAGTTTAGTACCCAAGTCTGTATTGAGAGGGGTTTTTGTCAAGATTTATATGCAATAAAAAGGTACAAAAGTAGCGGGAAGGCAGCGCTTATCTCACTAAGTGCAGCGGGCCAGAGCTAACTACCGCGCTTGGGGAGGTTTACGAAAATACAAAAATTGGGTGTCAGGTTGTCTAACGAGTCCGCGGTGGAAACCTATGGGGCGCGGTCTAAGCGAACAAGGTAACAAAAGAAACGTGGTGGGGCTCAATCAAGACGGAGATGATCTTTTCTCCGTAATGTGGGTGGATATCTTTTACCCAAAATATCAGAGCCAAAACACAACGGCGCAAAGTGGCTGATGAACCCAATCCCAGGGACGTAGGCCTGGGACTTTAGGGTCATCAGCAACCTATAACGCACGCCCCACCTGGCACGTCTTCATACTGTTAAAAGACAAGGTTATAATCACATGCGAGTTGGACAGTGGTTAAGAGGACACAGGAATCACAAGAATAAGTAGGGTGGTGTTAATGCACTACCAGCTGAGCGCTTTCAGACAGTGAATGGACAGTGGTAAATAATAGCCGTGGGTACGGACAATCAACATGCATGGAGAGTCTCACTCAGACGGCCACTTCCCAAATTGCCGGTGACAACGTCTGTCCTCGATGGGCAAGAGACACGAGCAAGCACGTGTCTCTCGCGCATTGAGGACACTGCAGCACCCAAGCAACCTCACAAAACATGCTCTCACTTTCTGCATCACTACCGTGTTCCCAACAACTTAAGTATATCACTCACACAGCCTAAATGTGAACGCAACAATCTTTTTAGCTGGGCCTCACGATCTTTTGAGGAGGTGCAACTTTTCTTTTACTCACCCGTAAAGATCTACAAGGTGTCCTATATCACACGACGAGATAACCACATGAACGAGATGGAATGTATAAAGATGCAGTAGCAAGACGTTCCCCGGTGCCTGTGGTCGACACCTAGGACACGTTACTTCCAACCTGACTATTAAAAATTTATAGAGACATGTTCATACAGGGGTGCTACCGACATGCTCAATGGTTGGGTTATGATGCCAATGGTATCATAAAAATCCAAGAGAAGATATTTTTTTGAAAAACGTTAAGAGGAAATTACATAAAGAGGTTGCATAAAAAGATTACGTATAACAATTCCGTAGGGAAATTACACAAAAGAAAAATTACATACTATACCGGACCTCTGGCATCGCACTCCTCCCCCCTTGCGTGGTCTAACCACAGGTTGTTTTGAAAACTAAAACGAAACTTAGACAAGAGAGAAACGTAAATTACGGTCTCACATATATTACTTATTACTTAAAATTACAACTTCCAGGGTGTCTTATTTTGAATTAGAGCGCACACGATTACCACTTCTGAGTACCATGCCATCATCTGACAGTGGCTTGTCGCCAGGCGTCACACCAGTGTCAGCTTTCTCACCAGAAACATCATGTGTCGGCAGTTCACTCTCCAACGGGACCTCACGCACCTTGCGCAGTGCACGACCGGTCCAAATCGCACCAGAAGCTACAGAGTCCTTTACCGGAAGCAGTTTGTCCAAGTTAACACGAATTGCCGCCGCATCGCCTTGATCGATGCGTTTAATTTTGGCTGTCTTCCCTTTAAGCTCTAAAATGCGATAAGGACCGATGTACGGACGGGCAAGTTTATACGCAGGACCAGTCACGACGCCTTCTGCTAAGTACCACACACGCTGTCCTACTTCAAAAGTCAGGGGCTTACATTTCTTATCATACTGAACTTTTTGTTGTGCTTGCGCCAAATCGATCAACTCTTTGGCAATTTTCCAGGCCTCACGCGTATACTGGACAATCCGCTCGTGGTACTTTGGGTGTTCATTATACCCAAGTTGCGACGTTTCCAAAAACGACGTGTCGCCCGGGAGCGGCATGTCGCGACCCGTTGCCAAAAAGTGCGGAGATTCACCAGTACTTGCATGAGGTATGGCTCTATACCAGTACAGGGCAGGGGCAAGCCACTCATCCCAGTCAGTGGGGCGCAGAGTGCACATTTTAGCCAACATGTCTAACAGAGTGCGATTAAAACGTTCTACTAATGCATTCGCTTGTGGCCGATACACGGTGGTCTTGCGATGGTCTGTTCCCCAAAATTGAGTCAACCCGTGTAGAATTGCATTGCAAAATTCCGAACCGTTGTCAGTAACAAGTACTCGCGGAACACCATGATCTGAAACAAATTGCATAAAATGAAATGCCACTGTTTCCGCGTCTTTTAATCGAAGAGCGTACGCACAAGGGTATTTTGTAAATGCATCTTGCAGAACCAATACGTACTGAAAACCGTTTTGCGACATGGGCATTTTTAGAACGTCCATATGGATACGGAAAAACGGTTCTGCCACCACTGAAATAGGAGTGAGCGGGTTGAGACGTTTACGACCCTGTCCTGTCCTAGTGGCGCACTCCAAACATTTATCCACAGCACGATGAGCATCCATGGTCAGTGTGAACCACCAAAAGTAAATCCTTAGCCACATAGACAACTTGAGACCAGCTGGGTGTCCCCAGGAATGAAATCTTTCGCAAAGTTCTGAAGTAATTTCTATTGGAACCACCAGACACGCACGACGGCTAGCATTCCCCATAAACCACAATACATCATGCGCCACACAAAACCCAGTATAATTGCGATCTAACCAAGTATTGAAGCGCGCATGTTTTGTGTATTGCCTAGTGGTCAAAAATAACTTAATGGACTGAGTATCGGGGTCATCTTCCTGACCTTTTATAATCCGTTGCCAAAATTTTTGGGTTTCCTCAGCGACAGATTCTAGCGTAGAACCCACGATACCGTCTATCGTGAGACCTGCATCGCGAATTACATCGACATCCTTACCGGTCATGTTAAATCGTTCGATGGGGGTGGACTTAGCTTCGAAAATTGAGGGGGTGTTCGCTTTCGGTGTTCTATCCTGATTAGCTGGGTGGGGTATATTATCCAAGGATTGAATATGGCTTACACCGTTCGGGGGGTGCCATTCGTAGTGAATTTCGTCAGAAATTTTCGTAATCTCAACGGCAGAGTATTCAGACAAGTCGGGCTCAGGTTGGTTCAACGGGTGCGCTTGCCACTTATCAGTAAAAGTGGACAGGGGGCAGATACCAGCGGGTACCTCTTCGGGGTCGAATTTACCTTGTAAATGATCCTCAGTCCACTTATGAAAATTAACCGACTCGGCAATACGCGACAACGCATCCGCCACACTATTCTCACTACCGCGTTTAAAAATGATCTTAGGTTGGTAAGCCATTAAAAACACATACCACTTGTCTAAACGAGGGTTCTCAGAACGGTTCTCCAGTGCCCATGTAAGCGTGCGATGATCCGTTACAATAATAACTTCTTGCTGTGTTAAATAATGTTTCCAGTATTTCAACGACCAGACAATAGCTAAACATTCCAATTCCGTGGTATTGTAACGTTTCTCGGCACCCTTTAACGCGCAACTACCATAAGCGACCACGCGGTGGCGGCCCGCATCGTCCATTTGACTCAAAACCGCACCTAAGCCACTGCGCGAAGCGTCCGTGTGCAAAATAAATGGGCGACCCTCTTTAGGGTAGGCTAAAATTGGGCCTTCTACTAAACGTTTCTTAAGTTCTTCAAAGGCGGCCTGACATTCGTCATCCCAAGTAGTCTTAGCACCCTGGATCTTTAAATGCAACGGTCGTGTAATAAAGGAGAAGCCCTCAACCCAGCGACGGTAAAAGGAACACATGCCCAGGAATCGGCGGATTTCCTTAGTGGTTACTGGGACTGGGTAGTTTTGGATAGTGGTGATTTTCGACTGTTGCATTTCGATGCCTTCCCTCGTTAGGACGCAACCCAGAAAGTTGACACGTTCTTTAAAGAATTCACATTTCTTAATACCGACTTTGAGGGTGTATCGATCAAAACGAGCAAAGACATCATCCAGAAGTGAGTACATACGTTCCTCAGTTTCGGCACAAACCAAAACGTCGTCCAGATAAAAATGCACACGGTCTGGGTCTAAGCCCGCAAGTACATTGGCAATGAGCCGACTAAATGATGCTGGCGCGTTAACTAGACCAAACGGCATGAATTTATACTGAAACAGACCGACATGGCTAGTAAATGCGGTTTTTGGAATATCCCGAGGGTCAATGCGCATCTGCAAGTAGCCAGAAGCTAAATCCAGCGATGAAAAATACTGGGGATGTACAAGTCCGGCCATGTCAATCAGGTCAGCACAATTTGGCAATGCAAAGCAATCGCGCTTGGTCACCAAGTTAACCCGGCGGTAATCGACGCATAATCGCAGCGCGCCATTTTTCTTACGCACCGGAACAATTGGAGATGCCCAAGGGGACACTGACGGTTCAATTATCCCTAATTTCAGCCACAGCTGCACTTGACGTTCAACTTCTTTACGTAACCCGATGGCTAATCTACGGACTTTCTGTTGGATCGGGGGGGAGTTTCCAGTTTCGATAGGGTGGTAAATTATATCGCCTGTGTCTCCCATATCAAAATCGGACAGTGAAAAGATGTGGTGGCGTTCTAATAGCCAGTCACGCAACACCTGTTGCTTTTCCAAGGGGAGGTGACTAAGTACTCCTTCGTCTAGAATTTTCCCAAGTTGATGCAATCGAGTCTCAGGGGGTGACTGGGCGGTAATTACAGGGTCCTCAGGGGGTTCTACATGCGTGGAAGCCAAGTTGGCTTCACAGAGAGCCTTACACAGAGGTGTCTGCACTGTTTGCCACCACACCTCGGCAAATTCAACTGCGAGTTCGTTCATATGGAAGTCGTTAGTCGGTTCAACCACTACTTCTTCGGCCCAGCCGAGAGACTGGCAGGCAAATAAGACCATTTCCTTATCCGAATGATTTGCAAAGGGGACCAAAAGTTCATTCCCGTTCTCTAATGGTAACAAGGTGTTCTCGAAGTTTTCAGAAAAGTGTGCATGTGGGCTGAAGAGAACCGTGGTGAGTATCTCCTGGGAATAACCTGTTAACTCAGCGGGCACATAAGACACAGAGCGCGGCGGGCATACCCAGTTTTCCGTTGCAACAACCCCGACGGCACCGGTGCCCTTACTTGGAGAGAAATAGGGAACAGGTGACGAAGAGCAAAGCCTATTTACATCTGTTTTCGGTGTCAAATACGGCTCTAAAAGTGATCCTACAGTGTAAATATTGCTAGATTGAACTCGTTCGATTGCTTCTGGGATATTTTCACCTGATTTTGCAATGGCGCCTGTACGTAGGCCGGTGTCTACGTAGGGAATTTCCCCTTCATAGAGCAAGCAAGGTTCGTCACCCGGAATGAGATACCGTTTATTGCTGTGCATAACTGGTCGAGTCATACAAGCGCCAGGACAGATAGGTAGGAACCAAAATTTAGCATAATCACCAATACCTATAATGCATTGAGTGCCTTCAAAAGAGATTGCGAAATTTATGCGCCGTGTCTCCGTACCGATCGAGACTGTCAATTGGATCGAGTACAGTAACGTGTGTTTATGTCCTGTATAGCCTTTACAAACAAGGGGTTTTTCCAATTGAAAGATTCGACGGTCTAAACATTTCCCTGAAAGGCTCTCAATTTGCTCTAATAAAGACACGGGAATGGCACTTAATTCCGCGCCAGTATCGGCTAATACTAGGTAGGGTCCTACACCTTGAATTACGGCGCGGTGGTAAATACTAGGTGTAATTAAATCACGCACAGTGTGCTTTGGACGCGTCATTTTACCACTTTGCAAGCGAGCACCCAACAGTTTGGTCACTACAACTTGTGCAGCGTTGCATTGGTATTCCATGCGCTTAACACCTAAATCCGGGGATAGTTGTTCCCAATAATATTTCCTACAGTCACGACAGGTTTCTCGGCCAGCATCAGAAGTGCTGAGGTCTAGGGCAGCAACTACAGACGTGTGTGTCGCGGGGTTAATAGGGCGAAACATATTAATAGAGGGTGTCCAGGTAGATGTTTGTGTTGGTGCTTGCGCAGTTTTTGGACTACCCAACATTACATGCTCCAGGTCATCAGTGCCCGCGGTATCACGAATCCCAGGGGCGTAGGCTTGGGACTTTTGCGTGGTTACCGCGAGGGCTGAGGTCTGGTCAGGTTCGCAAGATTGAATGCGGATTTCCGGAATACTTGGGTGTGGAATCGAATCACCAACATGATCGACCTGGGGAACACCAGTCAAGGTTTTACAGAAGCTTGCAGTGGGCCGCCTGCCAGCTACTGAGCCACTGAGCGCGCGTGCCGTCCCAGGGACGTAGGCCTGGCACTTTGGCGCGGCGCCCTTTGGCTCAGTAGCGGACGTATCCACCCACTGCGTAACACAAACGTCAAAATAACTTATTGGAGTTGGGTCAGGATGGTTATAGAGTTCTGGACAGGAACCCAGAAAGTTCACACGCACATCATTCTCCTCTTCGTCTAATGCGTCTGTTTCTGGTGGTATCATATCCGAATAATCATATTGGTACTGATGCATGGTTTCCGAAGGGTATTCATTGTAATAACCTTGCAGGTCGTTAGGGTCTGCTACCCCATCAACTAAATCATTTTGCAAATCAGTGTAACCAATTTGATCGTCGGGTATGATGTCATACTGTGCGTACAGTTCATTGACATTCTGCGCAGGCGTGTTTTCGGGACACTCGCGCGAGAAGTGGCCAGGCTTATTGCACTTAAAGCACTTAAGTGGCTCACGCGGCGTTTGGGCTGGTGCAGGGCCAGATGAGGTAGGGCCGGTTGCGCGGCGACCGCACTCCTCGGTGGTATGGCCGGACATTTTACATTTATCACAAAAATAGCTCTTGTAAGCATTGGGAGGCTGTCGACCGGGCTTATCAATAGCTACTACAGGTGGCCCTACATCAACTGCTGGACGCGGAGCAAAACGCGGACCTTGTACGGCAGGAGGTAGACGCATAGGCGGAATGTCTCGTTGCGGTCTAATTGGCATGCGCTGTGCATTGAACGGAGGTTGTGTGATGAAGCCACCGAAGTCAGCGTCTTCTACCACCGAATCCGGCTGCTTCAAGACCGTAGTGAGAAACGGCCTTTAGAGTGGTTGATTTCCCGTTGTAGCCGAACGTCCACTTGTCGACAGCCAAGTTGAGTTTATTTCGTAGTTGTGTTGAAAAAGGGGGTTTGAATTGTTTCAGGTACTTTATTTCGATCAGATACAGCGTGTTACAAAAGCGCAAAGCCTAGCGAGCTTCCTAGTCGAAGTTTCTATCGCTAGCTTATTTTGTTCACTTGGGGTGGGTCCGCAGACTGAAGTAAAAACTCTCAAAGTAGCTAAGACACGGAAATCACGTATAGAAAAACAGCTACAGTAATTTCCTAATACAAATGCACAAATAAGACATAAATGCAACAAATAAACACATCTAGCCGAAACAGTTGCCTTATACTGCGCGTGCATACATTCAAATAATTATGGTAAAGAAATACCAGGTACAAATTGGGCTAATGGAAAAACTATTAATCTTGAGGCGCGAAGTCGGCAAACTCGGCCGATTTACTAATTTGCTTCAATTTGTCAGAAAACATTGACGCACATTGGAACTAATAAAATAGGGTTTGAAAACTGTAAATAGTAGTGTAAATGTTCCTAATGACGTAAATAGAATAAGGTATATTCAACATGATAATAATAATCACCTCCTGGAAACGTATGTTGAATAATCTAGCAAATTGGGACTTATTTGAGGTAAATGGGTATTGTAATTGAGCAGAGTTTATAATATATTCGATTGAGCAAGGTATTATAATTATTAAGTAAATATAAATAGTTGTGAACAGGGTTATGACAATTATACCTATGCGAAGGGCTTTGTAAAGTAAATGCTAGTTGCACGCAGGGCACCATTTCTCTATTAGGACGCTGGCCTAGATAATTACGCAGCACGTAAATATTTACAAGATTTGACTTTTGTAAACTGCAAGTAAACTATGCAAATGTATGTATAATCATGATCAGAAAATTACGGCGAGTTGAATGAGCCTAATTTTATATTAATACACCTAATAATAACATATTTGACCTTTTAACCTAAACATTCCACATAAACCTATCAATAACTTATAGAACACTTTCCTAATCGAATATTCTCCATGGGTAAATAATATAGTGCAGGAAATACAATTTGCGTGGTAAATTAATATAGTGCATAAATTGTAAATTAGTGCAAATAAGTAAATGTGCAAATATGAGCCTAATTATCAATTCTCTGTATTTCTTTATCCATCCATTTTGCCACGGTCAGCACACTCCGGGCGGAAGAGTTGCTGCACCCCGTTGTTGCAGCAACGTCACATGCTGGTGGTGGTGGGCGCCAAAGTGATGAGTGGCGTTTCCACAGTCGCCTCGGTGGTGAACGTGGTCGTGCGCGAAGTCGTGGGTGTGCGTGAAGTTGCAGGTCCGGTTGTTGGTGATGCCAACGCCGACCTAGCCTGATGATGAAGCAGGTAGTTGCCCGTGTCGCTTCCTGCGCGTTCGCGTTCGGTGAATTTGCGGATATCGGGCATGTGAACACTGTCTCTGTTCCTGGCTCTGACTTGTCCTTCATCAGCTGAACTTTCATCTGGTTGAACGTATGCTGATAGTGACTTTGCCATTCTGTCCTCTGTTTCTGCTCTCCTGGCAAATCTGACGGACTGTGTTGAGTTGGATCTGACTCTCCTCTTGATTGCTGGTCTCAACTCTGTCTTGCGCACTTTTCTTTGTGGATAATTGGTCTCTTTCTGAGTTGATTTCTTGATAGTGTATCTGATGGCTCTGAAGCATAGCCATATGCATTTGAATGGACACACTATGCATTTCCATATGCATGTGTATACACACGGTGGAATCACTGGTTTCCCTGTGGCAATCCTCCAATTGTACCACAGGTATCCTGCAGCTACAATTCCGGCTATCAGGATTGTGATCCCCAGCAGCATTGCGATTGTGTTGATGATCACTTGAAAGGGTCCTTTCAGCATTCCTCCCATAAAGTTGGTGTATCCTTTTGATACTCCAGATATGTAGTGACCATATGCTTTGCCGATTCCTGCTGCTGTCTGTCCAATTCCAGCTCCAATGCCTTCTATTGAATTTCTGATCACTCTGGGATCCAATGACATATCTGCTGTGTAATCGATCAACTGGTTCTGCACATGCTCTAAATTCTGTAGTCTCTGAATCTGGCCTCTGACATCCATGAAATTGGTCGCTCTGTTGACAATGTTGGTGAACAGGTGAGGCGCGTCAAACGTGAAGGCCTGCCACTGTCCTTTCCATGTCATTTCAATTGGCGTTTCTGTGACATGCACCATTCCATGTGCGGACTTCCACTGTCCATGCTCATTTCTGTACAGGTGCGGTGTGGTGTGGCTGCAGTCCTCTTCTGGTGATTTCTCCACCAAGTCTCTGCTGCCTGGGCTCTTGAACCACAAGGGCCCGTCTTTGTCCAATCTCATTGGTGTGTACTTGTAACATGTCTCTCCCACTTTTCCTGTCTGATAAATTATGTATGGCTGCACTTCCTTGCATTCCCAAAACATAATTGCTTCTCCAGCCCATTCTGCATGAACATCCTGTCTTCCCAGCATGGCTCGAATCCCCAGTGTTGGATCGATGCGGAAAAGCTGAGTCAACATGTCCAGCTGGTTCTTGCGAAGTTGACATAGCTGATGCCATACAATCGCAAATTGTGCCTGAGTCATCTCTCTGACTACATGTTGCAGGAACTGAAACTTGGAGTTTCTGTCGTCCAATCTGGCATACAATGTTCCACTGATTGTCGACTCTCTTGCCTCCACTATCTTTCCTGGCATTGCCCATTCCACAGGCACATCTTCTCTTCTGTCAAACTGGATGAATACACCTCCTTGATCGGTGTAGTATGTGTCTCTCGGAACACATTCTGAGCCAATTGGCCTCTTTGTTTTGTTGCTGTGGGAATATGCTGCTTGCAACTTTGACACAATAATTGTTTGGCCAGATATTTCTGATTTGAATCTGCCAATTCTCTCATATGCACATTGATGCTTGAAATTCTCTGTATCCCACACTGTGATTCCATAATTGTGGTCTCTGCAATGTCCCATCATGGCTCTGCACTGGCTGAAATCTTGCAAGTCGCTGATTACAGTCTTTCCATCAAGTGAAGCCACGGTTCCTTCTTCCATGTAGAAGTTACTGACGACATTCTCTTTGTCATGGCAACACCATGAATATTCCACTTTCAAGGTTTGATTGGTTGTCCACACTCTGGGCTCCATTTCCACCAAAGGTGTTCCTCTGAACATCTTGTGAATTCTTGCATAGTTACAGGCTACCACGCCAACTTGCTGGTATTTCTCAAAATTGCCTGTAATGCCTTTCGCTCCCCAGAAACTGGTGTGTGTAATGATCTCTTTGATTCTGATGTAGCATCTGTATGCCTTCTCTTTCTGTGGAATCTGTCTCTGTGCGTAAAGTGTAACTTTCATTGCCTTGACAAAATTCCTTGGTGGGATATGGCACTGCACTTCTTCAGGAACTGTAAGCGCATGTCCATGCCTTCCACTGGTGCAAATCTGATACTTCTGGCTTTGTGAGCTGATCACTTGTTCCACAGGATGGTCCTTGATTGCATCCTTGAATCTCTCATAAGTCTGCATTTCTCTGACAGATTTTGGTGGCCATTCTGAAGGCAAAGGCGGCAATCCATGATGCGCTGCCAATGATGGTGGCCTTACTGTCGAGGTTTCTAGAACGTATGTTCTGGAAAATACTTCACTGTAAACCTTGCCGGCTTCTCTCAGCGTTGCTGACTCTGACATGCCTGTCAGCATCAACAACATGCACAGCATTCCAATCACCAGACTGCTGGTGGTTGCTGTGACTTTCCCTGTTGCACTCCTCAGGACTCTATCCGATGCTGAGTTCCTCTGAGCAGGGTTTGGTACAGAGTCTTTGTTCGAGCTCTGATTTCTGACATGTTTCTGGACAATTGCTGGGTCCAGTAAATCCACTTTGACTGTCACTGCTGTCTCTGGGATATCCATTGTCTTTGAATTGATTTCCAGCGGATACAATTGATTGAGTGGTCTGCTGACCACATTTTTGTTGGCAGTTCTGACTTTTGCTGAGCGAATCTGTCCATCTTTGCTGGGCTCTAACTGCTCGATGCGACCCATCCTCCATGCACCTCTGGGCATGTTCTCTTCATAAATCAGCACAACTTCATTCACTTTGGGTTCTTGAGTCGCTGTCAATCTGCCATGTTTGTGTGTCACCTGAGTTCTTTCCCTCAAGCTCGGGATATACTCTTGATGCCACAAGTCCCAGAACTTATCCAAAGTTTGCTGGGTTGTCTCCCAATATTTCTGCAGTTTCGCTGCGTTATCCATTCTGGGCACAAATTTTCCATCTTTGTCTGCGTCAAACTGTGGTGCTCCAATCTGACCTTCCCCTGTCAGGAAGTCTTTTGGCGTCAGCACTCTGAGGCTCTTTACATCACCATAGATGTAAGAGATTGGCCTGCTGTTGATCACTGCCTCGACTTCTGGCAGAAGTGTCAACAATTCTTGCAGGGTTAACATTCTGTGCCCCACAGCTGCCTTGAAATGTTTCTTGGTGATGCCCACCATTCTCTCATAGACTCCTCCCTGCCATGGTGCCATAGGAGTAGTCATGTTCCACTGAATTTGTTGCTGTGAGCAGTAAGTCTGTACTGCTCCACTTTTGACCATCTCTGACCATTCTTTCCCAGTATTAATGGCCTTGTCAGTGCTTGTGCTGAGCACTTTCTCTGTCAATTTGAATTGCGTCGCATTGTCTGAAATCACTGCCTCAGGCTTTCCGCGCCTGGCGATGAATCTCCTGACTGCGTTCAGGAATTCCTGTGCTGTCATGTCCAGCACGCTTTCCAGATGAACTGCACGTGTCACCATACATGTGAACAAACAGATCCACATTTTCCTGTGATCTTTGTCAACTTTGTACCAAACTGGTCCCAAATAATCCAAGCCCGTATACTGGAACGGTCTGGCTCTCTGAACTCTAGTTTCTGGTAAATCTGGCATTGGTGGAAGCTGGTACGGCTTCGCTCCCAATTTCTTACAGGTTGGGCAGGTTCTCGTCACATTGTAGATCACTCGTCTGCCCTGTGTAATCCAGTACTTTTGTCTGATCGCTGCCAATGTATGTTGCACTCCTGCGTGCATCAACTTCTCATGCTGGTCTCTGACGATCAGCTGAGTCACTGTAGCCGTTGCTGGCAACAGTATGAGTGGCACTGTGACCTCCTGTGGGTCAGTATGCTCCATTCTGCCGTGGCACTTCAGGATTCCATCCTGATGCATTTGCACATTGAGCCATTTGATCAACTGCTGGTCTGCAGCTGTTTTCTTGCCATTATGGCTGCCTTTGCTGTGGCCTGTTGCCAGAATCTCTGCCACTCCTTTGTAATGATTCTGTTGCGTCACTTTGATCCAATATTTCAACGCAATCTCTCTCTCTTCAATGCTGATAATTCCCTGTGGTTTCATTGTACCACAGATATTTTCCATGATTTCTGACAGTCCACTCCGACTGCCACTTCTGCTGCGCTTTTTGTGCATCTGTCGCACAAATCTCATCACGTATACTGTGGAATCCAGTAACTTTGTCAGTGATGAGAATCTCTGAATCTCAATTCCCAATGGGTTGCTTTGCTTGCTTTCATCAACTTGCACATTGCTGGCATCTGGGTCACTGACCACTTGCTGTGTGGCGCCCAAGTAAATTGGACTGGCTTTTGGGAACTTGAGCTCTTCTTTCTTGATTTCTGCCATTACTTCTTGCGTGACTGGCTCCACTTTCGGCTCTGGCCATTCTCCAGTCATTAGCCATTCTGGCCCCTTCCACCACAGGTTACTGCCTTCCAACTCTGACATATTCATGCCTCTTGTGGCCATGTCAGCTGGGTTCTCCAGTCCTGCGATGTGTCTGATGTGCATGTTTTCTGTCTCACTCTGAATTTTCTTGATTTCATCCAATCTGTTCTTGACAAAACATGCCAGTGGCTTCGCTGTTGTCAGCCACTTCAGACAACAGGTTGAATCTGACCATACAACTGTTTGACTGAATTTGACGTCCTTGAGCTCTTTGTGAATAAACTTTGACATTCTGCTGCCGATCAACATTGCTAACAATTCCAGCCGTGGAATTGTCACTTCTGGTTTCTTTGGAGCGAGTCTCAATCTGGAGTACAGCAGGCTTGACGTGCCGCTGTCATTTTCTGTTTTCTGGCATATGTACGCCGCTGCGCTGTATGCCATTGCTGAGGCATCAACGAAAATGTGCAGTTGTGCATCTGCACCACTCTGATAATTCAAATTTCGGTTGAACTTGATCTGTCCAACTTTGAGCAACTTTGTCTCCAATTGCTGCCAAATTGCTGTCTGTTCCTCAGACAGGGGTGTGTCCCATTCTTTGGCACTTGGCCCTGAATGCCATAACGTTTGCAAAAATCTCTTTGCTGGCAGTAGGACAGGACTAACGAGTCCCATTGGATCAAAACATCCCGCAGTCACCTTTGCAACTGTCCTTTTTGTGGGAAGTTTGATTTTCTGGTCAGTTTCTGATAACTGTGATTGCTGAACTGTCTTTGGCGTTTTCAGCCACATCTGGTCGCTCTCTGTGTCCCATTTCATTCCTAGGACTGTTGTGACAATTTCCTTGGCTACATCTGACTCTGCCAATTGCCAAGTAAAACTCTTATTGTTGCTGTTCCATTCTCTCAGATTCATCTGTGCCTCTGTGAACAGCACTTTGGATTCCTGGTACAATTCGATTGCTTTCTGCTCTGTTTCCACACTGAGGATCAAATTATCCACATACAGATTTTCATCGATCAATTTTGCATTCTCTGTGCCAGCTTGATTCAGATGGTATCTGACTGTTAGCGCCAGCAGCGCTGGGCTGCAGATTATACCAAATGGTACTCTGGCAAATCTGTAAATCTGAATATTGTCCTCCATAGATGGTTTCGTGGGATCCTTGTACCACAGAAATCTTGTCACATCTCTATCACTGTCCTGCAGACTAATCTGCAAAAACGCTTTCTCTATGTCTGCGACCAGGGCGATTCCATGCAACCGGAATCGCATCAGCATCCCTACCAGCTGTGGTAGTATCACTGGACCGCGATACATGCACTCATTCAAGCTTGGCATGCCTGGCGGTTTTGCTGAGGCGTCATATACCTCTCTGACCTTTGTGGTAGTTTTCTCTGGCGTTATCACTGGTTGATGAGGCAAAATATGGAATTTTCTGCCATCCATAATATCCTCTTGGACCTTCTCAATCACTCCTTGCTCCTCTTGCGTTTTCATGATTGTCTGAATTTTCTCCAGTAATTCTGGGTCTCTCTTGAGTCTGTTGGTGAGGTATCTGAACCTCTTGAACGCCATTGCCTTGTTATCTGGGAGCTCATGCAAATTTGGTTTGTACATGAACTTTACAGAGTACCGTCCATCTGGGTTTCTCTGTACACTCTCATTGAATTGCTTGATGGCCTCATCATCCTCGACGAGGTCTGGCTGGTCCATTATGCCAATGGTATCCAGTCTATCCATGTCTTTGACATTTGGTACAGGAGCAATTGACAACGGTGCTTCCTCGTACCACTTTTCTCTCTGAATTTGATGCACAATTGTGTTGACCACCACCGGATATGCGCCATCCGTGGTCCATTGATTTCTGTTGCTTGTCAGCTGCCCACCTCCCATCAGCAATCCCAATTCTGATGGAATGACATACAATCCTGACGGAAGTCTGGTGGTGCTGGTGTTTCTGGACATCAAGTCCCAGAAATAATTCAAGCCCACTATAATGTCTGGCTTGAACTTGCACTCTGTCCCTTTTTCCTTGGGAATTCTGTCTGCAAAGTAACTCTCATCCGGGAAGTACTTCTGCAGGTACTTTTCGTCCTGTTCTGATACAGGCACTTTGACTTGTTCTGTGGTCAACGTCGGGACCACATCTGCCACCATTTCCACTTTCTGGCCATTTCTGAGCCGCATTCTGAATTCCACTTGCTGTACTACTTTATAGTGCGGCTTTTCATTTCCGAATGTGTACACCTGGATGTGGTGTTCACCTGTACTCTTCAAATTGAGTTTCTTGGCCACTTTCTCTGACATATACGTTCCCTGGGATCCTGTGTCCAGGAATGCTTGAATCTGTAGTGGTGGCTGTTCAGGCTCCATCTCTGTATCCATTTCTGAAGCCTCAATCACGGTTCTGGCTGTCATCAACATTGACATATTCCTGTTTACTGACAGGTTCACTGACGTATTCTGTTGCTTTGTATTTGGTTCTGTAACCACTGTGCTGGATATGGTTTCTGTCTCTACCATTTCTGGTCCAGCTTCTTCCACAGTGACACAATTCACTGTGGCCTTTCTCTGTTGGCTCTGTGCTGGTCGACCGGCCGTCGGCACAGACTTTCTGCCATTGTTTGCTGATTGCTGGCCATTCTGTTGACCATTCGCTCTGAACGCTGGAATTTGCCGTCCAGCGTTTCCATTGCCATTGTCACCAAATTTCTCTGGGCACACCGCAGTGTGGTGCCTATTGGACTTGCAATAGAAGCAACTTCTCGTAAATTGACATTGATTCATGTAATGCCCTTTCTGCAGGCATCTCAGGCATCGCTCTGCCTTTGACAAAATCACTCTCCTTTCTCTGGCAGTTTTGAACTTTGGACACTTATCATTAAAGTGTAATTGCTGTGTGTCATTGCAGAACACACACGGCCTCCCAGGATTCATGAGTCCAGCCTGTGGTGCACTCTGACCATTCTGGATCACAGACATGCTCCCTGTGCTGGTCCTTAGGTTCTCTGGCCCTCTGAATCGATTCCCATTGCCTTGGAATCGATTATTGAATTGCTGTGCGCGTGGATTATTCCCGAATCCCTGGCGCGATTGCTGAACTGGTGCCTCAGTTTGCTGTGCGTGCTGTACAGCCTCACTGAGCGCTAGCTGCTTGCCAAACAGCTTTCTGAAATTTTCCACCGTCAAGGCTTCCTCAGTTCCCTGTTCCTTCTGGATTTCTCTGAGAACCTCGGGTGGCACTTTCTGTTGCAGCTGGCTCAACAGCATTGGATGTTCCACTGATTCACCCAGTGACTCCAACTGCTGGAGCAGCCTTTCAATTGCATCAAACAAAATTCTCATATCCTGACAGGTATTCCTGGCCTGTCGCAACTTCATGATATTACTCATCAGCGTGTTTCTGACCACAACTGGCTGGTCATATCTCTTCTTGAGCATTGCAATTGCGGGTGCATAGTTCTCTGCGGTCACACTCAATCCACTGATCATGCCAAATGCTGAGCCTTTCAGCAAGCTCCTCAAGTATGAAAACTTGGAAATGTCCTCCAAATCTGTCCGATTGTGAATGTGGGATGCGAACATTTGCCACCATGATCGAAATTTGACAATTTCCCCAGTAAACTGTTCCACTTCCAGTTTCTGTAATTTGACGCTCTTTGCTGTGGTTGCATTGGTTGAACTGGCCCCCGGAGCAGCTCCCTGAGCTGTCAGAGCCATCTGGGCAGCCATCTGCTGTATGAATGCTGTATTGACTTCATACATGGTATTTCCGCTCTGTTGCTGGATCATGTCTTGCAACTCTTCAATGTATACATTCATGGCTACAACTTTCTGTGTCACCAAGTCTGACATATTTGCATATTCCTCATATGAGTCTTGGTATATCTTCTGTTCTTGTTCCAACTGGTCGGGTTCGTCAATGTCCTTGACGATGTCCCTCCATGCGTCAAATTGAGTTCTCACTGCAGTCATTGCACTTTCCAATTTTGCACCCTCCTGTTTGATAGTTGCAATCACTCTTCTCATCTCTGTTCTCTTATCTTCCTTTGATGCTTCCGCAAATAGTTCCAGGTCATATTTGGCAAATTCTCTTGCCAATCTACTTTCCACCCTGTGCTTTGCTGGCCCCAGGGTCTTTCTGATGTGACCCGTTGGTGAAACCATTTTTGCTGATGAATTTTTCCTTCACTGTTTCTCTTTATAGTGCGTCGCCTGTGACGCTTGTGACGCTTCTCTGCGTCTTTCTGTGCAGTGCTCTGTGCACCACGGATTTGTTGTGCCACGCACAATACCAATGCAGTCCTACAGGCCCCTGACGTGTTCTCACGCGTTGACCTTTACTGCACTGGCACCAGGTGTGTTCCTAAAGCCCCTGACGTGATTGTTTACACGCGTTGACTTCAACACACCGGTCAAATCTACCTGGACAATAAACAAGTTCTTTGCCCAGCAGTGTGCGCCCAAAGAGGGTCCGTACACACTCTTTCTGAGCGCTCTGGCGCTCTTTCTGGCACGCCTGTGTGCCTTGTGACCACGCCGGCCACTTGCTTTCCTGAGCGGCTCCTGTGCCGCTGTGCGCAGTGCTGCGCTTGCCGTGTCGCCCGTGACACGTTTCTGTGCACTCTGGTGCACTTTCTGATTCTGGGCAGTGTTTCTGTACACTGCTCTGCAATTGCGCCTGTGCAATGCAGAATTCTGGCACTTTTGTGCTGTCTGATCTGATGGTACCGAGCAGGCACAGCGTGTATATTTGATGGGAGCTCCGCAAAGCCCCTACACGCTACCAAGTATCCTAATACTTGGTTTTCAAATCCACTCTCTATCAGCTACAGCCCTCTGTCAGCTACAGCCCTTTGTACACTGATACCCCTACTTTTGCACTTCCGAGGTATGAGTCCACTCTTACCCAGTGGAGCGAGGGACCTCCGCGAATGCCCAAAACAGCCCTTTGACTAGCGTGGCTTTGTGGCGATCCTGTCTCCGTCAGGTCACCCTCCCTTGGCATAGGAAGGACGTGCGAGCGGTCACTGGTGTCCAGATATCCAGGAGCGTCCAGCGAAAGTTTGACCACCGTCCGACAATGACTCCTTGTCAAATGCCGGTGCCGCCCAGCGTCTAGCACCTTGCCAGAACACTGGTGAAAGCTGCCTGAAATCCTGACAGGCTTGTCAGAACTCCAGTGTCCTCCGCGCGTGAGCGTAGAACCGCTCCCAGGATGTAGACAGGAGTGCCGTGACTTTGGCACAATGCTGTCTGCAAATCAACAGCCAACGCTCAGCCAAGGCCAATTGATGTTCAGCAGGACTTTTGAAGTTCTGCCAACTGCCGCACAATGTCCGTTCCGGCTTGGTGATAGCACAATGTCATGCAATCACCCTGCTCGCTGCGCCATGTGATGAAGCCACCGAAGTCAGCGTCTTCTACCACCGAATCCGGCTGCTTCAAGACCGTAGTGAGAAACGGCCTTTAGAGTGGTTGATTTCCCGTTGTAGCCGAACGTCCACTTGTCGACAGCCAAGTTGAGTTTATTTCGTAGTTGTGTTGAAAAAGGGGGTTTGAATTGTTTCAGGTACTTTATTTCGATCAGATACAGCGTGTTACAAAAGCGCAAAGCCTAGCGAGCTTCCTAGTCGAAGTTTCTATCGCTAGCTTATTTTGTTCACTTGGGGTGGGTCCGCAGACTGAAGTAAAAACTCTCAAAGTAGCTAAGACACGGAAATCACGTATAGAAAAACAGCTACAGTAATTTCCTAATACAAATGCACAAATAAGACATAAATGCAACAAATAAACACATCTAGCCGAAACAGTTGCCTTATACTGCGCGTGCATACATTCAAATAATTATGGTAAAGAAATACCAGGTACAAATTGGGCTAATGGAAAAACTATTAATCTTGAGGCGCGAAGTCGGCAAACTCGGCCGATTTACTAATTTGCTTCAATTTGTCAGAAAACATTGACGCACATTGGAACTAATAAAATAGGGTTTGAAAACTGTAAATAGTAGTGTAAATGTTCCTAATGACGTAAATAGAATAAGGTATATTCAACATGATAATAATAATCACCTCCTGGAAACGTATGTTGAATAATCTAGCAAATTGGGACTTATTTGAGGTAAATGGGTATTGTAATTGAGCAGAGTTTATAATATATTCGATTGAGCAAGGTATTATAATTATTAAGTAAATATAAATAGTTGTGAACAGGGTTATGACAATTATACCTATGCGAAGGGCTTTGTAAAGTAAATGCTAGTTGCACGCAGGGCACCATTTCTCTATTAGGACGCTGGCCTAGATAATTACGCAGCACGTAAATATTTACAAGATTTGACTTTTGTAAACTGCAAGTAAACTATGCAAATGTATGTATAATCATGATCAGAAAATTACGGCGAGTTGAATGAGCCTAATTTTATATTAATACACCTAATAATAACATATTTGACCTTTTAACCTAAACATTCCACATAAACCTATCAATAACTTATAGAACACTTTCCTAATCGAATATTCTCCATGGGTAAATAATATAGTGCAGGAAATACAATTTGCGTGGTAAATTAATATAGTGCATAAATTGTAAATTAGTGCAAATAAGTAAATGTGCAAATATGAGCCTAATTATCAATTCTCTGTATTTCTTTATCCATCCATTTTGCCACGGTCAGCACAGGTTGAGCACTAGGCTGCGCTTGTGGCGCAGGGAAGGCAAATCGTGGGTTTTGGCGCATATCCATTGGTGGTCGAAACATTGGCCGTTGACCAGCCAACATACCGCCCCCCAACGGCTGACGGTTATCACCCATGCGTGCACTAGACATCTGCTGCCGCAGTTGCGAAAGTTCATCGCGCATGCGCTTAAACTCAGTGTCCTTAGCTGAGCGGTCTTGCTCAAGCTTACGGTTTTCCAGGGACTGTTGAGTGACTTTGGCATGCTGGATCAGCTTGTCGAAAGACTCGAGTGCAGTAGAGTTTAACTCAACTAGTTGACGCAACTCAGAGTTATGCTGACCCAAAGCGTGTAAAAATCCCTCAATCATACGCAATTCGCGCTCGCTATGATTCACATTCTTCAACTGCGCCGATTCGGTCATCAAACGGCGTCGCACAGTATCGATCGTATCATTGGGTTTCCAGTTCATAAGTGTGATCGCTCGGCATGTAGCTAGCACATGTTTCGCCTGACCAAAATGAGCTTTAAGAGCTGACTCCAGTTTCGTAAAAGAGGTCTGGACTTCCTGTGGCTGACCATAACACAGGGTCGCTGCATCATGTTCCAACACAGCGGCCAGAGTCAAAGCCATTTCCTCGTCAGAGGCTATTTTGCAGATTTTACATTTCGCGGTAAACTGTGCTAGCCACTGGCCGACATCAACAGACGTTTTACCCGAGAACATGGGACAACCAAGCATCTTAAGCTTCTTAATACGCTTAGCCAAATCCTCATCTGAACTAGTTGTGGTGCTAGGCGGGTCATTTGATACATTCGGTTGCGAAACTTGAGGCTGAGCTCGTGATTGAGCCCGTCTTTGGTCTAATAGGGCTCGCATATTAGCGTTCATAGCCTCCATCTGGTCACGCATGTTAGCATATTTTTGGTCCATTTCTGACTTAAGTTGGTCTAAAGCCGAAGTGGGTGCTACAGAAGAGCTGAGATGTGCTGGTGGAACCGAGAGCCTACCGGTGTGCTGGTGTCCCGTATGATATAATCGCTGGGGCGCCTGCACAGCGGCGGGTGCAGGGGCTCCACCAGCCGAATCAGGCTGCTGATAACCCTGGTGCGACAACAGAAAGTCGTATTGGTTGTCCCGCGTTCCTACATCATCCGGCTGAATCATATCTACGTTAGCATCATAGCTGCCACTATTCGTTACCCGAACCATCTGTGAGTGAGCGTTTTGAGCGGTAGGCAACTGTAAGCGACGGCGAGAGTGCTCAAAGCGATTATTTCGGTCAATCGGAAACATCGGAGTAGTGTGTACAGGCACCGCCGCATAGCGTCGTGCCAACTTAGTGTAATTAGCCCCAACTTGTATATAATCGCGACGAGCATCACTAGCCAACTTATACAAAAAGCGACCATTAATATGGTACTGTTCGGGTAGCGGATAGGTGTCTGTTATGCCTACCGTTTCGCCATGCTTAATAGAGCGATCAAGCGTGTCAACAAGCTTTTGCACAAGGAAGGCACAGCGCTGAAATGCAGTGAGTAAGCTATCTGGGAACCAGCCATAACGAAACACGAGTTGGAAAATATATTCAGACTCGAAGTACGCGGCGATCAACAACTTTGAATAAGCGCGCACGAGATCGGTGTTCCGTGGATCAATGATGGCCCAGGGTGTGTCCATAATACCAACTGTAGGCAAAATACGACCAACCCAAGTGGTTTTGACGTCAAGCTCAGCCACTGGCCCAACAGAGAACTCCGGGCCTACAGGTTCTACCCAAGCGTGCGTAGATAAGTCAGTCAGTACAATGCGCGGCGGGTCAGTTTGCACTTTGATAGAAGGATCAGGCGGCCACTGATGTGTCGCCAAGCGCCGCATAGGGTCGGGACTCATTAGATGGGCTATTAAAACATTATTCCAAGCGGGGGGTAAGGTCGAAATACTACGGCTCAACGGAGTGGTATACATGGCTGGTTGATGCGTGCTCTGGTGTGGCTCGAGTACTCTCGAAGGTTGTGGTTTGGGTGTTGGAACAGGAGTTTTTCCACGCAACTGGTGTAGCCAGTCTAATCCAAAACCAATATTGTTCAGCAAATTCTGGCACACCAACCGACATTTCTGAGGAGTACACCTGTCTGAGACCCGACCAATATGCATTGCACAGAGGGCATTGTACTGCGCAAAGTCCAAATTCTCTAAGCGACACAGAAGGTCCCGGGCAGAGTCCAGGGTATTACCAAGATGTGCCAGCAATTCTTTCCTTGTCTTACGAGCGACAGGGCCATTAACTTGGCGCTTAATCTCAGGTAATATATCCGCAAACGCATGGTTGAGGCGAATGCCTTCAGCTATGCACCCATGAAATTGTGCCATAGCATACCGAGCTGTTTCTGGCAAAGTGCCAAGCAATGGCATGTACGTGCTAAATCCGGTCCGGTGCACATCGAGGTAAACCCAGGCTTCTGTCAAACTACGCAAGGCTGCAGCGCGCACTGTTTGGGATACACCCTTATTTTCTAGGCCAAAGACACCAGCCGTTGATTTCGACTGAATCTGAGAACGAAGAGTGGTCCAATCCCTTGCTGACTGCAGAAACTAGCAAAACGGATTGCACAAACGCAAGCGCGCACTGAACGGGGTAAGCGCGTGACTGTGGGCGCGCGGGGCCAGGGTCTGAGGCTGCCAGTACCTGCTGGTTCGCTTGTCTCTGAGCCGGCATAGTCGTATCAACAGGGGGTTTAGTCCGGGCATTTGCATCAGCACAAAAGTTACTCAGTAGGGACTGCAAATCACCCGCTAGGGAGTCAACCCGGGGTTTCAAGTGAACACTTAGAGTACGGTCAATAGAGTCTTGCAGGGATCCACGGAATGGCAACATTGCCTGTGACCACGTTCTGAGGGTCATCAGGGCCGAGGTAACATTATCCAAAGTGGTTTGCTGGGATGGGTCAGAAGGTGTTACAGTAGCAAGGTCAAACAATAGCTGATCTAACTTATTTATCTCGGGATCGAGTTCGCTTAGAAGTTTTTCAAAGGGTTGTAACACATCCCCAATGCACTGATCTGAGGGTTTCAGGTGATCCCATAATTTAGTAGGTTCACATGCTTGTTGCAAGGGGGAAATCATAGTATCAATCTCTGATTGGTTATTCGTCAGTAATTCTCGATGTTGTCTTACCGGTCCAATGGAGGGTTGGGGTTGAGGGCTATTAACGGGGTTGGAAGGTGGTGGTTTCGCGGGGGTACTTAGGTCACAGACAGAGGTGGGGGGTCTACTAGGGGATTGAATGCTCAGGCACGGAGAACTAGTAGCGTGAGGGAATTCTTTGTGGGGTCGTCTTAACACTGTATCTCGAGACTCGTTGACATACGACATCCCTGGCTCAGCGGTATATGCTGGGGTGGCTAGGTCAGACATCCGGTCCCGAAAACCCACAGAGTCGCCAACATCACTACACGTAACACCGTGGCGGCTAGTACTGGCCCATTGACCGACAGGGCGCGCGCGTTCCCTACCGTCTAGCTCAAAAAAGCTTTGCTGGTTAGAATTGCCGCGGCGGCGAGTAACCACACCCAAGGATGAATTATACTGCAACATATTAATATCCGCGGCGTGAACCATGTAGTTATCATTGGCATCTGGCGTCGCGTGCGCTCCACTCAGTGCAGCGGGGTCGGCCATATAATCGTCAATAATTTCGAAAGAATTGAGCGAGTCCTCAATAAATACTGTTTGAAACGATTGGGCTGCGGACAGAGTAGTGGAGCACACGCGTTCCAAAGCCACATCCGTGTCACAAGTAGAGTCATCTAGAGTACTAGGCTGGCTAGCTGCCAAGTCAACACTGTGCTCGAATTGACCTTGACCCACAATCCCAGAGGCATAGGTCTGGCATTTTAGTGAGTCACTATCAATTGAAGCATGCGATGACAAGCTCCATTCAGTTGAAAATTCAAAGTCATCAGAATACCATGATGCACCATCCTCAGCTGGCAAATACGAATGCTGGCAAACTGCCAAATCCACATCATGCTCGAATTGACACTGGTCCACAATCCCAGAGACGTAGGTCTGGCATTTTAGTGAGCCACTATCAATTGAAGTACATGGTGACGGGCTAAGCACGGTTGATTGCTCAAAATCATCAAAGGACCATGGTGCACCATCGTCAACTGACAAGTATAAATACTGATAATCAAATGAGTTGTAAGAGTAGTCAGTGGTCACGTATTTTTCACATGATTGACATAGCTCTGGCTCAAAATCAGTAGTTTCGAAAGTCTTGAACTGACAATTGGCTGACGCGGGGCATAAAAAAGATTTTGGAAATTTCAAAATTCGCGTCAAAAATCGCCGCCAAGGCATGGTGTATCGTAGTCTCTCAAATTTGGAAATTTGACTCTGTTGCAGCATGGATGGGGCAGTATGCCAAGAAATCGAACGGTAATAAGCGCGTGACACACATTTCAAACGCTCTAAACGCTTACGCAAAAGCCAACATTTGTGGTTCCAGTATGTGCACGGTAGCATAGGGCTAAGCTGAAACACTACGCCCTGTACGCATGGAGGGTGGCTATGTGTGCGGTGTGAAGGGGGGGTGAAAGGGGGGTGCAACACGGTGCCGTAACCCGAGGTGGGACCTCCAATATAATGATATAACCCCTCCGGTCTTGCAACCTTATCATTATGAGCCAAATAGCAACACCTTGGGCAATGTCCATTTCCGTCAGAACTTTCAACGATGCGCTCATGCAGCCCATCCTGCCTAATTACGCCAAATGTACAGCACCTAACAGGGGACTTAGTTACCTTTTGCACGCGTGGAACGACAAACGATGGCAACACGCCAACAAAGTAATCGCAAAATTCCGATAATTCAACGAGCGGCATAATGTCCACTGGACGATCAACAATTGCCTTACAAGCCCTACGCTTGGCGCGTGCGCGGGAAACCTGTCTGCCAAACTTCACCAGCTTGGTGCCTTTCGACCTAGCTATTCCGAAGGACGTAGGCTTCGGAACTTTTCGGTCTACTTGGTTGCCACAGCTAACAAAGTCCGGTCGCGCAAATTGCAAAAGCTTGCGGCGAATAACGTGCGGCTGTAATTTCCCTCTCTTACCCACCAAATACCAAAGGTTTCTAGGCTGCACGACTTTCTTCAGCCTTTCCGCAGTTTTCTCAAAAACACCACAAATTCCGGGCTCAATAAAAGCTGGCTCCATGATCAAGTGATCAAGCAACCACTGCTGAGAAGCATCACAAATCACTTCGCCATTGGGCAGAACAGAATCAATAACGAAATCACCAGCGCCCTGAACCTTTTCCGCATACGTGGCCCTTCGCTGAATTTGAAACACTTCCAACACGGGTTCAAAACTATCAAAAACAGGGCCCGATTCCAAATCATCAACCTCCCAGAAACCTTCAGAACTTGGCGCGCTTCCAGAAACAGAAACAAGATTAGCCCACGCTTCGAAAACCGACAATTCAACCTTATTTGAATGCAAGCAAACAAAAACGACTTCCATCATGATTCACAGATTAGAATAGAAATAATTAGATCCACTAGCTGGAATGAGCCAATAGATTTGGGTAGAGAAATTAATTGCACCGGAGTAAGCTTGAATTACACTAATTGGGTTTCTCGAGTCACGTTGCAAATAAAGTTTCCAAAGTATTTAAATATTTCCAATTTACCTTTCCACTTTCCAGATCAAAACATTAACATAAAAATGACTAAATAACACTCAGGGTCATGAAAGCTAAACCAGACAGGTGAGGATAGCAGTACTGGTAAGAGACACTGGTAAGAGACCACACAAGTCCAGGTACTTAAGTCCTAGCTTGGCACAGCACCACTATCAAAAGTAATCTACGATGACGTAGCACAACTGTTTGGGCCCTTACGAAAGCCTAGAGCGAGTCAATAGGTGTACAGCCTACTTCAGCTTATACTACGCCTAAAACAAGTCCACAGAGGTCCAGACGTACAGTAAGCATCACAGGTGGTGGGTTCTCCCCATACAACACCCTATCTTAGCTATACCGGCAGCTCCGTGTGGCCACTCCTGCCCCTGTGAACCTAAATGTCACCGTGCAGAGGGAAGAGAAGGCCTATGCCAGAGTTAGCAGAGAATGAATAACCAAGGGTAGGCTCATTTCAGCTGGTAAATCACTGACTTAGTAATTAGAATTGAATTGAATAGACTGATGACAATCACAAGATTGGGGCTCTCTTTTATGGGTCTGAAGTGCCCAAAACTGGTTTGCAGCTGGGCGGAGCCAACCAATCACGAGAGTGCATTCAAAAATGTACCGAAAATAAGTGACTTCAGTTGAACAGAGCCATGTTACCACAAGGGTCACTTTTTAATGGAACAAAGGGAATGGTGACTTGACATTCAGGAACACCTTTCTTCTGGCACTCAGCCAGCTAAAACCAAACCTGGAACTGTGCCAAACTAGAAGATAAAAATACCTACAGTAACCTACCGAATGTAAACGCACAAACTAACTGCTTAAAGTGACTAAAACTGAGCGAGACTCTCAAACTAAGCGTGATTCAATTAAAAACATGCCAAGTAAATGCACAGCTACTCGAACTGCAAACACAAACAAAAGGGACCAAAAATACAAAACAACCGTATTTGCTCAAACGTGAGCTCGTCCAAAACCAGCGTACCAATCGGCCAACATGAAGCTAAACACAAAATGCAAAAGTGCAAAACACAGAAATAAGTGCAAAACATAGAAACACGTGCGAAACACAGAGATAAATGTGAACGTAAAACACAATCACAAAATACATGCAATTATCACAACTAAGGGGGGTTAGGTGGGTAAATAAGTGCAAATAAATACACATACATACGCAATAAATCACAAACCGCGGCGCCTATCGCACACCTACAACCTAAACCTACTCCTACAGCCTACAACATCACAAAACTCCTCCCTGTGGCAGCAATGGCTACGGGATATGTGCCAATTTACACACAAAAACGGCCTTTTTGGCACTCTTCCAATTTCTTTTGGGATTGGCCCGTCTCTACTCCGAAGGGCGTCGACTTCAGGAGCTATCAAGGCCGCTCCCTATTTCTACATATTTAACCTAAGGCACATATCCCTCCAGAAGGGTTGACCCGTCTCTACTCCGAAGGACGTAGGCTTCTGGAGCTATCGGGGCCCTCCCTTCCGGTGGCCACTCCCACCAAAACTCTAAAACGGCCGAAGTCTGTCGCTCCGCGGATGTTTCCGGCGGCCAACGCTGTCGACGCTCGCGGGGACTGGGTAGGGGTGAATTTATGAGTTTTGAGTGACAAACTGTCGCCAAAATACGGTGACAGCGCTTAGCCCCCCTCAAAAATACGCTTGGTGCCATTTTTGAGAAGTTGGCACTCGGCCAAAACTGACCGATCCGACCCTTCCCAAAGTCTCCCAAAACACCCAAAATCCCCCTCTCCCGGGCTCCGGCGGTCGGCGGGTGTCGAATGGCGGCGGCGCGGCGCTGTCGCAGCCGTCGAAGTCGTTCGCCGGCGCCCATTCGGTCGCCATACCCGAGGGGATCGATTTTTGATCGGCGCTGCTTTTCTTTTTAATGAAAGCGCCGTAAGTATCACAAAATTTAGGTTTCATTCCCGGAGATGTCGAATGACGTCACCCGGCCGTTTTCACAACTAAATGCGGCCGATTAGGCATTGTCGCTAATAAAAATTAGCGACATAACACTGTCGACGCCACATTGTACATGTAATTAGCGCCAAAACACAATCCCAGAGGCGTAAATCTGGCACTTTAGCGTCTTGGCGCCAATTACCATAGTTGGCGTCCGTTGCGCCGTAAGTTCCCTATAAGTTAGGTTCCGTATAGGATGGCGTCGTAATGACGTCACTTGGCCCAAAAGGGGTCAATACGGCGTCCCCGGCGACTAAAGCGCCATAATTAGGGTTTGGTAGGCGTTAATTGACGCTGGGTCACCGTCCCAGAGGCGTAGGTCTGGCACTTTGGTGGCCCGCCGTCAGTTCTCGCATTACAAATCTACCATACGTCATTCGAAAAATGAAAGAAATTAGTTCACTCTATCTCCACTGTCACATTTCTTTCACTATGGGATAATTCAATTTAGACACACAATTTACCACGTGACTTTGTTCAACGGAATACGGTAGCACTGTATGCAAAGCGTGAGGTCTGCTTGGTGCGAGCTTACATGGGGGTCCCATCGCAGGGTCTCGTCGCTGGTCTTGGCACCCTGCCCGCTCATGATCGTGTCGATCACGTCGAGCATCTGCGTCCGCTCGCACGTCGTGTCTGCGTGGGCGCAACCGCAGTGTGAAGCGACTGCATCGCTGCCCCAGAGTTGTTAAAATTACCGACATTTTTGAAAGTATACGTAAACGTAAAGTAAAAAATTTACCGGGACAACGAAAAAGAAACGTAAGAGGTAATTATAAGCTACCGTCAATTGTAGTTTACTCAAATGCCGTTCAAAGCCGATTTATGAATTAGCCAACTAAACTTTCATTTCACCGGTCGTAAACTACTGTGCGTAGAGCTAAACGTATTTTTCGAGTAAACGTAAATACGGTTTCCCAACTGCGCGCCGCTCTTTCACTCACTCGACTCCTCCTCCCCCTCCCCTTCCGGCTCGTCCACAGTCTTTGATCTTTCCGACGCGTCGTTGTCCGTCGACGACGCCGGCGACTCGGGCGCGTCCGTGGATCTGGGGGCACTCCCAGACGCTGTAAAGTGCTCTGTGGAATGTAAAATGTCATGCAAAGTGTCAAATGTCATGTAAAATGCCCTGGTAAATGGCAAATGGCACACATGTTTGCCATTTTCAGGTCATTTTCATAACTTTTGACTCAAAAGTTATGTATAAAATGCCCTGGAAAATGGCAAACACGTTTGCCATTGTCCAGGGCATGTTAAATGACATTTGACACTTCGCATGACTTTTGACATTTTACATTCCACAGGACACTTTACAGGGTCTGGGAGTGGGCACCTGCTCGACACGGGCGGCAGCAGCGGCGACTGGGCTAACAGCGACAGGGTCGACCCTGATGAGACGGCCACAGCTTCACCCGATAAGCTTACTGCTGTACTCGGCGTGGTGGGCGTGCCGCCGCCGCGCAGCCCAACCGCCAGCGCCGCGGCCGTTTTGACGCCCGGCGGGTCTTCGCCGTCTTCGATGACTCGCGGCGGTTGGAGCGTCTGTGTAGGTCGACTGAACAAATTGGTAGTGTACTGTGCGAAGTGCTGCTAAAGTTTTTGGTGTTGCTTTTTAGCATGCAAATTTTCTACGGTGTATCCTCGAATAACCCCTCTCCCCAGGGGTATTCTAGATTTTGACGCTCCTGGGGGTTGGGTAGATAGCTGAGCGGCCTCCGGGATAGATAGATAGCTGGGCGGTTTCGGGGGGGGGGGGGGTTACGCCAAATTCGCCATATCGCTTTTCCATCACTAGTCATGAGTAAACATGAGCTTGGGTATGCAATTTAGCACAACAAGCACCAACACATGTGCCCTTCTTGTGCCTGGATGGAGTCTTGGTGTCGGGTTTGAGCTCCCTGAACGATTTGCCCACGCGCACGTTCTTGCGGCGCAGCGACTTCTTGCCGTCCGAGCGGCCCGCTGCAAGCGCGTTTGTTGGCAGCGATGCAGCTACTGGCCGTTGCGGCAATGGCGGCGGCGGCGCCGGCAGTTTAGCCTGCTCTGTTTTGATTTTCCGCCGCGCCGATATCGCTCTCTGTGCGGCCGGCGGTTTTTGGGCTGTCTTGGCTTTGGATCCTCTGTCCGTGGCTGGCTTGGCCTGGCGCGCGCTGCGACGGAAAGGTGGCGCTTGTTGTGGCGTGGCTGCCGCATCTGACGCGATGCTGCGCCGCGGCGTTCGTCCGAAGCGCTTCTGCAAGCATTTCTAAAGTATTTTGGCTTTTCATGTTTGCCGCGTCAGTGCAAAGTGCCCATATCCAGGTGTATATAAGTACCTTAATCTTCTCCCTCTTCGACGGCCAGAACCTGGCCAGCATGGCGGCCGGTCCAGTGCCGCCGCCGCGCTCGGCCATGCGCTTCAAATCGCGCCGCCGCTGCAACTCTCTTTCCATTTGGGCGACCATCTTCGCCTGGGCCCAGGGCGGCAACTGGTGCCGGTCGCCCCACTGCTTCATTTTGCGCCGCAGCGCCCGTCTGGCCGCCTCCATCTGCTCCTCGGTCTCGGGCAGGTCGTCGTCGCCGATCGTGGAGGCCACCACCGGCCAGGACATCTGCGTGAAGTGTCGCTGCGGTCGCACCTGACATTTATAACGATGGTAAACCATGCGGAAATAAGGACTCAAATTCTAATAGTTTTTTTTTCTAAAATGAAAATGCAAGTATTTTTCGAATTTGGTTAAGAATTTTAGATTTTTTTGCATACTTTAAAAAAAATTTCCACTAGGTTTGTATTTTCGAAGTTTTCTGCTCTAGAATGGTTTCCTGTTGCCTCAGGCGCATTCGCGCATTTTTGGTTTTCCAAAAATAATAGATCCATGTGAAATTGTTTTAAAATGGTGTTTCATTCATGCATTTTCGGCCAAAAATACAAAACAAATGCGAAAACACTCCGAATTTTTTTCAGAAAAAAACAAAAAATTTCTGGTGGTGGAATAAAAATTCGACAACGTTTTCGAACGTTGCCATCAGAACTCCTGCATCAGCACCAGACCTCTTCGAGGAATCGATTCGCGTTGGTGGACGCGAGCCGCTGTTGTCGCTCGTCGAGCTCGAGCGTCTCGATGGACGGGCCGAGCGTGGTGGTGCGCAGCTCGCGCAGCGCCGGGTCGCTTTGCCGCGCCGCTGCGCCGCGGGCACTTTGTTTAACTCTTGTGTTTGTATTGGCCCTACGCACACTATTTAGCTGACATCGCAAATTCGTGTCAACTAAATAACACAAAAAAAATTTCAAGCATCGCCAGGGGTCTCGAATGGGGTGGGGGGGGGGGGGTAAGTGGTAACCCCCTGATTGAGAGGGGGGCTTTTACGTATACTTACTATAAATATGAAAAAAATCGTGAAAAGTGAAGATTGTTGAAAATTTTTCAAAAATTCTCACTTTTACGTTTTCTAAGGGAAAAAGTATTTTGCTCACGTTTACTCATGAGTAAAATATAAACAAATTTACTTTACGCTTTCTGTACTCGGTGGGTGAGTAAAAATAAATAGGTACAGTGCAGTACATTAAACAACTCTGAGCTACTGCGTGGGCCTTTTGATGACACAAAAGTCACCTCTGTTTCTTTGCGACCGCTCTGTTTTCCTTCTCCTCTTCGAGCGAATGCTGGATCTTTTGGACGGCACAACGGCACTGGTGGTCCTTCGACGCTGGCGACTCTCCGCAATTTTCACGTTTGCGGGTGTCGTACGTCGTCGCGTGTTTTTCAAGTCGTCGGCTTGTCCTCTTTGTGTTTCACTTCTCGCAGCGGGCGTCTTGCCTTTGGCGACTGTTGGCTTATCGACGTTTCTGTGGGGGGGGGGGGGGGGTTAACGTGGGGGTTGAAGCGGCCGCGGGTTTGTTATTCCGGCGCGC
The DNA here is from genome assembly GCA_964036195.1 of Sphaerolaimus hirsutus. Taxonomy (NCBI): domain Eukaryota; kingdom Metazoa; phylum Nematoda; class Chromadorea; order Monhysterida; family Sphaerolaimidae; genus Sphaerolaimus; species Sphaerolaimus hirsutus. Next base: position 23,070,620 of record OZ038451.1, on the reverse strand, counting down.
ATAGTTTTTCGGCTTTTGGGTGTTTATTCAAAGGCGTACACATCAGCAAGCGTTGAGTGATATATTTACTGAAAATTAAATTGGGTCTTGATTTCGAAATTTGCAAAACTTCGTGTAACATCTTAAATGTCATGAAAGATTTTGAATGCCCGGTGAGAAATGGAATAAAATTTCACATTTTATGACATTTTACACTTTACACTTTATTCCATATTTTACATTATATTGTTGAGTATACTCGGCGGACCGCAAAGTATACGCCCAAAATTATTTATGTTTTCGTCAATAATGCGCGAGCAGGATACTTGTATTTCAAAAAGGAAAACATTTCAAAAAGAAAAAGGCGGAGTCATCTACAAGTGTCGAATGTTTTTTCATGAAATGTTTTTTCTTTTTTTTTCTGGAACAATTTTTATTTATTTTTAACGATGACGTCATGATGGTATGTTTCCTTCGGAAAAATGCATAGTGTGCGGTCCGCCGAGGATATCTGTGGGTGCCCCCAATCACTATCTAAGCGGTCGCTCATTATAGCTCTGTGAATATGCCCCATGTAGGGACGTAGCCAGGATTTTTGAGCGGGGGGGGGCGGCGGATTGTATACGGAGCCCGATGAACGGGGGGGCGGTCCCCCTAAACTTTTACCCCTGTAGTAGGGGAATGGCGCCATGGCGCTGGCGCAATTCTTAGGCGCCACGCCGTGGCGCCACTGGCGTTGGCATTGGCGCCAAAACGCCAGTATACGTCTGTTTTTTACAGGCATATGGAGTGACATGGACAGAAATTGGGTCCATTTTCACTGACTTTGAGGCGGCGGAGACCAGTCAGCCAAAAAATATATGTTGTGAAGGGAAAATGCGCGCTCGCGCGCAAAATTTTTTCAAACTGTCGACAAACTAGTCTTCTGGAAGTGCCATTTCTGGCACATTTTTTTGGTCCGGCCCGGGAAGGGGGGGGGCGGCCGCCCCCCCCGCCCCCCCCTGGCTACGTCCTTGGCCCCATGCACCTTTCATCCTGTCGCTTGCTGGTGCCAGGGACAGGTTTGCCCTTTTCCGGCGCTCCCCGTTTGCCCCTCTCTGTCCTTGACCTGTCAGTCTCCGTCCTTGTCCTGTCAGTCTCTGTCCTTGTCCTGTCAGTGTCCTGGCTACTTTCCGTTTTCAAATGGGCAGAACCCTTTTCTCTACCCGCTACTGAGCCCATGTGTTCTGGCGGTATTTTACTGATCAGCTGAACTTCAATTAGTTGAGGGGTTGTGAAAATGGATTGTGTGTTGGCTCGGTGGGGTGTGTAGCGCGCTTTTATAGGTTTGCAAGTTATGCAGTTGCATTGCGCGATGTGTAGGATGTGGGGGTGGTTTTAGAAAAAGTTTTGCAATTGAGGAACCTAGCTCCGAATGTCAGTATTTTCATTATTTTAAGCGTTTTCAAAATTGCATTGAAATTTCAATGTTTGCCCGAGCGGGCAATTTTTGAGTAACGATCAATGCCCAAAACTTGTTGAAAGGCGATGAACTTCTCTACATTCTCCATATTTACAACCCTCTCGCCAGGATAAATATAAATGCCTAGAGTTGTAATGTTTTGTTTGACATCACCTCAACAGATTCAGTATGCTTAACCGATTTTCGGGCGAAATTTCACTCGAATGTGGGTCTCCAATCTCCATTGTTCATACATTTTTTAGAATAGTGCAATATGTACAATATTTTCAATCCAAGTTCGTTTCGCACGATAATTTCCCATTTTCATCGGCGCAGGTAGTGGCATATCTGCTGTCTCAAAAGTGGCTCAATCCAGACAAGATCACATTACTACGAGGCAATCACGAGGTGAGGGAACTGCAGCGGTCTTTCAGTTTTCCACGGTGAGTAGTTTTTCCAGCTGCATTTGCTCGAATGTGCCTGCACACACTAGTTTTCACACGAAATTTCGAAAACTCACAAATCAGCTTAGAACGCATTTGAGTTTTCTACAATGAGGTGGCCGTCAACTACAGTTGGCAGAGATCAAAAATGACTCATTGTGGAAAACTGAAACACGTTTGAAGCTCATTTATGATTTTTCGAAATTTCGTGTGGAAACTAGTGTGCGCAGGGCCATTATAAACCATTGATAGATGCTTCTCCGACAGGGAATGCGACCAAAAATTTGGCCAGTATTTCGGCCACGAGGTGTGCGCCCACGCCAACTTGTGCTTCGACGCCATGCCGCTGGCCGCCGTCATCGACGACGCGGTAGGCGGTTTTTGACCTGGGTTAAATGTCGAAATTTGTCGAGTGACTGTGTAAAATAGGTAGGGGAAAGTAGAGATTGAATTTTACTTATTTTGACTCGAAAATCACGCACAAGGTTTGAAGTTGCTATCAAAAAACGTTGGCTCAAAATTCTTTCATCAGCAACCATTTATCTCTCACTCGTTCCCCAGGTGTTTTGCGTGCACGGCGGCATACCGCGGCCGGACATTTTGGACAATGCGCTACTGCGAGCCGAAATGCAAACCAATGACAATAACGCTGTCAACTCGGTGAAACCGATCGTCAAGGCTGTCAACTCGCTCGACTCTGAGATCGCCTGCCCTCAGTTCGGCTCGCTCGAGTGGGAGCTCCTGTGGAATGACCCTGCATTGTGCGTTCCTGTGCCTCGGAGATGGGAAATAATCGTTTGGTAGAATTCAATTAAATGCATCCAACCACGCACAGCGTGCATTTTGTCGACTTCATTTAGTCATCTGTGATCGTCATTTATCAAAACTGACTCTACACTAGGGTTGGAAAAAAAACGTTTTTTTTAACTCGATGTTTTTTTTATAAAAAAACGTTTTTTTTTAAAAAAAAAACGTTTTTTTTTAAAAGCTCCCAGATATGACCTAGTGTCAACATATATAGGTATATCAGACACTGGCAATACTCTGTGATGTTAAATATGACCATATAATGGCTGTGGAGCCATGGGATAGCATTATAAGTGGTGATTTGTGTCAAAAATATCCATTTTTCATCGACATATCGTTCGTATATCGCCTTATAGTCGAATGTTCGTGACTTCAGGTAAAGTTTGGCACGGAATGGTGATCAAACAAGGTTATAAAAGGAGGTTGTTACTTTGGGAGTGAAGTTACACATTGTGGAGGTACATGGAAGCACATTACCTCAATATTATATATTACAGCAACATATGTCGGCTTATTCACCCATGGTAGCACATAGAAATGGATGTTTTGATACTAAAAATGCAACAAAACCAATGAAAACAACCACCAATGTCAATTTGTGTGTGAAATTGCGCGCTTGCGCGCAAAAATTTTGCAAAATACCTAGTGCTTAGTACTAAAAATTTCAGCTGATGTTTTTAAAAAAAAAAAAACATTTCGGACGTCATGTTTTTTTTAAAAAAAACGTTTAAAAAAAAACGTCGGCCAACCCTACTCTACACCACTAAATTAGTCCCCAGATGAAGCTCAAGGCCACACATTATTACATGCATTTTCGCAAATGTCCCGCTTTGGCAAATATCGATACCCTAAATCCTCGAATAAGGCCCCTGGGGAGTTATTCTTTCGTCAGAAGTTTTTTGAGGGGGGCTTATTCGAGGGGGAGTTATTTTTTCATCGGAAAGCTTGTACTCAAATCATTGCAGATGCAGTCTGTCAACTCATGTTATTCTGTATTAAACTGTTCACAATGACAAAAAGATGTGTATAAACTGCATACACATCATGTATTTTTCTGCTGTCGCTGCCGTTGGCTAATATTCTTATGTATTTTGTATTGTATCCTTTTTCATACACATGGGAGTTATTCAGGAGGGGGGAGTTATTCAAGGGGGGGGTTATTTTTTTCCTCACCTCGCCAACAGGGGGGAGTTATTTGAGGGAGGGGTCTTATTCGAGGATTTGCGGTGGTCAGTATGTAAATGCGCTCAAATCAAACCTAAATCATCAACGGCAGCACCGTGTCGCCGGGCGTGTCGTCGTCGTTCGACTTGCAGCAGTTGGACGAGCACGGCTTCGGCCCCAACCCGCAGCGGGGCCCGTGCGCGCGCGTGTTCTCGAAGTCGGCGCTGCACAGCTTTCTCGTGCGCAATGGACTGTCGCATGTCGTCCGCGCGCATCAAGTCCAGTCCATGGGATTCAAGGTGTGTTCAATTGAACCCTGTGTGTGTTCTATGAAACGATTCGAACCCGATACACGACAAATTTTTGGCCGGTACCCAGTGCCCGAAAATAAAGGGTTGAGTTGCGCGAAAGATGAAAAAAACGTTTTTACTGCCCCGTTTTATAAATACGGATTTTTTCAAATCCTCCCAAATATGGTTGGGTCGTTCAGTTCTTAGCAGTGTTTTATATGGCCATATATTTATGTACCAATATTTCCCCGTAATAGCACCCCCTCGAAATCCCCCCCCCCCCACAAAACACTAGTGTTCTATAAGAAAGGTGCGGGTTCGATTCCCGCCTGAGGCAAGTGCAATTTTGCACTCTTTCTATAGGCACGTTGAATTTATTAACTCCCCTTTATTAGATGATGATAAGTCGTGATTTCTACCCAAGAAAATAGTTTGAGTCGACTTGTTATATATTTAGGTGTATTGCCAAAGTGTAGTTTCCAAAATAGTTATGAAATAAAGTTTTAACACTAAAAAATCAAAGTTATATCGTCCGTGACACTGGCGCTTACCAACTCCTAAAATACCGTATTTCTTCTGATAGAACGGCGCCGTTCTATTTTTTCGTCAACTTTTTTACCCGCCGTTCTATTAGAGGTGCCGTTCTATTGGAGGCTGCCGTTCTTTTTTTTCATCAAATTTTTCACACGAATTTCATTTAAACATAGTATTTTTAGTGAGCAGGGTTGGTTTTATAAAAATTCATTTTAGTAAAATTGTATAAAAATTTTATTTTATTTTAATTTTATTCATGTTTCATTTTATTTTATTTTATTCCCAAAATTCATAAATAGAATAAAATGACACATTTTACAAAAATTGTACAAAAATTGTACAAAATTTTCACAAAAAATCTGAAACATGCATGCAAGGCCAGAAAAATGTTATAATTAGACCTATACATGAAAAACCTGTGACAAATTTTTCCCTTACTTTTCAAAAGTTGCATGCAGTATGTATTGTTAGCTAGCTGCATGTGTAAAGTTGCAATTATTGATAAGAATGGTTTGCATTTTCAGTAGAAGGACTACTGGAGTGTGCTGGGCACATTTGTCAAATGTCATGGAAAGTGTCAATTGTCATGACAAATGTAAAGTAAAGTATCAATTGTCATGCAAAATGTCAAGTGTCATGTAAAATTTCAAGCAAAGTGGCAATTGTCATGACAGATGTCATGCAAAGTGTAAATTGTGTATCCAAATCTTGTGTTTTTGTATCCATAGTATGTTTTATATCCAAATCTTATGTTTTTGTATCCAAATGTTCACATAAGATTTGTAGTCAACAACAACATAATTTGGATACAAAACATAAGATTTCAAAATAAAACATGAGATTTGAACACAATTTGCTTGACAATTGATACTTTAATTTTTACATGTCATGACAATTTACACTTTACTTTACATTTGTCATGACAATTGACACTTTGCATGACATTTTACATGACATTTGACACTTTGCAATGCTTGGGACTGCCCCCAGATCCATGAATAAACAGGTAGAGACTCAAGCAATGAGACAAAATTTTACAAAAAATATGAATTTTTATACAATTTTACAAAAATACGAATTTTTATACAATTTTACAATAATTTTACAAAAATTTGAATTTTTATACAATTTTTATTTTTATTCTTAAATTTTCCATTTTGTTTTATTTTATTTTATTCTTGAATATTCCATTTTATTTTTATTTTATTTTTATTTTTTTCTGAGATTTTGCCAACCCTGTTAGTGAGACATCAGCGACATTTTAATATCAGAACATCAATTTAAACCAAACTAAATGTGAAAACAACATCTGAATCATTGATCATTGATCATTCTCTTAGAAGAAATACGGTAGTGCAATTCATCGTGCAAATTTTCGAAATTTGTGGATTGCAAAATCGATTCGGATTCAAATTCAACCAAAATTCGAACTCGCACCCACTTCCAAGTATGTACCTATTTATGTACATTCGATTTTCACCGCTCAGGTGGAGCACGACGCCACCGTGCTCACCGTGTTCTCCTCGTCCAACTACTGCTCGCAATCGAACGCGGCCGCGTGCGTGCTGGCCGACTCGGGCCGGCTGCGGGTGATGCAGCTGCACAACGAGCCGCCCGCCGCCGCCGCAAGTGCCGCCGGCCACGTGACGCCCGGGGCGAAGCGACTGCGGTCGAGTTCACCTGCACGCAGACCTAATTCGTGAAAATGTCGGATGGATGTATTTACCTAGTTCAGTGACTTGACCCTCTGCACGCGCGGTTTCTCATGTCTCAAATTGGAAGCGTGCCAATTGAAGTGACTGAAGTTTGCGATTTTCGTGAAAATATAAAAAGAGTATTGTTGTGAATACGTTAACGTAAAAACGTTGTCACTGCAACGCTACTTTAATGAAAATTGCCTGCTCTAATTGTCATTGGCACGCTTCCAACGTGAACCACGCGTGCATGGTGTGAAGTCGCTGGAGTAGGTATACATACAATGTGTGCATGTCAGGGTTCTATGTTGATTTCGACCCAGCGCAGAGTGAAATTAGACTATCGTGTGAAAAACTGGCAAAACTTTGTTTTTTTTTCTTTTCTCACTGTGATTTGGCGGTTGTGTTTTACGTTCGAAGTGCCTTCCGAGTTAACCTTCGTTGAGTGTTTTAACATCGTTTCTGGTTGTGATTTTTCTCTGCCCAAGTTTCGAACCTACCAAAATACACTGGTTTCTTTCATCCGCTAGGAGAAAAACTGAAGCACCCTATGCTGCCAGGTGAAGCTGGCCGCGTAATAGATAAACGCATCTTTACCCGCTATTTGCTTTTCAGACAGACCACAAAATGGGGCGAGCGGTCTCGCTGTGCTGCGCTGATGCGCGCGCGCGCCGCGCGGCCCAAATTGAATTGAATCGAGGTAAAGGCGCCGGCTACGCGGCACGGCAGCAGGTAGGCAAGTGGTTCACATTGAATCTAGAAAGTTGTGCGCGCCGCGCCGACCCGACCCGCCGCATTGTGCCCGCTATTTGTGTCGCTCCCTTGTCTACTACAGTTTGAAATCAAAGCCATTGGGTTAGATTAGGTATATGCTTCTGAGATATTTCTCGCGGTGCAATGGTCTAGATCGCCTCTACTGTAGGCATTTGTGCCTCTTGTCTAGTTGGCCATGGTGCCAGTCGCATTGACACACTGTGCACCCGCCGCGTCGACTGTAGCCGTACGAACGGGGGTGCCGAAGCCCGGCGACAGTACAGGTGCCGCGGCGCTGCAGCGTCGCCCCCGAGTGCGGGTCCGCGCCGCGTTGAAGACGGCCCGTGGTACCACGCTGGCCTACGTACCGGCCTGGCCCCGCTATTGCTTGTGTCAACATTAGCACACCGGGCCGGGGCCCCCCGTCTTTTGCCCGCGTCATTTCACCACTTGAACTTCGAATCGCTTCTGCCGCCGCCGCGCCGCGCCCGGTGTGCCGCGACGGCCGCGCCGCACTTAACGCACAAAAGAGTCCGGCCCGCCGCCGCCGCTTCGAGTGTAGTTTAGATTGGACTGGCGCTTCACCTTTGGGTTCGATTCGTTCGCATGACGCTAGCCGACCGGCCGAAATTCGCCATTTTCGGAAAGCCACGCTTTCTCATGCCGGCGCGTATGACAAGACGGGCGCGGTATTTGCTCGCTGATATCACGCGCGCACCGGCATCACACAGGGCGGCCGTTCGGTTCGCACAGCTTTACGTGGGTGCCCCGCCGCGCGGCCGACCGGCCCACTGCTGGTAGCAGCGGCGGCCGGCCGCGCAGCGCCATAATTCTACATCGCATTGTTATGACTCGGGGGGCTCGGCAGCTCGGTGCGTTTATCCGAAGCCGCGTTATACGAGCCCACCGTTGGCGCTGTGTGATATGGCCTTGTTGTGTGTGCCATGGTGGCCGCATCGCTGGCCGGTGTAGCTGCGGCGGCGGCGGCGAAAAGTGCGGCGCGGCGCCGCGCGGTCGACTTTGGTCTATGCGCGGCGCGTCGCCCGCCGTCATGTGCCGGCCGCGGTGCGTGGTACCGCGCGTTTGTGCCCTGCCCCGCATTCCCATATCAATGCGTTGTAATGCGCCGACCACTGGTGCGGCTGGCTCATGGCCAGAGGTGTTAAATTGATTACTTTATCAGAAATTATGGTTTTAATAGACTATTTTTTGTACAGTTTGGTACAGTTTTCATGTAATGTTTTTACTTATTTAAAGGATTTTAAATTTAAATATATTTGTATGTAAAATATTTACATACTTTTTATTTTGCTTAGTTATCCAACACCGCTATTTTCAGATAGAAATTTCTATGTTCGAAGATTCATATGAAAAAAGTTTTAAATGGCAAAAAAAAATTCCCCCCAAACCCCCTTTTATTCCTCTTGTTTGACTGAGATGCAACTTAATTCATACTTTTGCAGTGTCCTCTGGTTTGTTTAATTTTTCAATTGCTCAGTCTGCAAATTTTGAATTTTATTCTTAAGTAGATTGAGTGATTCACTCAATTTTAACACAAGTTTATTATCAAAACTGATAAATATGTTTTACGTGAATGTACATGGTAGTCTCAAAGAATGAATAAATTTGATCTCCATCAATAGTACTTAATTAACAGACCCTTATTCTGATCAACTCAATGTGCTCCTGACCGGTTTACTGGTTTCTGATAACCAATGTGCTATAGTGTATTTTATCCTGTTTTATTTAATTTTATTTTTAAGATAGGATATGATAAACAATGATTTTAATCATCCAGCAAGTAATCTCAGTTAAAATCTAAAAGTGGTGACTATGGTATTACAGTTACATTTTTTCAAAATATTGTATTTTTAACAACTCTGCTCACGGGACCGCGGCTGCCCCGCGCCGCGCGCCGTTCTTTCATGCCCGTTTGCCCACCTCACCTGGTCCGTTTTGGTCCCAAATGTGTGTTTTCCAAAATAAAATATGTTTGTCCCCGCCACCCTGGATAGTTCCCTGTTATCAGGCAACATTTAGTTATCGTTGGGAATTTCGTAATATAAGAATTTGATTTTTTTCTATTGCGTGATTACACCAACTATGCACTTGAACATGCATTGATATGTAAATATTTATAAAATATGCGTGCAATGTCTGAAGATGTCTGTTGACGCAGAGTTCCTGATGCTTATATTTATTTAGGTTACCATTTTCCGCGATACCATTTTCCAATGGAATTTTTGGCTCTACTTGCCCCAGTAGTGACCATTCTCATGGGGGGGTGCCATATGATTCCAACAAGTGATAAATACATTCTCTTCTTAAATTCATATCATATAGAAGTCAATAAGTCCAATTTGATTTCAATAAAAGGCTATATACACTTTTCACAGCACTTATCAGCTTCTTTCTGAAACAATTCAAAGTTATGCCAATGAAATTTACAAAAAAGTTCTACTGTTCCCATATATGTTGAGAGCTGGAGCAAGAAAAAAATTTAGCACAGTATGAACAACACAGTTGGACTAACATCGATTGCAGTGAATAAATTTACCATCAACTTCTAATCACAATTCTGGCAAATTCATTTTTGGACTTATTGACTTCGTAAAGTTTCAGACGTTCCAATTTTCACTTTACTCTTCTAGAAACTTACATTTCTCAGAATAAATACAATTGAGACATCCTCAGTTTTTATTTGGCTTGCAGCTTTCACTTGTTCAGTGTTTCTCGATAGCAGGTATGTAAATACGTTAGGGCACCCTTGATGTTTGTACCTTGTGTTTGGACATTAGTCGATTTGAGATTCAATCAGATCTGGGGGCAGTCCCAGACCCTGTAAAATGCCCTTTAAAATGTCAAATGTCATGCAAAGTGTCAAAAGTCATGGGATATGCCCTGCAAAATGGGAACCGAGTTGCCATTTTGCAGGGCATCTTCCATGACTTTTGACACTTTGCATGACATTTGACTTTTTACAGGGTCTGGGACTGGCACCCGCACGATATCCCCCAGTGACTGCAACGAAAGTATAGATAGAGCGCTGTGCATGTTTGTGAAACACATATTTAAATATTACTTGTTCATCTCTATGTAGTGAACGTATATGGGTTGCATTATCATCGATAGTGAAGCAGGCAGTTCAATTCTTCCAGTACGAATGCGACAAACATAATCCAAGCCGCGCCTCAAAGTAAGTGCAGTGCAGCGCTCTCAACGGCGCAGTGCAACGACAAACCGAGGTCCAAAGACCGTGCTATGAGTGAGTGTGCGTCTTGCCGCTGTGCCACCGGGCCGCTGCAGCCGCACCTGACTGTTTGCTTGTGACGTGCCGCCGCCGCGTCCACCTGGCACACGGTTGAAGCGCCGCCCCCGTCCCACTACGCGCCGCCGAGGCTTCGCTATAGCATTCCGCCCACGTTGTCGGGCCCGGGCCTATTCGAGATCGCTCGCTTTGAGAAGCCATTGTGCTGCTGAGTTGTTTGATGTTTTGCTTCGCTCTGTGTGTGTCCTACGCGATTTTAAATCGAAGTGTTTTTGAGACATCCCCCCCCCCACCCCGGTGATCGGATTGAATGTTATGCATAAATAGTGAATTTACAATATCCTACTGTTCGATGACCCCATGTACGCAGTTAATATTGCCGCAGTTCACATTGTCTTCAATTCCATCATTCACTCTATTATTCAATTGTCGTGTGCGCACAAAACTTTGTTGCATATTCAAGTGGCACAGTGTAAGAAACTGAACGTTTCGAATCGTCACAAACCATGTGACCATGTGTCGATACGTCATCTTTGTATAGAAAAAAACTCCGGAGACACTTTTTCTGAATGAAACAATCCATCATGACGCCATCATTAATAGCAAAAAAATTGTTCCAAAAACGAAAATTGTTTTCAGGCAGGAAGCATATTTTCGTTATATACCATATTACCCCAAATTACCCCCTTGTATTAACCCCCCTTGAAATACCCTCCTAAAATTGTGCTGAGGAAATAAGAACCCCCCCCCCTCGAAATACCCCCACCCAAATTGAGTGTAATGTACAAGACAAATACCGCAGTTTGTGATCTGGGGAGAGATCCAGCAAGTGGTAGAGTAAAAAGGAAAACTTTCCTCTTCACTGTTCACTCCACTCCTTACTCTACTTTTTACTTTTTACTCTACACTTAACTTTTCCACTTGTGGAACCAGCACCAGGGGGCAGTTCCAATGTGTCAACTGTGTATCCAAATCATATGTTTTGTAACTAAACCTTTTATCATAAATAACATTTGGGTACAAAAACATAAGGTCTGGATACAAAAAATGAGATTTGGATACACAGTTGACACTTTTGGACTGACATCCTGGTGGTGATTCCACAATTGGAAAAGTAAAGAGTAGAGTAAAACAAAAAGTAGAGTAAGAGTAAAGTGAAGAGTAAAAAGGAAAGTTTTCCTTTTTACTCAACCACTTGTGGAACTGGCCCCAGTATGATGCAGAACACACGTTGAAACCAATGACTGAGTACAGTTATACCGGGTGGCCCACATCAGGCGCACGGTTTTGATTGGCCCCCAACACATATATTTTGAATGAAAACCGCTCGAATTTGGTATGGGGGTAAAAAAATGTACCCCATTTGTTGTGTTAAGTGTGCGGTTTCATATTGCAAGATTTCGTGTCAGAACGTGAAAGAGTTTCATATTTACGTTTTGGAATGTGTCCCATTGTAGACGGTCCTGTGGAGTGACGTTGTTTTGCATACGATGTGATAAATGTGAAACTTAAGTGATATTTATGTGTGTGCTTAACATACTAAATAGGGTACATTTATTTACTGTCATGCCAAATTTGGACTATTTTTATGAATAATTGGTGCATTGGTAGACGATTGCCTGACATGCGCCACGCTCAAACATGTATTAAACTTTGCTTCACGTTCCGACATGAATTTTTGTGATGTGGAACCATGCACTTAACACAACAGATGGGGTACATTTATCTACCCCCATACCAAATTGGAGCAGTTTTCATGCAAAATTGACGTGTTGGGAGCCAATTGAAACCGTGCGCCTGACGTGGGCCACCCTATATATGTCTATAAACACATATACATCTATGTAATTGTTGATTTTTCTATGTCTCAGTATGCGGAATTTCACAAAATTTCTGGCAAAATAATACCCCCCTCGAATTAACCCCCCTAAGATTTTGCTGGCGAAATAATAAACCCCTAGGGTATTTCAAGGTAATACAGTATGATGTGGTTCCTGGGTTGGATAGTGCTAAGTGTTGGGTTGCGTCTGTAATGATTGCATATTGCCATTGTATCTTTGAATTAGTATTTTTGGCATTGATGTTATCTCCATTATACCTATCTGATTATCGAAATTTACTGTTGGCTGGCAGGCTGCATACGAGCAAACTGCTGTGACGATATAAACTGTGACAAAACTCGATTTTGACATGGTGTGTCTCTAAAATGATAGGTCGTACACTTTATCCGCTCCGTGTGCCGAGTTAACTTACATCCATGTGCCGCCACCCCTCCATCGCAGCGACACATCTGGGCCGCAAATTGAATTTGTGTAAAACGAGCAGAATTCATCGAAATATGCCCACGCCCGTTAAATGCGCCAATCTTCGAGACAATGGCCGAAATAATATTCAAAGTTATGGTGTTTATCGGTGCCTGCCGAGCGGCTAATGTGCGCGCATGCACACCGTTGCGACATTCTGCCGCCCGAGCGGCGCGGCGGCGGCAGCGCGGCGTGCTTTCTACCTGGTGGGAATGCACACCATAGTTGTTAAAACGTTAATACGTGTACGTTTCCTCCCCGAAAAAATACCAGTACTCACTCGCGTACTTTTTGTCAGTGCACGAGTACAGAAAGCGTATTTCCGATTGGCTTTTATATAGGCTTCTTCAAGGCATAGAAGGAAAAAGGGAAGAAAAATACTTTAAAAATATGGAAAAATATCCTAAGTAGCTTAAAAATGGGCTAATACCCATTAACTATTGAATATGAGGGTGAAAAGTTTGGTAATTTGTGATTTTGAGCGAAAATTGGTGAAAAATTAAAAACACCCACTACGTTTTCCGGAAACAAAAGTAATTTACTCACATTTGAGTAAAACTAAAAAATTATTTTACGTTTTCTGTACTCAGCGGTGAGTAAAAAATAAATACTACATTTCAATACTTCACTACTTTAACATAAAAACATAAAAAGTTCACTACTTTTAACAACTGTGATGCACACGCCCGCGGTGGCCGCGCGTGTCGCCCGCAGCGAACTTGGCCGCCGCCGCGCTTCCGTAGATGTCGGCCCGGCTATACGGCGCGATGTCAAATGCGGTTGATTTCAGAAACTTTGCATGTTTTGTGTGATTAGCGTCCAGTGATTGCAGGCTGTACACATGATATTCGTGTGCCATTATCTATACGTATGCTTGAGTACCCTGGGTATTTGTGTTGAAAGCGTCTCGCGGTTGAGTGAGGTTCGCGCGGCGAGAGAATGTCTCAATTTCGAATGTTTCAATCCGAATTTCGATTTCGCCACCGTGTATTCGGGACTCTGCGGGAAGGGTGACTATTTCCCCGGTGAAGTCTGCAGCAGTTAATTGTGTCTTGGTCGCTTGCAGCCCGACTGCCCGGAAAATGTTGATGGATGGCCGGGTGTGCCCGCCGCCGCCGAACTAGTTATCGTTTTTGGGCATTTTCGGACCTTTTGGAAGTGGCCGTGTTTCGGTCGCATGACGCGACTGTTACACGAGTCGCCGGCGGATGCGATGTCCATTTTAGTGCGGCACCTTCATGCGTAAAACTTCGTGTTGTGTATTTGAATGTGTGTGCGTTTGTATGTACTCGGGTTGCTCTGAGAATTGTAGCCATTTGATAAACTCTATTTTATGGTACTTGTGGGGCCTTCGTGGATTTATTTAGACTAATCGGTGATTTGTTGGAAATGCGGCCTAATAAATTTATTGACCAATCTGTAACCATAAAAAGTCTGATTTTCTGGCGAAATGATAGACCGCCCCCGAATAAGCCCCTCCCAACTCGAATAAGCTTCCCCCCTCGAATAAACACCCCTTAAAATTTGCTGGCGAAATGATAAGCCCCTGGTTATTTCGAGGAAATACGGTATATTTATTGGAATTCAATTTCATTATGAACTTGTTTTATGAATAAGTTACCAAGTTGAACTTGAAATTTCTTTTGTTATCGTCAGTCATGGCACACACCAGGAACCGAAAGCTGCAAGTGATTTTACCTGACCGGTCGATTTTCGGCTGCATGTAAACTTTTTCTACAGTAATTTGTTGTCGTTTGTGGAAATTGCCATCAAGCATGTGAGCCATTCGCCTCGCCAAAATCCTTTACGAAAATGTGTACATTCTTACGTGCGAAACAGATAAAATATCTTATTGTGAGATCTCTGAACGTTGAGTGTACGCAGCACATGATCGAAATCCGAGTGGCGCTTGATCAATTCGCGTAGTGTGCCGCGCGGCCGCCCAGGTAACTCTCTCTCTCTGAAACGCTCTCGTTCAATTCAATGGACCCGCTGCATGTGCCACATTCGCGGCGAATTTCCATTCCCACAGACTCGAGCCACTGCGGGAAGGCGGCCACGCGCCGTTGAAAGCAGGTGGGCATGCGTGCGCGCGCCGCCGCCGCCGGCTGAAGACGCGCCGCCTAGAGACTGGCGTCTCGAAATTTTCGTGTTTTTTTGCTGCATTTAAATTATTTAAATTTTAAAATTTAATGATAAAATGTCTTATTTATTTTTAGTCATCGTCAAGAATGGACACTGGGCGCTGCATGTATTGTAAGGATTTATGGATTTGCAGTGCACTGCAAAACAGGATCACAGGAACAATGATTTATTATTTCGCAATGACTGCGCCTTTTTCTTTAAAAAAATTTTTTTTGTGAAGGTGCGTACATAAGTATCCTGCTCGCGTGTTATCGATTAGTAGTACATAGTAATTTTGGGCGCATACTTTGGTGGTATAGTGTACTGATGGCACACCTTACAACGAAATCCACCATATTTCATCTGAATAAACGAACAGACGTTAAATTTTTTCCCTCATCATGGCACATTGCTCCCACTTTTAGTGAACTTGGTGCACAATTTTTAAGCGACCTTATTCATCAAAATAGGGTATCATTCATAATATAGTGTTATGTCCGTCCAGTATATTCGAAATTACACGATGGTTAAATGGTGCATGTACTTTTTTAGCGGGCTGAAAACGAACCATGTTATTTATATGGCTAAAATTAACTTTAAAATTAAATTAATTAAATAAAAAAATTAAACACCACTAGCGCGTCGTCCAGTCAGTGGAGGTTGGGTGCCCTGGCGGCGCGGCCGGCGCATGCACAATCAACAATGGAAACGGCCAGGTGGAGTGGGGCGGCGGGTCACCGGCGAGATCTACGCGCCGCGCCAAGTCGCTCGGCCGGACGGGGGCGACTTGCGCGCGCACTCTCGCCGCACTAACTACTCGCGTGCAAATACCCGTTTTCGGACCCGCCGCCGCCGCGCCCAGTGTGCAGTGCATGTGTTCTAAATTCCGCCCCCGAGCGGGTCGGCCCACCGCGCGCATGTGCTCAGAGTTGATGACCATGTTTGCCCCGTTCCTGGTGCACACGCGCCGCGCTGATAGCCCAGAGAGCAGTCCCAGACCTTGTAAAATGTAAAATGTCATGCAAAGTGGCAAAAGTCATGTAAAATTCCCGGTGAAATGGCGAACGTACGTTTTACATTGCACGACATTTTACATTTTACAGGGCATTTTACAGGGTCTGGGACTGACGCCAGGGGGTATGCCTAGTTGTGGATTTCATGCTTTTCGACAGGGAAGTCATCAGCCCTGTTTAGGAAACACTTCATTCATGCGATTTTATAGTTGGGTATCTGTAGAATCGCGTTGTGCAACTCTATAAATTTGTATTCACTTCATTTAACTCACTAATTTTCACTTTGATATGTCTTGATTTTGTTTTTGAGGGGTCTGCGATAGTGTTTCAGTCATTACAGTTTTTTACCCAGTTTCTCGTTGGTTCACCACTTGGTAACTTCACATCACTTTACAACTTATGTAGATTTCTCATAAAGCTGGAACTTTTGTGAGCGTTTTCTGCCGTGTTAAGTAAGGGTTCATGCTTCTAGCTGCGTGTGCACTTCTGCTATAAATACGTCGTGATTCAATGTTCCGTAGCGCGGTTAATCGTGATGTTTCTGCACGACCGGGTTCCATTTTCCATGTCATCTCATTTCCAACGGACACCAAACGCACACCTGATGCCGGGTGACTTTTGTAAAAAAAATCCACAAATAACGCCAAATATGGACGAAAATCGTCGGAGGAACCCTTCGACGAGTGTCACCTTCGCGTGCGCGCGTTCGATTCACATGGCGGCGGCCGCGGTTCTACCGTGTAGTAGCGCCGCGGGGCGCCGGCCCATGTGCCAGCCCGTGTGACGCACGGCCGACGGCGGCGCATCCTGTGTGCCGCCGCGGTTCCAACCCGCCCTGTCTGTACACCGCCGCGCCGGGTCTGGGCAGGTGCTGCGCTGCACCGCGGCGCCACTATCACATGATTACAGTGGCTCGTTCCCGTCGCGTGGACAGCTGGATTGTTTTTTTGAGGTACTGGTACTTGTGTAGGGTTTGGGAACCCGAACCGGAACCCAATGCCCGATATTTGCTGCCAAAACCCGACATTACTACCCAGACCCGATACCTAACACGCATACTCTAACCCGCAAAACCCGAAAAAAACCTGCAAAAATTTCAAAAATCTGCACCGAAGCAGATCGATTTGAAATACACTTCAGGTTGAATTGGTAATGAAGATACACTACCCCCGACCTCAAAACCCTAACCCGAACCCGATATCAACGATATTTGTTGAACCAATACCCAATTCCCGACCAAAACTTTTGGACTCGATATCCGAACCTGAAAATTTTCAAATTCCCAACCCTATACTTGAGTGAAGGATATTACATGGAGGACTGTGTATTACAACCTTTTTCAATCAGTTTGTTTTTTCGAATATGGTTCCACGCTGATATTACGCCGCCATGACTACAATGCGTCATAATTACTATGCGCTACTTCATGTAATTTTATTTTGAGAAATATCATGAAGAAATATATCACTGCGAAAAGTAGAACAAATCACACTGGAGTTAGCGTCGTTCTCATTATTTTGTAATGTCTATAACATGCCTTAACGCTTCGCACATATCTCATAATCAAAGCAGTGGCACAGATTTCGGCCATTTTTCGCGCTCGATGCATGCATGGGTGTATTTCGCGGCGCGACGTGGCGACGTCCGAGCGCCGCGTGCCGCGGCTCTCGTATGTCCGCCGCCGGCAGCGCGGCCCGTCGCCCAGCCGCCAGCGTGCATCCGAATGCATGCGCTGCGTCGCTCTTCGCCGCGCGGCCCCGCCCGGCCCGGCCGCACGGCATTCGCTCCACCCCGATGCCTCCCATTGTGCCCAATTTTGCAACTCGACGCGCGCTCTTTCTCGCCGCCGCCTTCACTTTCGCGTTCAATTTCTACGGCCGCCCAGTTTCTCTCACCGCCGCCGCGCCGAGTGATTTGATTCTGGTTCTGGGCCAGAACCTGCGGCTCTTGATAGGAACGCTTTTTTCTGCCGCGCGTCGACTCTCGGCGGGGCGGGGAACGGCTGTTGCCAGCTGAACCGGCGGGCACAAATCATTTCATGTGTCAGCGAGCATCGGCGGCCCGTTTTTTTCTGCCCGCTGATGCCGCGGCACCGGCGCCAAATGGCCCACTGGAACTGGCGGCATGGGCGATTTTGTGCCGCCCGCGTGGCCGTGTAATGGGCCGCGCCAAACACGACAGCCTCTGCTTGTGTAACGCGCGCGCGTGTGCCGCCCCGCCGGCCGACCTCTCCGATTGGGGTCGACCCAAATAGGCACGGCACGGTAGCGCTGCGGATCACATCGCATGCTTGTGCCACCGACGCCCGACCGCTATTTACCTGCGCCGCGCGCGCGCGATCTGACGTCATGCGGCGCGGCGCTTTCTGAAACGACATTTTCCCGTGAATCCGTGTCATTTCAATCACGCAGCCATACACTGCTGCCATTAAGCGGGCCTTGTTGCTAAGCTTGACGTCCATGCGTCGGCATGCACTGGTAGTGCAGAATTGCATGGACAGGTAGGCACTTCATGAGTAGACAAATTGCAGCCTGACCAATTCATTCGGTCGCATCGACTGGCACCATTCGCGAGCGCGCGGCGAATGTCCAGGCGCGTGTGTGCCCCAGTGAACACGCGTGATATTCGGACGACCCACGCGCACCTGGCGCATGCAGCTTGGAGTGCCGGCCACTTGGGCGGGGCGCACGTTCCACGCGCCACTCACTTTACACACCGCCGCCGGCCGCCGCGCCGCGCGCGTGCGCCAAGTTCCAAATTCATTTCGAAGTCGCCAGTCGGTGAATACGGGCCGGACGGCGGCGCGGCAGCGGGTCGGAATGCCAAACTGCAGACAGCAGTGCTCCAGTGGCGCGCCGGCCGGCCGCGCCGAATGTGGAAATCCCCGCCGCTCTGAGCGCACGCACGCGCCGCGCGTCCGTCCCCGCCCGTCGCGGATAATTGCCGAAATTTCCGATCGGTGCCCGCATGCAATCCGCACCTGTGCGCGGCCGGGCGGACTTCTCTGGGGTTGGGGTCTTTCTCGAAGTCGCGAAACTGGCCCGGCGCGAATGTCTCCCGCCGCGGCGGCGCGCCGCGCCGCCGTCGACACAGATGCAGTCCGACTGCACAAAGTGCGCGCGGCTGGTGCGCGAGCGCGCGCGCGTCCGCCATCCGCCGGACTGCAGATGGATGCACGCGCACGTAAGACGGGCGAGCGCGCGAGTGGCCCGTTTTGTCCGTTTGTCAAGTTTGCGATCGCGGAGAATCGAATGTTTCAGGCGGTCGTATCTGCGTCGGCGCGTCCAATCTATCCGAGTCTGCCCATTCGCGCCGCGCGACCGTTAACTGCGCCCCCACGACTCTGGTCTAATTGCAATTCGTTTTGATTCGGCCCACCCTTTGTTTACGGGCGCCCCGCAGCCGCCGCCCGTGGGGCATTTCCACCAGTTTTTCGATCGAAATTCGCGAGATGGCGCTCTCTTATTCGGGTTATGGCCAGGTGATTTCGCTCAGCTCGCCGACCCGCCGCCGATACGTTTCCAATTCCGCACGTCGGCGGCCGCGGATTTGACCCGCGCCCATTGTGGATGATGGAAATTGTCGGGAATCTGGCGCGGCGCGCGTTTCAAAGATTGAAATGCGCCGCCGCGCCGGACTTGTGCCGACATTTGGCATGACATTTTGAGTAGAACGGGGCATTTCTGCATCCTGTAATCTGGGTGTTCGTGGTATAATGCTGCCATGACCCAGTTATTTAACTTAGTTGTCTATTGGTCTGTGGAAAAACATCTGAGCGTGGCTTATCTGCGCCGGCCCGCCGCCGCGCGGTGTAATGTTTGTCTGTTGGGTTCCATCAATGCGCTGGGGAAATGTTATTTGCTCCAAAAACGTTCCCGCTTTTTAAGCCTACAACTGTTTTCAATGTCTACCTATGTTTTTTTCACTTTGATAGCTCCTGGAAAATGTGGCTTGCATATATATTTTCCATTAAAACCCTTCATTGATAAGTATTGGTAAAAAGGGCACCGGAAGAACAAAAAGCAACAGCGCAACAGTGCGATTGTGATATATTTTAACAGTATAACTTCAAAACGCTGCCAGCGCCATTCCTATGCATATTGATGCCTTTTTTGTGCTCGATTGAACCTAGACATAATAACAGTTGAAAATATTTACCATATATCCCCATAATTAGGTACCGTATAATTTTGGAACCACTGGCACCGAGTGGCACCTTCGACAAATATGAACCAGCACCTGTACCGCTGTTTCATCACTGAACAGATATTTTTCGTATTTTATATATTTTTTTATATTTGTATTTATAAGAATTCTATCGTAAAAAGATCGTTTTCATAGCGCATGCTTTCCACGGAATGTTACCACATTTTGATAAGGTCATCAGGGGCCAGTTCCGCAAATTGAGAAGTGAGAAGTAAAATGGCAAAAGCGAAGTTAATTGAGAAGTAAAATGGCAAAAGCGACGATAAATGACTTTTTCCTTTTATTTTTTACTTCGCTTTTGCCAATTCATTTGCCAATTCACTTCGCTTTTGCCAATTTACGTCACATTTACCATTTTACTTCTCACTTCTCAATTCGCGGAACTGGCACCTGATCATTTGTGTTGAATTGTCGTATATTGAAATTCATCGAGAATTGGCGCTAGCTATTCATCTTCCGAATCGGCTATTGCAAATTTCAATGCACAATGTGCAATCATTAAACTATGCATGATGTACAAGCAGCGACTTGTTGACAGACTTAATTATTTACGCATTTGTTACACTACCTTGTTTACAAACACCACCATCAATTGCCGCAGGCCAACATTCAACTGAGTCACTCACTTTTGGCCATCAAAATGACCACCAGCCTACAATTTTAGCTCAACTCTACCGCTCATTCTAAAACATCCACCAAACCACCACTGAATCAAAATGGCTAGTAGCACAACTTCAACAGTTGATTCTGGCGGCACGCCGGGCAAACGGCTCAATGGCATCATCGCGTCGCTGCTGTCGCACTCGAGCACCGGCGACAGGCAGCTCAAGCCGCCCGGCGCTGATAGTGGAAAGGGGGATACTGATGAGGCCATGGATATTACGTCGGGATCGGGTGGGTGGTGGGGGGTTGTTTTTGGGGGGTTTTGGGACTTGTTGAGTGATTGTTTGAGTGAAGCATTTGGAAAAAGTATTTATACCTACCTAGATTGTAAATGAAGTGTCGATTAGATCAGGTAGTGTAATATTTAGGTATATATTTTTTGGCTCAATTTGTGTTCAGCTGATGGATACAGCATGAAGTTATCGACATCTTGCTGGAGATTTTTTGAAAATCGTTCCCATTGTCCCAAATATGTCAAAATGTGAAACTTTAAAAATGGATAAGTGACGTTTAAAAAATTCTAGAAATGGTGAAAAATATGCGGGACCAATTATAGATACCTTTTCGATACATAAATTTCGAAATTTTGGAGTTATCGACTTTGGGAAGTGGATTGTTATCAATGTGCTGTCTATATTTTCACTTTGATGCATATAATTTTTACACAAACACACACACATCCAATCCCATCTCAGACACCAGCGGAGCGGCAGCAGCCGCGGCTGCAGTGAGCACGGCCAGCCCGATCGCCGACGCGGACAGCCATGGCGACGAGCACGACATGCAGCTCACGTGCGTCGAGTGCGGCCGCGCCCTGGGCGCCGACCAGCCCGCCGCCGCGCACATGCGACGGCACATCGGATACAGACCGTACAGGTGGGTAGAGTTGTGTCTGGTGAGACTTGCTGTGGTTTGGCACATTGATAAAACAAAAATTTTAGAAAATTTATTGAAATGAATTCGAGAGTGCAAAGAAAGAAAAAAATGTGGGTAAAATTTTAATGAAGCACACTTTTACTAAGTGAACTAATGCACTGCATGGAAATGAACTACCTACTTATGGCTTTGCAGATCAGTGCACCGAAATAAGTTTCAAAAAGCCCGCTGAAATAAGCCGGAATAAAACAAAATATTAAAATTGGGTAATCTTAAAAAATAATTATTGTAAAATTGAAATTTAATTGTGCAAAATGAATTTTCACACTTACAGCAATCTCATAACCAACATCCAACATCACCCCCCCCCCCCAGTTGCTCAATGTGCGCCTACGCGGGCTACGACGAGGCGGACGTGTCCGCCCACACGAGCAGCAAGCACGTCGGCTCAGCCGCCAGCGTCCGTTTCAACGCGCACGGCAGCAGCGAGGCGGCCGTCTCGGACATGCTGCGGCGGTCGCGCCACCATGCCGATGCCAGCGTCAAACAGGAGCATAGCACTACCACTGAAGGCGCTGGGGAGGTTGATGTAGAGGGCGAGGCTGATGCCGATGCCGAACCTGAACAGAGGCAGCTGCCCGTTGCCCGGGATGACTGCCAGGAGACTGAGAAAAAGGCGCCTGTTGTGTCGGCCGCGCCGGCTATCACCAAGCCGCTTAGCAGACCGAATATGACCCCGACTACTTCTTATCCACAGAATGCTCGCAATACTTTTGATGTGGCCGCCGCTCAGGCCGCCTCGTTGTTCGCACAGGTGAATACAGGGTTTTGAAGTTTGGGTTTACTTTTTAGCCATTTAATGTAAAAATATGAAAAGATAGGAATATGAGTGTACGTATATTTTTTGTTTCAGCAAGCTGCCGCTTTCTTCCCCGCCACATCGATGGGCTTCGATCCCAGAACATTAGCCGCAGCGGCATCAAACTTTCAATTGAGCGCTTTGCAACAACAACAGCTACTTCAAGCCATTTCTGCGAGTCAGTTTGAAGTTATTTATCTGTGATTTACGGATTGTCTTATTTGGTATCGCATGGTATATTGCTTGTAGTGTGTTTACACCAGTGTCAGTTGTTGTCGAAGTTTCGTGCAACGTTGTTTGTTCAAATTGTTATCGTGTTTGAAAACCTTTTGCCGCGTTCGTCAAGTCATTTTGTCCGACTGCCACACAGGCAGCAAACTTGGCGCCTCTCAACTACTTCACCAGCACCGCGCGGCAGCGGCGCCGGGCACCCCGTGCGGCTTCTGCGGCACGCCCGTGGACACGGCGGACACGAACGCGGTGCTGCGGCACGTCAAGGCGCACGTGGCCGGGCCGCGCTACGAGTGCGTGCCGTGCGGCCGCGCCGCCCACCCGCCCAACGTGTTCACCATGTGGCACCAGTTGGCCGAGCACTTGGCTCTGAGACACGCCGCCAGTGCCGATCAGTGGAGATTGGTTGAGACTGCGTACTCTGTGCGCTCCGGGTACACCAAGGTGTGTGTGCTTGCGTGTTTGTTGTTTTCGGTACTTTTCTGTTGTTTTGTGCTGTGTTTGTGCAAATGCTGTGGCTGTGTTTACATATATAAACACCTTCCAAGGTTAGTTCGGCACCCATTTTCCTTTGATGCTGAATGTCTTATTTCCAACTATGGGCGGGGGGCGGTATTAATGTTATAAATTTTGTGTTAATGTTATGAATAAACACACTGGGTGTCAAACTCGGCCTTGTAAGCCAAATTCGGGGTTAAAATGTCCGCCCTCCGCCTACTCCCGTATATAGCAGTGGGGGGGGGTGTCGGTTAACCCCGGCCCATAGCTGGAGATAAGACATTCAGCATCAAAGAAAAATGGGCGCCAAACTTGGCTCGAAAGGTGTTTACATCAATATCAAGCACACGTTGTTTGAGAAATCGCTAAATATATAAAAATGCCGCACGCAGGTAGTGCTGGACTACATTGAGCAGGCATTCAACGGACGCCCCACGATCAGTTGTTCTGTCTGCGCGGAAAAAGTTCCCCTAACCCAACGTGCACTAGACGCCCACGTATCGGGGCACATGCGCACCGGTGCCCTCAGATGTTCCCTGTGCGCTAGGAGTGAATTGTTTGCTGACGCTGCAGCTATTAGAAGACACCATACTAGGTTCCACGCCGATAGCTTCATGAAGATCAATTTCCAGGTTTGTGGAATTTTTGTGATTTTTGTGTATAAAGAGTGGAGCGCATACTATGTGCAGAATCCTACCATAATTTAATGAATAAAATATTCTGACAAATAAAAAATTAATTATTCCACAGTAAAAACGAAATGATATGATGAAAAGGCTGTGTAATTTTTGGTTCATTATTCAGATGGGTTTTTGTAGGTTTCCATATTAAGTGTGATGCCCGCCGAGTATACTCGTAAATAGCAACTGAAAATCTCATCTACCTTCGCAGGCGCAAATCAACACCGAACAATCGGTGTGCATCGAGTTCGAGCGTATTTTCCCCCCTCTATCAGTGGACGCGCTCGAGTCGCTGCCGGCCGACGGGCGTGGCACCAGCTCGACGAGCCACATGCCGCCCGTGGCCGGCTTGGCCGCTTTGGCTGCAGCCGCGGCGGCAGCTATGCAGCCGGCGCAGGTGGGCAGGCACTTGCCCAGTGCGAGCAGCGCGCAGCACAAGGTTGCTGCTGTGAACGTCACTGTGAGTTCATTTGGTGGCTAGTATTTGTTGGCTGGGCAGATCGGGATTGGCAATGTCTGTGGAGAAGTGACAATTTCAAAAATTGAACATTTTAAAATTGACTTTTGGATTTCCATTTGAATTTGTGAAAATATGTTTTCAAATTTTATTTTGCCAGTTTGAATTTTTTGCGGATGTAAGTATGGAAGTAACTAGTCGAGAGGAGTTTTCACATTTACCTATTTCATTCATTCTGACAATCACTGAAAGCCAATAAACCGAGCAGGAAAAGCACCACAGAAACATTCGAAACCACAGAGTTAAAAAAACTCGAAGAAATCATCAAAAATATAAAAATATTTTTATACAAATAAATACAACAGTACAAAAATACAACAGTAAACTCTTAAAAATACTCACATCCAACCATTCACCCCTCACAGGCGAGCACCACAGGCAGCCAGCAAGCCACCGCCCTGAGCAAACAACCTCTCCTAACCATCAACAACGAGGACCCCAGCAAGGCGACAGTCACGTGCCAAGTGTGCGGCGCGCAGATCAGCCGCAACATGAGCTGCCTGATCGCCCACGCCAAGGTGCACCTCGGCTACAAGCCGCTCCAGTGCGAGTACTGCAGCTTCAGGCACTTTGCTATGTCTAAGATTAGGTTGGTGTTTTTGGGGTTATGTCCAGTTGTTTTGTTTTTTTTGGGGGGGGGGGTTTGTAAATTCCAAACGTGAAAGTTCAAGCGCTATTTCAAGCATAGTTGTTAAAACGTATTTACGTTTACTCTATAAATACTTATACTCGAGTACTGCGTAAATACGCAGAAACATACGAACTTTTCTGTGAGATTGAATACCCGTTTTTACGTTTTCACCTGAAAAAATCTCGTTTTTTCGTTTTCTCTGAAAAAAAGTATTTACTCACGTTTTACGCAGTGTAAAAGTATTTAAAAAATTCTTTACGTTTTTTGTACTCAGGGGTGAGTAAAAGAAAAATACTTTATGTTTACGTTTAGTTTAAAAAAGTCCAGTACTTTTAACAACTCTGCATTCCAGACGGCACAACGCTCGCGTGCACGTTGGCCAGGCTGTGAAAGTGTCCTATCATCCAATCTCCGACATTGGCAGCCAAGTGAAGGACATGAAGCGGCGGTGTTTCGGCCCGCTCGCCTCCAGCACCGTGTGGGACAAGTACGAGCAGGACATGTTCAACGGCGCCAACGCCAACGCCAATGCCAACGCCAATGAAGCTGACAGCGGCGACGATGAAGAGGAGACGCGTGCGAATGGCGCCGTTTCTTCTGCCATCGTGCCCAGCGACGACTCGAGCGACAGCGGCGGCTCGGAAGATGGCTACAATAAGTGCACCCTGTGCGGCACCAACGTGCGCGCCAACCTGCTGGCGTATGAGAGCCACGTTTATAAGCACCTGCAGTACAAACCGTGAGTGCCTGGTTTTTTGGGCAGTACTGAAATTACAAAATGCGTGACACAAAAATTATGTTCACATTTTTACACTGACACAATTCAGTTACCTGGCAGCAGTCCCGCACCCTGTAAAGTGTAAAGTAAAGTGTCAAATGTCATGCAAAATGTCGAAATTTTATGAAAAAAACATCTTTTATTTTTTATTTGAATTAACATTTTACCTGACAATTGACACTTTACTTTACATTCTACAGGGTTCGGCACTGCCCCCCCTGCAATTTTGTTGTTCTTTTCAGTGTTGCATGTTTCCGTGTTTTTGCGATGACTCCCAACAACAAACGCCCCCATTTCGCCCAGGTACCAGTGCGCCGACTGCGGCTTCGGCGGGCACACGCGCGGCCGCGTGCAGCGGCACGCGGCCGCCTCGCACCCGGACTCGGCAGAGAGCGCTCGCGTCAACTACACGCCCCGGCCGGACATGGCCGAGCGCATAGAGCAGGCGAAAATGAAGTGCTTCCCCTTTTTGGCCAGCATCGCAAACAAGGCTAATGCAGTAGACCAGAAGTTGACCGGGCCCATGAACGTGCACGTGGAGAACATGAAGTGCAGCCTGTGCGAGAAGGAGGTGCTCGCCATCGAGCCCAGTATGGACGAACATATTACTACTGTCGGTTGATATTTATTCATTTTCTCGGAAATTTGAGTGCCTGACTTATCAAATTAAACAAGTCCAAATTCCCAATTCAGTGCCATATCCCGGAGAAAAACTACCACTGTCCAGTGTGCACTTATCAGACGACGTTTTTGATCCGCGCTAAGCAGCATGTGCATAGTGCGCACCCCACCAGCCAGGAGACAAGGATTTTGTGCTGCCCTGCCGATGGTCAGTTTGGATTTGTTTGTTTGAGTCTCTGTGGAGTCTAATGATCCTACACTCTTTGCAATGAAATCTACTGGATCTTAGCTGAAAAAACTCATTGTATAATAATGTATACCTAATTTGAAAGTTAATTTTCAACAAAAAAAGGGAAATAATAATTTGAAAGTTCCTCAGAATATTTTCCATAGTTTTTCACAACCAGCGCCACGACGCTATGTCATGATTAGTCCATCATCATGAAACATAGGTACGTATTCTCCAAGTCACCTCAATTCAAATCCCTCATTACATCCACCAATCAAATCCACACCATCAAATCCAGGGCTCGAAGGTCTAAAACGGCTGCGCGAGGAGTGTTTCGGCGCGGACGTGTGGCGCGCGCTGGGCAGCCGCCTACTTGGCACCGACGCTGCCGCGCTCGCCGTGGCCGGCTTGGGCACCGACGACATGTCCGGCTCCAACGGCACCGGCACGCCCACCGGCGACAGAGTGCAGCTCACTTGTGCAGTCTGCAACGCGCTGATTGATTATAATTACCCATCGGTGCTGAGCCACGCCAGGACGCATATGGTCGATTATAGGCCGTACGTTTTGTTACATTTACATTTGAAATTAGGATAGAATTTTGCACTTGTCAAGTTTGCGAGAAAAGTTGCAGAAAAAACAATACAAATTACAAAAAAATGTATTAAAATGGCAATGTCTGCTTTCCGACGCTGCCCGGCAATGACGCACTTTTCCTGTCTTTTTACAAAGTGGTTGAATCGCGCTAGTACATTCACATTCAAACGAGCTGAAGTCCTCACTCAACGTTCACCTTTCTTCACTATACAGCTACCAATGCACGCTGTGCACGTTCAGCGCCGGTTCAGAGGCAGATGTCAAGGCACACATGCTCAATAACCACAGCAAGAGCACAGACGCCACTGTCAAGTACAACCCTGAGAACAAGCAGCTCACAAGCATGATTGAGAGGTGCTTTCCCAGCGCGTCGACGGCTATGTGTGAGTGTTTTATTGTGATTTTTCTGTGTTGACGATAGAATCGTTTTTTTCCCAGAAAATATCATATAATATAATGTCAGAAAGTCTCTCAAAAATAAAATAAAATTTCCCTCAAAAACCTGGAGAAAATATAAATACCTTAATCTTATACTTCTGAGATAATGTAATTTGAAAATTCTCACAAAATATCTAAAACAGGAAATATAATAAATTCTGTTAAAAATATTCCTAAATATAACAATATTATGTTTTTTAAATCTTCTGACATATTCCTCTGGCGGATTTTACCAATACTGGTCAACAATTATTCAATTGATAAATATTTAACGATTGATCTGATTTTATAGTGCAATCGCAATCTTGGAGAGCGGCTGCGGAAACGTCCTATTACAACAGCAACACGATGCTGAAAAAGTTGACCTGTCAAGTGTGCAAGAACACGATCGCAGACAATCCGAAGTCTATCGGAATTCGTTAGTTTCTTTGGAAGATTGACATAAGTGACATGTGAAGAGAAATAGAACATTTCAAAGTGACATTTTGAAAAGGGATTATCCATCAATTAAAAATAACCAATCTTGTCTTGTCACTTGCAACTTTTGTTTTCACTATCTACATAAGTGATTGGCATTGTTTCATCTCCTGGTGCCACTCCCAGACCCTGTAAAATGTAAAATGTCATGCCAAGTGTCAAAAGTCATGTAAAATGTAAAATTTTATGTAAAGTGTCAAAGTCATGTAAAATGTCTAATGTCAGGCAAAGTATCAGAAGTCAAATGTATCAAAAAGGATCAAAAGTCAAAAATGTAGAAAAATCCTCCAGTAGAAAAAGAAAAATTTGACATTTTGCATTGCATTTTACATGAATTTTGGTACTTTCCCTGCCATTAGACATTTTACATGACTGTTGACAGTTTGCATGACATTTTACATTTTACACGATTTTGACACATTTGAAATTTTACAGATCTAGAAGTGACCCTGAATAATGAATCATTCACTTCTACCCGCATCTACCTGCATTTCCCCCCTCAGACGTGAAAAACCACCTCAACTACAAACCCTACCGGTGCCCGCACTGCAAGTACATGTCCTGCGAGCAGTCCAAAGCCAGGCGCCACGTGGAGCACGTGCACAGCGTGTCGGGCGACTCGGTGGAGATACACGCCATCGAGAACATCAAAGAGAGGATCGTGGAAATGAAGGCGCGCTGTTTCCCCACGCTCGCCGGCACGCACAACGACTTCGACGCCAATGATGATGACGCGGCCACGCCGAATGTGTTCGGCGACACGCCGCAGCCCACCGATTTGTCCATTGGCGGGCGGCAGTCGGCCGCCAGCGTGCGCGCGTCCAGCGGCATGCAGTTTGATAATATGGGGTACAGTTGTGGACTGTGCAATGAGCGGGTACCCGTGACGGCGATTGATACTCATGTTAGAGGTCACCTGGGAAAACCGTTCAAGTGCGACTACTGTTCTGTCAGGTTTGTGTTGGTTATATCGTTTTGTTTGCTTTTACTCTGATAAGCGTTAAGTGAAGTGTCAAATGTCAATAAAATAAAAAAGTAAATACCGTATTACCTCGAAATACCCCCAGGGGGTTTATTATTTCGCCAGCAAAATTTGAGGGGGGGGGGATAATTCGAGGGGGGGGGGTTTATTCGAGGGGGGGTCTATTATTTCGCCAGAAATTTTCAGAAATTCCGCATACTCAGACGTAGAAAAACCAAGCGTTTACATAGACGTATATGTGTTTTTAGGCATATATAACTGTATATACACATAAACCCTTCCCTTACATCACTCAATCATCAGTCTTAACGTGTGTTCTGACTTGTACAGAACACAAACTGCGGTATTTGTCATGTACGTTCTCTTTACACTCAATTTTAGGGGGGGGTATTTCGAGGGGGGGGTTTATTATTTCCTCAGCCGAAATTTAGGGGGGTATTTCGAGGGGGGGGGGGGGTTAATTCAAGGGGGGATAATTCGAGGTAATACGGTATTTTATTACTGAACTTTTGACATTTTGCGTGATATTTGGCAAATTGTTGTGACATTTTACATGACAGTTGACACTTGACTTACACTTAACAGGGTGCTAAAGCCACCAAGTTCCGATTGCGTACTAAATAATCAGAACTGTCATAAGTGGTTAGAAAAGTTAATGATGTGATTTTCCTGTCACTTTACATCACTTGTAACTTTCTTACATTATGCAAGTTTTCTTGTTATTGTGAAGCTTCCTAGGTAATTGGTCCCTATCATCGTCCCAACAACCCTCAATCCCATCGCACTCAAACCCAATCCAACCCAGGTTCGGCGCCGAGGAACGCGTACGGGACCACATCGAGACTGCCCACGCGGGCTGCGAGGTCAAGTTCAGCGCGCCCAGCTTGGAAGAGACGCTCGCTAGTGCGGGACGCGTGCGGCAGCGATGCTTCCCCGACTACGTGGCCAGGCAACTGCAAGCGGCCGCCGGCGCCGACACGCTGGCCAATCTGGCCTCGGTGGCGTCCATGACCGCGCCCATGCAGGGCCTCGACTTGGAAGAGGACGACGACGAGGCCGCTGAGGAGGACGACATGGCCGACGACGAGCTGTCGCTGCTGAACACCTCCAAGGGGGCGTCGAACGCGAACAACCAGCCCGTGCCCGCCGCCAGGTCCGGCACCGCGTCGCGGCCCATGTCCGCCTTGGCGACGAACGGCGGCGTGGCTGAGGGCCGGCTCACTTGCCGCCTGTGCGACCAGCCCGTGTCCGTCAATCCGAACAGCCTCGACGTGCACGCAAAGACGCATTTGAACTTCAAGCAGCACCAGTGCGGCTACTGTCCTTATCGCAGCTGCATGTCGGCTAAAGTGAAACGGCACTTGGACAATGTGCACAGGGGGCAGGAGATTAAGCAGACTTCGCTCAGTACGCTGCCGAGCAATATCAGGGCCATTGTGAATGAAATGCGAAGCCATTGCTTTCCTAATTTCGACTCGCCCGGCGTGGAAGTTCAGGGGGATAAAAATGCACTTGGTGAGCGTGTTGGTGATATTTATTTATTCTAATGATTTAGCTACTGTGAGGGTGGGATAACATGGCTGGCGATGCCTACTGCCATGCCCAAATTGGACAGTGTTTTACAAAATCAAAGCACCGGTGTTCCTCGAAAAATTGCCATCGTCATTCAAAAAGTAAATGTACGTGTAAAAGTTGCCATTCTTTCCTTTACAACCACTGAAAAAAATTACGGTTTTTCAGCATAAAAACGAGGAATATTTGTAATTCGAAAAATTGAAAAATACCCAGAAAAAGTTTTGTATTTGTGACAACTCTGCTACACCACTCTCCATCACACACAATCAACCGTCACCACCCACCCACCAGTGATCAACCTGCGTCGACGTCTACTAGCTTCACTGCACTCTGCCGCCGACGACGCGTCGCTGGACAACGAGCAGCGGGTGGCGGCCAAGAACGCCGCCCTGGGCATCGAGGCGGTCGGCATCGACGCGGCGGCGCCAATTCGCCGCCTCACTTCAACTGTGACGAATGGCGGCGCTGCGACGCCTATAGATGATGATGCGGTCATGCAGGAAGCCATTGCGGGACTGGATGAGCGAGATGAGGAGTTGAGCTCTTCTG
Organism: Sphaerolaimus hirsutus; assembly: GCA_964036195.1. NCBI lineage: Eukaryota > Metazoa > Nematoda > Chromadorea > Monhysterida > Sphaerolaimidae > Sphaerolaimus > Sphaerolaimus hirsutus. The sequence continues at coordinate 23,039,400 of OZ038451.1, read as the reverse complement.
ATCAGGAGGGCGGCGGTCCCGCAGCGGCTAGGACTAAGACTGTTCAGTGTCAGGTTGGTCTGAAATTAGTGTTTTTTGTGTACATTATGGAAATATGTTGTCGTGTTGCTTTGAATAATTTCCTGGTTTCATCAAAGTGAGGGAACAACAGGCACAAATAAATTGAATCTAAACACAGCTTTGGAAAAAAATTATAGATATTTAAACAAAGCAAAATATTCAAATATAAATATTGAAGTTAATAGATATTTACAATAACGTAACTATGTGCCTTTTCACTACAGTTCATAAGTGACCTTGATGAAAATTCGATTATCGTAATCCCCTTGAATAATTCCCATTGAAAAGTTTGATGAAAAATAAAAAACCTTCCCGCGGGTTTATTTGACGCAATGCAGTGGTTCGAAAACGCCAGAAAAGTGAAAAATATTCACACTATATTCCCCCCTTCCCCAACCCCCAGATCTGCCGGAAGTTCGTCAGCCGGGCGCCCGCAGTGCTCGCGATGCACGTGCGCCGCCACGCCGGTTACATCCCCTACCGCTGCGGCCTGTGCTCGTACACGGCGGCCGGCCGCGGCGCCATTAGGCGGCACGTAAGGGCGGCGCACAAATGTACTGCTGCTGCAGGGATGAATCAGTTCAGCTACACGCCTGATAAGAGTATTAAGCAGAAGGTGGGTTTTTGGGGGATTTTTTTAAAGTGTTGTATTTTGTTCTTTGTTAGTTTTCATAGCTGACGGGTGGAGACTCATGGACAGTTTAAAATGCCTTGTAAAAGTGTCAAAGCTCATGTAAAGTGCCCTGTAAAAGTGTCAAAGCTCATGTAAAGTGCCCTGTAAAAGTGCCAAAGCTCATGTAAAGTACCCTGTAAAATGTCTAAAACAACTGGTGAATAATTTGAAAAGAACATACCTACTGAATAAAAAAACAAACTTAAAAAAGTGCTTTTTTTATTATCCATATTCAAGTTATAGCTACCTAATTCTATACACGCTCACTCCGCTCTCAGATCATTGACATGAAATCCCTCTGCTTCCCAACGGGCAACAGCGCACTGCGACAACGATCAGTGACTCCAGCTTCATTAGCGCGCGACTCCCCTCTGCCACTAATGCCGCTGAACTCGTCCACGCCGGTCAAGGCGGGCACGACGCTCGACTCGCTGCTCAACTTGAAGCTGGCCGCCGGCCTGCTCAACGGCGGCAGCGGGGCGGCCTCGCAGCGGCCCGCGTCTGCGATGGATTTACTGGCGCCTGCGGCCGCCACGCCCGAGGGACATATTAGGTGTAATGAGTGTAATGTTGCTGTGATGGACGACGACGCGTCGCGGGCGGCTCACTGCCGCGCCAATCATTGGACTAGGTGGCGCTGCAGCGACTGCGAATTTAGGTGAGAGATCTTTGATGTGTTTTTTAGTTGTTGTTTTTCTGGCAAACTGATTAGGTCATTCTGGATTACTCCCAGACACTTTAAAATGCTCTGTAAAATTTCAAATGTCATGCAAAGTGTCAAATGTAATGCAAAAAAAATTCACTGGACGTTTGACATTTTTCATGACATTTGACATTTTACTTCGTCTGGGATTGCCCGTTGCACAGTCAAATTTTGTCAGTTCCGCCTGTCGAAGACAAAATTTTGATATATTTACTATTTAGTGTATTTTTGCAACCTACAAATCCTTCAAATATTCCAAACGACACCAATCCAATCTATGCTCCACATGCTCAGCGCGCTGTACGAGTCGGACGTGCGGTCGCACGCCGACGAGCAGCACGCGGCCGCCGCCGTGCCCATCAGATTTGAAGGCGCCGACGCAGATGAAGGGCAGCAGCAGCAAGCAGCTGACGCCGATGCCAATGCTGAGATGCTCAGTGAGATTGTGAAACGATGCTTTGAGGCTAGACAGAATGGTGAGTGCGCAGTTTCATCGTATTTTTTGCATTATGAGCATATTTAAGGGTATTTTAGAGTACATTTGTAGAAGTCCCCCATCGAATAGCCTTGAAAACCACTCTCTTTAAGTAATTTGACAACAAAAACACTAATAAAATGACGAACCTTTGAATAACTCCCCGATCTGACATTTTTGTATGTTATGGAACGGAAAAAAATGTCATTCCAATGTTTGAATCGCACGCCATTCCCCTCGTTTTTAAACAATTCGCACGATAGATCACTCCGGCAATCTCGACTCAACCAATATCCAATCTGCAAACATCCAGGTGAACTGGACGAGGGCCCTGACGACGATGAGGACCTGGAAATCGACGAGTCGTTCGGCGCCGACACGACTCCATCCGGCTCGCCGCCGCCCTACAAACCAAAGCGGCGCTGCGGCGGCGACAAGTCGGGCGTGGAGGGCCCCAGGTACCAGTGCCAGCTGTGCCACCAGAACGTGTCCATGTACGCCAGCTCGCTGTACGTGCACGTGAAGAACCACCTGAACTACAAGCCGTATCACTGTCCGTACTGCGATTATAAGTGAGTTTGTGTGGTGCCACTCAGGGAAACCCCAAACTTAGTAAACTGTCCTGTAAAATGTAAAATGCCCTGTAAAATGTAAAATGCCATGCAAAATGTAAAAAGTCATGTAAAATTTACATGACTTTTGACACTTCGCATGGTATTTGAAATTTCCAAGGCATTTTACAGCTGAGTCTGGGATTGCCCCCGGTCGAAAAACCCGTCAAAATCATGCAATTCAACGTAAAAACCACAATGAACCCAGATCGCCGGTCAAGAGCAAGGTGCGCCGTCACGTGCAAAACGCGCACCGAAAGCAGCCGTTCAAAATCGACTACCGCCCGCTGCCGGGCGTCGAGCACCAGATACTGCAAATGAAGCGCCGCTGTTTCCCGACGGTGGGCGCGGGCAGCCCGACTGCACTTGCCGCTGCGAATGGCACCGGGGGGCAAAGCGCCGGTCCCGGCGAGAAAGTCACTTGCGCCCTGTGCAAGCAGGATGTTGCTGCTACGCAGATGTCCAAGGTGGTTCACGCGAAGAATCACATGGATGCCAAGCCGTAAGTTCGGGTTATCGGCGACTTCGCCGAAGATCAGGGGGCAGTTCCGCAAGTGGTGTAGTAAAAACGAAAACTCTCCTTTTCACATTTCACATTACTCTTTACTTTTTACTCTGCTTTTTAATTTTCCACTCTTGGAAGCAGCACCAGGGGGCAGTTCCAGAGTGTGAACTGTGTATCCAAATCTTATGTTTTGTATCCAAATCTTATGTTTTGTATCCAAATCTTATGTTTTTGTATCCAAATCTTGTGTTTGATAATAAGATTTGGATACAAAAAAACACATAATATTTGGATACACAGTTGACATTTTGGGACTGCCCCCTGGTGCTGGTTTCCCGAGTGGAAAATTAAAAAGTGGAGTAAAAAGTAAAGAGTAGAGTAAAGTGAAGAGTCAAGAGGAGAGTGTAAAAACCATGCAAACTAATTGATGTACTTTGCGCGGATTTCGATTATTTAGGTTGTTAATTTCACGTAAAATTCTACTTTCAAAGTCAGTAAAAACTTTATTCCAGTAAAAATACGTCTCCAGTTAATATAATGAATGTATCAGAAAACAGCGGCAACGAGAAAAAACCCCATTATCTGACATTTAACATTCAATAACAATTCATATTTTGACTAAGCGAAAGAATTCAGCTAGCACCAGCAGGTGAAAAGTCGTTCGTTCGCAAGATATTTACTTATAAAATATCAGACATATTTACCTTAATCTCCGAAATATGAGGGTTTCGGCACACTCCCCAGAACAAAAACAAAAATGATACAATCATTTTGGCAAAATTTTAGCAAGCAAACAGCTAATTATTCTATTCTTTCGGCAATAAATCATCCTCCTCCACTTTCTCCTCCTCTTGGGGGGATTTCACTCGCGGTGAGTCTTGGCGTCGCTTTTTGCGAGACTTTCGGCTACTGGCTCTTGAATCGGAGCTGGACGAGTGTGAATTTGATGTGGAGGATTCACTTGAGGATGACCTACGTCTCCTTCTCCTACTGGAGTTTGACGTTTGGCAAGAGACGTTGCGTGACTTTGGAATGATGTTTGATCGGGAATTGTTTCCAGAGATTGAAGTGACACTTGACTTGTGAGGTGTTTGAATTGAATCGGAAACTGTGTCAACTCGATGTCTTCCACAGTCTCTTCCCTCGTCCTCCGTGGGTTCACAGTCCACGGTAATTCGAAGTCGGTTCGGGGGGAGGTCGCCCACGTACCTGGACGAGGTCTTACTCTTAGCAGTGGCAGTGGACTTAGTTCGAACGTTCTTTTTTGTGAAGTGCAGGGACGAGATATCAACTGGCTTTGAATTATCGTTGATTGACCTTGATCTTCGATCACCTGTGTCCGGTTCTGGTTCGGTAGTTGGCTCGTCTGTGACGTCTTCCGGTGGCGCTTGAACTTCTTCTTGAGGTAATTTGCGCACCCGAGGTTGCACGGCCGGCCAGAAATTGCCTTCCACTGAAAATACAAATAAATTAAATAACATATGGCAACCAGAACCAACACAATTATTATAATATTTAGTGCGGTTTGAAGTGGCCCGGTGAGCAAAGTGTCTAAAATTGAAGCACTTCCTTCAGCAGTGCCATGCACAATATGCCCCAGTTCCTTTCCTACACCTTCGAAATATGCCCCAATACCCTGACCCACGCCCGCTACAAAAGCCTGTACTGCCCGTGGATCATTTGACATAGTCGAAAAATATTGCACAGCTGAGTTAAGTTGTTTTTCAACTCGATGCAATTTTTCAAATTGATATCTTGAGGCAATGATGCTAAATGTGACGTCAGTCATACTTTTGCTAGGAGTCCCGGAAACATTCAAAGTGAACGGTTTCCAAGCCCCATTCCAGACAAGTTCAAGTGGGACATTTGTGACGTGCAAGTTAGTAGGACCATTTTCGTTAGCCCATTTTCCTGGTGATAATTCATAATACTTATGATCTTTGTATTGACAATGCTCTTCCGGGGAATGTGCTATCAAGTCTCTGCTGCCAGGAGATACAAACATAGTGTGAGTATGATTTTTTATGTCTACTGGTAAAAATTTGTAACATTTGTTTTTCACTTTATGATTGAAGTAAATATGTTGCGCGTTGACTTGCTTGCACTCCCAAAACATCAATATCTCTCCATGCCACTCTGCGTAAATTTCTTGACGTCCTAACAGAGCTCTTAGACCTAATGTGGGATTGAAAGTGGTGAATTGTGAAATTAAGTCTAATTGATTTTGTCTGAGATGGCACAATTGCTGCCAGATCAGGGAAAATTGTTGTGATTCCAGATACCTTATTTTATCCAATACAAATTGTCTTTGGCTCGTTAGTAATTGAGTGAGGTCCAATTTATTTATTTCTGTGTTTTTCCAGTGATGTTTAGCTAAATTTTCTTTTGACATATTGATTTCCAGAAAGGTAGATCCTTGATCTGTGTATTTGGCTTGAATTGGAACACACTCAGCATTTGGTGGTCTATAGGTTTGTACCGACAGAGAAAATGCCGCTTGCAAGTCCGGAATGACTATGTGTTTGCCTGCCCTCTGTCCATTGAAATTTCCTATTTTTTGAAATGCACATTGATTTTGAAACATTGAGGCGTTCCAAATAGCTACCGCATTGCTGCTGTCAAAACAATAGCCAGCATTGGGACTGCAATGTGAAAAGTCATGAATTTCAGATACTAGTGTTTTCCCATCTAGGCTAGCTACCGTTCCTAGTTCTATATTGAAATTGACAACAGTATTTGTGAAATTGCGGCAAAAATAGCAGTAATTGATGTGAAGTGATTTATTTGTGCTCCAGAGTGCTTCATTGATTTGAACTAGTGGGATGTTTTTCCACATTTTATCTCTTTCTGCTCTTATGCACTCAGCCACAGTTACTGCTTGATTTACTAATATTTCTGGGGGCAGCATTGATTTACCACCTACCAAACTCATATAGGTGATAATTGAGTGACGTTGTTCATAGCATCGATTTACTGGAGTTTTTTGTGGTTCAGTTCTCAAGGACCATAACCGAACGCCTACTTCTTCTACTTGATTTGGTTCTGGGACCTTGCACATGACTTTTCGTGGAATTTTGATTGGGTGACCAGTTCTTGTTTTATGACATAAATTGAATTTTTTATTGTAACTTTCACTCCAATCCTCCATTGCCTGAGTCGTTGATATTGTGAGCAACATCATGAGTGCCAGCGTACTCCAAAATGCATATGACCCTACAAATTTGCAGGCCCTAGATGGATTTCTTTTTGATTCTGGCTTCTTTTTCTTGATTTCTTCTTCACCCTCTGATGCTGACTCAATTGATTGTTCTTTATTGATTTCTTGGGAATTTTCATTGATTTCTAAGGGGCACAGTTGGCTTGGCGACCTTTCAATTTCTTGATTTGTATTTGTTTTGACTTTCACCATTCTTATTCGTCTATCTGCTGATCTCTGAATTTGTGTGATTTTTCCTAATTGCCAAGCGCCGCGCGGTGTCTTTTCTTGTTTGACAAGGACTACTTGATTTAATGTAGGTGTTATTTGTAATCCTGAGGTCTTTTTTGACTTTGCGGCATCTCTTAGTGTGTCTATATACTGTTTTTGCCATGTTAGCCATAATGTTTCCCTATTTAACTTGATATTTTCCCATAAAATTGCCATATCTTCTCTTTCATTTTCAGCAATTAAGTTGAGTTCCAATTTATCGATGCAATTTATTTGATTTTCTAGTTTTTCATGTGATTTTTTGTGCTCATCCATAGCATGTGCTAGTGGAGGCGTCCCCCAGAGAAAATGAATGGGGCGTAGCACCAAGGCAGATATGTCGTCATTTGACACATATGTAATGGGACGTGAATTCACGGAACACTCAATATCGAGCACTACTGTCAAAAATTCTTTCCATGACAGCATGCGTCTCCCACAGGCCTTTTTTAGTAGTCTTTTCACTAGCCCCACCATACGTTCATAAACTCCCCCCTGCCATGGGCTACAGGCTGTGATAAATCTCCACGTGATTTCTGGGAGCAATTTTTTGCAATTTTTGAATGCAGGGGCATTGTCAGACCACATTGAGGTTGGCATGCCACGCCTGCACATAAATCGGTTCATTGCTAACACTGTGTCTGCCATTGACACAGTGTCACAGCACTCCAAGTGAATGGCGCGTGTTGTGAAGCACGTTATCAGCAAAATGTGCTGTTTATGTGTGATATTTTGATGTGTGAAATACAACGGTCCCATGTAATCTAGACCGCAGTGCGAGAAAGGTTTGACGTGACTTTGAGATCTGGACAGAGGCATGGTGTGAAATACTGGTAAAGTGAATGTTTCACCTTCTGCCTTTCTGCAAATGACACATTTTCGCAGTTGGTTACCCACTATCCTTTTTGAACATGGTAACCAACAATATTCCCTCACATCTGCTGCTGTGTGCAACACACCAGCATGCCCAGCCATTTGATGAAAGTGGTTAATTACCAGCTCAGTCAGATGTCCCTGTTTAGGTAAATAAAACAAAATGACTGGTGACCTTGATTGATCTGCTGAAATGCGTGACGCCCTTACCACTAATTTGGCCTTGTCGTCCCATGACAATTCGGGATGTGATTTTTTGGTGACAAGTTTGATCAAATGTTGACTTTGGTCGCGTTGTGCGATGCGAAGTGCTTCTTGCCAGGCCACACTTCTTTCTGTCTCAGTGACTGGGTCATCTATGGGGATTTTTGACGTTTTTCTAATGGTTGCTAGCCAGTTATTTTTGGCTCTTTTTAGCCGTACTAGCGTGTGAAGTAACTTCGTGAGTTTCCCAAACCGTTTGATGTCTATTTCGAAGGGATTGATTTCCGTTTCCGTGAGCAACGTTGATGTGTGAATTTTTGTAGCGGCCCCTGCCCAAATTGGCTTACTTATTTGATCTTTACCTTTTGCTATTTCTGTAGTGACTTGTTGATAGCTAGAGACATCTATCATTTTTTCGGTGACAGGGTGTTTCAGAAATACTGGGCCATTGATCCATTGATCATGTTGAAGTAATTCATCAATGTCGCACCCCCTCGATGCTAGGTCTGATGGGTTTTCTTCGGTAGCCACTTTGGCTACAGTGAAATTGCATTTTTTGCTTAATGTATTGATTTTTTGAATTCGATTGTTGACGAATGTAGCCAAAGGTTTGGCTGTTGACAGCCAGCCCAGCACAACTGTGCTGTCTGTCCAAACAATTATCCGATTGAAATTCCACCCCCCAAGTGACCCTAATTCTTCACACAGGTAATTTACCAATTGTGCTCCAATAGTGACTGACAATAATTCGAGACGCGTAATTGGGGTGGTAGAGCCACTTTTTGAAGGGAGCGGTGACAATTTTGTCCTCGCTGTTAGAAAAGCAGTATGAAAATTTTCACTGCTTTCTACTGCATGTTGCCTCACATACGCACAAGTGGCGTATCCGATTTTAGAGGCGTCACAGAATACGTGAAGTTCTACCCCTCTTTCATTGTCAAACACATCTACTCCATAGCTGTGCAATGAACGGGGTAATTTGATTCTGTGAATTTGATTTAAGTGATATTTTAAGTCCTCCAGCAACTTCTGTGCTTTTGGATCATTGATTGTTTCATCCCACTGTGTGGTGTGTGTGTCTTTCAATAAAGTTGATAGTTGTGATTTCAATTTTAGGGCTACTGGCGCCGTGAAGCCCATTGGGTCATAAGCCGACGCTAATAGTTTATTCAAGTTTCGTCGAGTTGGCACCGTGATGTGTTCAACTTGAAGTTTTGGGTTGGACAATTGAAGTGTATCCGTCTGGTGATCATATTTCACCCCCAGAACTTTTATGATTTTTTCATGTTTTGGACTTAAATCTTCAGGAGGGATTTCTTTCAAAGTTTTTGGTGAATTGGAAAGCCACTCCCTCATGTTCATGGAACATTGATTGAACAGTTCTTTAATCTGCTCATACATCGAAATTATTTGATTTTCGTGATTTAGACTGACTATTAAATTGTCCACGTATATATTGTTCAATATAAGTAGAACTTGTTGACGTTTTGAGTGATTTTCTTGGTTCTCAGGTGAATTTTTCGCCAATTGATTTTCTAAGTGATATTTTATCACAGCTCCAAGAATCGCTGGGCTGCATGTTAGTCCAAACAGAACTCGAGTAAATCTCAGTACAATGATGTTATTTTCCATTTCTGGGATTTTCGGATTTTTGAACCAAAAAAACCGTGTGAATTCTCTGGCAGGGGGATGCAACCCAATTTGCAAAAAGGCTTTTTCGATATCAGCTAGTAGGGTGAATTTTCCGCCTCGAAAACGCATGAGTAACCCCAACGCCAAGGGTGTGGTTACAGGACCCCTATACAGACATTCGTTCAGACTGGGTTTTCCAGCTGAGCCGTCATATACGATTCGACATGAAGTTGATTTACCAGGTGTTAATACTGGTGCGTGAGGTAGATAGTGAGTTTGAATTGATTCATCCGAAACCGGACTTACCTCAATGATTTTCTTTTCAATTTGATCAATTATGACTTTGCTATATGTTTCAAGTAATTCCGGGTCCTTTTGAAATCTCCTAGTTAATGATTTAAATCGTACAAAGGCTTCCCCTTTATTTACGGGCAAGTCTTTTATTGCGTCTTTGTAGGGCCAATCTACATAATATCTGTTTTCATTTTGATTGAATTTCAGCGAGTTGACGATGAGTTCTTCAGCGATATCATCGTCAATTGCATATGGGTCGTCAGAAATACCTACCGCTTCTAGAGAATGGAACTGTCTTAACGTTTCTTTCCCAATAGCGATTGCAGTGGATGTTCCCGTTGACGTTGCTGCGATTTCACAGTCGTCAAAATCTCTTTCAATATTATGCGCCGCGCCCGCTAGCATGTACCCAAGAACAGATTCCACTACTAGCAAGCCGGAGGGCAAGACAACTCCGGATGGTTGAATTTTGAATTTCCAGATATTGTCTTGACCTATTACCACTGCAGGTTGACATATTTGAGTGTAATTTGTGATTTTTGAGGGTTCTATATTTTCTGCAAACAGTGTTTGAGCATCCCACCCCCATTTGGTATAAATAGCATCTTTATCTTCCCATGAAAGTGGAGGGGGTTGACAATAAGTTGCCAACTCATCCACTGCCCGCAGTGTTAATTCAATATCATCTTGATTTTTATGTCCCATGGGAACATCAGCTTCAACTAATTTAGCATTCACTTTTATCGGATTTGGGACTGCAAATACATTCATTGAAAGTGTGACGTTGCCCTTATTCGATAATTCTAAATCATCTGCCAGGTCAGATTTGACAAAGGAATATTCACAACCCGAGTCAAAAAATATATCCATCAAGTCTGACATGACACCAGTTTCCCTATTAAGCAACACCGTTCTGGCCACTTGTAACCGCACCAAAGGGTAAAATTTCGACTTACTTTCTTGGTCGGGTGCCAGTTCTGCCGCTGCCGCTGCGGTGGTGTCCTCATTTTGCTCGACTTGATGTCTGGCCTGAGAAAAAGACATACTATTTGCCGAAGTGATTTCTTGGCTTGAAGTGGATGTATTTGCAGTCGTTGAATTTGATTTTACCTGTTGTTTCTGGGGCTTTTGATATCCTCCCCCTCCAAACTGCTTGGGGCACAGGGAACCGTGATGTTCATTCGTCGATTTGCAGTAGTAGCAATTTAGCTTTGAGTAGCAATCTGATTTCTTGTGTCCCCAGCGTGTGCAACGCAGGCAGCGTTCTGGAGTTTGCTTGATTTTATTCACCCTTGCTGACACAGTGGCGAACTTTTTGCAGTCAGTGCTGTAGTGATTTCCTTCACAGAACAGACAATTGTATGTCGGTTTGTCACTTTTCTCTGACTTCGAAAAGTTGCGCGGTTGTGAAGTTGCTGCGGCCGCTCCGCGAGCATTCGCAGGGGGCCCTTCCGTGCTGGAAAAGGCAACTGTATTTTGACTTTGTTGTGATTTTTGTTTTTTAAATTTACTTGATTCTGGTGAATTTTGTGAAGTCTCTTGTTTTGGTGGCAAGGTGTGTAAACGTGATTTTGCAACTGTAAAAAGACAATCTACAAACCTTTTTACGGTCAACCTTTGATCGGGTTGGCCGCGATGTGCATTCCTAAATTCTTCATTCACTGCGAGAAGAATATTAGGTGATAAGTATTGACGTAATTTGTTAAGTACTGAGCCTGATTCTACCTGTTCACCCCTTTTTTCGAGTTGGGAGAGAGCGAAATGCGCTGCTCGGTAAAATTCCATCAGACTATCGCCCCTCCCCGTTGGTGTTGGTAACTTTTCCAATTCATTCCATAGTGCACTTATAACTAAATTGATGTCTCCAAAATTTTGTTGCAATAGCATAATGGCTTCCTCATAATCAGAACCATCAGATTTCTTACTTGCGAGCAGTTTTTCGGCCTCCCCTGACAGCGCTTGAGAGAGATAAGTGAATTTCAATCCATCAGTTAAATCATCTCTGTCGTGAATTTGATCTTTATAAATTTCCCACCAACGCTCCCAAATTAAGGGGTCACCACTATATGGTTTCAAATCAAATTTCGGTAATTTTACAAAGCCCTTTTTCTTTGGATTTGCCACTACTTGAGTGCCATCAGGTTGTACAATGATTTCAGATTTTGACTCACTTGGGGCTTTGAGTTCTGCCGCTTGTTTTTCGGTGGCTTTGATTTGCGCTTGTAAATAGCAGCTACGCTCCCTCAATTTCTCAAGATAGTAGAACATGCCCTGGTCACTGAACAGCACGTCTTCCATCTTTGCGGCTTCTTGCTCTGCTAACACTTTTCCGGCCGCCGGAGCGCCTGCCGTCGTTGAATTTGAAATTATAGCTTGAATTAGTTCTTGATATTTGTCAGCCGTGACTTGTGTGACTTCGATTTTCATATTGACTTTATTTAGTAGATTTGTCAGGCCAGTAATTGCCAAATCGGCCACTTCGATGTTAGCTTGTTTGGTGATGTTTGTGTCGTATTTATAATAAGGTATTTTTTCCTTTAGCAGCGTGATCGCTTGCGTGCGATACGCATTCAGCGACGCGCGAATCGGTCTCGAAGCTGTCAATTCGCTCATGATGATGAAATTATCGTGAGTTGACAGTCTCGCTGTGATTTGACAAAATTTGTAGTGAAATGTGACGTGTGAAGTTAATGCACTGTAATATGTGAAATGCGCTTTCAATTAATTACAATGCCGGCTGCGCCATGTAAAAACCATGCAAACTAATTGATGTACTTTGCGCGGATTTCGATTATTTAGGTTGTTAATTTCACGTAAAATTCTACTTTCAAAGTCAGTAAAAACTTTATTCCAGTAAAAATACGTCTCCAGTTAATATAATGAATGTATCAGAAAACAGCGGCAACGAGAAAAAACCCCATTATCTGACATTTAACATTCAATAACAATTCATATTTTGACTAAGCGAAAGAATTCAGCTAGCACCAGCAGGTGAAAAGTCGTTCGTTCGCAAGATATTTACTTATAAAATATCAGACATATTTACCTTAATCTCCGAAATATGAGGGTTTCGGCACAGAGAGTACTCTACCACTTGCGGTTGCAGACCCCGTAAAATGTCCGATCAAATGTCTTGCAAATATTGTCAAAAGTCGTGCAGAAGGTCCAGAAAATTTTTTACGATAATTTACATTTTACATCGCATGACTCTGGATACTTTGCATGACATTTTACATTTAACAGGCTCTAGGAATGCCCCCAAACAAAAACACTTTTTTACAAATCCTAAACAAGCTTTATTCCCGTGCGCAGATTCCACTGCGGCCACTGCAGCTACCGTAGTTGTCTGAAAGCGGAAACTCGCCGGCACGTGCAGCGGGCGCACGCCAGCCAGCCGGTGCAGGTGCGCTACAACGAGAACGAAGCCGCCGAGCCGGAGAAGCTGGCCGACACGTTGGCGCAGTGCTTCAGCGGCGCGACTGCCAGCGGCGCGGCGGCGGCAGCAGATCTCAGTGCGGCGGCGGCGGAGTTGCCGCCGAGCATGGCGCCCCCGCCCGCCATGTCCAGGTGAGCAAAGGTGCGTAACGCATACACTGTCTTGCCTCTTGCCTTTCCTGGTGCCAGTCCCGCACCATGCAAAGTGGAATGTCATGTTTCAAATGTCGTGTAAAACGTCATACAAATTTATCAATAATCATGCAAAGTGTTCAAATTTCAGTAAAATAAAAACTTTTTTATTTATTTCATTCATACTTTACATGACATTTCACATTTTACATAACATCTGACACTATACATGACGTTTTACATGACATTTTACAGGGTGCGGTACTGGCACTTGTAGTTTTGACTGACAAGTTAACCTCTTTAATATGTAAAATACTTGTCACAATGTGTAGGTATTTACTTGTCACTTCACTTGTCACCTACAATTTTATTTATAACCCATTGTTATCACTTCCAACGACATCTTTAAAATGTTAAAATATACCCATCTCAACGCAGCTCTTGCGGCACCGGCGATGTGGTTAAAAACAGCACAATAATTCCTGGAAGGGCATATCGAGTATGGTATTGCATTTACTGCCCTTACAGTGCGCCGAGTAAATATGTTGTGAAAGAGCATTGTTTGACACAGCACCCTGGCAAAAGTGTACAAGTATCTACGAGCAGGTTTAATAAGTGACATTGATTGTTTTGAAAGCAATTTTTTTTTATTTTGGTGGCACATTTTCAAAACTGTTTCTGTGATTTTTTATGCTGCAACGCTTTTTGAAGTTGTATTTATGACACAAGATTGTTTCAGATTTTTGTAGGATGACATATTTTACATGTTTCTTGACTCTACAGTTATGAAGTTATGATTGATTTTTTTCTTCGTTTTTTTCTCGTATCGCGTGCATGTGCACTTTTTGTCAACTTTTGTATTCATTGTGCCTTTGTATAATATGATTTCACTTCGAAAATTCATTCGTCACTTCGTTCCTCTACTCTCCCCCATCATTGTGATTATAACATGTGATCTTTTGTTAATTTTTTTCAGATTAGCTGTCACAACAGTGCATTTGTGCTCATTAAGTTGCAATCAGAAATTCATGTGATCGACTGTTGTCCGAGTTTTACATTTTTTTAATCGAAATTTCCATGAGTGCATTTATTTTTCATACTTTTTGCATAAATATTGTTGTTGTTGTTTTGTTCAGCAGTAAATATTATGTATTATTACAGTCGTATTTTGAATGTAATAATAATTTACATGTTATGTAAATATTTAGTTAACGTTTCTATGTTTCTAATACATTTTTACGTCTCATATTTTATTTATCGTTTTAGACATCTCGTATAGGTGAAACAGTTCATTAATATTAGGAATTAGCATATTTACTGGTAACGGATACACCAATTTACAACAGTTTTCTGCACAATACCTCTTCTCTCTGAACTAAAGATTTGCCACAATTTCATCATGTAGGCAATAGTTCATATTCAAAAATATGTTCATGAATAGTCTATTGACAGCGCACTTTGCACCAGAATGTACCGTATACCACCTGAATTACAATCCGAAAATTAAATTCACTACGAAATTTCTGTCACTATGAATTTTGCAAAGAATTTATGATGTTGCTCAATTCATTAAAACACTGTATCGTTCTGTGCAAAGCATGCGGTCTTTTCTTTGTGTATTGTGTACAATAGCAATTTTCTGTTCAGTCCAATATTTCATGTGATCAACTACGCATTCTCTTCACTTCCGTCATTTTCTACATTGTGATCAATTAGAACACCTATTCCTTATTTTTGTTAAGTCCCGCCCATTTGAATTCTAGTGCAATATATTTCACTCTTACCTTACATTTCAGAGATGGTGAAAGGATTTGTCTGTATAAATTGTAGGTAATTTTTCAGATGCATTTATTTATGTATGAATAAATTCACTATACGGAACACAAGTGGAACTTGCTATTAATAGAAACGTGAAAATAGTCAAATTTGTACAAAAAAATAAAGTCTACTGAATCGGCGGCTGCACGCGCCCTATGTTTCTTCCCAAAACGATCCATATATCATTGCAGTAACACGAAAGAAAGTTAAAAACTGCAGCTGAAATAAAATTCAAAAATAAAATTTGCAGACATCAAACATAGCTACAATGCTTCAAACCAATTCCAGTGTTCAAGAAATCCCCCAAGTCAGGGTTCTGGTAAATACGTTTATAACTACTTTATAATTCTGTATACAACCTCGAATAGGTATTTATCGTGTGGGTGGCATTACTTCTCCGACAATTTCTTACCGGGGTGAATAGTAATGATGGAAAGGCACCGGGGCACCGGTGCTGGTGCGGTGCCGTGCCATTTTTCAGCGGTGCCCTGCCGGTGCTGGTGCCATTTTTTCAGAATAGCACCGGTGCCGGTGCGGTGCGGTGCCATTTTTTGGCCGGTGCCCATGGTGCCAGGTGCCCTTTCTGAGGAATGGCACCGGTGCCGGTGCGGTGCCATATTTCCCGGTGCATTTTCCATCACTAGTAAATAGGGACATTTTCAAACGGGATTTATCTTCATTAAGAATTTTCGACAACGTTTCTGTCACTGACAATATTATTATTTAAATCGGTATCGCAGCATCGGCATCGTTCACAATTCACCGTTTCTGACTGCCTTGCAACGAAAGAGAAACTTCCCAAGCATCACATATATGGGGCTCTATTCGAGGTTCCAATCACTTGGTCAAAAATTCCATTAAACGCATTTTTGCCGCGCAGCACTGCTTGTGCGGCAGCGTGGTGCTACTCACCATAATGGGCTACATAATGTTTTGCGTTATACTAAGCGTTGCCAATTTGGCAACGTGCTTTGGCCGCAAGAAAATGGCCGCGAAAAAGAGCAAAACGAAACAAAACGGCAGCGACAAGGCCGGCGGTGGGGATGATGCGAAAACTGCCAGTGTATGTTACCTTCGAATAAACTCAGTATTTATGTATTCTCGGCGGACCGCAAAGTGTGCGCAGAATCCTACAATAATTTAATGATTAAAATCTTATGATAAATTTCGTAATTGATTATTCCAAAGTAAAAGTGAAATATTATGATGAAAAAAACTGTATAATTTTTGGTTCATTATTCAGATGGTTTACGGTAGATTGCCATATAAAGTGTGATGTCTGACGAGTATACTTAGTGAGATTAGTGTTCCAAAAATGAGCATTTTTCAGAAAATAAAATAAATAAAATCTCTGAAGATCTCCTAAACAAATAAAATATCTCTGAAAAAGGCAGCGAAAATACAAATCAGATATTTTGTATATTATCTTCTCATAAAATCAGTATGAAATGTCTGGAAAAACCTGGTGAAAATTGATTATAAATAAATATAACATTTTTCCGTTCTCTTCTATTAAAAAATATTTATCTTCTGGGAGTTTTCGAACGCTACGACGACTGGGCAGTGTATCATTCTATATAGTAAATTTAATAAAACATTCCGGACTAATTAACAATATACCCGTCGCCATCCACCAGTATCGACACTCACACCTGGTGCCAATCCCAAGCCCTGTAAAGTGTAAAGTAAAGTGTCAAGTGTAAAGTCAAATGCAAAGTAAAGTGTCAATTGTCATGCAAAGTTCAGTAATAAAATCTTTTCTTTTTTGTTTTGATTGACACTTGACTTTGCATTTGACTTTACATTTGACACTTCACTTTACACTTTACAGGGCTTGGGACTGCCCCCAGGTGAAGCGTTCTCTAGCCGCCGACGCGACGGCGCCCAGCAGCTCGGTGTTGGGCGCGCCGACGGGCGCCAAGCCCGACCTGCCCATGGAGCTGCTCGCCGCCGCCACCAGCCTCTCAGAGGACGCGGACAACGACGACGACAAGGACAAGGACAAAGGGAAAGAGCCAAGTGTGGTTTCTGGAAAGGACAAGGACAAGCTGGACGACAGACGCAGCCAGGAAGAACGGGAGAGAATGGGCAGCAGAGCGAGCGGCGAGGACGTCCACGAGGAAGACGCGGATGCAACCAGAGGCAGCAAGGTTGGGCGCAATGTTATCGAAAAAATCGCTATTCCCGGGCTATAAAAATAAGGTATAAAATAATACCCCGTCCCTCAAACTAATCCCCATACAATTTTGTCGCCGAAATATTGAACCCCTAAAGGTATAAACACAACCCAGGCACGGACCAGATCCATGACGCAAGGCAACGACACGGAATGCGACTCTAGGGACACGTTGCCGGCCACGCCAAAAGGTATCAGGTGACACTCCCAGACCTTGTAAAATGCCCCGAGAAATGTCCAATGTCATGCAAAGTGTCAAAAAGTCGCAAAAAATGCCCTGGGAAATGGCAAACGTACGTACGTACGTACGTTTGCCATTTCCCAGGGCATTTTATGCGACTTTTGTGACACTTTGCATGACACTTTCCACTTCACAGGGCACTTTACAGGCTCCCGTAGTGCCCCCCCCCCAGCTTGGTGAAGTCGCTCAGAGACAAGCCGAGCGAGCGGAGCACGTCGCGCGGCCGCCGCACAGATAGACGCATAAAGCACAGGGCCAACACGCCCGTGCTACGACGCAAAGTCATACTTGAACCTGACGATGAGGATGGAGAGAGGGTTGGGTGCGGGGTGGTTACAATTACTGAGTTTTTTTTAAAAAGTTTATGTAAATGTAAGTATTTTATTTTTACTCACCAATAAGTATAGAAAATGTAAAATACTTTTTTTACTCGTACTCATGCGTAAATGCGAGTAAAATAATTTTTTGCCACAGGAAAATGTAAAAGCGAGTACCTTTTCCCTGAGAAACTTAACAGCTACTACTTTTAACATGTGAAAGTGTCAGTTTTACACTGGAAGGCACAATATATGTTGTTTTTTTGTGATTATTTAGTATTTTTCAGAAAAATGATATGATTTCTTCTAAATTTTCTTATTCTAGCAACAGAAAATTGTGATTTTATAAAGTGCAACAAAAAACATTTTCTGTTTACGCGCGTAAGAGTGAGTATTACTTTTTTCAAAAGTATATGTAAATGTATTTACCGCGTACTCGCGTACGCGTATTTTTCGAGTAAATGTACGTACATTTTAACAACTGTGCAGGTAGGTACCGTAGTACCTCGAATTAACCCCCCTCGAAATACCCCTCCATTAAAATTGAATGTAAAGAGAACGTAAATACATGACAAATACCACAGTTTGTGATTTTTACAATGCAGAACACACGATAAAGCCGATGATTGAGTGACGTTAGGGAAGGGTTTATGTGCACTGTATTTGCTTGAATTATCCCCCTGGGGGATTATTATGTCGTCAGACATTTTTGAGAAGGGAACTATTCGAGGGGGAATTATTCAATGGGGGGGAATTATTATTTCGTCAAAATTTTCAAGCATGCTTCCATCAACTCATTTCACGGAATACGCGTTACAAAAACAATAATGTGCCATTTTTGTTAAAATTAGGTATAATAAATTAATCAAATCTTTAAAGGAGGGATTGTTATTTCCTCACTCGTCTTACAGGGGGGATTATTCGAGGGGGGGAACTATTCAAGCAAATACGGTATATACAGTCATATATGAATACAAACACATGTACATCTATGTAATTGTTTGATTTTTGTACGTCTGAGTATGGGGAATTTCCAAAAATTTCTCGCGAAATAATAGACCCCCCCGAATACCCCCCTCGAATTATTCCCCCCTCAAATTTTGCTGGCGAAATAATTAACACCCTGAAAGTTTTTCGAGGTAATACGGTAAATACGTTTAATATGTTCCCGAAACGCCAGACACTCGCAGGCGCTGCCGCCCGGCTTGACACCGACACCACCAAATCGACCAACAGACAAAAAGGCGGAGTTAAATGACAAGGCTCCTATCGATGACCAGCCAACACAGAAAGGGGAGGCATAATGCAAATGGGATCCTGGTGGAGAAGTCTATGAAGGCGAAAATGGGTAATACAGTGATTGACTGATATTTTGACATGCGCAGGGTTCCTTTGGCTTTGATTTGTGCATTTCATGATTTTGATTTGCATGCGGCAATAAAATTTGTGGATCCTGAATTCAGGTTTTTGAAGATACATTTGGGATTCCGTTTAGATGTTCGGATTCCGCAAAATATACAGTACGGAAAATATGCAGTAGGTACGGGCTGAAGATCACACATTTTCTATGGCGATACGAATATCTAATTTACATACGCAGATCAATCACGAACAAAAATCTGGTGAAAAATGCTGTCAAGTAAAGTGCTAGTGGTATTTTATCTCGTTGCAAGACACAGAACTATTATTATTGGCATTCTGTGAATACATTTTCACACGGTCAATGGAACAAAAGCAGCTGTTTTCGCTAATTTGTAGACTTTTCAAACTTTTCACTGTTAACACACATATTTGCAGATATATTTTTATTTTATACCGTATTTCCTCGAATTACTCCCGGGGGTTTATTTTTTCAGAGTGAAAATTTTGAGAGAAAAACGTGAAAAATGCAACAATAACCACTATTTATAAGTTTTTATAGCCTTATATAAGGATGTAGATGGTATAAACGATGTTCCAACGTAACGCAGTAAGTGTTTTGAACGTCTGTTATGCATTTCCCGGACCACAAATTCTTAGTGCCCATTTTGAGGGGGGGGGGTATTTCGAGGAAATGCCGTATTGATATTCTACATTTATCTATGCAAAACACCCGCCTCGAAATTCAGTTACGTAATCACCTACTCACCTACACACAATTTCTCAGGCAGCAAGACTCGCTGTATTTAAAAATATGAAAATCTACACTGCCATTCTCTATGTGCTTCTGATTGGCAGCTTGCCAATTAGTCTGGCCAATTCAATATGTTTGAATGATCAACTTTTGGAATCAGCCCCTAAGACAGCAATTATCTCTCTGAGCGACGTGTAAGTTCCAATAAAAGCACCGCAGATGCCGACTAGCCCCAGGAATAGCGGCACCAGGATATTGAAAACGTTAATTTCTCCTGTGTAAAAGTTTTTTGTAACCCAGTAAAATCAATGCAAACACAAAGGCATGATATTGCATGCAAAAGTAATGGTAAACTGGAATAATTGCATGCAAAAGTCAGTTTTACATACCTTTGTCATACGCCACGAGAAACATGACCACAGCGGGGCATATGAGCGCGAGACAAGAGCCGCCCAGCGAGCCCACCAAAGACATGAACAAGCTCAAGTGCGGCACCGCCATCGCTAGCCCGTCTGCAGTTCGTGACAATGATAAATGGTGAGAAAATGAAGGGCGCACATGAGCAAACCTGTTTTGCAAAATCATAATTGCACTGCGATTAGC
Organism: Sphaerolaimus hirsutus; assembly: GCA_964036195.1. NCBI lineage: Eukaryota > Metazoa > Nematoda > Chromadorea > Monhysterida > Sphaerolaimidae > Sphaerolaimus > Sphaerolaimus hirsutus. The sequence continues at coordinate 23,019,069 of OZ038451.1, read as the reverse complement.
ATTCAAAAAAATCACCAATTGTTTGGAAAATATATATAAATATATCACCCCAAACTTGGAAAAAATATAAATATATATAAATCACTCAAGGCCTTCAGAAAATATAATTAAATCACTGAAAAAATAACTCTAAGCTCAAAAAAAATCACAAAAAATCACTTGCAGTTTATTTCAATTACAAGCAAAATTGTGGGCTATTGCAGGCTTAATTTACCATTTGCAAGCACAAAAATGTACTCTAACATCCCACATTCTATTTATTATTGTTTCACAAGCAGTATTCATTTCATACAATGGCGCCACACAAGCTAGTTTTCAACCAAAATTTTGAAAACTTGTAGATCTGCATTGAATGCATTTAAGTTTTCTAGAATGAGGTGCCTGTCATCTACAGTTGACGGAGAGTAAAAATGACTCATTCTAGAAAACTCAATGTGTTCAATGCTGATTTTCAAGTTTTCAAAAAGGAACATTGAAAACTAGCTTGTGTGGCCACAATATTGACAAGTGAAAATATCACGCAAATATCACAACAGAAAAATTCAACCTACAACGTCAATGACAACATCAAAAACATTTTGCACTGCAAACATGTTGCACTGAACCTATAGTGCCTGGTTGTGGCAGTGATGTTTGACTAAATAGGTGCTTAGTACTTGCAGCAGTGCCAGGTATGCCGAGGAAGTTTAGTGCAAATTCACTTACCATATTTCCTCGAAATACCCCCAGGGGGTTTATTTTTTCAGAGTGAGAATTTTGAGGGGGTTAAACCAGGGGGGTTTTAAATTCATAGTGTCCATTTTGAGGGGGGGGGGGTATTTAGAGGAAATGCAGTAGTTCATGCAATCATCTAGTGTTTTAAAGAGCTACTTTTTCAACAGTGGTGAGCTGTGAAAACTCAGGGCACACGGCTACATGTTTCGCAAAATTTTGGTGACATTTTGGTGACACCATGGTGACAGTTTTCCACAGTTGTCCCCCATATTTGATAACTGGCAACATTGGTGGATGTCACCAAGTGTTGCCAGCTTTCAAAAGTGGTGAAGTGAGTTTTCAATTACTATAGATCATTTTTGATGACATCAAGCAGGTATTTTTGATTCAATGTTATGTTTTATTTCAGAAAAGTATGTTATAAGATAGAGTGATGCTTTATACACTAAAACGTGACAATTCAATTCATAGCAGGATGACATAAGAAGTTACTAAAACAGTTTACATCATTGTCACACACATAATGAAGTGATGGTGATATCACCATTTGTCATCATTTGAGTTTTCACATTAGGTAAACACAGTGGCAAACTAGTGACTTGCCAAAACAACCCCACTGAAATTCACGCTATTTGTGAAAACTGAACATAGGTATACAGCATTCTATTGTGGAAAACTGGATGGTGACATGTCACCATTTTTGGCCATTTCAGTTTTCAAAAAAGTCATGGTGAAAACTAGTGTGAGTAGGCACAACATTTACCTGCTTCAAACACTATTTTAACTCAATAATGCTCTACATGAGCAGATGAGAGATTTTCAGGAGAAAATTCTCTTGCAAAATTCAAAATTATCTTGCACAAATTAGATATTTTAGTCATGAAGCGCAATACTTGCACCACAATGTATCTAGTATGAGTGATTTTCTCAGTGATTTTTTTTTTGAATTTGAAAAATATATAGAAATATATCACTCAGAATTTGCAAAAAATATAAATATATATAAATCACGGGTTATTTATATTTATTGTGATTTTCGAAAATATAAATCACAGGTTATTTTTCGAATGCTAACTGCGATTAGAATTTTGAGATCTTTCTACTGTAAATACCTATGATCGTTGTCGTCCTTTTGCGTGAAATACTATAGTTGCGCAGTTTCAATTTTGCAAAACACATCTTGCCATGGAAAAAGTACAAAACGGCTTACGCACACGTGACAACCACGGCGAACATCCTCACGCCGTAGTAGCACAGGTTCCTGGCCAACTTGTTCTGCTTGAAGCAGTTCTTTCTGATGGCCATCTCGATGCGCTCAATTGGCACGTAGAATTGCAGCGCATACGTGAACATGACTGCCAGCGTCAGACCGACTTTTACCAGTTGGAAATACCTAAATAGATTATTAGTTAACTTGAAGAATACAGCATCGCATAACGGGTAGGATAAGCTATGCCTTGAATTTCATTCTTGGTAGGATTCAGCTCAATAACAGGTAGTGTAGTGTAAACTGATAATTTTCGAGTGAACTCATTTTTACTGACTATAATTTTCCCTAAAAATGTGCTGTTCATATTCGCAAGCATTAGAAATATTGATAGAAACATGCTTAGGATTTTGGCGAAATGATAACACACCACTTGAATAGTTTCCCCCTCAAAAAAGTGGTAAAACATAATTCCCCATGGGAATTATACGAGCAAAAATGCTTTTTAAGGGTGCACATTATCCATCATCCGAGCCATAACTAAAACACCCCAAAAAATGTAATCTAGTTAACCATTCCTCCTTCGGCAAGTCGAGCGTGACAGTGTCATGCACATCGGCGCCACCCTTTAGATAGCCGAAAAACCCAACGAGCATGTAAACGCATGTGACAAACGCGCATGCGGCATTCAGACCTCCCAAAGGAGCTATGAAGTGGCCTGGACTGACGCAGCGGTTCTCGATTGGAAGCACCTGCAATTGCGACATCGGGGGTTCATTCACATGTGGAGAACAACCACATAAACACCTTCCCGGTCAGGTCCGGCACCCTATTCTTGATTTCACTCCGGGTGCCCTAACTCCCGCTGCGGGCGGAGTATAAAGCTGAAAATGGGGGGGGGTATATACTTGCAACCCTCCTCTACGCTGCATCAATGGGGGAGGCCACGGCGACCCGCTACAGGGTGGGTCGTCGTATTCGCAAAGTTTTTTTTGGCTTTTTCAGTGTCCCGCACAGGTCCGGCACCCACTTTATTTTGCGACACTTCAGATGCCGTACCTCCAGCTGGGGTGATAAAGAGCTGCAATTTGGGGGGAGTATAGACAACACCCTCCCCTACTATACCCCCTCAGGGCGGCCTCCGGCAACTCACTAAATTCCCGGTTGCCGCGGTTCAATTTCATTTCTTTGAAAAAATTACTGTCCCATTGGGTCCGTCACTGGTTTCTGGTTCAAAGATAAACACAGTAGTGTAGAAAATGCGCGATTAATGTGAAATAAAGCAATTAAAGATGCAATTTGATACACGTATCCCAATTGCAAAATGTACCATGCATAGGTATCCAAAACTAATTTTATTTGAAAAGTTGAAAAATCGCTCGCTTCGTAGGGTCTCTTTTTGAGCGATTTCGTTGATCGAAAAAATCGACTGTCCCGTTGACATGACATTAAAAAACATGACCACCCAATAGATGGAAGACAAATAACTTTTTGGAACTTTTTTATTAGACACTTGAAGAGCTGGTTTATGATACTTTAAAGGGAAGGGTTTGATGATTAAAGTTATGTAAAGAACCATATCTCTACAGTGCCTGCATTGCAAAATTTACTTGGGGGAATTTTATGACACCATAATGACATCATTTCAGGAACAAAATTTTACAAAATTTACACTTTGAAATTCCCCCAAGTAAATTTTGCAATGCAGGTGTTTTAGAGGTGTGGTTCTTTACCTAACTTTAATCATCAACCCCTTCACTTTAAAGTATTGTAAACCAGCTTTTCAAGTGTCTAATAAAAAAGTTCCAAAAAGTGAATTATTTGTCATCCATCTATTGGGTGGTCATGTTTTTTTAGAGAAAAAATAATATTTTAGAAATTTTTCACATTAATCTCACATTTTTGAAAAATGTATAGTAGGGGAGGGGTGTTGGTAATACATCCCCAAAATTTAAGATTTATAGCCCTCCCACAGCTAAAAAATCAGTGGGTGCCGGACCTGTGAGGGACACCAGAAAACCCAATAAAATTTTTGTACTTATGGCGACCCACCCTCTAAAGGGGTCGCCGCGACCCCCAAAATTCATGCGAAGTAGAGGGGGGTTCCGTCAATATTTCCCCCAAGTTTCAGCTTCTGGCGCATCATAGAACTGGAGATAGGATGTCACAAGTGTCATCAAAAATAGGGTGCCGGACGTGACCGGGAAGGTGTTTAGAAGTGAAAAGTAAAAAGTTGAAAAAGTTTAATGTTTTGTTAAAGTCTCTAAAAATTGTTAGAATTTTTTACTTTTCACGTTTTTTTATGGTTCAAATTTAATCAAATTTAAGTACAAATTTTTAGCACTGCCGAGCGCGACAACTAGTCCTTCAAATCGTTGTTGTCGAGTGCTAAATTTAAAAACCACTTTTTCGCGATGAATTTTTTCAAAACAAAAATACAAAATTCAAAAGGTCTATTTTACCGCTACTAGGGTTGGAAAAAAACGTTTTTTTTAACTCGATGTTTTTAAAAAACAACAACGTTTTTTAAAAAAAACAACGTTTTTTTATAATAAAAAACGTTTTTTTTTAAAAAGCTCCCAGATATAACCTTGTGTCAACATATAAAGGTATATCAGACAGTGGCAATACTCTGTGATGTTATATATGACCATATAATGTCTGTGGAGCCATGGGATAGCATTATAAGTGGTGATTTGTGTCAAAAATATCCATTTTTCTTCAACATATCGTTCGTATATCGCCTTATAGTCGAATGTTCGTGACTTCAGGTCAAGTTTGGCACGGAATAGTGATCAAACAAGGTTATAAAACGAGGTTGTTACTTTGGGAGTGAAGTTACACACTGTGGAGGTACATTGAAGCACATTACCTCAATATTATATACTACAGCAACATATGACAGCTTATTCACCCATGGTAGCATATATAAATGGATACTTTGATACTAAAAATGCCACAAAACCAATGAAAACAACCACCAATGTCAATTTGTGTGTGAAATTGCACGCTTGCGCGCAAAAATTTTGCAAAATACCTAGTGCTTAGTACTAAAAATTTCGGTCAATGTTTTTTAAAAAAAAAAACATTTCGGACGTCGTTTTTTTCAAAAAACATCGGCCAACCCTAACCGCTACCCAACTACCAAAGAAAAACCTCACTCACCAGAGCCACCCCCTCAAAAGCGAACATAATATTGCCGAAAGCGAGCGGCACGGTGTCCATCTCGGCGAAGCTGGGCAGGCTGCTGGACGGCTTGTGGTGGTACATGAGGTAGGCGAAGACCACCAGCAAACCGGCGAAGTACAACACGTTGGCCATCACGCTCACTGGACCCAGGGCGCGAAGTGTGCGCACGCAGCCGAGTAGAAGTTCCTGGATATTTATATGGTGTATAGAGGGTTCTTTTTCAAGGCATTAGTGCATTAGTAGATAAATACTAAGTTGACAACTCACAGGCGCCAGAAATACAGTTGTCCACAGCGCCTGGGTCATGCCCCAGCTGGGAACCAGGTAGTTTGACAACTGTGAAATGAAGCTGTGTTTACATAATTGCAGGCTAAATAGTGCTCAGGATTCAGTATTTACGGACGTCCGAAAAAAGTGAAGTTTGAAGTTTGGCATTCCATAATTTTTTTGTGACGCGATATAGTGGATAATCGATATTTTTTAAATTAATTAAAAACGAATGTTTGCTATTCCGATATCAATATGCCAAGGTATTATTTCCGGCGAATATTTCCCATGGTTCTGTACATTTTAGACTGGGTTTTCTCCAAACGATTTGAACAATATTGAAAATCAGGGCATGTCGAAGATTTGTCAAATGAGGAATATTTGCATACCTACTACCGTATTACCTCAATTGTAAGCATACCTCTAATAAAAGGTGCAATTTCGGCTTTTTTGAATGTGACAAAAAACAATAGACATATTTACCTCCAATACAAGGTATACCACAATAAAAACCACAGCTGGCTAGGTAATGCCAAAAATGCGTAAGCAGTAGCCAAACATGGCCAAAAACTTATTTCTGCGGGTTTTAGCAAGTCAAATTGAACTCAACATACCGATCTGGACATTTTTTCTTGGTCCTGATTCACCATCATGTTACATTTCACTTCAAATAAAATGAATTGCATTGTTCTTCACTGTTGGTTACATGTTTGCAAAATCTGGCGAAAACAATAAGAGGTACCCCCTATAATATTTATAAGGAGTGCTCTAATTGTAGATACCTAGATGCAGAAAAAGTAATGAAATCAATTGTAGGTATACCAACAATTGGAGGTAATACGGTATTATTTATTATTATTTTTTGAAAAAAGCTGACAAAGTTTTGAAATAGATAAATAATGATGGTGATGGAATGTTTTTGTATAAGCGCCGTCCTATGAGGGGAATTAATCCCTGCTTGAACCTATAGCAGAGCGTACCTGGTCAGCATTGTCGGCCATAAATACAAAATAACAACAGCAGAAACCAAATTGATTAACGAACACCAGGATGTTGACAAAAATTCTGTACTACAAAAATGTTCACATTAAAGCATTATTCAAGTCAATTGGTTTTTCATGTATTTATGGTATTTGCTCAAAAGATTCCCCTGGAGAAAAAAATTTCGTCAGACATTTTCGAGAGGGGAAGTATTCAAGGGGAGGGGGGATTATTCAAGGGGAGGGATGATTATTTCGTCACATTTTTTCTATCAACCCATTTCCACAAAATATACTTTATTGACATAACATGCCATTATTGTTCAAATTTGACATAACAAATACTGTATTTCCTCTAAATACCCCCCTCAAAATGGGCACTATGAATTTGTGTTGCATAACAGACGTTCAATACACTTACTGTGTGTTACGTTACAACATCGTTTATACCATCTACATCCTTATATAAGGCTGTAAAAACTTATAAATGGTGGTTATTGTTGCATTTTTCACGTTATTCTCTCAAAATTTTCACTCTGAAAAAATTAACCCCCGGGGGGTAATTCGAGGAAATACGGTAGATCATATAAATAACTTAAGGGGGGACTTATTCGATGGGGTAAATCAATTTTTCTACGCTCATATTATGGGGGAATTATTTAAGAGGCAGAGTCATTCAAGGGGGAATTATTCAACCAAATACGGTATTTATTTACAGAGAAAGTCGCAATGAAGCTCACTTCGCGACGTTGTCAAATTTGTGCATCCAAACAGGTCCATTTTGCACGGCAAAACGCGCTACATTTGCATAGTCAACCGCAGTTTTCTTATACCTGAGCAACGGAAAATTCATCGCTGCAGCATCGATTGATAAAAATGATGTCAAAATCTGAAGAATGTTCGAACTTGATGCAATAATGGTGGGCGGCGTGAACCAGTTGTCTCATGCAATACGCGTTAACACAGCACAGTATAGCTGTCATTATCAAGCCGCCATACAAGCCGGCATTTTTGAATGCTATCGGCAACGAGAGAAGTCCGGTGCCCATTAGGCCTTTCATTATGCTAGCTGTGGCGATGTCTGCGTAGGAGAGAAAAGTTCAGGGGCCAGTCCCGATCACTGTAAAAAAAAACAAATTTCTGGAAGTTTTTTTGGAGAATTTTGTCTAACATTTTACATTAGATTTCAGAAATCTGTACTTGCGAATGGACACCGGTCCCAAAAAACCCTCAAAACGGCAGACAAAACAGCTCAACGACGCAGACCGCCACAGGAACACAAAATCAACCCCTACTCAAACACCTGGCGAGATAACATCCTTCGACCTGGCTCTCCTCTCGCTCAAGCCCAATCCCAACGAGTGCAACACGGGCTGGTGCAGCGACGCCATCGACTCCATCGTGCGCATGCTCGCCATGCTGGGCACGTTGGGCAAGCCCGGCGCGCTGTCGGCGTCCGCATCGGCTCGCCCGTTTCTACCCGGCAGTCCGCGTCGGGCGATCGTGGGCGTGCCGCCGAAGGAACTGTCGTTGATCGAGTCGGCGTCGATGTCGCCCGACTGCGCCCTCTGCAGCTGCATCTGGGGCCACTTCCGGGGCCTGTAAAATGCCCTTAAAAGTGACCAATGTCATGCCATGTCACCTAAGTGTCAAATATTGCGTGAAAATTCCCTGTAAAGTGGCGAACGAGTTTGCCACTTAACGGGAATTTTTACATTACTTGACATTTTGCATTACACTTGACATCTTACAGGGCATTTTACAGTGTCTGGGAGTGGCACCTGGGCGATCTGCTTGCGCGACATGACCGCCGAGATCGCTTAGCTGAGGTTCGTTCTAGCTTTTTCGCTTCACCGACGCTTTCAGTTTCTACCAAGAAATAACCGACTACGCTCTAGGTACGTGTGTATAAATTCGCGAGCGGGAAAATATAAACAAGAAAATAATTAATCGGCTTTCAAAGGAGCATTAACTGATATGCCGCGTGTGCATAAACTCGGCAGACATGAAACGAATCAGGTATTCGGCCCTTGGTTACCAATGACGTATCTTTTTTAATTCGAACTTGAATGGACGGATTCCATTCGGTTCACGATACTTTTGATTCAATCCAACTTTTTATGCGAGAACGAGATGAGTTTGATAGACAAATCGTTATAGAAAGTCAGATTGTAAGGTCTTAGGTCGGATCTTATCGTCGCAGTCTCGACGAATTCCTTCAAAAAAGAACGTATGAACTTCCCAGTGCGTCCAAGTTACCTTTGCGTTGAATATGAATGAGGTAAAAGACGCTAGATTTCCGCTCTCGTCAACGAAAATGACCGCGGTATCCAATTAAATCAACATGTGTGTCAACTCGTGTGTGCGCCGCCATTAGCGACCAATTGCGTTCGCTTAATCGCATTCCGCAGCCATTTTTGATGACGCAGACGGAAATCCTGCATCTTTCATACTGGGTAACATTCTCTCAAACGGTAACTTGGACGAGTGCCAACTACGAATATACGCAGTTGTACGAAAATCCCGTAGAGCATTGACTTCCATAATGTCCGTCGAGTTTTACGCAGTTTACGGGGGGATTAGGTAGGTGGAACGTTATCAGTTGTTGCCACCTGACGCTAGTCGCAGAATAAGTTTGTTATTGTGTTGTTATAGGAAGGAAAACAAACACCCTTGCAAACAGGGAATTATTCACGAAAAGATTATCGCAGCGTAGGCTGCTTTGCTGAAAGTGCTTGCGTTCCCAGTGTTCAAATTTCTTTTTTATTAATGAAACGCAATGTGCCTACGGATAAGAACGTGTTTCGTCGCAGTGCCGGGTCTTTCCAAAATGATTCTTATTCCAAAAACGCCTTCGTATTTCTTCCAAAATGTAAGAGCCACTTGAACTTCGGTTTTATAAACAATTAGGTACCGTATTTCCTCGAGATTGTTTCATAGTGAGAATTTTGAGGGGGGTTAAACGAGGGGGGGGGGGCTAATTATTTCGCCAGAAATCTTATGAACACTCAGTACTAAAATGTTGTAACGTACGCTGAAGTCGAAAAATACACCAAAACGCACCATGTAAATATAAGAGTCTATAGACTAACTCTGTAGATGGTGTAAAACAGGTTTTAACGTAACACATTCATTGTTTTTAACGTCTGTTCTGCATCGTCCGGATCACAAACAGTAGCTTTTGTCATGTACGTTCTGTTTACAATCAATTTTTTTTTTTGGGGGGGGGGGTATTTCGTGGGGGGGCTAATAAATTCATAGTGTCCATTTTGATGGGGGGGGGGGGGGTATTTCGAGACAAGGGTATTTCAAGGGGGGGGGGGGGTATTTCGAGGAAATACTATACATAAAATAGGTATGTAAATATGAGACGTTGCATTTTCTTGGAAGGGTAACTGAAAATGACAATACATTGTTTCATTGCGCATGTACTTCCAGTTGTTTATCGAGATCAATATACGATATTGGCGGCCCACACACTAGTTGACACATGTGTGTCAACTGGTCTTTGACAGACTGCGGCTTCATGTGTCGCAGGGCGATATTCCAATGCACTGGCCGTAATATGTATTTTTCAGTTGCCACAGGAGTATTTGGAGATCCCTCTGCGACAGGTGAAGCCAAAATCTGAGTTTATCAGAGGGGGCGGTCCCAGATCCTGTCAAGTGTCAAATGTCAACCAAAACAAAAAAGAAAAGATTTTATACTAAACTTTGACAATTGACACTTTACATGACATTTGACACTACACCTTTACATGTCTGGAACTGGCACGAGTTGACACACATGTGTCAACTGATGTGTGGGCCGCCATTCAGTTACCTGAAGTCATGGCGAAAATTTAACTTACTTGCCAATTAAATAGCTATAGTGATAAACGCAAATATCGAAAAAAACAAACACAAACGAATCACCGATTACCAACCAAACACAGAAAAATACCAAACCAAAAAAGTGAACTTGAACATCAACCAGTCTTTTTCTGCTCCGCCTTGGGCAAGTGGTTAGCCCAGATAACGTGGTCCTCGTAGTACTTTATGACCATTTGAGGGCATTTTTGGTTGGCAATGCGTGACGGCACCAAGTCCGCCTCGTCGGTGCCCTTCCTGTGAGATTAGAAGTGATTTTTTGGGCAGTTTATAATGCCCGACAATTGTGTCGGGCAGCCCGATTTATGAATCTGGAATTTAACGTGCGCTGCTGCATTCGATGTTGCGCTTACGTCAAACTTTATCCTATTTTTTCGTTTTTATAAAAAATGAACAGTGACAATTGACAAACCACTTGATGAGGAAGCTCAGCTCATTGTTGGTGTCCGTGCAGCCGAGAATGCACTCGGGCTCCATGTTGCGTTCAAAACCGCGCGCCACCTGTCGCGTGGAATATCAACATTTAGTTTGCATCTACTGAGTTGAGTGGATGACAACTCAACTTAGAAAGTTGTGGCACAGGCTCCCTACTCATCTAAACCCGTTACTCTAGACCCAGCACTCATCTACATCTATCCGATAAAATAGATATAGATCGGCATCCATCAGACTTAAAGACTTTGCCTTCGCAACTGTATTTCTGCAACATTCACTGACCCAAGCCACACCACCAACCAATCAATCAACTGCTGACAATAACTCCCCTAAACTCCCAAATAAAAAATACCTCCTTCCTCTTAGGCGGCGGCGGGGTGCCCTTTGATGTAGCCGAAGTCTTGGTACGCTCCCTCTCTCGTTCCTTCTCCTTGGCTCGCTGTTTGTCGGCGTTGCGGCGCACGTGAAACGCCTGGATCAAATCCTTGCAGTCGAGATTGTCTTCTGGCTCCCAGCTGTTCTCGGAGCTGAGCGAGGGAAATGGCGTGGAAATTGAGATTGGGAGTTAACTGCGATAGAATGGGAGTTAAGAGATCAATGTACGGCGGCTGAGTGAAGTGCCCAGCAGAATAATAGATGCTAGGAAAACATGGGAGCAGTCCCGCACCCTGAAGAGCAAAGTGTCAATTTTACATTGCATTTGACACTTTACAAGGTGCGAGACTGCCAAAACACAGAAACAGTTCGCGGGCTTTTGAGAAATCGGTTTTTCAAAAAAAAAATACAACAATTGTCAACTCGTCAACCTTAAAAAAACACTCGGCGGTCAACAAACACTTTCTAGAATCGAACAAAACGCCTCCCCCCAAACACCCCCCAACCCACTCAGGATAATTCTTCCACTTGAGGAAGTACTCCCTCTTGCCGCGCTTGTCGGTGCGCACTTCGAGCACCCGCTCCACCTCGTACTCCTCCTCCTCCTCCTCGCTGCCGCCGCTGGGCGCCGCGCTGCCGCTCATCGCTGCCGATGTTGGGGGACTGGGGGGGGGGCACTGCGGGGGTGGGGGGTATACAGACTGTATTTGCTCGAATAAATCACCTGGGAGTATGTTTACGTTGGACTTTTTTTTTGGGGGGGGGGGGGGTCTATTCGAGGGGGTATTCAAGGGGAGGGGTTGGGTATTATTTCGTCAAAATTTTTAAGCGTGTTCTATCAACTGATTCCACAAAATATGCTTTATTAACACAATAACACCACATTTTTGTTCCAATTAAACACAACAAATTGGTCATATGAGCAGTGGGGGAGTTATTCGATGGGGGAGTTATTCGATGGGCATTTTTTTCCCTCACTTGCCTCACACGGGTGAAGTATTCAAGAAGGGAAGATTATTCAAGGGGGGATTATTCAAGCAAATACGGCAGGTGGATGGAGTGATGAAAAGCGGGTTTCACGGGTTTTGATGGGAGGATTGTGTTTAGGTTGAGAAAGTAGATGAAAATTACTATCTGTACTACTAAATTACTATCAAATTTTTGAACGTCCAATTTGGGACCATAAATGTCCATGGTTTGTGTAACATACCATACATTTTAAATGTTTTAAAGTGACAAATGACACTTTTTACACACGCAAACTTGTTACCGACAGCACATCTGTCGTCGGCTCCATAAAAACATTGATTATGGCGCACCACACACACATGAATTTTTTATGCGTTCGAATGTTTTTTGGGCGCGGAATCAGAAAACATATCTTAAAATATTCAAACTGTTGGTTGAACAACGGCCTCACCGAAAAGTTTGAATTCCTGGTACTTTGAGCAATTCGCATCTAGACGCAACTTTTCCCCACTTGTACAGTTTTCCGTTAGGTACATCCCCCCCCCCCCGCATTAAAGTTCCGATTCCAAAAAAACGTTAGAACGCAGAACTAAAAATTTCGGCGTGGTGCTCCTATAGCATGTCATATTGTAATTTTAATCGATCCCCTCAACTTGAAGATTGTCGTCGCTTAAAAACCGTATAAATACCTCAGGTGAGCAACTGTCAAATGTACAGGGAACAGCGAAAGCAGATAGATTCAAAAACAACATTTACAAATTCATTTGTGCGTCAAAAAAAATAGACAAGAAGTATATTGCAAATTATGGTTTATCAATTCACAATTGACAAATCGCAAATAATTTAAAAACAAAAAAATAATCACAACAGCACTCGTTTCGAACCCGTATCAACCTTCAACTCCAGCCCGATCTTTCCTCGAAAAACTGTATAATCAAATGCGGCCACCGCTGCGCGACCACGTCGGAGGGCACCATGTCCTGCTCGGAGGTGCCGCGCCACTTGACCAGGTAGCCCAGCTGGTTGGCGCCCGCGCCGCAGCCGATGATCGTCTCGGGGTTCAGACTGGCTATGCGTTCCGCTGCTGCTGTCTGCGTGTAAGTATTTAGATCTACAACGCCACAACACAGTACGTCTGATCACACGCCAACAAGTTATTCTTTCATTTATTCTGCGTTACATTGAAAAATCGTATGTAGGTATGTATAATTTGTAAAAGTGATTTGGATGTTAAAGATATGGTTTTGCGTGATGTCAAGATGTTTACATTAACCAAAATGACATTTTTTGCAGAAATTCAGGGTTTAACTCACGTTAAACAATGTTCTGAAAAATGTTGTTTTTGAAGATCCATTTTGATTTGTAGATTCGTGTGCATAAACACGCAATCAAATCTCATCAGCTCTAAACCCAGATCAGTAAACCACCACTGACCCTCAAAAAAACCCATCAAATCTCCCAGGCAACCCCACCCACCTGCTCCAACTTATCCCTCTCCGCACTCTGTCTACTCTCACTCTGCAGCCGCCTCTGCGCGGCCACCTGCCCTGCCATCGCAGTGCCGCCGTAGAGCGCGGCGGCACTGCGCGCGTTGTGTTCTCGCCGCCGCGCCTTGTCGCGCTGCTTTTGCCGCTGGAACTGCTCGATTAGGAGGGAACAGTTGAGGTTGTCGGCGGGTTCCCAGCTGATTCTGGGGGGGGGGGTGTGGAAGGGGGGTGATGAATGATAGTATTTACAGGACAGTCACGCACCCTGAAAAATATCATGCGAGATTGATGAAAAAAACTTTATTGAATTTTTACGGGTTACTCTACTTAAATTAATAAATACTTCACAGTAATTGATACATGACAACTCCACGTCCACACGACACCCTGTAAAGTGTCAATTTGAATAAAAGATTTTATTTATGAACTTTTGACACTTTGCAAGAATTGGACAAACTTTGACATTTGACACTTTACAGGCTGCCCCACGGTTGGTGCACACGCTCGCCGATTCTATTGAATATAGGGTAAAAAAGTCCATGGTTCGCCTGGCAGCACGACCATAAAGGCACTTTAGACATATAAAATGACGGTACTAAAACGCAGAAGAAGGAACGCACTCATCGAAACCCTTCCATTTGAGCAAATACTCGTGCCGGCCGTGGTTAGTCCGCTCGTCCAATACTTTCTCTACTTCAAACTCCCTCCTGGATCGTTTTGACATCGCTGTTGGAGGGCAGAAATTATAGAGTATGATGATGATGAAATTAAAATGATAATATAGAGAACGATAAATGCGGTGGAAATGTAGATATTATTCAAAATTCCATGGCAGTAGTCACCATCAAGTAAAATGTAAAAAAATTCACATGCGTCAAGTAAAAATGTAAAAATAATTTACTGTCGCTTCATCGGAGATCGCAGACACGAAGGAACTTCAGAAATTAAAAAAAAAAACAGCATAAAAACAGGGAGTACAATTGGATGTGAGCCAACCAAAATACCCAACAGTATACAGAAAACCATGTGCTCAATTTTAAAATCACAATGCATGACAGCACATGGATTTGAAAATCACAATCACGCGCCAGCGGCGTCCACGCTGCACACCAGCTGCCTGACAGTCAAATCCCTCAAATTGACCAAAACAGCTGCACGAGTGTCGCTGAAGCGTGGCACGCACAGCAGCAAAGTGCGTCTACTTCCCGACTGCACGACTTCGTGGCTCAATTCTGGCTGGTTGCCAGCGAATAAGATATCTGGTTGAGAAAAACTATCGTCCATGATGAACGGGTCGCTCTCGCATGGGTAGGCGTCTGTGTGGGTGGAAGAATGCTGTGAAAGCTTGCCGAAGGCAGAATTTAAATCCGAAAAGCCGATCAGACGAGTTTTATTTTAATCTAAACACTCGATTAATTTCAAAATTTATATTTTTACATATTTATTGCATTTATTCAACCCTCTGTCACAACCCACCAATGGTGTCCGGCGCAGTCGGGCACAAATGTTGCCACTCATAAATCCGTTTGAGACCATCGATAGGTTTGATAGACACACTGTTTCGCACGACATCGGTCACATTGCAGCCTGACGTGCCCAAAATTAAGCGACCGGCCACACGAGATGCGTATGGATTCGGGTGCAAATGCAGATTTCCTGGCACGGGGAAATGGTGGATAAATGGCATAGTATTGATAATACTTTGGAAAATAGCATGTAATAAAATATCAGAAAATCGATCAAAAATGAATAGTAACCATGTGCAATTTGCGTACTTGAGATTCCCCATATATGTGCAATCGTAGTTTGGCCATGTGCAACTGTCGGCACTCATGTGCAATATTAGGTTTGTGCAGAACAGCAGAAAAATTGTGCAACGTATTTGCATGTGCAATACGCCGTATGGGAAATGCGTAGGCTCTCTAATTTAATCTCTCTTGAAAAGGCAAAGTACACTTATAGTCCTGGCGTCGCTTGGGTCAGTATCGATTGTTTTTCGTATTTTTTCGACACGCCGCGCGCCATTTACATTTGCACGTTTGAGGGGTCAGAGCGGTAAGCATCAAACGTGTCGATTTGCGACTAGATCCGACTCCGACTAGTGTGTGTGGCGAGTGTGACAGAGTGCACTAATGAATTGCCACACACACTAGTTGACATCGACAGCAGATGTCAACTGGTTCCCACCCCAATTAAAAGCTTGCTCACGAGCCGACGAGCGACGTTCGACGACTTGGAAAAAATTTATAGGGAAACACAATTGAACACATCTGTTTTGAACACATTTGAGTTTATCGGAGCGAGGAGTCTGTCAATTAATGCTGATGGTTTAATTATATTTTCTCAAATCACCCATTTTTTCAATGCTAGCTGCAATGCAACTTTGTAAATAGATACAGTAAATACAGTACAGATATCGGCGGACATATATTCGCAATATTCTTTATCGGCGGACATCATATCATTCGGAATCAGGCGGAATATCATTCATAATTCCCCCGACATAATCCCCCAGATTAACACACTGGTAACATCAGAGTGACCGCACAATACGCACATAATTCAGCACACGTCTAAATAATATCTAAATACAGTTACGCATACTCAATTTAGCTGCGCGAGAGAGGGGCCGAGTTATTCCCGTTTCTCGGGCAGTATCTGATGACCGCTGCGCGCGTGCTGCAAACAGACGCACTGCTATCTAGGACTATAAGTGTACCTAACCCTTGAAAAACGTTAAAAATATCTTAATTTTTTATACACATTCTTTCATGTTTAAAAATCTAAATCACCCGAGATTTTTTAACAAAGAAATGTAATTTTTATCGGACTTCTAACGCTACAAATTGCCCTCACGCCAAACCCGTGTAAACCCCTCAAAAACAATCCACCAACCGTCAAACTGCGCCGCCCTGGGGAACAGACATTTGTGCATGGGCTGCTGCGGCCACATCTGACTGGTGGGGTCGCCCTCACCCGGCAGCACGTCCACGGGCACGTGCGCGGCCAGGTTGGCCAGAAAGTGATCGACATTTTGCGCTGGCGCCGCCGGCGGCAATTCAGCCCTGCGAGCCGTTTGCCGCGTCGGTGGGGCGGCCTGAGGGGGGGTTTATGTTGAACAAATCAGAGAATGAAACTTTTAACTTTTTTTCTGCAGGATTTTCCAGAGATCTAATTTTATGATTTTTAGGGACCTTCTGTGATTTGAAGAAATCAGAAAATAACGCATTTACATTTTTATGGCTTTCTCAGACAGATTTAATTATATATTTATCAGAAATTTTCTGAAATTATATTTACCTAATAAATTCCCTACAAAATCCATTCTTTTCGCTGCTATCCGCTACGAAAAGAAACTGAAATCAACGGATCGCGAGGGTGGCAGCAGAAAACAAAAGCAAACCTGCGAAGGGTCCACTTTTCCACTCGCAGGGAAGCTATCCCCAGCGACAATGACTTGAGCGACGTGCCCCACGCGACCAACTTGTCCGCTGACGTACTGCGCCAGCAAGTGGCCAGCCATGAGCGAGCTGGCATCGTTGCTGTCGTGGCCACCCAGACGGAGGCCGCTCACGAAGCACAAGTAGCTGCGCGACACAATCGTACGATCAGTTTTATTTACTGAGCGGGCAAACATCGGCAAGAACACACATATTACCGTATTTCCTCGAATTACGCCCCGGGGAGTTTATTTTTTCAGAGTGGAAATTTTAAGGGCTGATTAAACGAGGGGGATTTCGAGGGGGAGGGGTGTATTAATTCGCCAGAAATTTTACCAAATAGCAATACTAAATTGTTGTTTGAAACGTACATAGACGTCGAAAAATGCAACAACAACCGCCATTTATAAGACTCTATAGACTAATATATGTATGTAAACGGTATAAACCCGTTTTGCAGAACACGACAAACTCACTCCTCGAAAACTTCTGATGAAATAATAACTCCCCTGGAGTCTTATTCAAGTAAATACAGTAAGTTTTTCGAAACATGAATGAGTATGTGGATGCTATGTGGAGTCTAAACATGTGCAAAACCTAGATATGATAAGAAAACCGCTGTTTCAGCATCAAAATGCTGTAAAATGCGACTTTTAGTAACAAAACTTGAGTTTTTACTAAAAGAATTTGAGAGTTTTTACAATAAAAAACACAAAAAAAATCCAAAATAAAGAAAGTGTTTTTATTTTGAGAACTTACCCACCGTTGGAGCGTACCACATGCTTTACGCGGAATTCTACCATAATCTGATGAATCCAGTCACGTAATAAATTGGTGGCTCAACCAACTTCTAGTTAAGCCAATCTACTTTAGTTAAGACAACATATAGTTAACTTATTAACGTGAAATGTATAGAATTTTGGTCTACTATTTTGATGGTACATATGTGATGTGGTCAGGGACGTACGCAGGATTTTTGAACGGGAGGGATTGTTTAAGGAGCCCGGCGAACGGGGGGAGGGGCGGCGCCCCCCTACAATTTGACCTATGTAGTAGGGAAATGGCGCCATGGCGCTAGCGCCATTCGTAGGCGCCACGCCATGGCGCCATTGGTGTTGGCGCCAACTCCAACAGTTCAGGTACCTATTTATACCAAAAATTGTATGAAGCACCGTTTTTTTAGATTGTTATGGCTTTTTTACCCCTGTAACATAAAAATAAATATGGGGTGGGGGGAGTTACGCGCTTGCGCGCAAAATTTGGTTTACCAAATTGGTTTACAAAAGTGCCATTCTGGGGCATATCTTAGGTCCGATCTGGTGCCGGTTCCGCAAGTGGACAAGTTAAGAGTTAAAACATAAGAGTTGAGTAAAATGATAAATGGCAAGTTAAGAGTAAAGTTAAATGATAAATGATGAGTTAAGAGACAAGAGTAAAGTTAAATGACAAATGATTAGTTAAGAGATAAGAGTAAAGTTAAGAGTCAAGCAAGTGTATCCAAATCTTATTTTTTATGTATCCAAATCTTATTTTTTGTATCCAAATCTTATGTCGAAAAATAAGATCTGGATACAAAAACATAAGATCTGGATACGAAAAAGAACATTTGGATACACTTGCTTGACTCTTAACTTTACTCTTATCTCTTAACTAATCATTTTTCATTTAACTTTACTCTTAAATTTACTCTTGTCTCTTAACTCATCATTTATCATTTAACTTGACTCTTACTTAACTTGCCATTTGTCATTTTACTCAACTCTTAACTTTTAACTCTTAACTTTTCCACTTGCGGAACTGCCCCCAGTCCCCCCCCCCCCTGCGTACGTCCTTGGATGTGGTAGAATGTGCAAGGTGTGCAGTCCGTACGTAAAACGGGATCAACAGAAATCTCTTAACAGTAACGAACATGTCCCGCTCCAAAACGGGCTCCGTCAGTGGCGGCGCTATCATCAGCGGCAAAACTATGCGCTGCACGACAAACTCGCCGTTCGACGCTGCGGCACCACACGCGGCCACAACTACACCTGCGGCATGTGAAGTTCGGCAGTTATCACAAACCCATATCATGGCGAAGTCGCTCAGAGACGAGCCGATCCTGTCAAATGTCAAATGTCATTCAAAGTACCAAAGTCATGTAAAAACGCCCTGTAAAATGACAAACGCTCGACACCAGGGCATTTTACATGACTTTGACACTTTTCATGACATTTTACAGGGCCTGGTAGTGGCACCATGTGCCAGATGCACATAACAAACTGGCTCACCAGTCACAAGCTGAGCGACAGAAACCTGTCCGGTGAGCTTGGCAGTCTGTTGTTCGTCGGCGATGAGTAGCGTGTCCTCGCTGCACGCGTAGGTGCCCACTGAGGAGTTTCCCGCCGATACCACCCCTTCCTGAGGGATGGCGTGGAGTTTGAATGAGTAAATAGGTTGTATTTAGGTTATGTATTTAGGCCAGGGGTCTCCTAGGGGGGGGGGGGGGCTGGGGGGGGGGCTGCCCCCCCCATATCGGCCAGCTATCTATCTATCCCGGAGGCCGCTCAGCTATCTATCTATCCCGAGGCAAATTTTTTGGCTACTACCCCCATAGACCCCCCCCCCCAAATCGCTCAGCTATCTATCTATCTGGAGTCGTTTTTGAGAAATTTTGCCCCAATTTTCGCTCAAAATCACGCATTTTCGCACCTTTTATAGTTTTTCACCTTCAAAATCGTGCTTTCCGGCTATATACATCGTTATATACCTATTTTTGGCCATTTTATACCTACTTTTGGCTACTTTTAACTGATTATGAGCGATTTTTTTCCCCTTTCTGCCTTTTTAACCTTGAAAAAGCCTATATATTGTGCCACCGCCAGCCCCCCCCCCAGAACAATTTTCAGCTATCTATCCCTCCGGAGGAGCGATTTGCGATCTATCCAGCCCCCGCGAGGGCCAAAATCCTGGAGACCCCTGATTTAGGCTACCTATATGAATTTTATGCCCCGTTTTTCGCGGGGGTGGGGAAATGCAGTGAAGAAAGAAAAATGAACAAAATCGCCATAATTTTTAGACGCGAGTGAGTGCACCAATACTAGTTTTTGTGTTTCTGTTTCGAACAAAGCCACAAACCACAGTAATCACAATATAGGCGAAGCATCACGCACAGCAAAGTAAACGCAGAGACCGAAATTGAGAATTGTGCAGGCCAGTGAAAAGGTTGAGAAAAGTTAGCGTTCCCAATAAAAGTTCTAAGAGAAATGTAACTAGTTTCGATCCGCAATGAAAGACTGGTTGCATTATTGGCACTACACACACTAGTTTGCTAAAGAAATTTCGGATTTTTTTGAGGGCAGCTTTGAAGGCACTTGAGTTTAAAATACCATGATGACTTTTGAAGTAGATTAAAAATAACTCATCCCGGAAAACTTAAATGCATTCAATTCTGATTATAAAACTTTCCGAAATTTCGGTAGAAAACCAGTGTATGTAGTAGGCTCACGTTCAACAGTTACATAGTAACCTGGGACTAATTCAAAGCAGATCTTTAACACAACTAGGAACATAAACGTTATTAGCCTAGAAAAACGTTCCAAATCTTCGATTGCAACCAGAAAAACTCACCGACATTTCGCGGCCAAAAACCTAAACCGGTAAAAAACAATGATTTTTAGTAACATAAAGCTACAACTTTCAACCTGAAAAAACCCAAACAACCTAAAAACAACCACAAAAAAACCCCAACCAACATCATCAGCGATCTGTTTCAGCACACTGGGTCTCAATTTCTGCTGCTTAACCAGCGTACCCAGCACAACGCACAGTTCGCCCTCGGTCAACTCAGCCAACGTGCGAATTGGCGGCACTGATTTTTCGGTGAACTCAGCCGCCAGCGCGGAGAGGAGGCGCGGCTTGACGCTGGCTAGTCGGGCGCGATAGATACGAAAAAACTGCTGGGTGACTGCCTCGGCGGCTCTGTGAGTAGTGAACACCGAATTATGGAGCTCGTATTTCTGTTTTGAATACACTTGAGGTTACAAAATTAGAATTGGAATAGAGTATATTAGAATGAGGAACATGTCAACTTCGGGCGAAATTTTTACAGTATTTTTAGTTGAAAATCCATGCAGAACAATTCACACGATATCATCTATTTGTGGCGGCAAACCAAAACTCTGCATATAATGAAGGGCTGCAAAACATATAATTCACCAGTGTATTTAAAATGTACCACAAATATTTGATGAAAGCTTGTGAAAAAAATCGGGACAATCTTCAAAAAATTGTTTTAAACTTTCTGGTTAAAATCTACCGTATTACCTCGAAATACCCCCCATCCCAAAAAATTTGGCTGAGGAAATAAACCACCTTGAAATACCACCCCCCCCCCTAAAATTGAGTGCAAAGAGAAAGTACATGACAAATACCGCAGTTTGTGATATGTACAGTGCAGAACACACGTTAAATCAGATGATTGAGTGACGTTAGGGAAGGGTTACTGTGTGCGTAGTTAGGGAAGGGTTACTGTGTGCGTACAGTTAACATCCTCGAAATACCCCCTAAAATTTTGCTGGCGAAATAATAAAACCCCCTGGGGCTAATTCGAGGTAATCCGGTAGTCATTTTAGAAAGATTCAAAAACTTTTCCCAGGTGGGTTTGCCACCGTCACCTATCACTCGCAATTCCAGCTTACCTGGCGCCGCTCAGACGGAATTTACCGGACAAATCACAATACTCAACATCATTCTGCTGACCATCCTGTTCCATCTCTTAAAATATACAGTTGCCGAACCAGCAGTTTTCAGGGCCTGGGAAAAATGAGAATTTCAAATTGAAATATTCCTAAAAGTTATTTTTCAACCATTTTTTGGTGTGTTTGAAAAACGGTGTGGTTGAAATACGGTGTGATTGAAATACGGTGTGGTTGAAAGACCATGACAGTTTGGTTATTTTACAGTTTTATAACATGTCAATTTTACGACCTTTGCGAGCTTTACGACATTTATGTGGGCCAGTGCCGGTGCACAAGTTTACCCGGTGCACAAGTAACAAACGTAGTACAATGGCGCCATGGTGCGGCGTATTTTGGCGCTCTCAAATGGCGCCATTTCATCACTAATGATGTGTATACTTGCTGTTTTTGGAGAGAGGGTTCGCCGGGGTTCAATGTATAAAGTTTTTCAAGCTTTAGAAGGAAAGAGAGAAAAATCGCTAGATAGATATGTAGATATAGCTGTAGCGTTTGGGGGGTAACCCCCACCCCTTCAAACCCTCATCCTGAACCCCTGCAATGCCAATGAAGACACAGTGCTCAAGTAGGGAGACCGTACGTGAGCACCGGGTCTAAATTGGCACCGGATATTGCTACTTGTGCACTGGGTAAACTTGTGTACTGGGTTCTAGCCATTCATGCTTGAAAATCCCCATAGGTGAAAAAAAATTAATACACACTAAGTTGAAATAGGAGACGACCGCACGAATGGCCCTACACACACTAGTTTTCACCGTGACTGATGTGAAAACTGAAATGGCGACATGGCGACATCCAGCCTACTCATTTTGTATGCTTTATGCGTTTTAGTTTTCAAATTTTCAAAGTTAAACTATCATTTATTTAATTTCAAATTTAAATAAAATCAAAACATTCAACCGTGATTTTTAATTTGCATTTGAAAAATTTTCAGTTTTCACACGAAGTCACGGTGAAAACTAGTGTGTGTAGGCACAATAAAAAAATCAAGTGTGCCAATCAGTGGTTCCCACAAGTTGAGAAGTAGAAAAAAACCTTAAAAGTAAGAAGTGAAAAGTTAAAAAATAAGTAAATTTAGAAGTGAGGTATAAAATGATAAGTAAAAAAGATGAGAAAAACAAACGCCGAGTGACTTCTTTCCGCTTCTAAATTTTTTTTTACTTCTGAACTTGCGGAATTGACCCCAAGCGCTCATTTAACGAATTGCGGGAAATTTCGCGGAAGTGTATACGCTTACGCGCAGTTTAGCACAATACGGAGATCACAAAATAATTGTACAGTAAATACGTTGACGCAACAACAAGATGATAAAAAACATAACTAAAGAACATTCTAAGTCGCCAACTGATCAGAACCGGTATAAAACGGGGGTGTGCCACAGCGCAAGTAAATTCCCAGCGCAAGTAAACTCCCAGCTCAAGTAATCTACTCCGAGTCAGGGGATTTAGTGTATTTGGACTTTTCCAAGGGAGTATAGTGTACTATAGATAGTAAAACGCTCCCCCAGAGGGATAGATAGCTCAAACAACTATTTTGGGGGTCGCGGAGGTTCAATATTCAGCTTTTTCAAGGTGTAGATACAAAAAAGTGAGAAATATCGCGAAAATGACTAAAAATAGGTATATAAGCGCACATGAAAGTAGTTGAAAATTGGCAATAATTCACATGAACGATAATGATTTTGAAGTCTGTAAAATAACGATAGTGGTTTTGAAGGTAAAAAGCTAAAAAAGGTACACTACTTGCGCCGAGAGCTTACTTGCGCTGGGAGTTTACTTGCGCTGAGAGCTTTCTTGCGCTGGGACTTTACTTGCGCTGCGAGTTTTACGACAAAGATAAAACGACAAAACAAAATTGTCACATGAAAAACACATTCAATCACCTTTTTTGCCATTCATCATGTTGACCCATTGAATTCTGTTCTCATAGAATTTGATCACCAGCTGCGGGCAGCGCTCGTTGCACACGCGCGCCGGCACCAATTCCATACAGTGTGTCCCGCCTTTCCTGGAAAAAGGAAACTTTTTTTCCGTTTTTTTTCAATTTGAAATTGCGAAACGATTTCAATGTCATCCCGCATGGGATATTTGAGGGTGAGATTTTGAAAGATCTGGAACAACTTGTTCCGGTCCGGTTCAAATAACAATCCGTCCGAAATGAAGCTGCACGCACTATTAGTTTACTGACAGTGAACTAAACTTCTTGGATAACTCATAAAATAACTTTGAATCGCATTTGAGTTTACTGCAATGTGGTATTTGTCAACTCCAGTTAACGGAGAGTTAAAATAACCCATTCCAATAAACGCAAAGCAGATTTACGAATTGACTAGATTTTTAAAAAAATTTTTTAATGTGTTGTAAACTATAACAAACACGACTCGGTTTCCTCGAAATATCCCCAGGGGGTTTATTTTTTCAGAGTGGATATTTTGAGGGTGTATTTCGAGGGGGGTGGGTATTTTTTCCGCAGCTAGAAAACACCTGGGGGTATTTCGAGGGGCGGGTTAATTCAAGGGGGTATTTCGAGGAAATACGGTACTTTTTTCACACAATTAGATACCCCATTCCGAACTCACCACCTCACAAGGAAATGCAGCTCGCCGCCGGGCGTCTTGTCAGTTATAGAAATCAGATCATCAGCTTCCAACCCTCGCTGGAATCCATTCGATGAGGGTTCCTTTTCTGTGCAAATGAAACTAGAGTTGAATAAAATCGAATGTCGTGTTTTTTGTGTGGCAAATGTGTAGCTCAGCTATCTATCTAGCAAATTTTTTGGCTACTAAACTCCTGCCCTCACAAATCGGCTGGCTATCATCTGGGGCAATTTGTGAGGAATTATGCCACAATTTTCGCTCAAAATTGCCAATTTTCGTACCTCAAAATCATAACTTATGCAAAGTATTTAAAGCTATTTTTGGCTGAGCCCATGCACCCTTTTGAAAGCTATTTTTCACCTACTTTCAGCGAGTTTTCTCTCTTTTGTGCCCTCTAAACCTTGAAAAAGCCTATATACTGACCCTCCGAAACCCTCACCGCTAATATTTATCAGAAATCTATCCCCCATAATGGCGATCTAATATCCATCCGAACCCCCTGGGGGGTCAAATCTACAAACCCCCCAACTGACCAGCCCTGCCTGCGGCAATGTCTCGCTGCTTCTGTCTCGCCTTGAAATCGGCAACTAAATCTTCAGCCTCCACGTTCTCTGCCGGCTCCCACGTGTTCTCCGAGCTGAGAACAAGTAAATGAAACAGTTGTGTTTAGAGATGGTATGTAGTCAAATGACTTCTTTTTTATAGCAACTTTATTTTCAAAACGATGTCCACAGCAGAAATATTACCCTTTTTGATTTTGATTGAAAAAGTTGATCTACCGCATTTACTCGAAATAGCCCTTGAATTGACCCGTCCGCTAGAATTACCCACAAGTCTGAGCGAACTAGAGAAATATATCCCACTTGAAACAATTACCCCCACCGTAATTGAGTTAAGAGAATGTAAATGATAAAACGGTGGAAATTTAGCCCTATTCCATGTCACATTACCATACGTCATATTGACAGCCCGGGGAGCAGTCCCAGACCCTGTAAAATGCCTTGCCAAATGTCATGCAAAGTGTCAACTCATGTAAAATGCCCTGTAAAAATGGCAAATGTGCGTCTGCCATTTCAGACGAGTTTCGACATTTCTACGAGTGTGGGATTGGCACCGGAATAAGAAAATATATGCTGCTAGAAATTAGCTCCTTGTCGATTCAAAAGCGCCAGGACAAACCTGTCATAATCCTTCCACTTTATTAAGTATTCGAGCACGCCTTCGCGCACGCGCTGCTTCAAAATCTAAGGGATGGTGCGAAGTGACCGACTCAAAAACAACGCAAAAGACAAACTCTCATGGTGAACTGGAAATTTCGGTTACGCATTCGAATGTTTTTGGCTCCACAACTTCGAACTTCAGGACCTATGTACGGTGCCACATTGGATCCGAAGTTCAACATAAAAAGGCATGTAAAAACCCAAGAGCACCGATTTTTCAAGAAAATACAAAAAACGTTCGAATGCCCACAGCAAATTTTCCAGCGTACCACGCAGCAAAAGTAACAAGACCTTCTCCACGACAAATTCATCATCAGAGGCACAAGCTTCAGAATTCGGTGCAGCATTTTGATCTGAAGAAGCCATGTCTAGTCGAATAACTATGCAGATATCGATGAAAATTGGAGAAATGAGTGCTGGGAGAAGTGATTTTTCTGTAACAATGCAGTTGACAACTGACATTGCAGTTTTGCTTTGGTGAACTGTACATGTTGGCGCTGCACACACTAGTTTACTTCATGTCAACTAAAAACTCAAGTGAACTCAGAAATCAACATTGATTGGAATTTGAGTTTACTGGTAGTAGGTGTTTATAAACTAGTTGAATTACAGTAAACTCAAATTCGTTCAAGTCTCACTGAATCTTTTAAATTTCATTAGTAAACTGTTGAGCGTGTGCAGCGACATTTACGTTGCAACGTGAAGGATCAAGTACTTTTTATTAGTTTATTTGACACTGACGACACAACGACAAAAACAACAAGAACAAAGTGATTCTACAGCTAGTGGGTTCATTGGATTTGAAAAAAGCGATTAAATTTGAAAAAAAGAAGATTTTTTGAAAAATTTATTCATGATAGCGACAAATAATAATCCTCAAATAGACAACGAATGAAACAACTGACAGAAACGTGGTTCAAACATTTATTTTCTCTCACGAACGCAATAAATATATAGTAAAATAATATTCAACGCAACACCGTCTCTCGGAGAGGAAAAATCGTGTCAAAAATGATCCCGACTATATTAAACGACTGCGGAACGAGTAGAAAAATAACTACGCAGCACTAAATATTTATGTTAATTGTTGATTTTTCCAATAACCAATATCTTTACGCCACTGAAACCCCCACCTCAGAACGGCAGAATTTTTTGTTGATTTGTCAAAATAAACGAAGGTCCCCTTCGCACAATATTTACATAAAAAATCGCAATATTTAAATAATACATGCCCTGTCGCCGTCGGTTTGATAGAACTATGTATCCATTACGAACTAGTCACGCGTTACAGCCTACACTTTGCAAACAAAACTTTGAAATGTCAGTGATCGCATGCGGGCACGGCCATAACGCGCACATGCTTTATTTTCGCGTGCAGTAGTTGAATTGAAAGCGTAACCACATTAGGTAGACAGTATAAAATTGACTGGAGCCGCAGCACGAACACCGTATATTTACAGACACAAATGGAGAAAGCGTAAAGGTACTTATTTATGTAAAATTTTATTCGCCGGGCGAGCTCGCGCATTGCGCGCGCGAAAACCGGCTGTGCAAAGAAATATCAAAATGGGTAAGCGCGCGGAGAAATTTTCACACCGACAAAGAAACGTTTTACTTTGTCAGTGATAATTCTTAACGTGGTCAAATGTAAAATGTAAACTGCACGCGAATGTACGAGCTCGCGCACACACTTAACGTGTATTGAGTATTGAACGCGCTTACTTAACAGCATGCCAGCCACCCCCTGAATACAATGGGGTGCCCAAATCAGCCCCCCGTGTCGTTTCAGCGCCAAACTACGGTGCAACACCATCTGTCTCTTTTTGTTGTAGCACATCGGTCACAGAACGAGTGGCGTTATCACCAGGTGCGGACGCATCACTAGCACCACTTTGCAATTTACACAACAAGGCATAATCACTGACATCAGGGTCTTCATCGTGGTCGTCTCTGTCTTCAAAGCCGCCCGCCTGGAGGGGTGAAACGGGATGTAAATGTGCAGAGTTGGATATGGGGGTTATCAATGGGGGGTTTGGGGGGTACCCACCGAAACGCCCAGCTATGTCCGTACATCCCAGGTGCCGCCCAGCTATCTATCATGTTCCCGAAGTTAACATTTTTGCCCATTACGGCAAATTTTGTGTGATTCTGTCCTAATTCTCTCAAAATCGCGAATTATCATGATTTTTTGTTCATGTTCAGATAACGGTGTGTATTTGGACCCTCGCGAACCCCCCCCCCCACAGAAACTTTCCAGCTCTCCAAATTTTCTAAATTTACCGAGTACCCTACACAGATAGATTGAACCCCACACAGATTTAAATGTAAAATTGGAATTTGAAAAATGCCACCGAAACGCACCGGTCTGGACACCGACAGGCCGGCAGCCAGGCTCACATCGCCCACGCAAGATGGGTGGTACAACTGCGCGCGAAATGGCAATGGATTATTCACAGCGGGGAAACGCTTTCCCAACTAGGGTGTCAAATTTCCGTTTCCGTTTTCCATTTCCGCCTTTCCGCAGGAAAATTTTTTACCTTTCCGTTTTCCGGCAGCCGAAAAATTTTTACCTTTCCGTTTTCCGGCAGCCGCAATATTTTTACCTTTCCGTTTTCCGTTTTCCGGCAGCTGAAAATTTTTTACCTTTCCGTTTCCGTTTTTCCGGCCCATTTTTCCGTTTTCCGGCTGAAAAATTTTTACCTTTCCGTTTCCGTTTTACCAGGCCATTTTTCCATTTTCTGGCTCAATTTACAGTTTTCTGGCAGTTTTCCATTGTTTTTCCAATCTGTATTTATCTTTAATTGGCTCATCCCATTGTGTTGTTTTTGTCTCTTGGATCAGCATTGACAACTGGGATTTCAGGGTCAGTGAAACAGGTGCTGTGAACCCAATTGGGTCATATGCTGACACCAATAATTTATTCAAGTTTCGTCTGGTTGGTGTTGTGATGCTGTCAATTTGCAATTTTGGTGTTGATATTGCCAGCATGTCCGTTCGGTGATTTTATTTCATGCCCATTACTGCAACAATTTTATTCACCTTTGGACTCCTGTTGTTTTCTGCTATTTCATTCATGACTGATCTGGAGTTTGACAGCCATTCCCTCATGTTCATAGAACATTGGTTAAATAAAGCTTTGACTTTGTAATATAGTTCTAAAGCTTCAACTTCATTTGTGACACTCATGATGAAGTTATCGACGTAAATGTTGTTTATTATCATTGCCAACTGGTTTCGTTCCCCTTCATTTTCTTCATATTCATTCATGTTGTTTATTGTTACATTTAAATGGTATTTTATGACTGCTCCCAAAATTGCTGGGCTGCAGACGAGTCCAAACAGTACTATTAAGTACTAGTAAAACGAAGTACTATTAAGTTATTTTCAGTTACTGGTTTTGAGGCATCTTTCAGCCAGAAAAATTGTGTGTAGTCTCTAGCTTGGTCATGCAATCCTATTTGCAAAAATGCCTTTTCAATAATGGCAATTAATGCTAGATTGCCTGCCCTGAACCTCAGGAGTAAGCCCAGTGCTAATGGTGTTGTAATTGGTCCTCTAAAAAGGCACTCGTTGAAACTGGGCTTACCTGCCGACCCATCGTACACGATTCTGCATGATGTCAATTTGCCCGGTGTGATTACTGGCTGGTGTAATTGTCGTTACAGATCTCAATTATTCCCTTTTCTAGTTGGCCATCCAAAACTTTCTGGTATTGTTCGAATAAGTTTGGATCTTTGTTGAATCTTCTTATCAGTGATTTAAACCGTACCAAGGCTTCTGCTTTTCCCGTGGGCAGGTCACTGATACTCTCTTTATACGGCCAGTCAATATAGTATCGTTTGTTGTTGTCGTTGAATTTTATGCTATTTATTATCATCTCCTCTGCAATGTTGTCATCAATTGCATAGGGGTCATCAGTGATTCCCACTGCTTCTAGACTGTGAAATTGTCGTAGTGTTTCCTTTCCTATGGCCATTATGGCTACTTTTTGATGATTTTTTGTTGGTTCAGTTAAGCTTGAACTACAAGTGAAGTTACAGGCATGATCCATAGTTGCAGAATGTACAGCTACCACAATCAAAGCCAAACAGGCAAACCTGCATGCAGATTTTCCTTCTGCAAATGTGTCTATTACCGTGCTAATTTCACTTTATTTTTTTCCGTTTCCGTGAAAATTTTGCTTTCCGTTTTCCGTTTTCCGGCATTTCATTTTTCCGTTTTCCGTTTTCCGGCCAACAATTTTTTTTTAACTTTCCGTTTTCCGTTTTCCGCTGAGTGAAAATTTTTTACCTTTCCGTTTTCCGGCAGAAATTTTTTTTTACCTTTCTGTTTTCCGTTTTCCGTAAAGTTAAAAAATTTTACCTTTCCGTTTTCCGTAAAAAAATTTTTTTGACACCCTATTCCCAACAAAACTGTGAACGCTTCCCCAATGGGAAACGCGCACTAGTTTTCAACCGATATTTTGAAAACTCTCAAATCAGCTTTGAATGCGTTCGAGTCTACTAGAATGATATGACTGTTCCCGTGTGCCCGTGGGAAGTTCCCAGATTGATATTCAGTAATGATGATTCGATCTCAAAACCCAAAATGAACGAAATATATAAAATGACTCATTTCGGTAAATTCAAATGGATTCAAAACTGATTTACGAGTTTTCGAACCTTCGAACCGAAAACCAGAGTGTGTGGATGACAAACGGGAAACGCGAACTGACCTTTCCGTCGGCCCGAACAGCATTGCGCAGTTTCCACGTTTCCGCATCCTCGTCCCAGAAAGTCTCGAAAGCCTCGCCGCACACGGCGCACTCCTGCGGGCGGCGTGCCAATAAATTCACAACGCGAATTAGATTGACGCGAAAACGGAGGCGCACTATTATTGGTATTAAAAATGATTTTTTTTAATTGAATAAAATTAAATCTATCTTGATGAAGCTGGAATGTGATATTTTTATATTTTCTGACATCAACAAATGATTTTTTTTCAAACTCTCAAAAATAATTCAATCTCTCTTGAAAATCCTGGCTGAAATAAAAAAAAGTCTTAGGTATATTTTTGATACTTTCTGATATTTTCACATACACACATCTCCCATAGATTTTTCAATGCTAGCCACCATCCAGCCCAAAACACATCAAATCAATCAAAGTTGGCATGCCCACGGCAACGGTACCTCTTTGCCGCTGTCGCCGGCCGTCGCCTCGACCACCGCCTCCGATTGGTCGTCGCCGCCGCCGTTCTTGGACGACGCGGTCGCCTCGAACACGAGCGATTTGGCTGCGAAATTTGGGGGGGGGCATTGTTGTGCGTGAGGGAGCTAATGGCAAATCACGCTTGGGTACCCGATTTCCTTCCTACTAGCAGTAAATACGCAACTAATCGTACTCGTGTGACTTGATGCTGTGCATGTACAGTTCACGTTGGCATCATGCCAACATTTACTCACACATGAAACTGTTGTAAAATAATTAAAAATTGGTTGTTGTTCAAGCATACCGACATAAAATGTTTTGATCGCATGATTTTGATCATTATTTAAAATTATTCATCATTATCATAGGTATATCATTATCACAGGTATAAATAATAATTATTCCAATTTTGCCGTTATTATTGGCAAACTGCCAGCCAGTGAACACATAATAATCTCGCAATTAAAAGAACCGGACCCTACCTGTGGAGATGGGATCCTCGCCCTCTTCAGTGTACCGCACCCAGTCCTGCAAGTTATCGAAAATTGAGACACTTTTCAACGCAAACGCGACAAATACCGGCAAAAACCACAATCCACAAAACGCACATCAATGGGCAGGAACCACGCCTGACTCTTGGCTCTAGCCACGTCTCTCATGCGAATATTCTCTTTGAAATGCCAGTCGAGATGCCGGTCGTACTGGGGCTCCATCAGCCGCAGGCCGCAGATGGAACAGCGCTTCAGCGCGTTGTTGTACAGCGCCTCGATGACCGACTCGTAGCGCACCTGGGCGGCGGTGTCGCAGGTAAACGGGATGAGTGGTGTACTTGGCGCAATGCCAATGAATAAACAGATTGTGAGTACCGCGGTATGCAAGGCTAGCAGACAAAAGAAATTTCTAAAACTGATAAATCGGTTTTGAACACACTTGAGTTTTCCAGAATGAATAATTTTCGATCTCAGTCAATTAGTTGACAAAAAGCTCATCCCTGCCAACTCAAATGTGTTTAAGCATTTTTATCAGCCTTGAAAATTTTGGTCGTCAACTGATGTGTATGTAGTCATTGTCTCGAAGAATTCAATATTTACTGAAAACCAACGTTTATTTACACATTTTTTGACAAACATCAAAGACATCGGCCATCACAAGTGTTTCCATCCAACTTCCTACAAACGAAGATTAAACTACAGCGAAGATTAAACTAAGATTAAACGAAGACTACAGCCGATACCTTGAGCGCGCGCATGCTGAACTCCTTCAAGTGGGCGGGCGGGGCGTGTTCTTTCTGCACCATTTCGTCCGGCTGCGGGCACGGAATGATAGGGGGCGTGGCCGGCCGCTGCGGCGACTTGCCCGACGACTGCGTCTGGGCGGTCGGGTCGCCCGATTTCTTGGGCAAGAGACCCGCCTGCAGAATGGGTGGGGGATTGGTTAAGAGTGATGTATGGGGAAGTGATTAGAGAGGAACCTCGCGTGAGATTTGAGGTGGATGCGCAAAATTTCCACCAAAATTGTTTTCTTGGATTCACTGGATTTCTTAATTCACGTATTTAGGCATTTATTCTCTACGTGTGGATATTTGATCAGTGATTTGGAAAAGGTGTGGCCACACACACAAGCACACCGCCGAAATTTGGGAAACACATCATTCTGTATTGACCACATTCAATTGACCATGATTATTTATTTTTGATAGCCGTCAACATCACCATTCATTCGGATCAACGCAAATCGTGTACTAGTTTGCGCATATCGAATACAGAGTTCCCCAATTTTAAACACCCAGCAAACCACACACCTTGGTCAAGTTATTCATCAAGCTCAAAATATCCATCTGCGGCTGGGGCTGCGGCTGCGCAGTGGGCGTGTTCGAACCAGTCGCAGTAGTCACCACCGGCGCGGCGACGCACGCAGCGGGCACCTGCGGCTGCTGCGGCGGCATGACGCCCGCCATACACAAGGGCGGGTTGGGCGCCATGCTCGCCTGCGGCCAGATGCTCGGCGCCATGCCCAAGAGCGGCGCGCCTGGAATGGTGGATGCAGGTTTGATGGCAATTGAAGAGTGATTAGGATGGAAAAAGTTTTTTAAAGACCCCGTTTTTAAGTTTTTTATTAGCTCCTTCCAGACATGGCGTGTCAATTGTGCCCACTCTTATTTACTGTTCGCAAGAAAAATTCGCAAAATACGCAGTCAAGAAGCACTAAAAAGTTTGGCCGCTGTTTTTAAAAAACGATTACACTTGCGTTTTTTTAAAAAAAACAACACTTTTTTATTTGTAAAACCACTAAAAAACCTCCAGTCATCCCTAGCAAAACCCCCACCAAAACCAACCAATCTGCGGCCGTTGCAGGCCGAGCACGCTCAGGCCAGAGTAGCCGAACATGGACGCATTGACGCCGGTCAGATTGGGCATGGTGGGCATCACGGGCTTGCGTCGTTGCTGCGGCATGAAGCGCAGCAGTTCGAGGCACGGCTCAGGCTCGATCTTCACTTCGGGAGGCGGCCCGCCCAGACGGATTTCGTGGCGCACGCCTGAGAGTGTGCAGGAATGGTGTTTAATATTGTCGCGTGATGCAAAGTGGTTGCCGAAAATCCCATCTAAGCAGGGCTAGATATAAATAATCGAGCAGTATCGAGAATTTTTTCCATGTTTGACTGAAAAGCGGGATCGAAAACGAAAGATAATGACATATCATCCGATCACAATACCTAAAGAATGAACATAAATACCCATCCAAACATGACGGTTTCGGGATTTTTCTCGCCCACACCACCCCGGATCAACGTTCACTACCGAACCTAAAACCAACCATTAATAGTCGCGTAAATTGGCGGGCCTCCAAAAGCGCCCCTAAACGGATAATTGCCCAAATACAACTCTCTACTGGGCGCGCCGAATCGAATCGAGTGCACATGTCCATCTATGACCACGTCGCGCTGCTCGCCGAAGCCGAGGGGGTAGGGCACGCCGTCGATGACCACGTTGCGGGCGGGACCCGTGAAGTAGACTCGGTGGGGTTGCCCTTCGCGCTCGATTACGGGGGTGTCCTGGGGGTGAGGGGGGTTGAGGTGTGATGTTTACAAAATGGTTGCCGAAAAAACATATTTACTGGTGAGGAATAGGGATGGCCGATGTTTTTAACCACTTTATTTTTTTTAAGTGTTTGTTTTTTTAAACCGAAATTGAAACCGTTTCCCCATGCTCCACAGCCATTCTGTGGCTATATTTAACATCACGAAGTACGTTTAAAAAAAATTTAAACAGGGTCGTTAAGAAACATTTTTTTGGCCATCCCTAGTGAGGAAATCGTTTCAGAAATATTTTAATGAGATCTATACAAATAGTTCTTCATCAATGAAAGCTTGAGAAAATTTCATGAGATGACCGTTTCATGCAAATTGTATTCCGGAATACTTTCATTATATTTATTCCAGATCTGGTCACAGGAAAACGCAGAATAGAAAACTTTTTTATGCACCGTACCCCCAAAAAACGCAATTCAACCTAGGGTTGGCCGATGTTTTTTTTAAACGTTTTTTATTTAAAAAAAACGTTTTTTTTTTAAAACATGACGTCCGAAATGTTGTTTTTTTTTAAACATCGACCGAAATTGTTAGTACTAATCACTAGGTATTTTGCAAAATTTGTGCGCGCAAGCGCGCAATTTCACACACACATTGACATTGGTGGTTGTTTTCATTAGTTTTGTGGCATTTTTAGTATCAAAGTATCCATTTATATATGCTACCATGGCCCATGGGTTAATAAGCCGTCATATGTCGGTGTAGTATATAATATTGAGGTAATGTGCTTCCATGTACCTCCACAGTGTGTAACTTCACTCCCAAAGTAACAACCTCCTTTTATAACATTGTTTCATCACTATTCCGTGCCAAACTTTACCTGAAGTCACGAACATTCGACTATAAGACGATATACGAACGTATCGACAAAAAATGGATATTTTTGACACAAATCACCACTTATAATGCTATCCCGTCATATAAAACATCACAGAGTATTGCCACTGTCTGATATACCTATATATGTTGACACAAGGTCATATCTGGGAGCTTTTAAAAAAAAACGTTTTTATTGAAAAAAAAACGTTTAAAAAAACGTTTTTTTCCAACCCTAATCCACCACTAATGTGCACGCAACAAACACACCCCCAATCCAAGCACCAACAGAAAAAACCCCACCTGAATAAAGAACACCTCATAAGCTCGATTATCCACAAAAATGCGATTATTCGCCGGAATCGGGTCGCCCAACAAGCCCTGCTGATTGCCGGGAAACTGCGGCACGTGCGGCTGCGTCAACGGCAGTCGCGCAGTCTGCGGCGGCGCGTCGGCGCTCGGCGGCGCGTCCGGAGCGGCGGGCGGCGGCGGCGGCGCAGTTGGAGCGGCGGATGAGGGCGGCGCGGGCAGTAGGCAGTCGCGGTGCGCGCCCGCCGCGCTGGTCGACGGTGCGGACGCTGGAAAAGTGCCAAACGGGATTGTGGAGGTAAGAAAGAGGTTAGGTGAAGGAAAAATTTTTGCTACTACAAAAACTTTTTCAAAGTTGCGTATTTATTTCAAGGGTCCCGTATTTGTGAGAAAAGGTGGAAGAGAATACATACTGCTTGAGTATACATGCAAAGAATCCGGTAATTTGTACCTGTCGCTCATATGTATTAGGCATTTATAGGAAATTTCTGTTGTCGCAGCTCGGTCGCGGTCGCGACAAGCCCGCCACAGAATTGTCTAAACGGAACCTTCTCATTGAAATAAAAAACTAGGAAAACTAGGAAGACAAATTTGTCATCACTAATTTTCCAAAAAAAAACCCGCCTACAACCACCCCAACCCACTGGACGGCACTTGAGTTTGAGGAGTGCACGTGGGCGGCACGGCGAACGCGTGCGAGCCCGGCACGGCCGTGGGCGCCAGCGAGGCCACGCCGCCGCCGCTAGAAGATGTAGACGCGATCGGAGGAGCCCCCCGCCCGCCGCCGCGACCCTGGTGGAAAATAAGTATTAATGAAACGTTTGACAAGGCAGCATGGTTCAGAAATTGTGGTATTTTTCTTGCAACTATATGACTT
The DNA here is from genome assembly GCA_964036195.1 of Sphaerolaimus hirsutus. NCBI lineage: Eukaryota > Metazoa > Nematoda > Chromadorea > Monhysterida > Sphaerolaimidae > Sphaerolaimus > Sphaerolaimus hirsutus. The sequence goes on along the minus strand of OZ038451.1, from coordinate 22,983,309 downwards.
TTTGATGTTGCCAACTGATGTGAAAATAAGTTCCAGGGGGTAGAAATTTGACACTTTATCGTATACGACTTTTTTTGATGTCTGAAATATATACAATATTTGAGATTTCTTTAAAGTTTGAGTCAAAATTTACGGCGTTGCTATTCATGATGGCAAACGCCACTCGCTACCCGGCATGTAGCTACAAACCCTAATTTCAAACAACCACTATCGCAAAAAAACAACAATAAAAAACCCACCTGAAAATATCTGCCCTGGCCTCTCCTCTCAAACCCTCCATGCGTAAGTCTACGCTCTTTTCTCTGCCCATCATCCAGGGCGATATCAGGTCCATTGCCGCTGGTCGACGGTTCGGCGGCGGGCGGGGTGTCGCGCGACTTTTTCGCCGGCACCGGCGACACGTCGACGCTGCTGGCGGAGCGCTTGGCGGCGGATGCGTCACTGTCGGACACTGGGTGGGTGATTGTGGCTTTGGGTTTGTGGAAGGGTCCAAAACGGGGACTGTTTACCACGGTCCGGTGATATTTTTTGCTATTATCGACGGACTGCAAATTGTGTGCCATTATGTGCCTACCATTATTTAATGAATAAAATCGTGCGATAAATTTAGTGGTTGATTTTTCCATAGTAAAAACGAAATATTATGATGAAAAAACTGTATGATTTTTGGTTCATTATTCAGATGGGTTACGGTAGGTTTCCATACTAAGTGTGATGTCTGCCGAGTATACACTCCTTATAAAACCCAGTCACCAGTTTTTGCTACCCCCCCTCCGCGATGGACCAGTTTCTGATCCTAAATATATAGCAATTTTGAGGCAAAAATTTTTTCGCACATACCCCCGAGTATAGTCGACAAAACTAAAACCATTGTAATCAAATCACCTTTCTTAATCTTCGGAATAGTCGGCAGATTCCTGCGCATGTCCACGTCGCCAGTGGGCGGGGCGGCGGCACCAACTGCCGCTTGACCACTGCCAGAGGCTTCCTGCCCATCAGCCGCTAGCTTCTTTGCGGCGTTCGCTTTGGTCCGCTCGTCTTTATCAGCCATGGCGGCGACGGCCGCCTCGGCGGCGCGTTTCTCTCGGTGCTTGCGCTTGCGTTCCTTCTTCAACTTGCGCGCTTCCCTTTCGGCGCTGGTTTCGCGCGCCGCCGCCGGCGGCTCTTTGCTTTGATCTGTGGGCTCGCGCGACTTTGACCGCTCTTTTGATTTTGAGCGCGGCTGGGTAGAGGTCGTTTGGTCATCTTTGGGTGTCGCGTCGTTGGTGGATAAGTTGCGCTTGGATCTGTAAAGTTATAAAATAAGTGTGGAGAGATAAGGGTTAGATGATAGCGGTATTTTGGCTTGCACGCCGTGACGACCCCTCTCGTCAACTCATTTTTCCAAGCCCAGTTCGCTAGGGTTGGAACAAAAATATAAAGCTCCAACTAGGGATGGCCGAAAAAGTTTTTTTTTCAACGACAGGTTGTTGTTTTTAAAAACAGTTGTTTTTTTAAACAGGGTTTTATTTTGAAATAAAACCGTTTTTTTCAAAAGCTCCCAGATATGGTTATGAGTCAACATATACAGGTATATCAGACAGGTGACAGTACTTTGTCTGTATTTAATATCTGACAAGCCATATAATGGCTGTGGAGCCATGGAATATAATTATAAGTGGTAATTTCTGTCAAAAATATCCGTTTTATGTTGACTTATTACATATATCGGCTTTTGTCGAATGTTTGTAACTTAAGTCAAGTTGGCCTTAGAATAGTGTTAAAATTAAGTTACAATAGAAGGCAAATTCATTAGAAGTGATTTTTCACACTGTACAAGTATATGGAGGCACATTGACTGGATATTATATACTACACTAACATATCACGGCTTATTATGGCACAATAGCATGAACAAATGGAAGCTTTTACACTAAAAATGCCGCAAAACCAATGAAAACAACCACAAAAAAGGAATGTGCATGTGAAATTGCGCGCTTGCGCGCAAACAAAATGCAAAATATTTGTGCTCAGTACAAAAAAAATTTTGGTCGGTCAAGGTTTAAAAAAACTGTTTCGATGGTCTGTTTTTTTAAATAAACGGTTTTTATTATTTAAAAAACCTTTGAAAAAAACATTGGCCATCCCTAGCTCCAACATATAAATATATGATTTTTTAAATGGCCCAACTGGGTTAGGATGAGAATCAATATCGTCAATATCGAAGTGGCACATCGAACATTTGTGACTTTGAAAAATTGTATAAGCTTAGAATTTTTAGCGTGAAGTGAGTTTTTTTTAACACAGCATCAAATCATTTTTAAAATCAAAGTGGGCGATTGTATGGACACGAAAGACACCAAATATGGCTCGAACCATCATATTTGCCCCATCGGAGGTGATTCCCAAGAAAAATAGGCACAATTTAAAAAAAATCCAAACCATCGCATTCTTAAAATTTGAAAAAATCAGCTGTTAAAAACGACCGACCAATCCCAACTAATGTCAACTCCACCGAATGGCCAAGATAATATACACCACACAGAGCATAGTTAACCACCCCACAAACTTCTCATCCTCCTCCGAACTTCTCTCCTTCTTCCCCTTGTCCTTCTGCTTGACGCGATCATCCCTGTCGCCGCCGCTCGACGCTGCTGCCGCCGCAGCGGCGACGCGATGTTGTCGCGGGTCGCGCGACGACAAAGCAGGCGGCTGCTGCGGCACGGTGACGATCGAATGCGGCCGCTCGCCGCTGCCCGCCTTGCTCGCCTGAGAGGGGACGCTGGAATGTTGGCAGCGGGCCAAAAAGCTGCGAAAAAGTGCTGAGAAAATGCTGGTGCCATTCCCAGGACAAGTAAAATGCTATGCAGATCGTCAAGAGTAATGTTAAGTGGCAACGCTCGCCACCACACAGGGCATTTTACATTACAGTTGACATTTTACAGGGTCTTGGAGTGCCCCCCGAGCGGCAAAAATTTACATTGAGAGACTTGAGCTTCCTATTCAGCTCCTCTCGCTTTCGCTGCAGCTCAGCTAACCGCGCCTCGTCCACGTCGCTGTTGTTATTGCTGGCGGGCAGACGCGGCGGCTGCGCGACGCGAGGTTGATAAGCTCATTTATACTTAAAAATCGATAATGTCGATAATCGTGTCGACTCCACACGACAAAGCGGGGGAGCCGCGCCCAAAACACACATTGGCGATGAAGTTCGGGTTGACGTGGATGGTCTTGCGCGGCGGCGGCGGCGACTGCGCCACGGGCGGCGGGGCGGCAGCGACTGGAGCAGCCGCGGCGGGCGCGTGGTGCGGCTGGGTGATGGGCCACTTAGCGTCGAGCTCGTTGCACTTGACGTCGATCATGTACAGGCGCGACGGGGGGAACAGCGCAGAGTCGTGCCACGTGCGCACCGTTTTGAACAGGTACCGTTTGGTCATCTCGTCGCCCTGCAGTCCGGATTTCGGGGGTACTTGTGCGTGACATGTGATTTACGTTTTGGGGACCAATTTCGTCCAATACCAAGTCCCAAGATGCGTGAATTGATTTACTATTTGGGCATAAGTATGGGCCAGTCTGGAGTTTCAAAAAGGCCCCAGACAATTTCCATTTCAACAACGAAAGTCCTTTATCGATTTCCACTTTGGAGTCTCAAAACGTCAGCAAACAAGAGTAGGGATGGTACTCGAGACAAAAACGTTAAAATTCACCATTGTAGTGAAAGTGAAAATATTCAAGTAACTAAGTGCAAACATTTAATCACCATTGGCGCACCGCACGCTGAAAATTGGCAAGGGCGGTTCGGACGTTTTTTATTTTCGCCCTGGCGGAATTCTAGAGTCGGTTCGGACGTTTTTATTTCCAACAAGACTGAAAAACTACTGAAATTTGGGTAGGTTCGGACGATTTTGAATTCCACCCCTATTTAATTCCGACCTTGCAAAAAAAGTCCGAACCGCCCTTGACAATTTTCAGTGTGCGGTGCGCCATTGAGGGATGGCGGGTGTATCAAACGGGCAAAATTTTCAGTGAACGCTCAATAGTTAAAAATCGACAGCTCAGAAGACCATTCTACGCGCTGTAAATCGATTCGCGCACTGGGGAATTGGGATAGTTTGGCAGGTTTCCATTTGTACTTGTATCAAATTTATCAATTAAAGCCTCGTCAGGATAAAAACATCACAAAATTCAAATCACATTTTTCGTGTGGCCTGAAAATGGGGTGTAAATAGAGCGAATCAATCAAACATATCCCACTAAATCGGACCTGTTCCAAAATATGAGCGCATGTATCGGCGATGTTTTTCGCAAAAAGTCGCTTATATCTCTGACAAACATCCGGCTGGGCGTTCTTTATAATCGAATCCACCAGGAACAGAGCTGGCAATTTCGCCTTCACGTCAACCTGAATAATTTGGAATAATTAGAGGGGGGCGCGGCGGCGGCGAGTCTTGGCAGTTGACCAGTTGACAAGTGAATTTCACCAGTTGACAAGTGAAATTCACCAGTTGACAAGTGAAATTCACCAGTGAAACACACCAGTTGACAAGTGAAATTCTCGAAAATTGGTAAACTCGACACGACAAACAGAAATGGAGGCCCGCACACAAGTTGACACACGTGTGTCAACTGGTCTGCGTCAACCCACTTTTCGGCTTCACGTGTTGCAGAGCGATCTCCAAATGCACATGAGGCGATGTTGAAAAATAGATATTACGGCAAGTGCATTGGAAAATCGTTCTGCGACAGGTGAAGCCGAAATCTGAGTTGACACAGACACTTTGACACACGTGGGCCACCATTGTCTCCAGCAGATTATCAGTTTTGGAATTTTCAGATGTCAACTAGCGTGTAGGGCCTTTGGCAAGACAACGCCAAGCCGCATACCAAAAATTTCATTCGCGAGCGCACTTAGACCGGAAATAAGTCGCCAAGCGGCACTTAGCGTTTTGAAAAAGGGGACAGTTTGCACCTTACACATTTGACACTTGAAAATTGTTCGGACGCTTTTTGAACATTTCCAATGCCATGCAGTAGAGAAGGCACCGGCACACTAATACACCACTGAAAATTGGGCAACTGATAAACCTGTTTTCAACAAATTTGAGTTTGCCAAGAGTATCAACTGGTGTTGAAAGCGATAAAAATTCATATTGGTAAACTCAAATGTGTATTCACCATTTTATTAGTTTCCCAAATTTCGACGGTATACTAGTCAGCGTCGCAACACGAAAGCGTATAATGTTCAATTAAAATCGGGATTATGTTTTGTTCTCTGCGCGGTCAAGGATTCGGTCTAATGTCGTTATTGTTGATTTTTTTCGACAATCATGTTCGATTCACGACGCGGTTACATTTTTGCATTGTTTGTTCACAACTTTCTGGACGACAGTTAAGTAAATAGTGTGATCAATTAATCGTTAGCAAATAGTGACATGGGAAAGCGAGATTGAATAGTTATTATTTCACCGCTGGAGGATTTCCTATTTTTTTGCGCGTTGTTCCTTTAAAAACGTTTAAAGCGAGCAAGCTAAACATACTGGGGTATATTTACCGGTCGCACAAATTGATTTTGTAATTGTGAAAACATGGATTTGACGTGACGGCAGCACTCGCTGGCAACAAATTCAACGAAATTCAGAATATGTAAGTCCAATTTGGGATAAAAAGGTTGTTAGTATAAAATTAATTGGCAATATAGAAAAATGACAGTTTTTGCAACCGATTGTCGCGGTAACATCAAAAAGGGATAAAAACTTCAGTAAAAACACTTTTTCCTACAGATGACAAACATGGATGTTCAAAAATTGTCACTTGTCCCAATTGACAAACCGCCCTGAACCCCCCCCCCCAGCCCAATCAGGGAGGGGTAGGCTAGATTTTGAACTTACGGTGGTTGGAAAGACGGCAAATTTAACCTCCAGTGGGACAGATAGCTGAACCTATTTTGAGCTGAACCTACTTCAGCTGATAGCTAAGTAGGAATCACTGCTTATAATCCTATAGCAGGACTCAATATCACATCACAATACATTGTGACACTTAACACACACATATTTTTGCTCAACCCACGTTTTGTAATTGAATTTTTTTTTTAATCAAGGGGGTTGAAAAAATCATTTTTTTCCAACCCTAGCCGTCTCATCAAATCCAGGTTGACACCCAATAAAGTAATTTTTCAGTCTGAAGATCTTTCAGTCTGAAGATATCCCATTGAAGCATGGAAAGATGAGAGGGTCCTACGAATCTGGCTGGTTAGCCGAGACAAAAAGATAATTACCCTGATATATAGGGCCCACACACGCTAGTTGACATCGACACCAAATGTCAACTGGTTCCAATCCCAATTCCAAGCTTGCGTTTGGACGCCGTTCGTTGGCAAGCTTTGAATCGGGATCGGAACCAGTTGACATTTAGTGTCGATGTCAACTAGCGTGGGGCCATCGTGCACCAAGATGAACTTCCACCGTAGTCAGGGGTCTCCTAGGGGGGGGCTGCCCCCCCCCAAATCGGCCAGCTATCTATCTATCCCGGAGGCCGCTCAGCTATCTATCTATCCCGAGGCAAAATTTTTGGCTACTACCCCCAAAGACCCCCCCAAATCGCTCAGCTATCTATCTATCTGGAGTGGTTTTTGAGAAATTTTGCCCCAATTTTCGCTCAAAATCACCAATTTTCGCACCTATTTATAGTTTTTCACCTTCAAAATCGTGCCTTCCGGCTATATACATGGTTATAAACCCCTGTTTACCTCGATCCGGATGGTTGTGAATTTTTTAAAAATGTTTTGTTCACGCCCCCCTGTAAAGTTTTCGGGAAAATTGACCCGACTGAAAAAATAGCCCAAAGAGTTTTCTTCATAATGTACGGATCGCCCCCCAATATAACGCCGCATGGGCTGTGTAAGCGGGCCACACATTTTTTAATACCAAATTGCAGTGTTTACCTCGGTCCGGATGGTGGCTTCAAATCTTATATAGTCTGTTTTTCAAGGCCAGAATTTGGCCGAAACATAGAACAGTGTCCTGGCTTAGTGCCAAATGTCATTTCAATGGCTTATTTACAGGCAGAAATAAGATTAGGATATTTTCAATTTGCACTGTTTTGTACTGCAGATCACGATCAGCTGTGATTGTGATCATTTTATCACCTCATCTTACATCTATTAACACAGAAAATGCTTCCACCAGAAAGAGAAATCTTTCGCGGTATTCTTAAAAACCTACTCCGCTTAAATACACCCTCCCCAAAAATGAGATATTGAGGGGTGAAATTTTAAAAAGTTAGTACATTTCGTCCAGGGAAGGAAATTAGTAGTAAGTAAAATTTAGCAATGTTTTTTTAAATTTCGCCCCTCAAATTCTCATGTTTGGGTGGGTGAATTTAAGCGGTGTAGGTTTTAAAAATACCGCCAAAGATTTCTCTTTCTGGTGGAAGCATTTTCTGTGTTAATAGATGTAAGATGAGGCGATAAAATGATCACAATCACAGCTGATCGTGATCCACAGTACAAAACAGTGCAAATTGGAAATATCCTAATCTTATTTCTGCCTGTAAATAAGCCATTGAAATGGCATTTGGCACTAAGCCAGGACAGTGTTCAATGTTTTGGCCAAATTCTGGCCTTGAAAAACAGACTATATAAGATTTGGAGCCACCATCCGGACCGAGGTAAACACTGCATTTTGGTATAAAAAAATGCGTGGCCCGCTTACACAGCCCACGCGGCATTATATTGGGGGGCGATCCGCACATCATGTAGACAACTCTTTGGGCTATTTTTTGAGTTGGGTCAATTTTCCCGAAAATTTTACAGGGGGCGTGAACAAAACGTTTTTCAAAAATTCACAACCATCCGGATCGAGGTAAACAGGGGTTTATACCTATTTTTAGCCATTTTATACCTACTTTTGGCTACTTTTAACTGATTCTTAGCGATTTTTTTCCTCTTTCTGCCTTCTTAACCTTGAAAAAGCCTATATATTGTGCCCCCGCCAGCCCCCCCCCAAGCCCCCCCCCCCCAGAAAAATTTTTCAGCTATCTATCCCTCCGGAGGAGCGATTTGCTATCTATCCAGCCCCCGCGAGGGCCAAAATCCTGGAGACCCCTGACCGTAGTAATATTCACATCGCCCGATTTGATTTAGTAAAAAATGCGAAACATCGCGCAACGTAACCAGTTCGCAGGGCAAAATTTCGGGAACAAAAATAAAACAGCTCCAGCTCGGTAACGACTTTCTAAATGCGATTTTGCTGTTTCATTAGAATATAACATCTGTTATTTTTTTACAGTGTTGCTCACTACCGGTCGACACTTAGCTACAGCTGAAAATTAATAAGTGAACGATATTCCGGGATTTGAGGGAGACTTCTCAGGGAGAATTGTGAATGGCGATGTAGCACCGATACTCGCACGCTGTGGGTTATTAAGGTAACACTGTTTGCGACAATGGCCCCACACACGCTAGTTGACATCGACACTAAATGTCAACTAGTTCACGGCCAAATTCAAAGGTTATATTTGAACGTCGTTCGTCAGCGAGCTTTGTATTGGGCTGGGAACCAGTTGACATTTCGTGTCGACGTCAACTAGCGTGTGGGGCCATTATGCGCTATGCACACCAGTTGACATTTGAACCTCAACTGGTCGACGTTAATTCAAATCCTATTCCAAATGTTGCAGAATGTTCTTAAAATGATTTATATTTATAAAAACGTTTATTATTATATTCATAAAAATATTTATTTTTCAACGTTTCGCCATTTTTGGAGACGGTCCCGCGACACTTGTACTAAAATCTGAATCGACATCAACAAGTTGACATTCAAATGTCAACTAGTGTGTATAGCGCAATTACTTGTAGATAACAAACCGGTGTTTTACCGCGGCAAAGAAAAAGCGCACTCACCACCGCCGATTTAACCGGCAACTATAAGTATTAATTTTTTTTCACTTTTATGATCACAAAAATACTAAGTGCAATGGCGCACGATTTCTATCTCAATGATTAGCGCAAAAACACAAATAATTCTATAATCATATTTCATTCTTTTTTAACACCAGTTGTGTGTGTTTGACCCGTGAATGTGCACTTCTGTGAATGAAATCGGTCGCAAATTATAGTGCGACCGTTTCACTCACAGCCGGCTCGTGAAAATAGGAATGAAAAGGTAGAAAAATAGAAAAGACTAGATGCACGGGACTCTGTGCAAACAGCCCAAAATGACACAAAGGTCTCTAAACGCCCGTAAAATCAACAAAAATAACTATGCGTGTGACAAATGAAAAAGAAACAATGCAGATTAGCAACGCGATACGACACGAAATCGAATTGTAGGTAGAAAATTATGAGCATGATGACAAAAACGGCGGTAAAAGCGTCCCGTTTTATAGAATTACCACGCAGTTTGGTGAGCGGCAGAGTTGCGGCGCCAGCCGACAACCCCTACACTAAATCGGCGCAAGGGTCCAGCGAGGTGCGTCGGAGAAAAGTGAAGGGCAACTTTTGTAGGGCAAGTGAAGGTAATTTTTAACAACCCCTTCAATGTGCCGGCACTGATAATGAGCCCACGGCCCCACACACAATAGTTTATCAATGAAATGAAATGCGCGACCATTTTGGTAAACAGTTTCGCAAAACAGTACAAAACACTGTACAAATGTGTACAGTGTTTATGATTGTTTTCTGCAAACAGTTTACCAATTGGTAAACTAGTGTGTATGGGCCCATTAGCTAATGAAACACGCTAATCATTCAATCCATCGGAGGGGCTTCAGAAAACTAAACCTTTTTATTTTCTCACAGAAAAAGAAATATGATGAGGCAACGAACAGTGAATCAGTTGACATTTCTTGCAATTTTGCTGGAAAAGCGACTGCGTCATTTTTTCAACCTGACGCCTCTGCGGACATTCGCCCATGCATAAAAATTTACGCATCCATCGAAAAAGTAATTCTCTTATCGTCAAACTATTTACTCCAACTCAGAGGAGTCCAACAAACACTTATGCTCAAACGTCCCAAAATTCTCGCCTATGCACCGAATCTCTGCAAAATACGGACACTAGTCTCAAAACGACCACGCTGGACCCCCGGCGATCAAAAAAGAAAAATGTCAATGTCTAAAAACGTCAAATGTTTGTCCGGCGGTCATAGCGCCTACTAGACCTGCTTTATGTGGGCCTCAATAGTAGCCACGATCTTGTCGGCATGGGCTTGGCTCTCCTCGGCGAGCAGCGTGAGCATGGTGATCATGGGCTTGTTGTTGTTGGTCAGGTCGGACAGCGACCGGCCGTACTCGCTGACGGCGTCGTCGGAGTCGGCCATGGCGGCCGAGCCGGGGTGCGGCTGCGAGCGGCGCCCGTTGGCCACGCGCACGCCCATAAACGACTTAGACGCCGGCCCGGCTGCGAGGTGGAATGGGGTCGAAGGGACTGGTGGAGTTGACACATTTGAGTTGACCAGAATGAAGTCATTTTGATCAAGGGCACTAGTAGTTGACAGACTGTTCACAACTCAAAACCGGTGAAAAATTTCGGTAGTGTAGCATTATATTTAAATCACTGATAGGAGCGCTAGAGCGTTTTGGCTATTTTTCATTAAGTCTAGCACACAATCATGTTTATGAGACATTTACGTGTGAAAAGCGCCTGTGCCCTGACGAAGGCCCCAAACGGTACTTTATCATTTTTACTTGAGCACAGGCTAATTCCCAACAACCCTATGCGGAAATGTCGCCAAAAAAGACCGCTCGATAGCCGACAAACGACAAAAAAACTAGATGGGACAAATCAGTCAATTAAACCGACCAGGTGAAACCAAACGGCCGCTGAGCAGCAAATAACGGCTAAATCAGCGTCAAAACGACACGAAGAGCGGCAAGCGAGCGCTGCAAATAGCCGGCGAGCCTGCGAACGTCGATTTTAGCTGCGAAATGTGCCGAAAATCGTAGGCGGACGCAGTTTGACCGAGAAAAATACACTGAAACAGGCGAAATCGATCGCGACAATGCGCGCGCACGCTCCGCACGTGTCAACGACGGTTACTGTAGGAGATATTGCGCGCCACTTTTTGGCCCGGAAATTAAGGAGGTGTGTTTTATGGTACCATGGGACCATGTGATCTTGGATCTGCAAAAGTAGAACGTAAGAGCGACGAGAAACTCACAGTTTGTCGGCTGTTTCGTCGTTTTTAGCTTTTCCAAGCTCTCAGTAAACTGATGATAACGTGGACTGACGGTTGGGATCGCTGCACTTGTTAGGACTTGGCCCTCGTCCAAGTTACATAAGCGATTTGACCCACGTTCAAGTACGAACGATTTTCCCCTAACTTGTTTGGTCAAAATAGGTGAAATATGCTCGCCAATTTTTAACCTTCATAATCGCTATCTTCGTCTGTATATATGGTGATATACCCATTTTTAGCTTATTTTTTATATTTTTTAATTTGGCAGGCGGCCAAGTATTTCATAAGGTATATCTGCCGGCGGTTCATCTGTTCATCGGGTACCGGGCCGAAAATAATTGTTATGGGTCAAGTTTCCTTGATTGTCAGGATAGTAAATTGCTCAAAATACAATAAACATAAATAGCCCAAACGCCCTGGCGTGGAAGCTGTTGGCTCTGCAATGGTGCACCGCACACAGAAATTTTACGTTCAGCGTTCGAACGTTTTTGCACGCTGAACTACAAACGCTGAAATCAATATCTAAAGAACGCAACGTTTTTGAAGCGTAAAAATTTCGGAATTTGCAATATTTCGCGCAATTCACATGCGAGTAGAATTTTTTACGCTTCAAAAATGTTGCGTTCTTTAGATATTGATTTCAGCGTTTGTAGTTCAGCGTGCAAAAACGTTCGAACGCTGAACGCAAAATTTCAGTGTGCGGTGCGCCAATAAATACACACACAAGTTGACAAATACACCGTGTGTCAACTGGGTCGACTGGTTTCCTTTCAGACTTTAGTGATTGGGCCGTGCGAGACGATGTTTCAATGTGAATTCCTTTTCGACATTACCGCACAGACACGGAAACCAGTTAACACTCAAATTATATGGCGTCAAATATACATACGCGACTCTTTATAAAAACCGTTCCGCGTGCAACCCAAGCCAAGCTACAGACCGGACGGAAAATACAGTCAATCATAATTTTGGTTCATTATTCAGATGGATTATGGTAGGTTTCCATACTAAGTGTGATGTCCGCCGAGTATACGTAAATTTCCTATCTTAACCTTATTTTATTTTAAACACATTTGAGTGTAAAATACTGTAATTGGGGACTTCCGTTCCAAAATTTCACAAGCGCCAAATCCAGAAAAATCGAGTTAGCTGTGGATTCGACATCCACGTATAATTCTGCCCATTTTGGTAAAAAAATCAGTGTTATAGTCCATTTCGTTCCCGAGATACAGTGGTACCGTTTTTCAGAAAAATCACAATTTTCATATCGAAAGTGCACATATCCATCTCAGATCCCCTATGAAAAACAGGACTTTCATTTCGTAAGTGCACATATCCATGTCGGACCACCGGAATTTCATTTCATAAGTGCACATATCCAAAAAATAGTTTCATTTCCAAAAGTGCACGCGTGCTCCGGATCGCTCGCGAAGAGCCGGCCGGATTTCCCATACAAAATAAAGTTTCATTTCCAAATGTGCATACGTGAATTTCCAAATATATTTTGCTCTATAAATCGAGTACGGGTATAAATATAGATCTGAAAATTTAGGTTTGTGTACTTCTCGAAAAGGGCTTCTCAGTGGTGTAATTGGTTTTGCCCTGCGATGCACCGTTAGGAAGTTATTTACATTTCAAGTTCAAATTTTCAAATTTACTCCTTATTTTGGGTGGTTTACAAAATATGACATAACTCCCAAAATATTTACCAGCCGACAAAATTTAGGGACACAAAAATTGTAGACAAATGTCCGAGATATCTGAAAAGTGCAGGGCAAGCTTTGTCGCCCAAACATGGCGCTGCCGGGCCTGCGCCAAACTTTAAAATGCGATTTTGAAAAATCGAAAAATCTGGATATGTTAACTTTTGGAATGAAAGTCCCCAATTGTAATGAACCATTTTTGATCTCCGTCATTACAGATTCCTCTGTTCTGTTAACCAATGTTGCAAAAACGTATTTACGTTTACCCGAAATACCTAGGTACCGTAATTCTTCTAATAGAAGGGCGCCCTTCTTTTTTTTCGTTAACTTTTTTACCCGCCCTTCTATTGGAGACCGCCCTTCTTTTTCTTTCGTCATTTTTTCAGCATACTTTTTCCACTTTCTCCTCGTTTTTCAAGGTGTTTCGTCACAGACATTTGATAAGAACTACGATTTGTAGAGTTCAGTCAACATCTTATGTTAAAATAGCACCGGATCAATGGACCAAAGGCACTAAATTGCGGCGTCCACTGATCTTTTTTTATTTTTCATGCATTTGGCACAATTCCAGCACTATCTGTACCTTCTATTGGAGACCGCCCTTCTATTGATTTCATGGCCCAAATAAAGCCAAAAAAGTGTACCTTCTATTGGAGACGCCCTTCTATTGGAGACCCGCCCTTCTATTAGAAGAAATACGGTATTTCGGGTATTTATACTTACGTTTACGTTTTCTGAAAATACCCTTACGTTTTGTTAGGTTTTCCTACTGAAAGTACCTGGGTACCAGAAAACGTAAAAATTTGATAAATTTTCCCACAAATGTTTGATAATTGAGCGAAAGCACTCCACATGACACATAAAGGTGTGTGTATGTATTTGCACATTGGTATGCTAGTTATGCGTAAATAGCAGTATTCTCACCTACCAACAGTCAGATTTCCCTCTATTCTCCACTTTCACACATATTTGCAATCATTTCTTTATGGAAATGAATTATATTATATCAATCAGTCACTTGCATTGGTTCATATTTTGCAAGTTCTCACATTATGTCTCTTTACATCATTTTCATTTTTTTTATTTTTTGGTGGAAAATGCAACTCTGAAAACAGAAAAAAACTTCCTTTGCATACATTCAAACATTTCAGTCAAACTCGCTATAACAATGCATTATGATGCACTGCTTTTGACACTGTGGCATAATTCCACTTGATATTTGTATCTGCAATAATTCTACACCTGAAATTACCCCTTGTATTCATGAACTGTTTGAACATTGTAGAGGAATTTAAAATGTTATGTTTATGTTTTATTTTACGCTTTCCTTGGTATTTTCAAAATATCTTACGTTTTAGTATTTATACTTTTATTTGGAAAAGATATTTACATTTACATTTATGTTTGCCAAAAATACCAGTATTTTAACAACACTGCTGTCAACTCAAATGCGTTTAAAACAGATTTATTAGCTTTGGGAGTGTTTGTTGTCAATAAGTGCGGGTACAGTTTTTGTGCATTAAATCGATAACAACCACCCATCCTTTGAAGTGTGACTACAACCAATATTTTTAGATACACAAACCCCTCTTTGAACGTTGGAAACTTTCATTGTTGAGATTTATCAGTTTTTAAGTATTTACAAACTAGGCAGGGTACCGTTTTTGCTCGGCGGTACTGAGTTATATTCCGACAAAAGTATTGCATAGGGCGCATGGCGTGGGTTAACGGGTATGCAACAGAACATTTTGTTTTTGAGTGAACTGCGTGCAAAGTATGCCGTGTGCAAAGTATGCCCAATGCAAAAGATAGGAGGCACAATCACACACCTCATTTTTTGCGCGATTCGTGTGTGTTTTTGCACACAATGCAGTCACTATTTATTAGTACAAAATGCCCTTTACAAACACGATCCCTTACAATCTTGACAAACAGGGTTAGTAGATGGCAAAGTTGCTTCCCAAGAATGCAATTGCACATGTATAGGGGGTTGACTTGAGTTTTTAGGGGCTGAGTTTACAATTCAGGGTTGAGTTGATGGGTGTTTATAAATTAGGGTTGAGTTGACAGAAGTTTAAAAATAAGGGGCTGTTGACACAAGTTTACAAATTAGAGGCTGAGTTTATGGGAGTTGAGTTATGGGTGTTTGCCAAATTAGGGGCTGAGTTTATGGGAGTAAACAATAACATTACCATAATCCTTAAGTGAGGCCCCCGGGGCTAAAAAATACAAATTGTGATATGATGCATTTGTGGGTTACTGATTACAATGATTTGAAATATGCACTCCATTCTGACAGTACATTACCATAACCCTGAAATTGAACCCCTGGGGCCAAAACTTTCAAATTGTGAAATGATGCATTGTGTGTTTCTAATTGCACTGATTTGATATATAATGCACTCCATTTTGACACTACATTACCATAACCCTGAAAATGAACCACTGGGGCCAAAAACTTTCAATTTGTGAAATGATGCATTTTTGGGTTTCTGATTGCACTGATTTCAAATTTGGGTTTCTGATTGCACTGATTTGATATATGCACTCCATTGACACTACATAACCATAACCCTAAAAATGAACCCATGGGGCCAAATACTTTCAATTTGAGAAATGATGCATTTTTGGGTTTCTGATTGCACTCATTTGAAATATGCACTTCATTTTGACACTACATTACCATAACCCTGAAAATGAACCACTGGGGCCAAAAACTTTCAATTTGTGAAATGATGCATTTTTGGGTTTCTGATTGCACTGATTTGATATATGCACTCCATTGACACTACATTACCATAACCCTAAAAATGAACCCATGGGGCCAAATACTTTCAATTTTAGAAATGATGCATTTTTGGGTTTCTGATTGCACTCATTTGAAACATGCACTTCATTTTGACACTACATTACCATAACCCCAAAATGAACCCCCTGGGCCAAAAACTTTCAAATCATAAAATGATGGATTTGTGGGTTTCTGAGTGTAGCGATTTCAAATATGCCCAGGGCTTAAAAAATTAGAAAATGTGAAATGATTCAATGTGGGTTTCTAATTGCACTGATTTGAAATATGCACTCTGTTTTGACACTACATAACCCTGAAAACTACATAACCATAACCCTGAAAATGAACCTCTGGAGCCAAAAACTTTCAATTTGTGAAATCATTCATTTTTGGGTTTCTGATTGCACTGATTTCAAATTTGGGTTTCTGATTGCACTGATTTGATATATGCACTCCATTGACACTACATTACCATAACCCTAAAAATGAACCCATGGGGCCAAATACTTTCAATTTGAGAAATGATGCATTTTTGGGTTTCTGATTGCACTCATTTGAAATATGCACTTCATTTTGACACTCCATTACCATAACCCTGAAAATGAACCACTGGGGCCAAAAACTTTCAATTTGTGAAATGATGCATTTTTGGGTTTCTGATTGCACTAATTTGATATATGCACTCCATTGACACTACATTACCATAACCCTAAAAATGAACCCATGGGGCCAAATACTTTCAATTTTAGAAATGATGCATTTTTGGGTTTCTGATTGCACTGATTTCAAATTTGGGTTTCTGATTGCACTGATTTGATATATGCACTCCATTGACACTACATTACCATAACCCTAAAAATGAACCCATGGGGCCAAATACTTTCAATTTGAGAAATGATGCATTTTTGGGTTTCTGATTGCACTCATTTGAAATATGCACTTCATTTTGACACTACATTACCATAACCCTGAAAATGAACCACTGGGGCCAAAAACTTTCAATTTGTGAAATGATGCATTTTTGGGTTTCTGATTGTAGCGATTTCAAATATGCACTCCATTTTGACAATACATTACTAAAACCCTGAAATTGAACCCCTAGACCCAAAAATTTCAAATTGTGAAATGACGCATTTTGCAGGTTTCTAATTGCACTGATTTGAAATGACCCAATTTCAACTCTACATCACTGTAAGCCTTAAATTGAACCCCTGGGGCTAATAAATTGGAAATTGTGAAATGATGCATTTGTGGCTTTTTGATTGCCTTGATTTGAAATATGCACTTCATTTTGACACTACATTACCATAACCCTGAAAATGAACCCCCAGGGCCAAAAATTTTCAAATCATAAAATGATGTGTTTGTAGGTTTCTGATTGTAGCGATTTCAAATATGCACTCCATTTTGACACCACATTACCAAAACCCTGATTATGAACCCCTGGGCCCAAAAAATTTCAATTTGTGAAATGATGCATTTGTGGGTTTTTTATTGCAGTGATTTGAGATGTGCATTCCATTTCTACTCTACATTACCATAACCTTTAAGTCTAACCCCTGGGGCTAAAAAAATTGAAAATTGTTAATTGATGCATTTGTGGATTGATGATAGCGATTATTTGAAATATTCATTCCATTTTGACACTACATTACCATAAACCTGACAATGAGTTTACAGGGGTTTCCAAATTAGGGACTGGGTTTATGGGAGTTTCCAAATTAGGGGCTGAGTTTAAGGGAGTTTCCAAATTAGGGGCTGAGTTTATGGGAGTTACCAAATTAGGGCTGAGTTTACAGCAGTTTCCAAATTATGGGTTGAGTTTACAGGAGTTTCCAAATTAGGGGCTGAGTTTATGGGAGTTTTCAAATTAGAGGCTGAGTTTATGGGAGCTTACAAATTAGGGGCTGAGTTTATGGGAGTTTGCATGTTAGGGGCTGAGTTTATGGGAGTTTGCAAGTTAGGTGCTGAGTTTATAGGAGTTTCCAAATTAGGGGCTGAGTTTACAGGAGTTTCCAAACTAGGGGCTGTGTTTACAGGATTTAGAGGGGGTCCCCATGGGGTGCCATTTTTGGGGGGTCTCTGGGGGGTGCCATTTTTTGGAGGTACATATGGGGGTGCCATTTCAAGGGGGTCCCCATGGGATGACATTTTTTGGGTAGTCCCCAGGGGTGCCATTTTTTGGTGGTCCTCAGGGGGGTGCTATATATTTTTTTTGCGGGGGGTCCACAGGGGGTGCCATTTGGGGGGGGGGGTCCCCAGGGGGGTGCCATTTTTGTGGGGGTTCCTAGGGGGTGCCATGTTTGGGGGGTCCTCAGGGGGTGCCATTTTTGGGGGGTCCCTAGGGGGTGCCATTTTTGGAGAGTCCCCAGGGGGAGCCAACTTTGGGTGGGTCCCCAGGGGGTGCCATTTTTATTGGGGTGCCATTTGGCAAACTTAACTAAAGTATCATATTTCCTCCAATGGTATTAATTGTCGAGAACCACAAAACCCGACTGAAGGTTGGAGAGAATCCTGCTAGTTAAACATACAGCCCATATCACAGTATGTCTCCCTACACATGCCGCAGTGCCCATATCACAGTATGTCTCCCTACACATGCCAGCAAGAGCAGATCACATGTTGTGTGTGCAATACACATACACGCGCGCGGTGTTATGGAAATACGTGTGCACATGGAACGTGCATGTGTTTATCTTTACATAATGGTATATTTTCAATCAAGTGTATGTGTATAGCACACATGACATGTGATCTGCTCTTGCGGGCATGTGTAGGAAGACATACTGTGATGTGGGCACTGCAGCATGTGTAGGGAGACATACTGTGTTATGGGCTGTATGTGTAATGTAGCACACTCGCAACAGATGCCATTATACGGATTAACGTCACGTTTGTAGATAAACAAAGCAATGATCAAGTGCATGATTGCCATATGATGCATCTTGATAAATCAAGCAAAGTTTTGGCAAAGTTATTAATGACAGCCAGTACCATATAAGGTTCTGTAACTCTGCAAATAACTCATAATTCCCACCCACCCACAGCTAAGAAGTTCAGTTGTAACATCACAAGGGATCGCTGCTTTGTGAAGGGCAGAGTTATTTGTGATAATGTCATCTGTTGTAAATATTGCCATTGACTCATGGCATGCACCGTATGCAATACTTTTGTCGGAATATAACTCAGTTAAACCATTTGCTATCGTGAAACCATAAACCATGGTTATTTCATCAAACGTTTTTAGGGGGAACTTTTCAAGACTGGGGATTATTCAAGGCGTAGTTTTTTCGTCAAAATTTTCAAGCATGGTTCTTGGTTCTCTCAAGTCATTTAATGATACATGCCTTCTTACCAACACAACATGCCATTTTTGTTCAAATTACCTACCTACCGTATATCCTCTAAATAACCACCCCTCGAAATACCCCCACTCGAAATACCCCCCCCCCCCCAAGTTCAGTGTAAAGATAATGTAAATGACAAAAGCTGCGGTCTGGGCAATGCAGAACACACGTTAAAAACAATGACTTTGTGACGTTAGAACAAATTTTCAGAATCAAATAGAAGTGACAGTGGACGATGACCCTTGGTCCCACTGAAGGTAGTGATAAACATATTGTATATGAAAAATTGCAGACCTGAATCATCATCCACTTTCATGTAATCAATTTTGCGATGGAATATCACGCTGGAATTTTAGGTCCGAGCAGTAATCGCAGCATAAAGGGGAGAAGTATTCAAGGGGGGGGGGTATTTTTGCTCAGTTGTCTAACAGGGGGAATTATTCAAGAGACAGAATTATCAAGGGAGGAATTATTCAAGCAATTACAGCAATCTCAATAATATTTATTTTTCCAAATTAATTTTTTCATATTTTCTCAAAATGACATAAATTTTATTATCAATTCAAATGACATATTATATGTTACATGAAGTTGAGTATAGGTATAGAATGTCTTGACCAATAATGACAGAATGACAATTAAATCCCAAAGAAACAGTCATGTTCATAAACATTTTCCGGTTGTTGGACAACCTGACAATCACATATAAATACCCAGCTCTGCAAATATACCAGCTTCACATGTAGGCAACCAAAACAGCAAGATTCTTTCACAGCACCAAACTTCAACTTTGTATGGTGCCATCTACCTAAATATTAAAGACTGTATTCTATGGTGCATGGTACACTGGAAAATTTGTTTCTGCATCCGGACAGTTCTTGCATGTTGAACTACAAATGCGGACATGAGAAATTTACTAAACAACATCTGACATGAATAGTACACTAGTTTACAGCCAATATTTCCAAAATTCATAGATCTGTTTAAAACAAATTTGAGTTTAGCAAGACTTTCAATCATCTTCAATTTCTGTCAACAATAGTTGATGGTCCTCATTCAAATTCAAGTAACCTCAAATGCACTCAATTTCAGATATTTCAGTGGTAAAGTAAACAGTGTACATGTATTTTCACTTCAAAAAAATGAAGCCACATTCAAATTGCATCTAAGGACAATAACTTCCTCCAAACTTTCCAATCCAATCACCTTTTTAGAAAATAAGCATTTCTGTGGCTGAACCAAAAATGTCTGGATGCAGAAGCTACTTTTTCTGTTTACCATGCTACATTAATCTTCAACTATAAAGTAACACCCTTAAAAATGTTTTTACAAATGGGTATGCAAGAAGTAACAAGTAATAATTTCAATACCTTTAACACCTGTATAAATATGCAATGCAAACATGCCTACATTTTTCACTAAACTGCAGTAGCAGAATAAACCAGTTTGGTTCATCTCGATTGACATAAAATAAACATTTAACACACCATACATGTTTGAAAACAAGTACTTTAAAACTTGGAGGCACAGTAGGTATCCAAGTAGTTACCCTAAACTATCACAATCCCTATGACTGTGCATTCACACCACTTCATTCATCCATGAGCTTCACTTTGAGCTTTTGCCTAATCTTGTTTTGTCGCTGTGTGTACACTGTGGCCAGTCTGAACGCAGCTGCAACACTCAGTGAGAGAGGCATAAAATCACATGTTCCCATTCTTCCTGCTGAAAAAGCATTTGGGTATTTCTAAAATTTGATCAATTGTAAAAATACATTATTACCTTCAATGCAAGGTAAAATATATGTTATATTGATTAAGTCAGCTTTTTACTGACAATCCTTGTATGTACCTTATATTTGAGGGTACCTTATATTATTACCTTCAATTGTTTTCGCCAGATTTTGCAAACATTTAACCAATAGTGAACAACAATGCAATTCATTTTATCAAACTGGAATTTAACAAAATGGTGAACCGAGCCTAGTTGACACAGAGTTGTCTTGGACCTTCCGCACCATTTTCATCGATATCCGCCATGTTTGCTCACGTTTTTATGATGTCATGTATTTTGGCATGCAGCCAGCTGTACCTTATATTAGAGGTATACCTTATATTGGAGGTATTTGCCTTATACTTATTTTGTCACGTTTAAAAAGCCAAAATTTATACCTTCTATTAACTTATACTGAAGGTATACCTTATATTAGAGGTAATAGGAAAATATCATACTTAGTATGCTGCTTGAAACAGACAAACCTGTTACATTGTTTCCCTGCAAAAACTCATTTAGCATGAGATGACAACCTTTTAAGCCAGCAACTTGGCTTCCTCTGTGTAGCATCTGGTTGGGAGAAGCTTCTGGAAAAAAGAATTCAGCCAAATACATTTCACATCATTGAAATGAATCCCTACAAAGCTTATTAACTCACTCTGACTCACTACCTCCAAATCTGGTTTCCATACTGATGCATGGATGTCAACTGGCCCATGCACACCCTCATTTCCAGTAGATATGTGATGGCTACCAAGCCTCAAGCCAATGTTATCAGAAATGGACACATTAGAATAGGGCCACAGAAGTTCATCTGATTGTGAGATGCCTCCATCTGACATGTCCATCCTTGGGAATTTTTCTGGAATATGGCTGCTGCTTGAGGATAGATTCATGCAATTTGATGGCATTTCAGAGACGTTGGTGTATTTTGGAGGTGTGTTCTGCCCTACCATTGTGCCTGGCTGGTTGTTTCTGTGTGATGAATAGTGTGCAGTGGGAATGGACAGATTGCTAGGGAATGTCTACTGCTAAAGTAGGTATTCTAACACTGAATTACCTCAAGTAACTTCCCTCAGAGTTGTTTTTCATCAGATCATTTAATTGGTGTTTATTCAAGTTGAGGGTTGTCTTCATCATCAGTTGTTCATAATGACTATTTATCTATTGTAATAAAAACATGTATTTATTATACTTTCTTGAAAAACTCCCCATGAATAATTTCCCCTTTTGAATAACCCCCCTGTAAAACAAATAAATAAAATAGATTTGTTGTGAATAATGTGAACAAAACAAAGCACAATATGTATGAAATTTGCATTCGGTCAGACTGTACCCTACTCCTATCTTTTTTGTGTCTCGCTAAATTCAAGGGATTTTCATGTGTGGCACATTAATGTCATGTCGGGCTGGCATTGGCAAGTGTATTTTTCCCTAACTTGGACTACATTGCGGAGTTATTCGAGGCAATACTGTGAATGGCACTATTTACTAGGAGTAGTGATGTAAAAGCGCCCTAGCGCCAGTGCCAAAGCAAAAAGCGCCAGGCGCTTTTGGCGCTTGGCACTGTTTTTGGTGGCGGTACGAACAACAAGAGCGCCTGGCGCTGGCGCCAAAGTGTTGCCAATTTTTACATCACTATCTAGCAGCACTGACATGTCATGGGCCGACTGCAACTGGTGTGCCGCCTTTTTCAAAAGAGCGTCAATGTTATAACTGGACGTTTTACCGTCACCACTGGTCGACGCCACGCCGCCTTGCCGCATGGGCGAGCTGCTGGCGCCGCCGCTGTTCGCGTGCCGCCCGCCGCGGCTGCTCGCCGCCGCCTGCGACGCAGCGTAACATTACCTACTTAGTGTGCAGCGCTCCGTGTATTTGCCTGTGTAACTGCCTGTGAGAATGTGACTATGCTGCAACCATAATGCACAGGTGCGAATACCTATTTGGATTTAAGCTAAAATATCATAAATACCTACGGCAACGGCGGCAGATACAAAATTTCAATAAGCGGCAGCAGATCCAAGTTTTCCTGAAACTTCTGTGGAAAAACTCATCCTCCATTGAATAACTCCCCCCCGCCCCCCACCAAAAACTCAGAGGAAAAAATAAACTCATCTGGGGTTTATTTACATGGTCATTTTCCGTACTCGGACGTTGAGTAAATTACAAATGCTCTACATTCAACAATACTCTAAAAACATTTAAACAATTCTAACCTGCTGCAATTGAGACGCGTGAGCGGCGCGCGACAAGGGGCCGCGCAGCGACGCGGGCACCGGCGCCCCCGTCAACGCCGACCTGTAGCGGCGGCGGTGCATCGCCGGGCCGTGCAGCCTGCACGTGCGGGGCGGCAAGCATTTGACTGTGATGGTTGTCTCGTAATTAGCCCTGCTCGGGCCCAGTTTCGCAAATTGAGAAGTGAGAAGTAAAATGGCAAATGCGAAGTGAAATGGCAAGTAAATTGGCAAAAGCGAGGTAAAAAACAACTAATTTAGGTAAACTCGGCAGACATGAAACGAGTCAGCTTTCCTTCTTTTATGTACGAGTAAGATATGTCTCAAATTCGAATTTGAATGGACTGATTCCATTCGATTCACCGTTTATTCAAACCGATTTAACTTTCAAATGTGAAACATAAATGGATTTAGCACGGATATAAATATACACAGTCGGAAAGCTAGATATCTTGCTCAAACAGTGCTAACGAATTCCTAAAAAGTACAAATGTGATAGATATCCGGTGTGTTAACTTGGCACGCGTCGGGTTACGTATTATACGAATGAGGTGAAAAACGCAGGATTCACGTTTGCGTTACTCATTACGTCTGTGGAATCCAATTAAGCGACTGGAAATGATTGCAAATGTGTCAACTAGTGTGTGGGCCGCCATTTGTGATCATTTCCGGTCGATTTATTGCATTCCGCAGCCATAATCAGCGACGCTACCTGCGTTTTTCACTCTCATTTGTCTGAAACGCAGAGCGACTTGGACGTGTGCCAAATTCACATGTGACCCGATCGTTAGTTAAAAACGCACTCGTACAAAAGTTTTTAGACCATTGACTTCCATAATGTCCGCTGAGTTTATCTTCGCTTTTGCCATTTTACTACTCAATTTACTTCGCTTTTGCCATTTCACTTCGCATTTGCCATTTTACTTCTCACTTCTCCACTTGCGGAACTAGCACCAAATTGACTTACCGCAGTGCCATGGCACGTATTTTCTTCTTTCTGTCATAAACCTCCGAGCCGTGCACCGTTTTTATGTGTTTTCTGAGCGAGCTCGGGTCCGTGTAGGCTTTGTCGCACGTCGACACGGTGCACACATACGGTTTCTGGAAATATATTTTGGTATACCGTATTACCTCGAAATACCCCCATGGGGGTTTATTATTTCACCAGCAAAACTTGAGGGGGGATAATTCGAGAAGGGGGGCTTTTTCGAGGGGGGCTATTATTGCCCAAGCCCAATTTGAGGGGGGGGGGTTAATTCGAGTGGGGTTAATTCAAGGGGTGATAATTCGAGGGAAGTTAGTTCAAGGGGGGATAATTCGAGGTAATACGGTAAATGTTTCCATTTTCACTCCATTTCCATCAACAATAGGTGTACTTATCGCAGTCAAACCGACCTCGTCGGAATGCGTTCTATTCTGGTGCTTTGCCCTGTCAGAAGCGTTGCTAAAAGCCTTGCCGCAGTGTTCATATTCGCACACGTACGGTTTCTCGCCCGTGTGCGACCGTATGTGCGTTTTCAGGTTCTCCAATCTCGAGTAGGCCTTGAAACACGACTCGTACTGCGTTTTAATGGCACTTTTATTCAAAACATTCATCGAAAAATGCGTCGCAAAAGTCCTAGTTGACAAGGACACCAAATGTCAACCGGTTCCGGTCCCAATTCGGAGCTAGCTGACGAGCCGACTAATAACTTTCAAGTGCAAAAGTGTTGAATCGTGTTGAAAATGTAGCTGTGGTGTTGAAACAAATATTGCGGTATGTGCAATATAAAAGAACGCCAATCAGTATACCTACCGTATTTCCTAGAAATACCCCCGGTGGCGGTGGGTGATTGTTTCAGAGCGCGAATTTAGGGTGTGGGTACAACGAGGGCGGTATTTCGAGGGGGGTATTTCGACGGGGTATTTCGAGTAAATACGGAATGTGTATTACAATCATTCGTATTGTTACTCATCAACAACCTTTGAATTGGGATCTGAACCAGTTGACATTCAGCGTCATTATCAACTAATGTGCGAAAAAAGTAGCCCAAAAACCCACGTGGCAGTGGTGCGGCTTGTCGCCGGTGTGCTTCCTGGCGTGCACCACGAGCATGTACTGCGCCTTGAAGGGGCGGCGCTCGCGCGTGCAGTCGGACCACATGCACACGTAATCTTTGGAGTGCCCGATATGGTCGTCGTTCACGTGCTGCGAGTGCGACGTATAGTGGTTCATGCTGTGATTGAATGATATTAACTTACCGTATTTCCTCGAAGTACCCCCGGGGGGGGGGGGGGTGATTGTGTCAGAGTGATAATTTTGAGGGGGTTAAAGGAGGGGGGTATTTCTTGAGAGGGGCTTATTATTTTTTTGAAATTTTTTGAACTTCCAGTACTACTTTGTTGTTTGAAAAGTACGCAGACGTAGAAAAATGCGACAATAAGCACCATGTATAAGAGTCTAAAGACTTATATAAGTAATTAGATAGTATTTTACGTACCCCGTTCTAACGCATCACAGACATTGTTTTTAACGTGTGTTCTGCATAACACGATCACAAACCGAAACTTTGGTCATTTACGTTATCTTTACACTCAATTTGGGGCAGTATTTCGAGTGGGGGGCTAATAAATTCATAGTGCCCATTTTGAGGGGGGGGGTAATTCGAGGCGGGGGTATTTCGGGGGGGGGGTATTTCGAGGAAATACGGTAGTTGACGGTAGTGTCAGTGATTAGCGAAGTACGCTCGATCGTTCTATTTGGAACACGTTGTAAACGTGCAGTCCTGCACCCTGTAAAGTGTTAAGTGTTAAATATTACAGTAAAATGTCATGATAAAAATCAATTGAAATGAAATGCGAAAAGATTTTATGACATAATTTTTGATGTTTTGCATGACATTTGAGAAATTTGTATGACATTTAACATGCCATTTGACACTTTACTTTACACTTTACAGGCTGCGGGACTGCCACCTGCACTACACGCAATTAACCGTAAATACCACTCTACCTCTATAAGCAGTCGCACATCGCTGAACCGCCCGCCGCACTTATCCCACTGGCAGACGGGCGGCACTGCGTTGATCGGCTGCTGCCTGCTCCTGTTCGTCGTCGTGTCGCTCGTGCCAACGGCGGCGGACGACACGCGCGCGCCCTCGGCGGCCGGTGCGGCGCCGCGCGGCATGCTGAACGTCGAGCGGACCGACTGGCTTTGCCTGGGAAAGGGGTCTTGAATGAGCGTTTCGAATACCTTGTTCTAATCAGTGCATCGTGTGCATAAAGTTGTGTATAGCGTGTTTCCTCGAAATACCCCCTTGATTTACCCCCCCCCCATCCCGAAATACCCCAGGTCTTTTCGAGCTGAGGAAAAAATAAACCGGTAAAGTTCATCATGTATGCGGTGCAATTTTATACAATTTAGTTGAGAAGGTAGCACGCATATTGCGGAAATGAATTCATAAAAAAAAATCATTTACCTAACTCATTTGCATTACCTAGGTAGATAACTTACACGCGTCTTATGCGTCACTGAATCGTTTTTTTAAACGAATAGTAAGGCAACCAACAATAGTCATGCCTAGGTATGTTTATCAGTCCAATTTCCGCAACTCAGAAAATGCTGGCACCGTGCCAGACCACCAGGGCTCTAAATCGGTAGCTACTTATTCGGTGAATGAAATTGTTCCATAGCCAACACACCTCGGCTGAACAATCTCGGACCGGCGGCGGAGTCGCGCGGCGCGCCTTTCCTGCGTCGCCGCGGCTGCATTTGTCGACCGGCCGTCAGTGAGCAGTGCAGCTGCAGCTGGCCCGGACGGAAGCCGCCCGTCCGCCGCTGCGCGTTCAATTGTGTTCAACGGCGGCGTTTGTGGCCGATTTTTGTGTAACGTATTTTAAGCTGTTGACATTTATGTGTATTTCGACGCGATATTTCATGTTTTTCGATGTAATAACGTATTTAGGAATATACAAAATACGTGTGGTGAAATCTACCCAATAGCTTTCGTGAGCACGATGGCTGTGAGCACACTTTACTTTTCTGCCAGTAAACTCGGATATTGGTAAACTCATAAATCGGCTTTTGTATTTACCAAAATGACGTGTCCGTCAACAACAGTTTTAACTTAAACTCCAGCGACATTACACCTTACAACGAGATCTACCATATCCCATCTGAATAAAAGAACAAACATAACATTTTTTCGTCATATTTATCAAAACAATTCGATAAATATGATGAAAATTTTTTTTATGTTTGTTCTTCTATTCAGATGGGATATGGTAGATTTCATTGTAAGGTGTAATGTCGGTGGAGTATACCTGCCTATCGGCCTATACGCACACTAGTTTACTACTGCCAATAATCTAACAATTTAGTAAACTCTGTAGAGCATTTGAGTTTGCCGGAATGAGCTGTTTGTCAACGACAGTTGACGGAGATCAAAAATAACACATTCCGGTAAACTCAGATGCGCTCAGAAGTCAGAAGCTGATAAAGAGTTAACAAAATCTCTAGTTTACCGGTAGTAAACTAGTGTGCGCAGGTACAATTTGGTAACCTCAGATAGATTAAAAGCTGATTTATAACAATCAAATTTGAGTTCCATTTTCGCAGTAAACTATTGTGGGTGGAAATAGTAACCCATTGGTACTCACGACGAGTGCCGATGGGTGGTCTCATTAGCTGGTGTGAAAAAGTCCTTGGCTCGGATATTGTCGCTGTTGTCGTGTCTGTAATTTGTCACGCTTGAATGAAAAACGTACCTAATTCAACTCCGCAGTTTTTATTTATATGGGTGTGATAGGTACGGTATTTACTTACCGTATTTCTTCTAATAGAACGGCATACCTCCAATAGAACGGCAGGTTTTGCCGCGTTTTTCTGCTCACGAAAACAATAGAACGGCAGCCTCCAATTGAACGGCAGGTAGAAATTATGTTGGGAGTGTGCGAAAACACAAAAATAAATCAAAAATGGATGGTGAGAACGTTCATAGCATTCAAGCACGTGTTAAATTTCAAATTGATGCTCTGATTATCAAATATTGCCAAGCTTCATTAAAAAATTAGGATACGTTGAAATGAGAAATCCGTGAAAAAAATGGTGAAAAAATAGAACGGCAACCTCCAATAGAACGGCAGGTGAAAAAGTTGACGAAAACAATAGAACGGCGCTCTTCTATTAAAAGAAATACAGTATACCGTAAATATTTAATGTAATATGTAGAAGAGCGCCGTTCTAATTTTACCTGCCCTTACATTGGTGGTGCCCTTCTATCGAGGGTATGTCGTTCTATTAGAAGAAATACAGTATCATTACAGAAATACCTCACAGTGCAGTGCACGCGGCGGAGTTCAAACGATCTCACCAAATTGCGGCAAAAGCATTGTCGGGATCACGTTCGTGTCCGCGCGCCTCGCTCCCACATCTTGAATAGCCGGTCGGGAATCGGTGCTTCTATGGCCCTCTATCGACAAGCTGCGACGTTGCGAAATGTTCGTGAAAAAATAACACTAATAAATGGGTACCGTATTTCCTCGAAATACCCCCAGGGGGTTTATTTTTTCAGAGTGGAAATTTTGAGGGGGGTATTTCGATGGGGGGTTATAATTTCGTCAGAAATTTTCACGAAATTCAAAGTAAAGGGTACGGTTTTATGTACCCAAAACTGGTAATAAGCGTGTCCAAGTATATATACGAGTATAGGTATACTATATACATTGCATAGATGATGTACATCATTTCTGACGGTGGGTATTTCGAGGAGGGGTTTATTTTTACCCCAGCTCAAAAACACCTGGGGGTATTTCGAGGGGGGTTAATTCCAGAGGGGGTATTTCAAGGAAATACGGTAATTCGATGTCCATACCGCGTGGGCAACATGAGCCGGGTGTCCTGCCGCAGCGGGCGGCCGTTTCGCTCCGGCGGCGGCGGCGGGTCCGCGACCGCGATCGGAGGCGGCCGCGCGGCGCACAGCAGCGCGTGCAGCTGCCTGCCGCCGTCGCTGGGCGCGGGCGTCGCCTGCCGCTGCCGCATCAGCTCGTACGGCACGGTGGGCAGGCGCACGCTGGGCAACGCCGCCGGCCACATGCCCGCCGCTGGCGCTCGCAGTCGCTGTTGAAACGCCGCTGTCGCGTACGCGTGCCCTGAGTGGATTTGAGCGGCTGGGGGCACGCAACATGGGTGGTGTGATAAATTGAATAAATGAATGTCAGCCAGAGATTACGGCTGGCCGCTTCTTGTATTCCTATATACCTACGTTAGAAATACTCAGAGTTCGATAAAATTTGAGCGTGGCCAATTACAATGTTATGATGTCGCACTAATTTTTGCATGCGTCAGTGCGGCACAGGGTAGAGAACGGGCACGGGGCAGAGTGGCACGAGCTAATAATTGCGACATTTTCGCTTGAAAAAAGCAAAATTGTCTAGCTGGCGCAGAAATATGGCGGACGGATTACGCGTGTCTGTTAATCTGGATAGCATAAATCAATCACTTTATTCACTTCGTTTTTCACAATCCAATTTCAGTTTTTACACACATTTAAATTTGACTGATTGGTGTGATCAAAAGGGAAACAATGAATTTGCGAAACATTGTGATAGATAACTGGCACCCCATCCAGGTAATTTTTTTATCTCGATTCACATGAGAAGTGACACTAGGTATCCAACAAATCAATTATATTTATTGTTCCATCCGAACGAAGCGGAGAGAGCAAGCGATGAAGTCCAACTACCGTATTTACTCGAAATACCCCCAGGGGGGTTATTTTTCATATTGTTATGAGTGAAAATTTTTAGGGTTAATTCGAGGGGTTTATTATTTTGCCAGAATTTTTTATTGAACTCTCGCTACTTATTCGTTGTTCATAACGTACGCAGAACAGAGTTGTTAAAAGTACCAAACTTTTTTCAAAGTATCCGTAAACGTAAAGTATTTATTTTTTACTCACCCCCTGAGTACAGAAAACGTAAAGTAAAAGTTTTTTACTTTTACTCATGAATAAACGCCAGTAAACGTCCTTTTTCTACCAGAAAACGTAAACATGAGTATTTTAGGGTATGTCACCCCAATTTTCTCTGAAAATAACTAATTTTCATAACTTTTTGCCTATTTAAAGCAATTTTTGGCTATATTTGTGCTTAACTACACATTTTCTACTATTTTCCCATGTTTTTAGCATAACTTTTAGCTTTTTCCCCTACTAAGCCTTTATAAAACTATATACAAGTCTATCTGAAATACGTTTTATGTACTTGAGTACTGTCAAAAAGTATACGTAAAACTTTATTGATGTATACTTTTTGCGTATACGTAAAACTTTTTTTACGTTTTCAAAAAGTATACGTAAAACTAAAACTACAGGAACTTTTTTCAGAGGAAACATAAATGTATTTACTCTGTACTCAAGTATACATATTTATCGAGTAAAAGTAAATACGTTTTATGTACTTGAGTACTGTCAAAAAGTATATGTAAAACTTTATTTACGTATACTTTTTACGTATACATAAAACTTTTTTTACGTTTTCAAAAAGTATACATAAAAGTAAAACTACAGGAACTTTTTTCAGAGGAAACATAAACGTATTTACTCTGTACTCAAGTATACATATTTATCGAGTAAAAGTAAATACGTTTTAACAACTATGATGCAGACATGGAAAAATGCAACAATAAGTAAATATAAGTGTCTATATGTAAAATACCTACATACAAATTCTATGGTATAATAAGTCCTGTCCTAAAGTAACTCAGTCATTGTCTTTAATGTGTGTTCTGCATCACACAGATAACAAACTGCAGTTTTTGACAATTACATTCTCTTTACACTCATTTGGGGTGGGGTATTTCGAGGGTGTTTTATTTTCTTGCAAGCCTGGAGATCAGAGTTGTTAAAAGTACTTAACTTTTTTGAAGTAAACATAAACATAAAGTATTTTATTTTAGTCACACCTGAGTACAGAAAACATAAAGTATTTTATTTTTACTTTTACACTGTGTAAAAGGTGAGTAAAATTCCAATTAGAGTAAAATTCTCTTTTCCGTATTTTTCTCACAGAAAACGTAAAAGTGAGTATTTTTCTGATGAAAATAACGTAAAAATTGATTGTTGATTCAAATTTTTACTCTAAAATACATCAATGATGTTTTTTTCTCTCCTGATAGGTATTTCTTAGGAAAATGTTCTATGTTTGTTGTATTCTGTCTGGCACAGTGACATTTTCTGTCCCCTTGAAATACGTTTTCTGCACTCGAGTACCTTTAAAAAGTACGCGAGTATGTGAGTACCGGTATTTTTTCGGTAGGAAATGTAAACGTATTTATGCAATACACGAGTATACGTATTTATTGAGTAAACGTAAATACGTTTTAACAACTATGCTGGAGATATGGGATCAAACCTGGGTAATGTTCGAGAGGGGAGGGTATTTCAAGGAAATACGGCAAGCACGAAATACGGTATCCCTAACACATACATAACTGTCTGCAATGTCTGAGGTACTTGCATGCTATGTTCATGCGACACCGGTTTGCAGATGTTTTTGCAAGTCCGCCTGTCGCAAAGCCAATTATTCCATGCTCCGCGCAGCGCCGCGCCGTTCGCTCGAAGCGGGGGGGGGGGGGGTAGCGCGATCGCGTGATGCAGCGGCACGGCAACTGTAGCGGACTGTGGCAGCTTCGCCGCCAGTGCCAGCTGGTTAGACGGGCGTGTCTAGTGGGCCGCCCCGCTCGTTATGATGGTAGAGTGTTTTTTGGGACGATGGTTTATACTTTTTGGGTGTTTTTTTAAAACAATTTTACCCTCTGAATGGACATAAAAGCATCTGACGATGCTGCTATTGACAACATTTTTCGCATCAACTTAAATAATTACTGACAAAAATTCACCACGATTGCACGCCTTCCTTGCCATTTGTGGCCAGGATTTCTCTGAAAATTTTGAAGTATTTTTGAATATGAACGGTTATTTGAAAAACCCGACGTGGTAAACTGTTTTTCAATTGAATCGATGCGAACAGTAAATATATGCCTAAATATGTTCGAATTTGCAACTTCTGTTTGCCATCGTAACCGAGGGTTGTTGCGACCGCATTTGCTCATTGTTTCATGCGCCCGCGCGGAAGCAATAACGCAGCGACGCCGTACAAAAAAGCGAACCTGATGCGCGCGGCTCTTGTCTGATTAACAATGACTTTTACCTAAATAACAACAGTAGCCCTTCAAAAATGCCAATTACGTATTTGACAGTGAAATAACCTTGAATACAGTGTGTGCGATCCAAGTTCACCACTTGGAACAGGTAGCGCGGTGTCGCGCGGCGCGGCGCGGCCGGTCGCCGCGGCACGAGCGCGGATAACCGAGTGGTCGCGCGTCGCGAACACACGCAGACAAGCGCGCGCCGCCGCCAGTGGACGGACACACACGCGCACGGAACGCAAACATGCTGCCGCCCGCCGCCGCGGGGCTCGCTGGGGAAGTGACGCTCATAGCTGCCGCTCGACCGGCCGCGTTCGCGCGCCGTCCGTGCAAGTTTCAATCCAAAGTTTCAATTTGTGCGCGCATGGGCAACCTTTCCGTCGCGATGCCGCGAAAGGCCGGCCGTCGCGCAATTGTTCGGCGGCCGGCGTTTTTTGCGAAATGCTAACATTTGCATAGTGCCCGCCGAAGCC
The DNA here is from genome assembly GCA_964036195.1 of Sphaerolaimus hirsutus. Lineage (NCBI taxonomy): Eukaryota > Metazoa > Nematoda > Chromadorea > Monhysterida > Sphaerolaimidae > Sphaerolaimus > Sphaerolaimus hirsutus. The sequence continues at coordinate 22,950,647 of OZ038451.1, read as the reverse complement.
CGAAAGCCATCTCCATGGAGCCTAGTTTTTTGCTTCATGCATAATCGCGCACTTGTTCAAACATAACGCATGACGACCTTTTAGCCAATTGCGCGGCTCTCCCACGGTTGATCCTACACGGGCGCCGGCATGACATTTAGCTGGGCGGCACACGTTTTCTCCGCCCTTCGTTCATATTTACATGGAAGTTGTGAACGAAGGACGAAATGAACTGCGGCCTTTGAAAATCGAGCGATAACAGCCGTTAATGAAAGGTTTTGAATACATGCTCGCGATTTGTTTGGTGAATGCATGAGCTATGATTTTGTTTACATACGTATTTATTATTTTTTGGTGTATCTTTTTGAAAAAAGATTCCTTTTCTGGCTTGTTTCAGGGACAAATAGGTATTTAGGCACAATTGCGGCAGCATAATTCGGACCTGACAGGGGCCACTTCCAGCAGACCCTGTAAAATTGCAAATGTCATGCAAAGTGTCAAAAGTCGTGTAAAATGTCTAAGTTCGTTTTTTTTACCGGACGTTTGACACTTTTCGTGACATTTACATGACTTTTGTTACTTTGTATGTATGACATTTGAATTCGGACCAGGTGGATTTGTACCAATGTGTAGTGTGAAAGATCACAGCAGATAAATTTACAGTACCGTATTTCCTCGAAATACCCCCCGGGGGGTGATCGTTTCAAAGTGGTCTCGAGAGGGGGGGGGGGTCAAACGAGGGGGGGGGTATTTCGAGGGGGGTTATTATTTCACAAGAAATTTTTTTTAAATCCCAGTACGAAATTGTCGTCTGAAACGTACGCAGACGTCGAAAAATACAACAAAAACCGCCATTTATAAGGTTATGTAGACTAATATTAGTACGTAGATATAAACTAATATAATTAGTAGGTATAAACACTGTTCTAACGTGACTCCGACATTGCTTTAACGTGTGTTCTGCACGTATTTCGAGGGGGGGGGTGATTGTTTCATAGTGGTCTCGAGAGGGGGGGGGGTCAAACGAGGGGAGGGGTATTTCGAGGGGGGGGGGGTATTTCGAGGAAATACGGTAAATCGTAATTTGGTAATTCCTCCTGGATTCATTTCCTTGATCAAATTTAAATAGGGGTCTTATTTGAGAGAATTAGTACAACTGAATTGTGGTTAGGTATATGGGGCTAAAAAACTGGTCGTCGGTCTTTTTGATATGAAAGTACCTAAGTGTTTTAATAGTTATTATTTCCTTGTTCCGGAAATCACAACACAAGTCTGGGGTAGTTCAAAAGAAGTATCAAATTTGTCTGTTCCTCGCAGACATTCCAGAAGAATTTGAAAACTAATGTGAGAAGTTAGTAATTATATCATAAATATTAGGTTTTATATACACCTGAAACTATTCATGATTACCTACCTATATTATGCCCGGTTATTAACCGAATCATGCATGAAATTTTAATGGGGACATTTTTTACGGAAAAAAATCAGATTTAGTGTGAAAAATAGATATACCGTATTTCCTCGAATTACCCCAGGGGGGTTATTTTTTCAGAGTGAAAATTTTGAGAGAAAAACGTGAAAAATGCAACAATAACCACCATTTATAAGTTTTTACAGCCTTATATAAGGATGTAGATGGTATAAAAGATGTTCTAACGTAACACAGTAAGTGTTTTGAACGTCTGTTATGCATTTCCCGGGCCACAAATTCGGTTGTGGGTTGGGTTTCTGGGGAGTGTTTTCTGTTGTGGTTGGTGTGAGTTTGACTTTTGAATGACATGAAGATGTCACCGCGCGCGCTTTTATACTGGGATTCCATTACGTTTTTGTTGTCGCCGCGGCCGCTCTTAAACTCGTCTGGTACATTTTTCCATTTTATGGATGTCCTTAATTCGCCCGACGGACTAAGAACAAGGTTTTCTTTGCGCGGCCGTGGCGAGTGAAAATTGTCACTCGCGTAAACACGACATGTGTAATTTGGCTGACGTATTCCGGAATTCAGATTACTGGTGATTTGTGATGGAATGGCGCCTTGGGCCAGTTAATGGCGCCAAAAACGTGTCTTTGGCGTATAAATGGCGTTTTTGGCGCTTGGCAATTGGCATGCCTCGTTTTTCTGTTGTGCTTTTCGTTAAGTGAATATTTGGATTGGAGTGGAGCTGTCCCAAGATGGCACTGTTCGTACTGTGACGTTTTTTTCCATCACTATTACCTATTTATGTATTTTATGTACTACAATGCGGATAAAGGAATGTTCAGTAGTTTTGAAATGTTTTGTTATAGTCTCCCTTTCGCGGTGCGCATAAAATGAAATGTTTGAGATGTCGTAAATGGCATGCATCAGCCATTATTTCATCGAATTGGTCAGTAATCTTTGATATTTTTTAGCGTTTGCTGGGGGGCGAGCTTTTATCGCCTGGTCATTTTTCATACACAAAAGGTTGATTTCAGAAAAAACCCCACTGACCAGGGGAATTTTACACTTGGCACCGTCAGATACAGCATCGTCGAAAAAAACAACAAGCATAAAACAATTGCCAAAACACATAAGTTTTCAACAGAAAACAACCCTAAACATGAAACATAGTTTCACACACTCAACATGGATTCACGCACTACAAGTAACACGCTCAATGCTACCGCATCCGGGGGAACCGATGCCCACAGATGCGCAGCTAAAGTTACATACGTGCCAAAAATCCACAACACTAATCCAACGGCCCTTATCAGGGCCACCAGGTCCAGTGAACACGCATGGAAGTTATCGGTTCACCCGGAACTCCAAGTCGACTACGTTGAAATCAACACGGGTGCCATACACAATAAGTGCATGACAAAACGATGCATGTCATGCACGCATTTGAGCAACAGCCGAACGTACATGTCTAACACGACACGCAACACGTTCATACACCATCCCAACCTCGGATGCAACACATCAAACGTAATTTACATGCTCACCTGCGAAAGCTGCAAAATGCAATACGTGGGAGAAACAAAACAAAAAATCAAAACGAGATTTTACCAACACATGGGGCTAATAAAAAAATCATTGAATAACGACAACAAAACGGAAACGTACTTCTATTCCCATTTCAAAACACACAACTGTGACCCAGATAAAATAAAACTGGATATACTCGAACAGATCGAAACAGAACCAGTCGGAAAAACAAAGCCCCAAAAATTCACGGACACTGAAGCATGCTACATCAATGCACTAGCCACATCATATCCGATGGGCGGAAACAGTATCATCAAAGGGGTCGGAAATATCACCGAAATCGATCTCAACTCTGAAAAAAGTAGGCTACCATTTCTAAACTTCGCACTACCAAGAGTAGGCAAAAGAAGCGAAAGAACTTCAAAAAAGACAAGGCAATATAAAAACCTCGATGCACTAAACACAGACAGTAACTATACAATACTGCAAAAATGCCTACACCAAAAAAACAAGCACACAGAAATGGCAATAGCTGAAATAAAACAAAAATATGAAAACAATGTAATAAAATGGGAAACATACAACAAATACATGGCTCTACTGTCGGCAAAAAGGCAAAAGCATAGTATCCAAAGGCAAAAAATAGCACACCCAAAAATATTTGCATACCATCATGACAACCCCGTTGATAACTGCAACAGTATACAAAAATGTCTGAAAAGCAAAAAAACGACAGAACATCTAAGCAAAACCATCACAGAAAGCCTCAGAGAAATCATGATCACACGCAAATATGACCCACCGTTCGGTGTGACAGTATTCAACTACAATAAAGTACTAAAAAAACTTACACCAAACAGCTTCACAGAAATCATGAACTCAAAATGTGACTGCGACATGAGCATGCACACAAACAAGCACCACGGACACGTCATCACAGGTGACCTAAAAATATGCAAAAACACTGAATTGGCAGAAATTCTGAGCTACGGAGCCAATTACCGCCTACCAAAAAATCCAAATAAAATCGACACAATACATAAATCTTCCGAAACACTGCAAAAAATAAAACAGCACCTAATTGATAAACACAAGGAAGAAGAAACTAGCATAACCGAATGGCATGAAAAATCTATCTCTCTAATGGAGAGAACCGTCCGTCACGCTCCAATAACAAAAACAAAAACATACAATACACAACGTATAAAAAGCTCACTATCTGCCCTACAAGAAAAATACGTCATCACCCCAATAGACAAGGCCGCTGCTACTTACGCGTTCATATGCAAAAAATACTACATACAATTAATAGCCAAAGAATTGGGAATAAACAACAACGACTTCACCAACAGTGGAAACGTCACGTACCAACACGTTGGAAGCGACACAGACTCAGCTCTACACATAAACGAATATCTTAGAGAAAAAACCGAGCAATATAAGGGCGAGATGGAACGCTTCAACGAATCTTTCCCAATAATCTACGCCACACCAAAATTTCACAAAAACCCGATAAAATTCAGATTCATAGCAGGTAGCAAAGTCTCGAACATCAACAGTCTCGCATGGGACCTACACAAAATACTACAATACTTGACCGAGCGCCTGGAACAATACTGTAAAGTAATCACAAAAAGAAACGGAACCAACAGATTCTGGCTATGCAAAAACAGTGCACAAGTAGCACAGAGCTTACAACAACAACACAAAATACATTCCATACACACTTACGACTTCGCAAATATGTTCACCACACTGCCACACCACCTAATCGAGACCCACATCAACTTTCTACTAGACCTAGTGATCAGAAACAATAGCTTCAGAATTTACAAAAACAAAGCCACTCAAAACACCACAAATGGACAAGGAAAAATTCTATCTGTCTCAAAAACATCGGAATTACTACACACGGTCCTAGATAACACCTACATAAAATTCTGCGGAACAATCTACAAACAAACGCTAGGAATACCAATGGGAGGCAGCGCATCAAGCGACATTGCCAACCTCACACTAGCGGGTATGGAATATCGATATCTGGGCAACAAATGCAACAACATCATCGCCAGAACACTACACAGAACAAGACGTTATGTTGATGACATTCTAGTCATCAACAAAAAAGACTTTGGCATGATGTGCACCGAAATATACGGCACTGAACTAACCCTGGAACCCGACACAACAGAAAACGGGGATAGGGTACACTTCCTCGACCTCGACATCAACGTGGTGAACCATCGCGCCAGATTCAACCTGTGGAATAAAACGGATGACTATAAATTCGAAATAGTAAAAAACACACACGTGTCGAGTAACGTGCAGATACAGCTCGGCTACAACACACTTTACGCACAAGCAAAAAGATATCTTGAAATATGCAGTGACATAGCCGACGGTTCCAAACGCATACTCGACCTAATGGTTAATTTGCATAAAATGGAATTCCCCCTGGAACCCATGAGTGCAACACTCATGAAACTTGTACTAAACTACCCCCACCTCACAACCAAACATAACATGTGCAAACATATGGATATCATGAAATGGATCTTTTCGATTAAAAAACAACTCTTACTAAAAACTTCTCAAACGTAGTACCGGAAATTGGGACCCCAACCCACCCACCCAACAAAATTCAACATTTCCACGGAAATAACACTCAACTACGCAGCCCCAATTCCCAATTAATTCCGGTACTGGGTATAAACCCAACCAAAAATCGAAAACAAAGATAGCAAACGCTATCTAAAGTCGAACGTGCAAATAATACATCAGATAAAACAAAAAACGCACCAAATCCAAATTCGGCAACAGACGCACGCAATAGGCTATAGATACATCCGGCGATAATGCATGATTATCCGCGACATCAAAACGGATCACCGCCATCTGTTGTGCTGCGCAAAAGACAAAAACGATTATACGGGGCTAGGCGCCAGAGTATAAATACGGAGCGGCCTGAATAGACACACTCATACGGACATCATCACATCGAAACTTAGCTCATTTCCGAAAATGGCACCACCGAAACGCTTCAACGGCGCGGGCTCCAAGCAGCATCGGTCGAACGGCGGCGGCACACAGCAGACCCCGGCCAACGACAACGAGCCTGCACAGAAAAAGTGCAAAAGATACGCCAATGGCGTTGAGGTAATTTGGAGCAATAGGCTCACCAAAAAAGAGAATTGTGCCCCATTTCGGTTTTTTCGGTTTACGCTCGGTGTACAAACCAATCTAGAGTTTTTTATTTTTTGTGATACATTAGATTTGGATACACACAAAAAATATCAGTTTACGAAATTAGCTGGTAAACGCTAATTCCGGCGCGAGGTGCTGGTCGGTCAGTGACCGAATTTTTCTGAAATCAACCTTTTGTGTATGAAAAATGACCAGGCGATAAAAGCTCGCCCCCCAGCAAACGCTAAAAAATATCAAAAACAATAAGTCACAGATGGTAAGAAGAGTTATAGGCTGTAAGAAAAATTTTATTTGGCAAATAAATGTTCTAAGTGGTAGGTCAATAGACAAGTAATACTCATAGTCATAAGTATGTTTGTTACTGAAAGTACTTTTCACTTATGAGTTTACTTATACCATGTGAAGTTACTTGCCAACTTGCCAGTTATGATAGTCTTACTTGTTCTCTTGTCGGTGTGGCTCCCCATTTTTCAGATTTTTCACATCTGAATTTTTAACAGTTGACTCTAATAGGTATTTTGAAAATAGAAAATCGCAAAATCCAGTGTTTGCAATTTTTGCAAGCCCACTCTTTTGCATTTTATGCCCGGGTTGCCTTCATTTATTTTGTCGCAGAATCCACAATTTCATTTTTGAAAAACTATTAGTGAACAGATCACATGAGAAATAATTTCATCCGTAATGCTCACTTTATTTTTAACTTTACCTATTTGCTTTATATTTTTTTCTTTCATCGGTTCAAATGATTAGGTAGTTGTGGTGTGTGCAAAATAGCATCATGCACACTTCATTGGACTTTCATAAGTAAAATATGTCTGTAGTTAAAAAGCTACCGTTTTAACGCAATTCGCTGTCAGTTATCACGTGGAATTGTTGATTCTCTGGCGCTTTTTGGCGCTTTCAAAAATGCTAGCGCCAAGCGCCAATGGCGCTACCAGAAAATAGCGCCAAGCGCCAAAAGCGCCATGGCGCTTTTCGGAAGCAATGCGCCAAGCGCCAATGGCGCCAGAGCATTTTAGCGCCAAGCGCCAAAAGCGCCATGGCGCTTTTTGATTTGGCGCTAGCGCCAGGCGCCAGCGCCATGGCGCTTTTACATCACTAGTGAGGACTAACGATGGCAAAAAAAGATTGTAAAATTCGAAAACATTTTCGAATTTTTGAATTTTTCCGGAATTTTCGAATTTTTATTCCACCCCTGGAAAAAACACTTAAAAATCGATTTTTTTATTCCAAAAATTTCGAAAATTCATAAATTTGAAAATTCGAAAATAATGGAAATCAATGTCACAAAAGGCATTCTTACGTTAAATGTGATAATTCAATCAACAATTGATACAAGGTGCCTCTGAAATCCGAAAATGTAATGAAGAAAAACGTCAAAAAAGCATTGAAATGGTGTCCGCGGCGGACCCGACAGATCCGTTGAGGAATGCACCCAACCGAGTGCTCTACTCTTGTTTAGTGGTTGAGCTGTACTTCTGCTAAAACAGACACCACTCTATCAAAAAATAGATCTTGAGTTGTTGTTGCAACTTGTTGAACAGAGCACTGTCCGACAAGTCCATCAGTTGCCACTTCTAGCTGGGACAATGGGTTCATGCTGAAATGCCTAGTGCCCAATATCACTGGGCACTAGCTTAAAGCAGAGTCCGCAGTGGACACTGGCATGCTATGTACACTCAAAATAAATGGTGCCAATTGCTTTAAATGAAAAATTTTATCACACAAAATGTTTACAGCAGAAATCTTTTTCCATCAAGTCATCATGTTCTTTTTGCAAAAACTATGTCAGCTCATCAGAAACATGTTTGGCAAGAGTCTGATTAACTCTTTCTAGGGTTGCACAAGCTGGTTGCACAAGCATCAGTGAATATGTCTACAAAAAAATTATTGTGGTCACCAGGGGGCAATCGCAAACCCTGTAGAGTGTCAAGTGTCAAGTGTCAAATCTCATGACAAATGACACTCCTCAACAATTCAATCACAGTCCCTATCATTGTCAAACCCACCAGGACACCTGGAGGATGCCATCTTTTATTTTTTTGGATACTTATTCCATTATAAAATTTGGATACTTATTCCATCATAAAGTTTTATACCTCATGTACATACCTATTTCTCTTTTGCAAGAATTTTGTTATTAAATTATGTTACATCTTATACCCTAGATAGACCATGCGTAATAATGTCTTTTTCTAGACAGACATAACTGTGATGTGAACCCATGGCAAAATCAATTAGTCGAGGGTGCTATTAGTTCAAGTAGGGCAGGGGGTGATACATGTATTTCATAAATGCGACACTGTACAATATATGCCCAAATACTATCTACCTAGCTAATATATCTTAGTCTATATGACCGAGCGGCACATCCAGGCTAGACAGACATTTTTTGCGCTGTCCGCGGCTAGCGCTAATCACTTTTGAACGTGGCAACAGCAACAAGCAACATGCTTGTAACAATCGACTGATTTAACAGATTCCATTGGGATGTGTTTACTGTATTTACCGTTGTATACTACTGAGCGTACCCGCACGCTTTTTAGAAAGTTGATAGTGATTTACACAAGTTGGACGATTTTACACGACAAAGTTTTGAGCGCAGTCTATTTTGAGGGACTATGTGAAGACAATATAAATAATTGTCGTGAAGAGAAGATTTTCTTTTCTTCATCTGGATTCTTGAGTTTTCTGAGAATCAATTGTTCATTAGCTTTTAATGCGTGTTTTTTTGTGTCTTCGAGGGATCTGTGAAAATTAATGACTTTCTACTGTTGACTAGTGATGTAAAAGCGCCATGGCGCTTTTGGCGCTTGGCGCTATTTTTGACCGGCGCCAGGAACTAAATGCCTGGCGCTGGCGCTTGGCGCTAGCGCCTGAGCAAAAAGCGCTATGGCGCTTCTGGCGCTTGGCGCCATTTTGCTTTGGCGCCATTGGCGCTTGGCGCTAAGGCTCGGAAAAGCGCCATGGCGCTTTTGGCGCTTGGCGCCAAAGTTCTGGCGCTTTTCACATCACTACTGTTGACGCATTCATTTGCGAACGCGCGATTTTAAACAAATGTCTGAAATGTTCTGTGAGTATAAATAAACAGCGTTCGGATCAAGTCCGGCAGTCACTTTTTGAACGGACATCTGACGCTACAACTCACGCTATGGGGGGAGTATAGAGCTGAAATTTTGGGGGAATATAGCCGACATTCCCCCCTACTATATACCAACGCAGATGCGACGGCGTCCCGTTTTAGTGTGGGTCGCCGTATATGCAACAAAAATATGTGCGGTTTTCGCTGTCCGGATCAAGTCCGGCACCCACTGGTTCTTCACCACTTTGGGTGCTGTAACTCAAGATACACGAACAGGATGAGTCTAAAACTTGGGGGGATCAACGGCGACATCCACCGCTTACTGTACACAGGATGGCGAGCGCCACTGACACACAATAAGTGCCGCTTGCCGCGTATCTTGCGTTTTTTACAGACGCAGTGTCCGCATCCGGTGCGGCACCCGAAAACATTTTTCAGAAAGAGTCAAGTGACACTTGAGTTAAATCAGCGACTACAGTAAATTCTGCCGTTCTTGACGCGCCCTGAAGTGACCACGTCCAGCGTCACTGAATCGTTCCCACCTGCACAATTGATGGATGGGTATTTGAATTTACACTAGATATGATAATGTAAAATTTAAAAACCATACTGTTATCATGATATTTACAGTAGAGTTTTTTGTATGTTTTACGATTCTGCAGTACCACACCATGCTGTAGAATGCAGCAAAATTTCGTGTTCAGTGCTGATCAACAGAATTTCTGACCTCCCTTGAGTTGCATACTTAAAATACACTTAAAACTGATTTTTTGTCAGACACCACAAAGTTGGTTTAGGATGCCCTCATGGGGATAGTTTAAGGTATAAAGTTGCGTAAAAGACCTCAGTGCAAAAATGCCCTGCTAAAGAATTTTAATGGGGGTCAGTGTGATGACATCACCTATGACATCATAGCAGTAGAGATCTGTACCACAATGATGTCATAGGTGACATCATCACATTGACCCCCATCAAAATTCTTTAGCAGGGCATTTTTGGGGTAAGGTCTTTTACACAACTTTATACCTTAACCTATCCCTTAGAGGGCATCCTAAACCAACTTTTTAAGTGTCTAACAAAAAATCGATTTTAAGTGTATTTTTAGTATGCAACTCAAGGGATGTCATAAGTTCACACTAGACACGAAATTTTGTCACGTTGTACAGTATGGTATGGTACTGTAGGATTGTAAAATTTACAAAAGCGTACAGTTTACTGTAAATATTGTGTAAACTAACGATTTTTCTTCCATGAAAATCAAGGAGTGCCAAACAGTCTGGATGTGGACAGTGCGTCTGTAAAAAACGCAAGATATGCGGCAAGCGGCACTTATTGTGTGTCAGTGGCGCTCACCATCCTGTGTACAGTAAGCGGTGGATGTCGCCGTGAATCCCCCCAAGTTTTAGACTCATCCTGTTCGTGTATCTTGAGTTACGGCACCCAAAGTGGTGAAGAACCAGTGGGTGCCGGACTTGATCCGGACAGTGAAAACCGCACAATTTTTTTTTACACATACGGCGACCCACACTAAAACGGGTCGCCGTCACATCTGCGTTGGTATATAGTAGGGGGGGAATGTCGGCTATATTCCCCCCAAATTTAAGCTCTTAACTCTCCCCATAGCGTGAGTTGTAGCGTCAGAAGTCCGTTCAAAAAGTGACTGCCGGACTTGATCCGAACGCTGTTTACAAGCGTTGAAATGAGTAGAACGATGAGGTCCACTAGTCTCACTCCAAGACAGGAATTAGCATGTAACCTTTTTAGGTTTTGACTTTCACAATGTGGAAAACAACGAAAATGCAGTTTCCCGTTCTAAAAAAATTGAAGCTCAAAAAATAACAAAAACAAAAGAAACAAAATTCAATTTCAAGCACGATTCTGTAAATGCACAGAATGCCTCGTAAAATGGTGCTTTTTGCTTGATATACATATTTACTAGGTACAACTTATTTTGTAATTTTCAGCGCAAAAGCATAAGTGTTTCAGATAAACACGACACTATTATTAATTACACTACCGCGCATAATAGTCGAGAGTTCAAAGTGCTTCATATGTAGTACACTAGTACCCCGCGAAATTTCGGAAACTCATAAATCTGTTTTGAACACATTTTAGTTCACCTGACTGAGGAGTAAATATGTCAACTTCTGCTAATGGTGATCAAAAATCATCTACCGTATTACCTCGAAATATCCCCACCGTTGAATTAACTCCCCCCCTCAAAACGGGCTGGGGAAATAATACCCCCCCCCTTGAAATACCCCCATCACCGAAATGATGTACATCATGTATGCGATGTACATGATGTATTTTGTTACCGCTATTTGACATTGCAGCTACACAAAGACTAGTTTGTGTAGCTATCTACGGTTTTATGTCCAAATATACCCTGTTTGGACACATTTATTGCCTGTTTTGGGTACGCAAATGCCTGCATTTACTACGATCCTAATGAAAACTAAATAACGAAATAATACCCCCCCCCCCCTCGAATAAGCTCCCCCTCAAATTACCCCCCCCCAAATTTTGCTGGCGAAATAATAAACCCCCATGGGGGTATTTCAAGGTAATACGGTATTCTGGTAATCTCAAATCGGTTCAAAACAGATACCTATATGAGTTTACGAAATGTCGGTGGTGTACTAAACTGGTGGACAATTTAAATGGAAAATTGACTACATAAATTTTCGAAATATTCTCATGTGCAAATGATCAGCCCAATCTAGCTAAAATTTTGTGTGAATGTGGGGCCAACATTTCTTTACATTGTCCCCAAATGGCACCCCCCAGCACCCACCTGGTTAGCCGTGACAGCCTTCTATATATTTTTTCCGTTTTTTTTCTGGTCAATATAATTGGAAAATTTTGGAATCCCACACAGAATATTGCTGCGGGAAAGCGCGCTGCCATTTTTGGCATGCTGCCAACACAAGCATTGGATACGCTTGTGCTGGCAGTTTTTTGATGGAAAAAAATCACTAATGGCTCGCTCAGAGCCGCACATAGGTTGCAGGGTGATTTTTACCCGCTGCTGTCCCCACACTGCTGCTGCGTCACAAAAATCCATCCTAAATTGCAGATATCAGCCACTTCATGACATTTAAACATATTAAGAACTTTATAAGTGCAAACATTTTGATTGTGATTGCAAAAACCACAAATTTACACTTTCTGGGAATGACCTCTTCATCTGTCTGGCCCATTTACACAAAATACAGGACACATTTCCAGTTGTCCCCTGGTATATGTTTAACAGATAATTGTTGCCTGAATTCAATGGGCACTAGCATTTAATGATTTGCAAGCAGATGCTGCAAAGGCCAGTCACGCTTTTACGGAAATGCTGTCTTTGAACAGTGGTATTTCCACTGATCGCCATAAATGCAATCTTCGTGCAACAATGTGGTGCAGGACCAGCCACATGTTGCTAATGACACTTAGGAAGCCAGTCCTGGCCACCATGTGCTGTATCATAAGCCTGGGGCTGTGTAAGACACATTAGTTCCAATATATGTTTTGTTCACAAAAATATTTCAGGTTTGATCTTCAGCAAAATTTTGGTGTAGGGATTGCGTCGGTTGTGAGGGGGTGGAATAGTTGCAGGAAGTTACCATCTCATATGTCCCAAAAAATCAGTGGCCTAAACCATCCCCAACCCATTTTATAAATAAATCAAATTCTGGCCTGAACAAAAATTTGTATGGATTTTCCATTTATATTTACCAGAAAAAAAGTGGAAAAAAATATTTTCAGCAACAAGGGTGGCCTGAGGGGGTGCCACTTTGGTTATATATAGTATATACTTTGGGACACTATCACACTATGTGACAGCCTGATGGGTTGCTTGTGTGATTTTCAAAATGTTATTTTGTGAATTTTCCATTTATATTGTCCACCAGTTTAGTTTACATACTATGCCGCTATAGGTTTGGGAATTGGGTGAAATACGACAGCCAATTTTGCTGCAATTTTAGAATTTTTAGTTTGTGGGACAGAGGGGTCTATGAAACAAACAAAGTTTTGATGACCAATTCAGCAAGCTGAATTTGATGCTCAATTTCTCAGTCATTTCTGTTCAACATTTCAAGTGAATATAAGAAAGTTAACTAACTAACTCTACTTTCCTTGTGATGCTGTATCTAGTTTTGGAATATAAAAATTGTAATTTCTACAACCAAACTATCATATAATTAGACAAAAATAATTCATTTGACCCAACAGTGATATTCATATACTTAGTTATGCTTGCTTCTCTCCCAAAAAGATAGAGTTTTATGTTCCAAAACTGGATGCTGCGGCAAAAAAAAGTAAAGTAGAAATAGCTAATCCATCAAAAAATGAAATCCTTACTTTTTACAGATCATTTTAAGTGTTGAACAGTCCAAATCCATTCAGAAATCACTGAGATATTTTAACCAGCAAATTCATTTTGTTAAATCAGCTGATGCTTCGAACCATAATTGTTAAAATGTATTTACTTTTACTTGCAAAATATGTATACTCGAGTACTGAGTAAATATGTTTACATTTCATCTGAAAAAAAGTCCCAGTACTCGCTTTTACATATACTTTTCGAAAGTATTTGAGTACTCATATTTCAGATAGTGTTTTATATAGACTTCTCAAAGGCATAAAGGAACGGATCAAATGGGGATCATTGAGAAGGAAAAAGGGATCAATTGGCTAAAAATAGGGAAAATAGTTGAAAATGTGTATATACCTAAGTACATATGTAACCAAAATTGCTGAAAAGGGCAAAGGGTATGAAAATAAATGATTTTGAGCAAAAATTGGGGCAACATTTCTCAAAAATAATAACTTTTACATTTTCCAGAGTAAAAAGTACGTTTACTCACGATTAAAAGTAAAAAATTGTTACCTATTTTACGTTTTCTGTACTCGGGGAGGGGGGGGTGAGTAAAAATAAATACTTTACATATACTTTAGAAAAAGTTCAGTACTTCAACCAACTCTGGTTCCAACCAGCCCAACCCAAATAATATCCTCAAAACACCCCCCCCCCCAACCAACACAGAGTGGCGCCTAGCTGAACCTGTCGCTGGTGGTGCGCTTGCGCCAGCCACAGGTCGTGCCAGCAGCGCAGCGCCGCCGCCGCAGCCGCCTGCTCGCGTTGGTAGTGGTGCAGCTGGTGTTGTTGATGCGGCTGGACTGCAGTGGCGGCCGCTGCCGCTGCCGCCGCGCTCGACGCGCCAGAGTTGCTTCGTTTGGATGGGGGTTTGATTTTAGTTTTTGTGAATTTTAAGGCCCTGTTTACGTGGATTTTTTTTGCGACGACAGAAGATTTGTGTCGTTACAGACCGTTTTGAGATGAAAACTGAGTATTTTTGCGGATTTTTGTGAGTGTGATGACTATCAGCCACTTTTCTGTGTAACTGAAATATGAACGTAATGATCACAGCGCATGAATTTGCTCGCGCCATGTGAAAATCTAATTTTTACGACTTACGACCGGCGATCGGTGACAACGTCAAAATATTTAAAAGTCTATAACACTTGTGTGACCAGACCGATTCCACTACGTACAATGAATACTCGACCACTTTTTATCGTGAGTATGGAACTTCACTCGCCTTATGGAACTTTTTCAAGTGTTGTCGGTGTCGTCACAAAAACACCGTGTAAACACTTCCTAAACGTAATTATTGTTATTATTTTTTACACTGTCGGATGAAATTTTGACGAGTGGACGAGTGACAGGTAAAGCGGTCGTTACCTAAGTGGTAATTAAAGTTATAAGTATTTTCACTTGCAAGAGTACTTCAGTTAATACAACTTATCATTTTACTTAGGCTACTTAGAAACTCCTGGAAATTGAAAAATGTCCCAATGGAAGTTTCTCGTGGCTACCCTACTTAAGGAATTTAACTAGGTAGGTGCCTAAATAAATACAATAAGCTGGGATAGCCACCAGGGGGCAGTCCCAAGCCCTGTAAAGTGTAAAGTAAAGTGTCAAATGTAAAGTCAAATGCAAAGTAAAGTGTCAATCAAAACTAAAAAGAAAAGATTTTATTACTGAACTTTGCATGACAATTGACACTTTACTTTGCATTTGACTTTACTTTTGACACTTTACTTTACACTTTACAGGGCTTGGGACCATAGTTGTTAAAACGTATTTACTTTTACTCGATAAATACGTATACTCGAGTACAGAGTAAATACGTTTACATATACTTTGAAAAAAGTTCTTGTACTCGCTTTTACGTATATTTTTTGAAAGTACGCGAGTACAGAAAACGTATTTCAGATGTCTTTTATGTCGATTTTTGAAGGTATAGAAGGAAAAAATTGCTAAAAACATTAGAAAAATAGTCGAAAATGAACATATAAGCACATATCTAGCCAAAAGTTGCTTAAAATATGCAAAAAGTTATGAAAATTTGTGATTTTGAGTTCAAATTGGATTGACATTTCTAAAAAGTACTCACGTTTACGTTTTGTGGATGGAAAAATACGTTTACCCACGTTTACTCATGAGCAGGGTTGGTTTTATAAAAATTCATTTTAGTAAAATTGTATAAAAATTGTATAAAAATTTTATTTTATTTTTATTTTATTCTTGTTTCATTTTATTTTATTTTATTTTATTCCCAAAAGTCATTAATAAAATAAAATGACACATTTTACAAAAATTATACAAAAATTGTACAAAAATTTTACAAAAAATAAAAATCATGCATGCAAGGCCAGAAAAATGTTATAATTAGACCTATACATGAAAAACCTGTGACAAATTTTTCCCTTACTTTTCAAAAGTTGCATGCAGTATGTATTGTTAGCTAGCTGCAAGTGTAAAGTTACAATTATTGATAAGAATGGTTTGCATTTTCAGTAGAAGGACTAGTGGAGTGTGCTGGGCACATTTATAAAATGTGATGCAATTTGTCAATTGTCATGACAAATGTAAAGTAAAGTGTCAATTGTCATGCAAAATGTCAAGTGTCATGTCAAATGTCATGCAAAGTGTAAATTGTGTATCCAAATCTTGTGTTTTTGTATCCATAGTATGTATTGTATCCAAATCTTATGTTTTTGTATCCAAATGTTCACATAAGATTTGGATTCAACAACAACATAATTTGGATACAAAACATAAGATATAGATATCAAACATAAGATTTGGACACAATTTGCTTGACAATTGATACTTTATTTTTTACATGTCATGACAATTTACACTTTACCTTACATTTGTCATGACAATTGACACTTTGCATGACATTTTACATGACATTTGACACTTTACACTTGGGACTGCTCCCAGATCCATGAATAAACAGGTAGAAACTCAAGCAACGAGAAAAAATTTTACAAAAAAAAATGAATTTTTATACAATTTTACAAAAATACGAATTTTTATACAATTTTACAAAATTTTTACAAAAATTCGAATTTTTATACAATTTTTATTTTTATTCTTAAATTTTCCATTTTATTTTATTTTATTTTATTCTTGAATATTCCATTTTATTTTTATTTTATTTTTATTTATTTCTGAGATTTTGCCAACCCTGCTCATGAGTAAACGTAAAAAAATTATACTTTACGTTTTCTGCACTCAAGGGGTGAGTAAAAAATGAATACTTTACGTTTACGAATACTTTAAGAAAAGTTCGGTACTTTTAACAACTCTGCTTGGGACTGCCACCAGGTGGATAGACAACTGACGATCAGAACCACTATGAATTGTGCAGCGTAAATAATACCTAGATAACCATATTTTTGTATATACCGTATTTCCTCGAAATACCTATGGGGGGTGATTGTTTCATAGTGGTCCCGAGAGAGGGGGGGTTAAACGAGGGGGGGGGGTAGTTCGAGGGGGGGTTTATTATTTCGCAAGAACTTTTTGAAATCCTAGTACAAAATCGTTGTTTGTGATGTGCGCTGGGGTAGAAAAATGCATCAATAACTGACATGTAAAGACTCCTGTAGACTAATATTAGTACGTAGATGGTATAAAGACTGTTCTAACGTGATTCCGACATTGTTTTACTGCAGTATTTGTCATGTACGTTCTCTTTACACTCAATTTGGGGGGTATTTCGAGGGGGGGGGGTAATTGTTTCATAGTGGTCTCGAGAGGGGGGTTCAAACGAGGGGGGGTATTTCGAGGAAATACGGTAGTAGTAGATCGTCCCGAAAAAAGTGTCGGACTAATTGATTTTTGCACCTGATTGTCGATGTGCCGCTGGTACTCGTTGTCGCCGCGGTACAGGTGCAACCTGAAGAGAATGACGGTTGACATTGTACCCACGCACACTAGTACATCACTGAAATATGGTAAACTCATAAATATGTTTAGAATAGATTTGAGTTTACAATAATGAATTATTGTATTTCTTCTGTTAGGAGGGCAGGTTTCTAATAGAAGGGCGTCTCCAATAGAAGGTACACTTTTCGAATAAATTCGGAACACGAAATAAATAGAAGGGCGGTCTCCAATAGAAGGTACACGCTGGAATTGTCATGCCAAATGTATAAACAAATAAAAAATATCAGCGGACGCTGTTATTTAGTGGCTTTGGTCAATTGATTTTGTGTTATTGTCACATCAAATGTTGAATGGACTCCATGTATCGTCATTCTATGAACTGTCTGTGGCGTAACACTTTGAAAAACCTTGGCAGAACTTGAAAAATATTGGCTGAAAAGTTGACGAAAAAATAGAAGGGCGTCTCCAATAGAAGGGCAGGTAAAAAGTTGACGAAAAAAATAAAACGGCGCCCTTCTATTAGAAGAAATACGGTACAAATTTTTGATCGCCGTCGACAGTAGTTTGCGGATTCCGCATTACGGTAAACCCAAATGTGTTCAAAACAGTTTTACGAGTTTCACAAATTTCAGTGGTGTATGTTATCGCAAATTATGTTTTATTGGTTTCTGCTCGGAAATATTTTCTTGAAGTGAACAAAAACAGAAATACGACAATTTGAATCTATTGATTCATGGGTTTGCTGCAAGTTCGACGGTTCATAATTCTCAGCTTCTGATCGGTCAGACGCGTCTGATGAACCGTTGGACGAAACAAATTTCCATCCACTCGCACCATTTCGTCCATTTTTATGGCGAATTTCGATTATCTACAGACGGTCACCTTGAAATCACGCTGGCGCCATTTTGGCGCGCTTTTAGGGCAGCGTGTCACGGAAAACGGCGCCAAGCGCCAATGGCGCAATGGCGCGGCGCCCTTTGGCCCCTCAAATGGCGCCAGCACCATGGCCCATTCCATCACTACATTGTGCCCACGGGGTTACGTACCCTATCCCCCGATGGACATCTTACTCCCCGGGATGATATAGCCCTCGAGGACTATATCGGCCGACAGCCCTTTTTGTATGAGGACTATATCAACCCATTATATATATATATTACCTACTGTGTGCGTTACATTGACCCGCGGCACGCGGCCGTGCGTTACATACATTGACCCGCGGCACGCGGCCTTGCTTTACATTGACCCGCGGCACGCGGCCCGGCCTCCGCGGCCTTGCGTTACATCGTTACATTGACCCGCGGCACGCACGCTGCCCGGCTTTGCTTTACATTGACCCCATTGACCCCTTTTTGACCCGGCAACTGTTCTGCCTCGTATTAGGTAAGCCTAAGCCCAAGCATTTGTGCACAATTCGGCAGATACAATTATCGTTCTCTGCTCGAACCTAAGCCTAAGTGTTTTCTCACAAAATGCATTGGCGTTGTGTTATATTGACCTTTTGCCCGTGTTGCATGATTATTCTGTCCGTGTCGCTTAATTTGTCTTTGGTGTATTAACGGTTTGTCTGCCATGATCTTTGTCATCACAATTTGAGTTGTGAAGACGCATAAACCATTAATCTTGTTCACTGGTCAATAGTTCATGCTACGGTATACATTATGCATAATTGTAGAATACATTGCGTGTTTGCGCCCAAGCCTAAGCCTGTATGAGGACTATATCAACCCATTAGCGTTACATTGACCCGCGGCACGCGGCCTTGCTTTACATTGACCCGTTGCCCGCGACCCAGGGCATCTGTTCTGCCGCGTTGACAATCGATTGCGTATTGCGTACGCGCATGTACATTACACACAGGTATTAGGTAAGCCTAAGCCCAAGCATTTGTGCACAATTCGGCAGATACAATTATCGTTCTCTGCTCGAACCTAAGCCTAAGTGTTTTCTCACAAAATGCATTGGCGTTGTGTTATATTGACCTTTTGCCCGTGTTGCATGATTATTCTGTCCGTGTCGCATAGCCTTTTTGTAGGTGGTATGTTTTGTATGTTTTATATCATTTATTATTAATGATTGAGGTGATGATGGCAAACACTCTGGAAAATGTATTAAAATTTTTAAGTGCGCGGCCACGCTTAACCTTTACATTGTAGGGTAGAATAGATTGCGTGGTCATCACAATTAAATTTGTGAAGACTTGTCTACTGGCTACTGTCACTTGACATCGGTTTTTTAAATAGTATTTATGAATACAGTGTCGTTTTATATTACCGATTATTGATGATTGAGGTGACGATAGCAAACCCTCTGGGAAAAGTATTCAAATTTTTAAGTGCGCGGCCACCTTTACATTGACACGTTGCCCGCTACACAGGGGGATCTGTTCTGGGCGTTGAGAATCGATTGCGTGTGCATTACACACAACTGGTATACATTGTGAGTAATGCATAATTGTAGAATAGATTGCGTGTTTGCACCTATGCCTAGGCCTATGCCTACAATTAGCTTGCATATTACGTATTGCATTGTCTTTTTATCTGTGGTTTATTATTTATGATTGGGGCGTCATTTCCTTGTCATCACAATTAAATTTGTGAAGACGCATGAACTATTATGCCTTCTGTTCTCACTAAATGCTTTGGCGTTAAATATTTCATTGTGTTATAATGACGTTTTGCCCGTGTTGCATAGTTATTCTGTCCGTGTCGCATAGCCTTTTTGTATGCATTTGTATGTGGGCGTTGAGAATCGATTGTGTGTGCATTACACACAACTGGTATACATTATGAGAAATGCATAATTGTAGAATAGATTGCGTGTTTGCACCTATGCCTACAATTATCTTGCATCTTACGTATTGCATTGTCTTTTTATCTGTGGTTTATTATTTATGATTGGGGCGTCATTTCCTTGTCATCACAATTAAATTTGTGAAGACGCATCAACTATTACTCTTAATCACCGCTAATATCCGTGGAATACGGTAAAACGGCCAGTCAATTATCGTTATGTCAATCAATTCGAACCTATACCTAAGTGTTTTCTCACAAAATGCTTTGGCGTTTAAAATTTTATAGTGTTATAATGACGTTTTGCCCGTGTTGCATAGTTAATCTGTCCGTGTCGGATAGCCTTTTTGTCCGTGTCGCATAGCCTTTTTGTATGTGGTATAAATTATACCGTATAATAACGTTTTGTATGTTTTATATTACCGATTATAATTGATTGAGGTGACGATGGCAAACCCTCTGGAAAAAGTATTGAAATTTTTAAGTGCGCGGCCACGCTTTACCTTTACATTGACACGTTGCCCGCTACACAGGGGAATCTGTTCTGGGCGTTGAGAATCGATTGCGTGTGCATTACACACAACTGGTATACATTGTGAGTAATGCATAATTGTAGAATAGATTGCGTGTTTGCACCTATGCCTAGGCCTATGCCTACAATTATCTTGCATCTTACGTATTGCATTGTCTTTTTATCTGTGGTTTATTATTTATGATTGGGGCGTCATTTCTTTGTCATCACAACTAAATTTGTGAAGACCCATGAACTATTATGCCTTCTGTTCTCACAAAATGCTTTGGCGTTAAATATTTCATTGTGTTATAATGACGTTTTGCCCGTGTTGCATAGTTATTCTGTCCGTGTCGCATAGCCTTTTTGTATGCATTTGTATGTGGGCGTTGAGAATCGATTGTGTGTGCATTACACACAACTGGTATACATTGTGAGTAATGCATAATTGTAGAATAGATTGCGTGTTTGCACCTATGCCTAGGCCTATGCCTACAATTATCTTGCATCTTACGTATTGCATTGTCTTTTTATCTGTGGTTTATTATTTATGATTGGGGCGTCATTTCCTTGTCATCACAACTAAATTTGTGAAGACGCATAAACTATTAATCTTAATCACCGCTAATATCCGTGGAATACGGTAAAACGGCCAGTCAATTATCGTTATGTCAATCAATTCGAACCTAAGCCTAAGTGTTTTCTCACAAAATGCTTTGGCGTTAAAAATTTTATAGTGTTATAATGACGTTTTGCCCGTGTTGCATAGTTAATCTGTCCGTGTCACATACCCTTTTTGTCCGTGTCGCATAGCCTTTTTGTATGTTATTCACTAAAGCCTAAGCCCAAGCATTTGTGCACAATTCGGCAGATACAATTATCGTTCTCTGCTCGAACCTAAGCCTAAGTGTTTTCTCACAAAATGCATTGGCGTTGTGTTATATTGACCTTTTGCCCGTGTTGCATGATTATTCTGTCCGTGTCGCATAGCCTTTTTGTAGGTGGTATGTTTTGTATGTTTTATATCATTTATTATTAATGATTGAGGTGATGATGGCAAACACTCTGGAAAATGTATTAAAATTTTTAAGTGCGCGGCCACGCTTAACCTTTACATTGTAGGGTAGAATACCTAGATTGCGTGGTCATCACAATTAAATTTGTGAAGACTTGTCTACTGGCTACTGTCACTTGACATCGGTTTTTTAAATAGTATTTATGAATACAGTGTCGTTTTATATTACCGATTATTGATGATTGAGGTGACGATAGCAAACCCTCTGGGAAAAGTATTCAAATTTTTAAGTGCGCGGCCACGCTTTACCTTTACATTGACACGTTGCCCGCTACACAGGGGGATCTGTTCTGGGCGTTGAGAATCGATTGCGTGTGCATTACACACAACTGGTATACATTGTGAGTAATGCATAATTGTAGAATAGATTGCGTGTTTGCACCTATGCCTACAATTATCTTGCATCTTACGTATTGCATTGTCTTTTTATCTGTGGTTTATTATTTATGATTGGGGCGTCATTTCCTTGTCATCACAATTAAATTTGTGAAGACGCATCAACTATTACTCTTAATCACCGCTAATATCCGTGGAATACGGTAAAACGGCCAGTCAATTATCGTTATGTCAATCAATTCGAACCTATACCTAAGTGTTTTCTCACAAAATGCTTTGGCGTTTAAAATTTTATAGTGTTATAATGACGTTTTGCCCGTGTTGCATAGTTAATCTGTCCGTGTCGGATAGCCTTTTTGTCCGTGTCGCATAGCCTTTTTGTATGTGGTATAAATTATACCGTATAATAACGTTTTGTATGTTTTATATTACCGATTATAATTGATTGAGGTGACGATGGCAAACCCTCTGGAAAAAGTATTGAAATTTTTAAGTGCGCGGCCACGCTTTACCTTTACATTGACACGTTGCCCGCTACACAGGGGAATCTGTTCTGGGCGTTGAGAATCGATTGCGTGTGCATTACACACAACTGGTATACATTGTGAGTAATGCATAATTGTAGAATAGATTGCGTGTTTGCACCTATGCCTAGGCCTATGCCTACAATTATCTTGCATCTTACGTATTGCATTGTCTTTTTATCTGTGGTTTATTATTTATGATTGGGGCGTCATTTCTTTGTCATCACAACTAAATTTGTGAAGACCCATGAACTATTATGCCTTCTGTTCTCACAAAATGCTTTGGCGTTAAATATTTCATTGTGTTATAATGACGTTTTGCCCGTGTTGCATAGTTATTCTGTCCGTGTCGCATAGCCTTTTTGTATGCATTTGTATGTGGGCGTTGAGAATCGATTGTGTGTGCATTACACACAACTGGTATACATTGTGAGTAATGCATAATTGTAGAATAGATTGCGTGTTTGCACCTATGCCTAGGCCTATGCCTACAATTATCTTGCATCTTACGTATTGCATTGTCTTTTTATCTGTGGTTTATTATTTATGATTGGGGCGTCATTTCCTTGTCATCACAACTAAATTTGTGAAGACGCATAAACTATTAATCTTAATCACCGCTAATATCCGTGGAATACGGTAAAACGGCCAGTCAATTATCGTTATGTCAATCAATTCGAACCTAAGCCTAAGTGTTTTCTCACAAAATGCTTTGGCGTTAAAAATTTTATAGTGTTATAATGACGTTTTGCCCGTGTTGCATAGTTAATCTGTCCGTGTCGCATACCCTTTTTGTCCGTGTCGCATAGCCTTTTTGTATGTTATTCACTAAAGCCTAAGCCCAAGCATTTGTGCACAATTCGGCAGATACAATTATCGTTCTCTGCTCGAACCTAAGCCTAAGTGTTTTCTCACAAAATGCATTGGCGTTGTGTTATATTGACCTTTTGCCCGTGTTGCATGATTATTCTGTCCGTGTCGCATAGCCTTTTTGTAGGTGGTATGTTTTGTATGTTTTATATCATTTATTATTAATGATTGAGGTGATGATGGCAAACACTCTGGAAAATGTATTAAAATTTTTAAGTGCGCGGCCACGCTTAACCTTTACATTGTAGGGTAGAATACCTAGATTGCGTGGTCATCACAATTAAATTTGTGAAGACTTGTCTACTGGCTACTGTCACTTGACATCGGTTTTTTAAATAGTATTTATGAATACAGTGTCGTTTTATATTACCGATTATTGATGATTGAGGTGACGATAGCAAACCCTCTGGGAAAAGTATTCAAATTTTTAAGTGCGCGGCCACGCTTTACCTTTACATTGACACGTTGCCCGCTACACAGGGGGATCTGTTCTGGGCGTTGAGAATCGATTGCGTGTGCATTACACACAACTGGTATACATTGTGAGTAATGCATAATTGTAGAATAGATTGCGTGTTTGCACCTATGCCTAGGCCTATGCCTACAATTAGCTTGCATATTACGTATTGCATTGTCTTTTTATCTGTGGTTTATTATTTATGATTGGGGCGTCATTTCCTTGTCATCACAATTAAATTTGTGAAGACGCATGAACTATTATGCCTTCTGTTCTCACAAAATGCTTTGGCGTTAAATATTTCATTGTGTTATAATGACGTTTTGCCCGTGTTGCATAGTTATTCTGTCCGTGTCGCATAGCCTTTTTGTATGCATTTGTATGTGGGCGTTGAGAATCGATTGTGTGTGCATTACACACAACTGGTATACATTATGAGAAATGCATAATTGTAGAATAGATTGCGTGTTTGCACCTATGCCTAGGCCTATGCCTACAATTATCTTGCATCTTACGTATTGCATTGTCTTTTTATCTGTGGTTTATTATTTATGATTGGGGCGTCATTTCCTTGTCATCACAATTAAATTTGTGAAGACGCATCAACTATTAATCTTAATCACCGCTAATATCCGTGGAATACGGTAAAACGGCCAGTCAATTATCGTTATGTCAATCAATTCGAACCTATACCTAAGTGTTTTCTCACAAAATGCTTTGGCGTTTAAAATTTTATAGTGTTATAATGACGTTTTGCCCGTGTTGCATAGTTAATCTGTCCGTGTCGGATAGCCTTACATAAGGAGGCAATGTACCTAGTAGCAAAAGAGCACCAGTAGACAAGTCTTCACAAATTGAATTGTGATGACCACGCAATCTATTCTACCCTACAATGTAAAGGTTAAGCGTGGCCGCGCACTTAAAAATTTTAATACATTTTCCAGAGTGTTTGCCATCATCACCTCAATCATTAATAATAAATAATATAAAACATACAAAACGTTATTATACCACCTACAAAAAGGCTATGCGACACGGACAGAATAACTATGCAACACGGGCAAAGGTCAATATAACACAACGCCAATGCATTTTGTGAGAAAACCATTGTGAGTATACTCGGCGTACGTGATACTCTGCCCTCGCACTGATTTATGTCTCGTGTTGGAAGCGTGCCAATGATTATTAAGTAATGCGATTTCTGTAAAAATATGTCAAAAATTCATCGATGTGAATATGTTAATGAATAACATTATAACAACAATCAATTTTGTCATCTTTTTATGAAACTCGGACGCGTTAACCATTGTTGGCACACTTCCAGCGGGAACCACGCGTGCAGGGTGTAAAGTAACCGGAGTATAATGCATAATTGTAGAATAGATTGCGTGTTTGCACCTATGCCTAGGCCTATGCCTAGGCCTATGCCTACAATTATCTTGCTTGCATCTTACGTATTGCATTGTCTTTTTTATCTGTGGTTTATTATTTATGATTGGGGCGTCATTTCCTTGTCATTCATCACAATTAAATTTGTGAAGACGCGTGAACTATTAATCTTAATCACTGTTAATATCCGTGGAATACGGTAAAACGGCCAGTCAATTATCGTTCTGTCAATCAATTTGAACCTGGGCCTAAGTGTTTTCTCACAAAATGCTTTGGCGTTACAATTATCTTGCTTGCATCTTACGTATTGCATTGTCTTTTTTATCTGTGGTTTATTATTTATGATTGGGGCGTCATTTCCTTGTCATCACAATTAAATTTGTGAAGACGCGTGAACTATTAATCTTAATCACTGTTAATATCCGTGGAATACGGTAAAACGGCCAGTCAATTATCGTTCTGTCAATCAATTCGAACCTGGGCCTAAGTGTTTTCTCACTAGTGTTATAATGACGTTTTGCCCGTGTTGCATAGTTATTCTGTCCGTGTCGCATAGCCTTTTTGTAGGTGGTATAATAACGTTTTGTATGTTTTATATTATTTATTATTAATGATTGAGGTGATGATGGCAAACACTCTGGAAAATGTATTAAAATTTTTAAGTGCGCGGCCACGCTTTACCTTTAGGTTCATTGACACGTTGCCCGCTACTTAATCGTTGTTATACTCCGGTTACTTTACACCTTGCACGCGTGGTTCCCGCTGGAAGTGTGCCAACGATGGTTAACGCGTGCGAGTCTCACAAAAAAAGATGACAAAGTTGATTGTTTTTATAATGTTATTCATTAACATATTCACATCAATGAATTTTTTGACTTTTTTACGGAAATCGCATGATTTAATAATCATTGGCACGCTTCCAACACGAGACATAAATCAGTGCGAGGGCAGAGTATCTTGTATGCCGAGTATAATATCCGTGGAATACGGTAAAACAGCCAGTCAATTATCGTTCTGTCAATCAATTCGAACCTAGGCCTAAGTGTTTTCTCACAAAATGCTTTGATAAAACCATCCCTGGTTCTGGCGTTGACAATCGTCATTTTTTGCCGAGGGCAGCAGCACGCCATGATCATGACGTCTACACGCACAACAGTAAAAAATACACGCACAGGTGTGCCATTAACGATGGCAAACCCCCAAGAAAAAAGTATTTAAATTTTTAAGTGTTTTTTCTAAAATTCATTTTCGAATTTTCGAATTTTTCCCCAAATTGATTTTCGAATTTCGAATTTAATTTTCGAATTTTTGAATTTTCGAATCTTTTTTAGCAATTTCCGAATTTTTTGGGGGGGGGGGTATTTTAAGGGGGAGGATATTTCAAGGAAATACGGTATAAAAACTGATGTGTTGAAGTCCGCCTCTTCCGCCGCGGATGACATTTCAATGTTTTTTTGTTACGTTTCGCTTTTTCATACGCGCCGCATATCAATTGTCGCTCTATTGAGCACGTTGAACTTACGAATGCGTTTTGTTGCCTTGAATTGCCTGAAAAATTCGAAAACTATTTTCGAATTTTTGAATTTTCGAATTTTTTGAAAAATAAATCGATTTTTAAGTGTTTTTTCTAGGGGTGAAATAAAAATTCGAAAATTCCGAAAAAATTCGAAAATTCGAAAATGTTTTCGAATTTTCGAATCTTTTTTGGTCATCGTTATGTGCCATACGCATGCGGACGAAATTCTTAAGATTTTAAAGCTCATAAATAAAAATGGTTCGTTAACCATTGCCGCGTCTTCACGTAAAACGATAAATAAAAATGACCCGAGAAAGAAAAAATGTAGCGGAATTAGCCCAAATTCTCGCCTTTTTGAGCCGCATCTTTGGACCAACGTCAAAAGAAACAAAATGAACCCACTCTGTTCCATTGTTGAGGTGTATGATACTAATGTTGCATCACGTGTTGGTCCATGCAGAGATCATCACAGCGGAAGTCGCCCTCACGAACCTACGGCGTTTAGGCCTAGAACATCCGGTTGCAATGAATGGTATGTTTTATTAAAATATTTATATATTAGCTATTGCCACTAATTTTCTAAGAAAATATTTCCTCAATTGTTACACAAGAGAATATTTCCAAAATTTTCCAGTGAAATTCGCTGTTTTCGCTATTCACTCAAATACATATAACCCTCTACTTACAGGCACACAGTGGGAAATGTCACCCATACAGAGCAAATCATCAATATAAAAATATGGCAATTCCCCCGAATACTGTGCAGTCAGCATGGACAAGTCGATCGGCTGATTGAACAGTTTCAGGTGATTTTTTTCACCCTATCCTCAAGAATCAAGATACAACGTTGATTGTACCGATTACTTATTTGGACCGTTACACACACAGAATATGTCACTACATGATTCTGCTGCGCCAATGGATACTTCTGCTGCGCCAATGGATACTTCTGCTGCGCCAATCGCTACAAGCGTGTATGCATCCCAGGGCCAACCTTCAATGCTGCCTGGCGAATGTATTCATCGATCCCATTGGACATCTGGTCCATTAGACCACACCGGCCAAGCATTCGACCTTCAGGTGACCTGTGAAGGCGTTATGATAAATAATATTGTAAATTGAGGTAAAGATTTCGTGAGTTGACATGTGGGTTTGATATCCATTCCCTGTAGACGGTACGAAAATTTACCCCAATTTTAATACAGGAAGATGAGTTGGAATTACTAACTTCCTTTGTTGAATTTATCAATTATGTCTACTTGTTCTGATTTCCGTGAATTATCAAAATAATTCGATTCGAATTCCATACACCAATAATATCCAAAAAAGCTTTCACCTTTCACAGCTAGATCACGCATCGTCACAAAAAAAATTTTGATGACATGGAATTTATCGTATTGCACGGACACGTTGCATTGTTTGGTTTTGTTTGTGGTATATTGACGTGTTGTCCGTGTTGCATTGTCTGGCGCATCTGACTCGGTGACATTTGACTGGTTGATGAACGATTATTAATGTTTGGAGAATCATTTTTTTGTCATCACAGTTTGACTTGTGAAGACGCATGATCTATGGATCTTTATCATTGTAGGTAATGCCCGTGGAACACGGAAAAGAAAACGTAGCCGCTTTTTCTAATTTCTGTTTATTGTCTGTCATGATAACTGTAAATGTACGGGTACATGCGAGTACGTTACTTTTTCTAAAGGTATATGTAAACGTATTTACCGCGTATTCGCGTACGCGTATTTTTCGAGTAAACTTACGTACCTTTTAACAACTCTGCATGTCTGTCATGATTACTGTATCCAAAAACGCTTTCACAGCTAAAAAGAAAAGGTAGTCACTTGTTCTGATTTCCGTCTATTGTCATTGTGGTGCATTGACGTAAGTTAGTGTTGCATTGCCTTTTTGACGGTTTTGCCAGCCCGTTTTACCGTATTCCACGGACCTTAACAGTGATAAACATCAATAAATCATGCGTCTTCACAAAATAAATTGAGATAACTTCTATCATGTCTGTCATGATTACTGTATCCAAAAAGCTTGGATTTACACGTTGCCTTGGACTCGGTCTCGGTTTACCGTATTCCACGGACATTAACAGTGATAAACATCAATAAATCATGCGTTTTTACAAAATAAATTGTGATGACCTGTATCATATCTGTAAGAAATATTTTCAGAAATATTACACCCCACCGCACTGAAGGTCGTTGAGCGGAAAGCGAAAAGCGCTAGCAAGAAAATGCTGGACCCGTATTGGTCACGTTTCAACTTGATAAATTAAAAAAAGAAATATATTCTGATGCGTGCTGTAGAGAGATATTCGTCAATGGACAATGTCATTTGAAAACTTTTTGACGTTAGGGTGTAAAGCTCTAACTAGATCTTTTCTCTACGTCATGCATAGGACATGACAAAAAATAATCCACACTCCCGACAACAAACCCATTTCTTGGTGAATGAAAATCCGATATTTGACTGTTGTCTCTCGCTGCTTGTCTCGAAAATAAATATTTTTAAAAGCAGAAATTTGATTTCTTGGCACCTCTCCTTCTTCCCTGCAAAATTGTCGATTTCCGGATAAAAAATGTCAAGTTCTACCATTTTTACTTTTTTCTGTGAAGATTGTATAATACGAATAAATATATATGAAAAAAGCAAAATGAAAAAGCTGTTGAAAACAAAACCCGCAACAAGTACGTTTCAATGAATTTTGACTTGAGATCAAAATTAGGTCATAATCATATTAGTCGAACCGTTTAAAACACAAATAAAAATGGTTAGAGTATAATAAAACATCAATATATTATTTTGCTGGAACTGAAAAATTCAGTTCCTAAATATGTTCCACATTAGTTGATTGATCAAATTCATGTGAAATCCAATTGAGTAACACATAAGAGTGCTCAAATTACTCAATCAAATTTTAGTTGACCCTGAAAGTGCAGCTCGTATCCAAAACAGATATTTTTAAAAGCAGAAATTTGATTTCTTGGCGCCTCTCGTTGTCCCTGCAAAATTGTCGATTTCCGGATCAAAAATGCCAAGTTCTACCATTTTTACTTTTCTTCTGTGAAGATTGTCCATTTAAATCCATTTAATTAATATAACATTATATGTGTTACATTCCATTTTTTGGTAAATTGTGAAACTGTCTCGAAATGAATTCCGGCGTGGTATCTTTGAGCAAAATTGAAGGTGGCTGATCAGGGGTTGGTCTATCCAGCATGTTTATGACTTTTTGAATTTATGTCAAGTGGTACATTTTTCACAAAATTGGGGAGAATGTTTTGGCGGATTTTTACCCCGGTGGAAAATGGAAATGGAAAAATTCTACTTGCTGGAAAACGGAAAATGAAAGCGCTGTAAATAAAATGACAATGCGAATAAAAATTACTTTCACACAGTGAAAGAAATGGATGTGCAGTGATGTGCGGTGAAGTGCCTTTCACATTTTCCATTTCCGGAAATAGCTCTGAATGTAAATAAAATAGAAAATGCGAAAAAATTACTTTTCACTATTGTCATTGTGGTGCATTGACGTAAGTTAGTGTTGCATTGCCTTTTTGTGACGGTTTTGCCAGCCCGTTTTACCGTATTCCACGGACCTTAACAGTGATAAACATCAATAAATCATGCGTCTTCACAAAATAAATTGAGATAACTTCTATCATGTCTGTCATGATTACTGTATCCAAAAAGCTTGGATTTACACGTTGCCTTGGACTCGGTCTCGGTTTACCGTATTCCACGGACATTAACAGTGATAAACATCAATAAATCATGCGTTTTTACAAAATAAATTGTGATGACCTGTATTATATCTGTCATAAGTACTGTATCCAAAAAAAGCTTTCACAGCTAAAAAAGAAAACGTAGCCGCTTGTTCTGATTTCCGTTTATTGTCTGTCATGATTACTGTATCCAAAAAAGCTTTCACCTTTCACAGCTAGATCAGGAATCATCACGACGTAATTTTACGTCGTCATTTTACGTCGAATCGACGATGAGCTCTAATTCCGGTGTAGTAACTATTGACTACTAAATGGGCGGAGTCGGCTGGCTTGGCGTGGCG
This sequence comes from Sphaerolaimus hirsutus, assembly GCA_964036195.1. Taxonomy (NCBI): domain Eukaryota; kingdom Metazoa; phylum Nematoda; class Chromadorea; order Monhysterida; family Sphaerolaimidae; genus Sphaerolaimus; species Sphaerolaimus hirsutus. Next base: position 22,919,651 of record OZ038451.1, on the reverse strand, counting down.
GGTGATTCAAATTAGCGAATCATCAGTCGTGCTGGCTAGCGGCCAAGTTGCGTATAAAAGGGACAAAAAACACGTTCTCGGGTTCACTTGTGTAAATGGTAAAATAAAGTCCGGTCCGTTTTGAAAGTTTGTTTTGGCTTTGGGTAGACTTCCGGCGTTCTGCCGTGCTTCGCGCTTCGCGCTGCTTGCCGCCGTCATGGCTCACTTCCGCTCGAGTTAGTTTCGCGTTTGGGTGTCCTCCCGTTGCTAGCGGCTCGCTAGAACGGCGCTTTCCATCTATTGGCATCGTGCCAGCAGCTCGGCGTCTCTTGGCACTAGGCCAAATTCGTGTTTCGCTTCCAGAACTTGGGAAACTGTGGGTTTGCAACAGTTTTTGGAGGTCTCACCGAGATTCAATCTGGGGTCAGGGTTATTGTCGTGTTTTCTAACTACTTTCCGAATTAATTCGCAGAACGTGCCCGCAACGAGTCGTCCAGCGACGACGATAACCACCAGCAACCAGACGACAAGCGACGCCGCGAGCAAGACGATTTCGCCGCTGGCTCGCCGCCGCCACCGCTACGGTTCCGCCGGCTCGCCGCGAACGCTCCTCGGTAATTGGGTGTCCAAGTTTTTTTATTTTTGATTTGTCGGTTTTCGTGTTCGATCATGGACCACAGTCGGAAGTCGGGTTTAAGTCCGAAAGGTAGCCTGTGTGGTGGGGCCCGTATACGGTTCTCGCCGTATTTAATAATGTGGTTCAGATCGAAGACGAAGCCGGCCCGCGCGCAATTCCAATCGATTGTGTTTCGCGTTACAGGCCCGCCAGCCCGCCGCCTGTGCGTTTGGTGAATGCCGAGCCGCAGGCCCACGTGCTCCGGTACGCGCCGATCCCGCGCTGCTGGCACTGCAGCTCGCGCGACCACAAGTGGGCCAACTGCGTCGAACGCAAACACGGCCTGTTTGACGTCTACATCAAACGTATGGAGCAGATCGCCAGGGCGCGCGGCCACGATATCAGTCGCTTCGGCGATTGGGTCAGTTTATAGCTGTAGCGTGGTCCGGCGAATGTGTTGAAAAGGTACAGAAAATGTTTGAGGAAAAAACACCAAAAAAACAATATTCTTTTTGTTCTTTGTTGTTTCCTAACGAGAGCAGTTGGGTGAAGGCGTTTGCGCAAGATTTTCTTAACCCTAGTTTCGTCTACTCAATTTTGGTGTTGTTATTTTTTGCTTCCTTTTGGTGATTTGACTGTCGTGGTATTTGGTGTTAGTCAATTAGAGCAATTAGACGAACCGGTTCTATCTCTAACCTTCCAGCGTACTCACCCCGATGTCGTCGAGTACAAGCGCCAGATCCGCGCCATTTTTCCACCCTCCGACGATGACGTCATGACCATGGCGGTCACCTTCAGCGACACCTGGTTCCCGACCGACGTCCTCGACCTCCAGTTTGTCAACAGCGAAATCATTGCGCAGGTGCTTGGCCACGCCGTCGACGGGCCGACCCCTTTCAAGCGCCCCAATTTTCAGCGGGCCCCCCTCGAAGGCCCTTTATCCAGACCGGTCTGTTTACCGACGGCCGCTAACCAGTGCCATGCGACTAATTTTTATATTTTAGTTAGTGTGCCAGTAGGGTTCAAACGGGATTGACTTTTCGGGATCGGGATCGGGATTCACTTTTTGAGATTTCGGGATCGGGATCGGGATCGGGATTGGGGTTTCGGGATCGGGATCGGGATCGGGATTGGTTTTTTGAGATTTCGGGATCGGGATCGGGATCGGGATTGGCCGGGATTGGGGTCACGGGATCGGGATCGGGATTGGGATAGGCATTTTTCCGGGATCGGGATTGGGTTCTAGGGATAGAGATTTTGGCCATTTTTCTGGCATTCACAGTTGTTCATAAAGGTCTCAAAACACTGTTGGATGCCAGAAAAGTGGCATAAAATTGACGCTGGGGGTTTGCATCCACTTTTTTGCATGCAAAAACGTCATTATTTCACTTTTTATAATTTCCACTAATTTTTCCGGGATCGGGATCCCGGACTTGGGAGTTTCTCGGGATCGGGATCGGGATTTGAAAACTTTCGGGATCGGGATCGGGATCGGGATTGGTATTTTTGAGATTTCGGGATCGGGATCGGGATCGGGATTGGGGTTTCGGGATCGGGATCGGGATCGGGACTGGTAAATCCCGGAATTTCACGGGATCCGGGATCGGGATCGGGATCCCGTTTGAACCCTATGTGCCAGTGCAGATATGCCCCTAGTGCCAAGCTTTTGTTATGCATTTTATCATTTCTTTCTTTTCTTTTGTCATGCACTAACCGAAAAACACATTTGCTCACAACCCCTGCACCCATTTCAATGCCTATCGTGCTAACCCCGGAAGTTCGGGCGGCCAGATCTCATATTTCATGATATCCCAGGGCACCATATTTGCGAGAGCCCTGAGGCAGCCCTATTTGGGCCGGCCACAGCCGCGGTTGCTCGAACTCCCGGGGCAAAGCAAACGCGATGCACGGCACCGTGCCTTCAAACTGCAGTTCCGGGCGCGCGTGCGGCAGGGGCACCGCAACGTCCGTCACGATGCCGGCCGCCGTCAGCGCAGGCGCAGCCGCGACCGCCGCACCGCCGCCGCGCCCCAGCGCCGCCGCCGTGAGTCCAGCGCCGTGCGCCGCGACCGCCAGCGTCGCGTGGAACGTTTTCACGAGCAAATGCTACAGGTTCGTCTTGATCCCCACGCCGCCCAATAAAAATTGAAAATTCATTTTTGGAGTTTTATTAATTGACGTTTCTGATAACAGCCACATTTTTGAACAGCAACTCAACAATTAAAAATCACGTTGTTTCAGGATTTCGAACACGAGCGCATCGACGCGCCGCAGGCCGCACCCGAGCCAGACCGCAACTGCTTTGCGGTGAGTTGCCACGGCCATATAGACGACGTTTTTTTCGGGGGGAGTGGCTAGAGCAACCTGGAATTATCCGAAATAACGTGAAACGAATGGACAAATATTTTTTTGAAAGGTTTCAATTCAAAAGTTGAAAATGTAACTCGAAACTTGGAATTTGGAGTTTTGTGGGCGTGTTCATTTGTAGTGTTCACGAAGACACAACATACACCTTTGCCGCAGGCGTGCACCACGCACATGGTGCCCATCGGCGACCCTGCCGTGGCGGTGGTCATCGAGCCCGAGTGCGTGCAGCGGGCGCACGCGGCGGTCCGCTCGGAAAGCCTGGAGCTACAGGTTCGTCTTGATCCCCACGCCGCCCAGTAAAAATTGAAAATTCATTTTTGGAGTTTTATTAATTGACGTTTCTGATAACAGCCACATTTTTGAACAGCAACTCAACAATTAAAAATCACGTTGTTTCAGGATTTCGAACACGAGCGCATCGACGCGCCGCAGGCCGCACCCGAGCCAGACCGCAACTGCTTTGCGGTGAGTTGCCACGGCCGTATAGACGACGTTTTTTTTGGGGGGAGTGGCTAGAGCAACCTGGAATTACCCGAAATAACGTGAAACGAATGGACAAATATTTTTTTGAAAGGTTTCAATTCAAAAGTTGAAAATGTAACTCGAAACTTGGAATTTGGAGTTTTGTGGGCGTGTTCATTTGTAGTGTTCACGAAGACACAACATACACCTTTGCCGCAGGCGTGCACCACGCACATGGTGCCCATCGGCGACCCTGCCGTGACGGTGGTCATCGAGCCCGAGTGCGTGCAGCGGGCGCACGCGGCGGTCCGCTCGGAAAGCCTGGAGCTACAGGTTCGTCTTGATCCCCACGCCGCCCAATAAAAATTGAAAATTCATTTTTGGAGTTTTATTAATTGACGTTTCTGATAACAGCCACATTTTTGAACAGCAACTCAACAATTAAAAATCACGTTGTTTCAGGATTTCGAACACGAGCGCATCGACGCGCCGCAGGCCGCACCCGAGCCAGACCGCAACTGCTTTGCGGTGAGTTGCCACGGCCGTATAGACGACGTTTTTTTCGGGGGGAGTGGCTAGAGCAACCTGGAATTACCCGAAATAACGTGAAACGAATGGACAAATATTTTTTTGAAAGGTTTCAATTCAAAAGTTGAAAATGTAACTCGAAACTTGGAATTTGGAGTTTTGTGGGCGTGTTCATTTGTAGTGTTCACGAAGACACAACATACACCTTTGCCGCAGGCGTGCACCACGCACATGGTGCCCATCGGCGACCCTGCCGTGGCGGTGGTCATCGAGCCCGAGTGCGTGCAGCGGGCGCACGCGGCGGTCCGCTCGGAAAGCCTGGAGGTCCAGCTCGGCACGCCAGTCGGCGGGGAGCAGCACGAGGACGAAGTCGAGGGCGCGGAAGCGTATTTGCCGGACGAGTAACTGGGTTCTATTTTTTTCTCACACGGGTTCACGTTTTAATACACTGATTGCCATCGCTTTTGAAAATTTTTGATATTGAGAAAATTGCAATGTAATTGAAAGATATTAAATGGCCCACCCGGTTCGTATTGGTAGCCTGGCACCGGACCCTCGTGATTTATGTTTTGTAACAAGTCCGGCCAGCATGTGTGTACAGTTTTACAGCATTTTTCCTTTGTTGTCGCAGTTTTTTTGTCACTGAAATCTTACTAAGTTTTGCTTGTGTGCACCGTAGCACGTTTGTTTTACCCTTGCCTTTAGGAGTTGTGCGTGGGGGCGGGGCCTTTCGGGGCGCCGCGCACTTTTTCTCCCCAGATGTACAGGTCATGTGAAAGTGGGTGTTTTCCCTGTGTGGCGGGTTCTTTTTTTCTTTTGATTCTGATGCGAAGATATTTTGATTTCGTTTTAACCTCACCGGTATTTTTGTGGTCAACGCGCAGTGCATTATGTACAGACATGTGTCAGATTTTTGGTAAAGTTTTAGAGAGTGTGCGGATTGCCCCTATTTTTCCTTTGTTGTCGCAGTTTTTTTGTCACTGAAATCTTACTAAGTTTTGCTTGTGTGCACCGTAGCACGTTTGTTTTACCCTTGCCTTTAGGAGTTGTGCGTGGGGGCGGGGCCTTTCGGGGCGCCGCGCACTTTTTCTCCCCAGATGTACAGGTCATGTGAAAGTGGGTGTTTTCCCTGTGTGGCGGGTTCTTTTTTTCTTTTGATTCTGATGCGAAGATATTTTGATTTCGTTTTAACCTCACCGGTATTTTTGTGGTCAACGCGCAGTGCATTATGTACAGACATGTGTCAGATTTTTGGTAAAGTTTTAGAGAGTGTGCGGATTGCCCCTTAGTGCGCCCTTGGCTGCCGGCCTGGCCCCTTACCCTCGTTCTTTTTTCGGGGGGAGAAAATGTAGTAACTATTGACTACTAAATGGGCGGAGTCGGCTGGCTTGGCGTGGCGGGTGATTCAAATTAGCGAATCATCAGTCGTGCTGGCTAGCGGCCGAGTTGCGTATAAAAGGGACAAAAAACACGTTCTCGGGTTCACTTGTGTAAATGGTAAAATAAAGTCCGGTCCGTTTTGAAAGTTTGTTTTGGCTTTGAGTAGACTTCCGGCGTTCTGCCGTGCTTCGCGCTTCGCGCTGGTAGTGTTGCACTGCCTTTTTGTCTATGGTTCAGTTATAATTTCCAACATGAAAATACAGTTTTGTTAAAAGCAGAGGAATCAATTTAGACACACTTGACTGTGTTTTCAGGTACGTGTACATGACTTTTTATGAACAATTTGTTGAACATAACTTCACAAATCTGTACGAATGTTACTTCTCTAGATTATTTCCAGATGCTGTACACTGGCCGATTGTTTTGGCGCTGCCACAATACGCTGCAACGACGGAACAACTACAATGGCATCAACGTCATTTTCGCGTTTGTCGGGTTCTTATATGCACTGGTCTCCCGAGTTTTTATTATCTGTTTGGTGTGGAGAGATAGCAAATCGGAAGGCCCTGCGCATGCTCAATCATGCCCATCTGAAAATTGCATTGGGGGGGGGGTGGGTAGTTTTCGACACGGGCAATTGCATTCCGTGAGTTTGATATACCTGTATATGTTGACCCATAGCCGTATTTGGATGCTGTTTAAAAAACCGTTTTATTGAAAAAAACATGTGTGTTTTTTAAAATGTGTTTCTTTAAAAACAGGGTCGTAAAAACATTTTTTACCATCCCTATTATCCCTACTAGGGTTGGCCGATGTTTTTTTTTAAACGTTTAAAAAAAAAACGTTTAAAAAAACAAAAACATGACGTCCGAAATGTTTTTTTTTTAAAAAAAACATCGGCCGAAATTTTTAGTACTAAGCACTAGGTATTTTGCAAAATTTTTGCGCGCAAGCGCGCAATTTCACACACAAATTGACATTGGTGGTTGTTTTCATTGGTTTTGTTGCATTTTTAGTATCAAAACATCCATTTCTATGTGCTACCATGGGTGAATAAGCCGACATATGTTGCTGTAATATATAATATTGAGGTAATGTGCTTCCATGTACCTCCACAGTGTGTAACTTCACTCCCAAAGTAACAACCTCCTTTTATAACCTTGTTTGATCACCATTCCGTGCCAAACTTTACCTGAAGTCACGAACATTCGACTATGAGGCGATATACGAACGATATGTCGACGAAAAATGGATATTTTTGACACAAATCACCACTTATAATGCCATCCCATGGCTCCACAGCCATTATATGGTCATATTTAACATCACAGAGTATTGCCAGTGTCTGATATACCTATATATGTTGACACTAGGTCATATCTGGGAGCTTTTAAAAAAAAACGTTTTTTTTAAAAAAAAACATCGAGTTAAAAAAAACGTTTTTTTTTTCCAACCCTAATCCCTACTATGCACTTTTTATCCCTACACCCACTACTGGATGTCTACAGGGCCCCTACGCTCCCGGTGTAAACAGCAGCGAGCGATACACGAACGGCAAGCGTATCAAAAGGTGATAGACAATCCCGACGATGGGCTTCGCGTATTCAAATGCTCCCTCAAAGGACGAGCTGTTTGTGCTACTCGAAATTTCTCCAAAGGTGAGGTACTATGCGAGTATCGAGGCAAATTTCTAACCTACCGAGAGGGATGTAAGCTACAGAAACAGTTGGATGCTGTTCAAGACCAGAGATCATTTGTTTACGAAGTCACTGGACGGTTCTTGTGAGTTGGCGTTCTGCTTTTTTCTTCAAAATTCAATAATTTATTCAATGAGTGAAAAGTAGCCAAAAGTTGGCGTAAAATGGCTAAAAATACGTATATAACCATTAGGGTTGGGACGATATGACTTTTCGATATCGATATTCGATATTCGATATTTTTTTCTGAAACTCGATATTCGATATCAATACGATATGGACCCTCGATATCGATATTCGATATTGAAAAATGCTCGATATTCGATATCGATATTTTGATATTTTCGATATTTCGATATTTTGCTTTTGGTATAGCAGGCATATCTCATTTGGCATATTGCCTTTCCATTTGATCACAAACCCAACTGATCATCTCTACTGAAAAGTAGATGATACAAATTTAAATGGCACACAATGATCAAAATGACAAAATGATTTTAAAGTGTGACAGATGTGGTAAGGAAAAGGTGCCAGCTCCATTTTTAGGTGCCATGTCATGGTGCCATTGATGTTTCCATGGTGTAAGTAGCTATTAAACATGCATATACTCTTATCTGAACATCTGAGAGAGCATTTGCACAAGATTTGATGCTGCCGCAAGTGCTGAAACAAAAATACCTGTCATGTGAGAACAAAGTGCGCGCTTGCGCGCAAAATTTGTTAAAATTGCTTATGAAATCGCCTTCTAATAGTGCCATTCCTGGCTTATTTGAAGTCAGGCCCAGGGAGTATAGAATATCGAAAATATCGAAAAAATGGTCGATATTCGATATCGATATTCGATATTTTTTCAAAATTTTCGATATCGATATTCGATATTCGATATGAAAAAATAGTCGATATCCGATATTCGATATTCGATACGATATATCGTCCCAACCCTAATAACCATGTATATAGCCGAAACACACTATTTTAAAGGTGAAAAACCATAAAAAGGTGCGAAAATTAGCAATTTTGAGTGAAAATCAGGGCACATTTCTCAGAAACTACCCCAGATAGACAGATAGCTGAGCGATTGGGGTAGTAGGCAAAAAATTAACCTCGGGATTAGGGTCGGCACTTGAATTTTTTTAACTGATTAAAAAAATCTGACTTAAAAAAAAAAGGGTGGAAACTGATTTTAATTTAAAAAAATCAAAAGGCAAAATTCATTGTAGATTTGCACTAGGTATTTTGCATTTTTTTGCGCGCAAGCACGCAATTTCTCAGACATATTACCATTGGTGGTGTTTTCGTTACCTCCACAGTGTGTAACATCACTCCCAAAGTAACAACCTCCTTTTATCACCTTGTTTGATCACTATTCCGTGCGAAACTTCACTTGAAGTCACGAACATTCGACTATACGACAATATACGAACATGTCGACAAAAAATGGACATTTTTGACACAAATCACCACTTATAATGCTATCCCATGGCTCCACAGCCATTATATGGTCATATATAACATCACAGAGTATTGTCACTTGTCTGATATACCTACCTATATATTTATGTTGCTTAGTACTAAAATTTCGGTCGTCATGTTTTTTTTTATTATTCAAAAACGACGTAAAAACAACGTTTTTTTATTCAAAAAACGTTAAAAAAAACATCGGCCAACCCTACGGGCTACGCCACTGCTAACACATGTTCTCTTTCAGCGTCGATGCAACTGAAGAAGATGGCAGTATGGGTAGATTGATAAGCCATTCTGCTAGATTTGCAAATGCAGTGGTGAAATACTTCCAGTTGCCTCAGGACATTCCCAGATTGTTCCTGGTTGCAAAAAAAAACATTGTGATAGACGAGGAAGTCTGCTACTCCTATGGAGAAACCAGACCGGAGATAACGAAGATTCACCCATGGCTCATTAGTAGGTTTCATTTATCAATTCAATCAATTTATCACCACCACCTTGTACACGGTGGTCTTCAGGATTTTGACCCTGGTTGGGGCACGATAGACAGCAAATGACTGCTCTGGATCAAGGACGTACGCAGGGGGGGGGGCGGGGGGGCGGCCGCCCCCCCCGTTCCCTGGTCGGTCATGAAAATTTGCCAGGAATGGCACTTTTGTAAAGCGATTTTGTAGGTACAATTGAAAAATTTTGCGCGCAAGCGCGCAAACTTCACCCCGTTGTTTAATGTATCATTTCAGGAGTCCAAACTAGGGTTGGCCGATGTTTTTTTTAAACGTTTTTTTTTAAACGTTTAAACGTTTTTAAAAACATGACGTCCAAAATGTTTTTTTTTTAAAAACATTGGCCAAAATTTTTAGTACTAAGCACTAGGTAATTTGCAAAATTTTTGCGCGCAAGCGCGCAATTTCACACACAAATTGACATTGGTGGTTGTTTTCATTGGTTTTGTTGCATTTTTTGTATCAAAACATCCATTTCTATGTGCTACCATGGGTGAATAAGCCGACATATGTTGCTGTAATATAAACTGGTGGCACATTTAAATGAGAAATCAGGTACCTCATTTTTCATAACAATCTCACAGGGAAACGTGCAACCCAATATGACTGCCATTTGTTGTGGGGGTGCCCACAACATTTGCCTACATAAATGCCAAGTGGCACCCCATGGCACCCCCCTGTTCTGCTGCTACAGATAAATGAAAAAATTTTGCCAATTTTTTCCCGGAAAATATAAATGAGAATTTTCAAAAAACCACACAAAATATGGCTGCGGTAAAGTGTGCAGCCTTTTTTTTGGTGTGCTGACAACACAAGCGATGAATACACTTGTGTTGGTGCTTTTTCAAAAAATAAAAATTCCTATTGGCTTGCCCAAAGCCATCGTTTTGATCCACTGGTAAGTAGGGGGTATATTTTGACCCCGAGCCAACTCCCCCACACAAAAATTACCCCCAATATACAGACATGTGCCATGAAGCCATGTCAACAATGATTTTCAACTTTGTGATTACCTAAATTGTGGTTGTAATAAAAAAACTGTGATTTTTGATTTTCTGGACATGACCTCTTTATTTGTCTGGGCCAGTCACACTAGATACAGGGCACATTGCCCATCAGCCCCAATAGGTTTTTATCAGATAATTAGTGCCCACATTGAATGGGCACAAGTATTTTGTGATTTGCATCATGACACTGCAGGCGCTGGACGCGCTGTCACGTGATTGCCCTCTTTACACAGGGCTGTTCTTACCATTTGCTATAAAAAATACGTAAGTGCAAAAATGGGGCCCAGGAGCAGCCATATGTTGCCCCTGACACTGAGCAAGCCAATTCTGGCCCCCATGTGCTCCATAAATAGCTTGGGATAGTGGATTGTCCACTTTTTCTAACCTACGTTTTTAACCAAAAAAATTTTTTTATTTGATCAACAATGCCATCATCGTGTGGGGCTTCTGGGGTTTCTGAGGGGGTAGAAAAGTTGCGCGTACTTACACTCTACCAATGTCAAAAAAACTTTTTTGTCTAAAGTGTCTAGAAAAAAAATTATTAAAAATATGAATTTCATCAGGAACAAAAATTTGTATGGAATTCTCATTTATATTTTCCAGAAAAAAATGATTAAAAAATTATTTTCTGCAGCAAGGGTGGCCTGAGGGGGGTGCCCCCTAGGGTATATATAGTGAACACTTGGGGTCACCTTCACACAAGATGACAGCCTGACAGCTTGCATGTGGGATCTGTAAAATACAATAAAGTGATTTTCTCTTATATTTTCCACCAGTTTATAATATTGAGGTAATGTGCTTCCATGTACCTCCACAGTGTGTAACTTTACTCCCAAAGTAACAACAACCTTTTATAACCTTGTTTGATCACCATTCTGTGCCAAACTTTACCTGAAGTCACGAACATTCGACTATAAGGCGATATACGAATGATATGTCGATGAAAAATGGATATTTTTGACACAAATCACCACTTATAATGCTATCCCATGGCTCCACAGCCATTATTTGGTCATATTTAACATCACAGAGTATTGCCAGTGTCTGATATACCTATATATGTTGACACTAGGTCATATCTGGGAGCTTTTAAAAAAAACATCGAGTTAAACAAAAACGTTTTTTTTCCAACCCTAGTCCAAACAGCATTAAAAAACTGCCCAACGTGTTCAAAGTAGCTATATATAGGTCTTAATAGATACCTTTATAGTATACGTTGGCGCCAGCGCCAACGCCAATACTGCCATGGCGCTGGCACCTTCAAATGGCGCCAGCGCCATGGCTCCTTTCCTTTAGTATAGGGCCAAATTTGAGGGGGGGGGGCGCCGCCCCCCACGTTCGCCGGGCTCCGTATACAATCCGCCCCCCCCTCAAAAATCCTGCGTACGTCCCTGCTCCGGATAGAAACATTGATGAAAAAATTGGTGGTCTCCTTACTCACAGGGCTCAATATATAGACTGTATAAGCCTGAAATGGGAAAAAATTGTGAACAATAGCTTAAAATGGGTTCGAAATAGCTAGCACCAACTTTGCGGCACCGCAACCGCACACTGGAATGTTGTGGTACTGTTCGAACGTTTTTTTAACGAAAATGAAAATAAGAATAGGAACAAAAATGGAAAAAAAGGATGAAATCGTTTGAATCTTGTTCTTGCTTTAAAAAACACCTTTGAATCCATTCCAGACGACTGCACCACATCAACAATGGAGTGCTGTCCGAAAAGGTGCAACGTCTCACCAGCAGCTGTAGTTTCGCGTTTCCATGGAGGGGATATTGGCGGCTCGTGTCAGGGGAAACCTGAACAGAAAAGTCAAATACAAGGACCGGTGAGTTTTCAAACTGCGTCTACAAAAAAGGTTGATCTAGTTTTTCCGAAGGTTCAAAAAACTACAGGGCATTGCCTTTTTGTCGGTGGTCCATTAGTGTTCTGTCAGTCATGATTTCCGCCGGTACGGACATTTCTGGTCCCTGTCCCGAAAAATGGTCACGTTTGAACCCTACTCTGAACCAATAGGTGCTCTTTTGGTATACAGATTTTTCAATCAAAAAGTATTTTTCAATTTGAGCACGGCAGCCGCCACACCCCCCTTGGATTGATGTGATCTTTGGTCGGAAAGCCGTAGCCCCATCCCGCGCAGACTAAATCAGAAAAAGGCGGTGCCACTGCAACTTTGGCCATGGCACAGGCTCCGGGCCCCCTGTCTTCAAGGACAAGATCGAGGGCGTTGTCCTCATCTGAGGACACATTTGGCAATCCGGTGAGAAAATCCTCGTGTGTACTGATTTCTACCGATGCCTTCACAACGCAAAGAAATCGTGTCTCCATCATAGCTGAAATCGGGGGTAGCATTTTGAGGTGGGTCCGCCCTCGAACACGTCTTTATAAGTCGGGAACGGCTTCGTGAAAAATGTTGAAATTTTGATATAATATGGTTTCAGGTCGGGCTAATTACAAGCCCGAGGAAATTTCGCTCTCTTGGTATACAGATTTTTCAATCAAAAAGTATTTTTCAATTTGAGCGCGGCAGCCGCCACACCCCCTTTGGAGACACCTGCTCTGAACCAATTGGTGCTGTCGTGGTTTTCCCATAATTCCTAATTATACCACTTTTGTCTTCTCAAATCTGCAGTGCGACACGGGACGTGGGCAAGCATTAAGTGAAAGGAAGGTGACACAATGGTTGTCATGTTAGTGCAATTCGTTTTTTTCTCCTGCTGAATGTTTGGCTACCACTTACTGTAGCCCACCACACAATCGGCCAGCTATCTAGCTATCAGCTGCGAATTCAGAGAACATTTTTGCCCTTAAAAGTTTGGCTGTAGTTTCAAAACAGTTTCAATGCCATTTCGCATGTTAACTTGCAGGTGGAGTATACTGGTCGTCTATACATTTTACGCATTTTGAGGAATATTCGACATCAGTTTTGTAGTCACATCGCCTAAAAACTTGGGGTAACTGCACTTTTGAAATGTGTGCCTGTTAACAGATTTTTCCCTTTGCCTTCTGTACGTTAAAAAAGCTATGCATTGATTTGAAGGTGAAATGTAAATATAAAGATTTTGAGCAAAAATTGTGGCAAAATTTCTCAGAACTCCCATTGGTTAACTAGATAGTTGGCCGATATGGGGGTTTCCAGCCCAAGGATCGAAATCCCGAAACCCCAATATAGATTGTCATGAGATGACTGACGCTACGTCAGTTCCGGGCCCCATGTCTTCAAGGACGCGACCGCGGGCGTTGTCATCCGAGGACAGATTTTCCGGTGGCCAGTTGGTTGCGGCTTCGTGTGAACGCGCGCCCAGCTCACTACGCGCGAAAAAAGCGAAAGCCCCCGTGGTCAGTAAAGTGTTTTACAAGTTTCAACGTTTTTCTACAAAACCATGTCGATACAGTTTTATTGAAAGTCACCTAGTACCTTGCTTTTAAACGAATGTGCAAGCGAACGTACTGGCATTTTTAGTATCAATACTTAAATCGATTCCCTAAATTAAGTTCTTTTTTTTGTATTGAAATATTTGGATTGATGTGATCTTTGGTCGGAAAGCCGTAGCCCCATCCCGCGCAGACTAAATCAGGCGGTGCCACTGCAACTTTGGCCATGGCACAGGCTCCGGGCCCCCTGTCTTCAAGGACAAGATCGAGGGCGTTGTCCTCATCTGAGGACACATTTGGCAATCCGGTGAGAAAATCCTCGTGTGTAATACAAGGACCGGTGGGTTTTCAAACTGCGTCTACAAAAAAGGTTGATCTAGTTTTTCCGAAGGTTCAAAAAACTACAGGGCATTGCCTTTTTGTCGGTGGTCCATTAGTGTTCTGTCAGTCATGATTTCCGCCGGTACGGACATTTCTGGTCCCTGTCCCGAAAAATGGTCACGTTTGAACCCTACTCTGAACCAATAGGTGCTCTTTTGGTATACAGATTTTTCAATCAAAAAGTATTTTTCAATTTGAGCGCGGCAGCCGCCACACCCCCCTTGGATTGATGTGATCTTTGGTCGGAAAGCCGTAGCCCCATCCCGCGCAGACTAAATCAGGCGGTGCCACTGCAACTTTGGCCATGGCACAGGCTCCGGGCCCCCTGTCTTCAAGGACAAGATCGAGGGCGTTGTCCTCATCTGAGGACACATTTGGCAATCCGGTGAGAAAATCCTCGTGTGTACTGATTTCTACCGATGCCTTCACAACGCAAAGAAATCGTGTCTCCATCATAGCTGAAATCGGGGGTAGCATTTTGAGGTGGGTCCGCCCTCGAACACGTCTTTATAAGTCGGGAACGGCTTCATGAAAAATGTTGAAATTTTGATATAATATGGTTTCAGGTCGGGCTAATTACAAACCCGAGGAAATTTCGCTACGACCCCCTTGACTGGCTATAGGGTGTGTCTATAAAAAGGTGGTCATTTGCGAAATTTTCAGGTGTCGCTCAGAGTGTGCAAAATTTGCACCGCATTAACTCGGCGATTTCTCTACCGATTTTTATCGTCCAACTTTTTAATGATTGCAAATGGTTGGAGAGTTTATTTTTGGGGTCAAATTATTAACTTTAAATATTTTATTCATCGATTTGGTCCAATATCCGAATGCAAAATTTTCTGAAAATTTCGATAAATATCGGTAGAGAAATTGCCGAGTTATTGCGGTGCAAATTTTGCACACTCTGAGCAACACCCGAAAATTTCGCAAATGACCACCTTTTTATAGACCCACCCTATCTCCGGTCAGGGGGGTCGTAGCGGAATTTACTCGGACTTGTAATTAGCCCCGACCTGAAACCATATTGTATCAAAATTTCAACATTTTTCACCAAGCCGTTCCCGACTTATAAATGCGTGCTCGGGGCGGACCCCCCTCAAAATGCTACCCCCGATTCCAGCTATGGTCTCCATGCGAGTATCCAATTGATGTCTACTTGTTACGTATATATCCTTTTGTCGAATGTATATGCTTAGTCTATGCACTTTCGTGAAGTTTTCTGGTCTCACCCCGGGAACGGGGGGGGCAGCCCCCCCGCTCGCTGGATACACCCCTGACTCTGACAACAACTCACATTCTGCACAGACCTTTACTGCGAAACAGACAAAGTATGTCGACGACCGGCAACTTTATCCATCTTTGGCTGGACACGATGCCATTGGCGCTGGGAAAGGTGAGTGTTTAATTATCAACTGTTAAACCTAGGGATCGAAAAGCACTTCTTTCAGTGGTCCTGCTTTTTTAAATGTCAAGACATTTCTCCTTATTTCACAAATAAACAATTTTACTGAACTAACTTCTGCGGTGATTGTGCCCTTCACCTTCTGCACCTTGGCTATTACATAACTTTTTTTCCGGGATCGGGATTAGGGTTCAAACGGGACCACTTTTTCGGACCGGGACCGGGACTGGGGCATCTGGACCGGGACCAGGATTTGCCGAACCAGGTACCAGGACCACAGGCCTCTTTTGAGCCCTAT